>OX411732.1:12500-1226090 GCA_948252095.1 Dicycla oo | reverse complement strand
GAGGAGTCTCGGTATGTAAAGATGGTCACTCATCCACGGACCAACCCCGGCAAGCGTAGCTTAACCTATGGATCGACCCGTGCGGCTGTTATTACTTAGCCACAAGCTCCTCCTAATAAGTAATCAATAAATAAGTTAATAGGTAGCTACTACTGCAGTAGCAGTAGTGTGGAAAAATACATGTTGCGCCGACCCCAAATACATGTTGCGCCGACCCCAAATACATGTTGCGCCGACCCCAAATACATGTTGCGCCGACCCCAAATAAATTGGGATAAGTGCAGGAGAATGATGATAACTGCCGGTTGGTTTAGTGGGCACAAGCGCTACACTTGAGCATGAGGTTCTAGGTTTGATTCCCAGGTCGGGTAAAGTGTTATTAAGGCGATATGTAAAAAGCTAACTGAGCGGTAATAAGAAAGTTACAGAGTGAATTACATCCACATGCGAAAAAAAGAGAGCGCAACAATGCGCTGGAACCAAAATAAAAGCGCCAAACCAAATAAAAAATTGTTTAAAAATAAATTAAGCTACCTATCAAAAATATGTTCAGACAGAGTTTTCAATTACCTAATACACACATTTTGAATGCAATTTTGCAATGCAATTACTTAGGATTTTAGTATTACAGAAAACAATATAAAAAAGTAGAGGTGTTTTCGGAATTAAATTCTATCGAGGAAATTTAACCCAATCGTGTTTTTCTTCAGTCAGAGTATTGATCAAATAGTCAATAAACATACATATATCCAAAAATTAAACATTCTGTAATAGCGAAATAAATGGTTACGAAAAAGCCCCCAAATTATTTTGGTATCGCCTTAAATGGTCCATCTGGAATTTCTCAGTAGCAGCCGGAGTCTGGGCAAATACTATAGTCGACCTCGTGGGTAACTAATTGATTTACCACTTTTGGCATCAGCATCACCATTCTCCTAGGCTGCCCTTATTATTGTTTTGATGTCGGCGCAACATGCCGCATGGTTCACCTACGGCCCACTCTCTCTCAAGGAGAAGAGTGGCCTGTCTCCCAGCTGTGGGAACAGTATAGGCTGAATAGGTACTTGTCTCGGCCCTGATGTCGTTTTATGACGTGCAAGTGACATTCAGCCCTTAGCTAGTAAAAATTAAGCAATAATTACGAGAGTATACAGGGTTATTGGAACACCAACAACCTCTTATGGGGTGATTGTACTCATCATTATGAACAACTTTTATTATGGGACCAAAACTGAAATCGCAAAAAAAAAACTGCTGTTCAGTACATTTTGACGAATTATGTGAACATAAATGTACTGAACAGCTGATTTTTTTCGCGATTTCAGGTTTGGTTCCATAGTAAAAGTTGTTCATAATGATGAGTACAATGACCCCTTAAGAGGTTGTTGGTGTTTTATCAATAATCCTGTTTAAACGATTCAGAAACGCTACTCACTTGTGCATAACCCCCGCATCCACGTCCCTCTGGTTCTTGAGCTGCTGGTACTCATTGAACAGCTTCTCCGATACATTCTTGAGCTTGCTGAGCTCTCTGGTTCGCTCTCGGAGCTCACCGTCCAGGTGTTGTCGCTCTTCGTAGAGAATGTTGTATCTGCGCTGTAAGTCATCGTACTCGCGTTTTGCTGGAATTGCGAGGTAGATTAGTTTGTAAGTTAGCCCACGTTCACACGGACGTAAAAATATCGCGGCGGGATTTTATCGCGCACTGGATTTTCAACTCTCATTGTTGAGCAGAGCATTGAGAATTCAATAAACTGCATCCCAGCGCGGCGAAAATATACACTTTTGGATTTTTAACTCTTGGCGCTAAGCAGAGCGTTGAAAATCCAGTGCGCGAAAAAAAAAACCATTACGTCTGCATTTTCCTAGGGGTAAGCAGACCTTAGCGCTCACATTTCGCGAGTTATGTTTAAGATGGGAAATCCTGGTAACCTTCATCTGAGCTGGGAAACTAACTCAGGACCCTATCACTAATTAAGTAGTATACGCACATCAAAAGTGTCAAGGGATCAAGTATGTACATTTTTAACTATAAAAATAATATCCAATTAATATTTATTAAATCTAGTCTTCCAGACTGGCTTCTTACTTTAATTTCTATGTTAAGTTAAGAACTTATCCTTATATATTTTGAAAAAATAAATAAGAAAAATTGCAATTTTTGCAAATTGTAGGAAATTAACCTAAGTTAATGTCGTTAATGAAATGGCAAGAAAGGCAAAAATGAGGACTTTTTTCATTTTTATTATAAAGATAAAAAATTAATAATCTGTTTCCACCATTGATACGAATTACACAATCACAGCGATTTGGCATGCTTAAAATCAGTTCATCAAAATCACTTTGAGCAATGGCCCACCCACATTCATTCTAACAAGTCAAAAAGTTGTTGTGGGGTATGCACGGCATCTATACTCGGCAGAGCTCTTCTTTGGAGCATATCCCATGCGAGCTCAATTGGGTTGAGGTCTTGTAATTAAGCACTGAGCAGGCCACTGCAGAACGTTGATGCCAGGATCGGAAAAAGTGCGCGTTACGACTCTAGCCGTGTGTGGACGTGTATTGTCGTGCTAATGCACATGATGATCCAAATGAGATCGGTTCTTCCACCGATCCAAATACCGGCCCAAACCATTCTTCTTTACAAAACTTCAAACGGTCTTGACGTCCAGAGGTCCTCCAAACTCGAGTACGTCTTGTATCCGGCCTCATACCGAAACGAGATTCATCGGAAAAGCAAACACAATTTCTGTGTTTGCAAGCCCATTGTAAACGGGTCCTACGATTGCGGGGTGCTATAGGTGGAACTCTCAGCGGCCTTCAGGAGCGTAGACCCACTTCACGTAAACGATTTCGGATGGTTTGCTCGCTTATCAGCAAGCCTGAAGAGCTGTGGAGCCTCGTAGCCAACATCATAGCGGTCATGGTGCTCCATGTCGCTCAGCCACGCTGCCCGTGATACGATAGCGTGTCCAGACGCGTTTTACGACAGAGTTTTGACGACTTGACGTATATTTTCGTAATGCAAAAGAAAAATATTTTGAACCTTATGAACATAAAAACAAGGCGTAGTGTGACATGGTGACGTCACAAAAGCAATGTGAGGAACACAGTGAGGAACTACTCGATTCATGTCGTCGGCCAAATTGAATCAAGTTTGAATCGAATGAAAAACAAAATGTATTTATGAGGTTAGGATTTTAAATTTCAATAAAAACATGACTACATATTTTTTTTAAATAATTAAGTACACGTGGAAGGTTATTCCGTCTTTATTTAAGTTCCACGTATTTGAACGCTTTTTACAAGTTTTAACAGCATAACCAGGCATTTTCACGGAGCACTGAATGAGAACCACGCGTCTCAAAAAGGATTAATGAGCGTCCGAATCGATTCGAAAGTAGTTTTTATGAACGTACTAGACCATGCTCTTGTACTTTTTGACAGAGGGAATTGTTCGTAAAATTTAAGCGTCTCCGGTGATATCGGGTCAACTCACATCTGTCAGCACGGAATCGCATTTTTTCATGCTCTATCCGTTTCTATCTCTCAGGATCGTCATTGAAAAAACGAGATAGATAGAGTGCGCGCGGCGGAATCGGCCAAGCGTTCGCATTCCGCCGCGCGCACTTACGTTTCTCGCTCTAGCAAATGACGATCCTGTGCGATAGAAAAGGATAGAGCATGAAAAAATGCGATTAGCAAATGACGATCCTGTGCGATAGAAAAGGATAGAGCATGAAAAAATGCGATTCCGTGCTGACAGGTTGACCCATATACCTACTGGGGAGGGGCCATAGTCCTACTCAAAATAACAGCACCATATTGTTCTTTTCTCAATGCACTTACAATAATAATAGTCAGCCATTGATTGTTATCAGGTGGTATCAGGCAAGTCATTAATAAGAATCATCCACTGTCACTTCATATTTCACGGCACTTTCACATTTGGATCAAAAATGTATGAAACAAGTCCTTTGTTTGCATATTTTTTTTTTAATTTACTTTTTTTTTATTATTATTATTATTATAAGACAGAGGGTCGTCTTAGGGGCAGTTTCTTTTTTGTATTGTCAAGAACTCAAGATGCTAGTGCCTCTGTTGCGTTGTAAGTACCAGCTTACATCAATAAATTGTTGTTTGATATTATAAGTCATTGTAACAGGTCAACCCTTTGTATGTTTTAATGAATAATACTCATTATGTTTTACTAACAACCCACAAAATGAATCATTTCCTGCAACACAACATATTTTGAGGCAATATGAATTGTTTATTTTATTTTACTTGATAACTGCGCCCGTGGTAGGCCTTCACCACATTTAAGGAAGCCAGACACAAAATTACTATCGACTCGACAATTTTATTGAAATTTTGTTTAATGTGATTTAAAACTTCCTGCCAAAAGGATTGTTAAAAAGTGAATACATATTATTTCTTTGTTTACTCTTCAGTTTGAAAAAAAACATTAGCCTATATAAACTATAGCATGAGCCTATTGCCCTCAACCAGGCACAAATCCAGCAGTTTCAAAATGTTCAGGTTTAAAAACGTTTGTATTAGCTAGGCTAAGAACCAGTATTTTTTAAATGTCAAAATTGACATTGAGACAGCCCCCTAAAATCCTGCCCTTGTCTACCTCTCAGCGTTGTAGCTGCGAAGAAGACAACGCTACATTTAATCTATCAGCTCATTCAAGCTGATATATTAAATGCAGTATTACTTACTTACTGACTTATGTTAATAGATTTAAACCCAACAATATTTTGCAATACCGTAAGGTAAAATGTATCGGGACAATGTACAAACATTCCAACTTATATGTTTACCTACATTATCATTAAATAAACGATTTCTTTCTTCCCTTCTTTCTGATAATATGCAATGACCCACCATGCATTAAGCAATACAATTCGTGCTGAGTGGTAGCCTTCTTTTCAGTCACACTGTGCGGCCGCCAACTACTTATTTTCCGAGCTTGACTTATAGATGTTTTTTTTAGGTACTAAGTAACATTTATTCGAATTAACTTATCATTTTTAAATGCACACGTTTCTGTGACAAATAAACTAATGTTTGTTTCTTTTCAATAAACTTTATCTACTTCCATTACATGAGCAACACCTAACACCTATGTCAAGTTCACTTAGAATGTGCTCTATCTGTCTTTGCATTGTCCCCAGAGATAATGTAGAAAATTCCCATAAGACAATTAGATCCACTATTGTTCTACAAAAACTATATTGAATACATCATTGTTGTTGTGAAAAATCAATGTATTTTGATCATATTTATCAGTATCTATTGAAATACAATGCAACTATGAATTGAATCAAACAAAACAATACATTATATTGTTATCAATGTCAGGAGGAGTCATACTAATTATTATTTTGTGTCCAATAAATATGGATGACTTAATAGCTATAGTACACATGTAATGACTACATGTGTTCCATTTTATTTCATGGAAATACGTGTCTGTGACTATTTTTCTAGGTATTCCATTAATAACTTTGTTCTATGAATGATTTAGAAGGAAAATGGATTAAAATCAACTAACTTGTTTAATTAGACACTGTATCAAATTAATTTGCTTTGTATATGTATAAAAGATACTTCTTGTGAACACCATCCAACCGCCTTATCTCAATGTATTTGTGGCCAGCGCAGCATGTCTTCATCCATACATCTCTATTAGCTCATGTAGGTAATGCAAGTGTATGTTCTCATCATGCAAGTTGTCCTTTCTAGTCATAAATCATATTAAAGATACCCATAAAATAAAATTTATTATACAGAAGTAGGTATTAAGTAAACATAAACAGTTTTTTTTTTAAGTAAAAATAACAGAATATAAAACCAGACCTTACCTCTATGTCTGAATAATGTTAATATCTACATGAATGTAATAATATTTAACAATATTTTCCATAACATACAGATAATTAAAATTTAGGGGAAAAAGGCAATTAATTAGCTTTAGTAAAGTATCCAATATTACAAATAAGTATAACTAAATGGATTATTATGCCATACGGTATCAGATTTCAACCTAAAACCAATACCCAAGTAATCTTATCTATTACGAATTCACGATAATGTTTTTTTATAAGTAGGTACTTAACATTAAATCATTTTTATCAATATTTTCTAAACTACGAGTGCGAAAACTAATTTTATTCTTACAGACGAAATAAACAACGAGCTAAAACGTTCTACCTTAAAATGATTCATCACATATAAATCACAATGAAGAAATAATGAATTGGCCATAATTTACGACAAACACAATAATCAATTTCAAAAAACAAAAAAAAAACATTACCATTTGACATTTGACTGTTTGACATTTCGTCATCGGTCTTATTAAAACTAAAATAGTGTTGCGCAATTAAAAAGTCGATAATATTTTTCTATGAAATAGCCTATCTATACCGTTATTGGAAACGGTATTATAAACTCTATTATTCGATGTACACGATTAGTCATTATTCCTAAATGATATACGTGTAGTGCGTAGTAAATAAACAAATGATACTGATGTCTTTGTCAATCCTAACCTACAGTAACACCAATGTTTTGGATTTTATTTGACAAACAGAAGGTATTAAAAGTTTAGGTATTTCATATGAGCAAGGATTGGGGAAGATTACGAATTAATGTATAAGCAACAGGTTATCGTCCGTCATAATCTGACAAATACGCGAATAGGATTTTCAACTTGGTTTTTCGTTTGCATACGACCCGGGAGATATTGTGACATGCGCAGTTTCAACCACAATAAAGTCGCAAAAACTAAATATATTCGCCGTAAAAAAATCGGAAGTACTTACCTTTTTCCGATTTAAGTAAATAAGCTTTGTGTTTTCGCTCGGCGTCCTCGTATCTATTTTTCCACTTTTCCACATATGTGGAGATCGCGATGTTAGCTTCCTTGGTGTGAGGTTGCGCGTCGGGCGGCGTCATCCTGGCCGCAGTGGCGCGCGGGATCCTCGTGGCCGCGCCGCCGCCGCCGGGACAGAGCGAGACGGCGCTCCGACCGCCTTGACACTGATTGTTGCTCGACGCGATCGCAAATACATTATCACCGTTCCTTTTAATCATTTTTGCATTCGATTTTTATTGCACGCGCGCGTCGAACGCTCGCATCCTCTCGTTTTCACGTATGCACAGACGCGACACGTGTTAGATCACTTAGATCAACAGGCTGGTGCGTCGCTAGTTGAAAAAAGTGTTGAAATTAATTCGCGAAAGGACTTCTTTGTTCTCGCCGTTGAGGAAAAATACGTGTGATATTATACGCGGCACAACGGAGTATGCCACGCGCGTTCACTTGCAAAGCAGCCTTGATCGGTTAGAAGCTGCAACAAATAAATTAATATTTAATATAAAAAATCGCGTCAAGAAGACAAGAATGAGGGCCGAGTGTCAGGTTTCAACTAAGGTTACTAACGTAAGCGTGTGGCTGTGATATGATAATGAGGAGTTCGTCATTGTGAGTCATACGGCTTGGTGTTTACGCTTTTTGTTTACGTTTGACGTTGCCTCATAGTTAGCAGTGTTATCGTTCGATCCTTCTTAGAATCTAGTTAGAATTTATTCGGAAACAACTCTGCATGGAGCGCTTGATAGGCTATCAATAAGATCGAAGAACCGCAACTTTATCGTTACGTATCAATTTAGTACCTACCTACTGTAGAGCTAGTCATTGATTTCTTGGTTTCAAATAATTTACTCAATTGTGTCTGTAGATTGAATGTGTATTTTACTTTTTTTTATTTGTCACTAGAGATTTTCTATTCATTTACATAGTTCATGCTTGTTAGCGTCATACGTTAATGTTGAATGTAAAAAAATATTTTAGTAAGTACGTAGTATTTTAGAAGGAACTTATATGAATTATGATTATGAATTTATATGCCAAAAAGCTCGGGAATAACTTTAAAACCGATCATTATTATGTAGATGTTTGATTTTGCAACTTACCTACTTGTTTTGAGTAAGTAAGAAATTCTAAATACGAATAATGACAATCCCTAATTTCCCTTATAGGATTACTCGTGTGTCTGTCTGTCCGTCTGTCACAGCCAATTTGCTCCGAATCTAATGAACCGAATAAGTTGAAATTTGGTACACGTATGAATTTCCGTGACCCAAACACAGACGCGTAAGGTAAATAAATGAATTTTGAATATGGGGGCAAATAACAAAATTTAAAAAAAAGTTTGGCATACTGTACCGTGTGACATTTCAAATGAAAGGGCTTACTGTGAGGGTCTCAAATATATATGTATATATTTTATAATTTTAAATTGTTTTAAGGTTATTTAAGAAAATAGATGAAAATTGACCATTACCCCCCCCCCCCCCCCCCATTACCGCTACTGCTGAGCCTAAAATTTTGAAAAAAATACAGAAAATAGTTCTGTACCTTTACAGGAAAACTTATAAGAAGTCTATGGTATTAAAATAACATGGTAAATCTCTCAATATTGTGCGTACAAACTTACACTTGCAGTTTGAATGTATGGGAGAACACGTTTTTCAATTACAATGTTAAGTTTGTTCTTGGGATAAATTCATCCTAACTAAGGAACCCTTCATTGTGCGTGGTCTGACACGCACTTTTACTTCACTTTTTTAGTGAACTGCGACTCGACCCACCTAATATTGATTTTTAAGTTAAAAATATCACCTAAAGCGCTCAATATACTGCTGCCTACGATAATCGACACAATATCACAAATCTACATACAAAGGCAAATAAAAAAAATCAGCTTGATCTCAACATTCCCAACCATTCAGATAAAGTAAAAAAACTCACCAATACAAACAGAAAAACACACAAAAGATCACTATCCCACATTAGTCACCGACTGATAAAATACCACTGAATCAAAAAATAAAACAAATTGGCGACACGCTACCACATGTCAAAATCCACAACTAAACGCAGTCAACGCATTATGTCCAAGTAGGGCTGAACGGAAATTCTAAAATTAAACCATTTCCAGTGAAACGGAGAGCCGAACCGTCTTGTCTATGTAAGAGACATACAACGTGTGGCTTGTGTGGGCCGCTCGAATTGTTAGACATCTCAAGTGATTTAATTGTCACGACCGAGATGCGAAGCATTAATCTCTTCTTGTTGCTAATGTCCCCTTGTTTATCTAAGTTTTATTGAACTCTTAGTGGCCGGTTTTGAGTTTTAGTGTTATCGAACGATTAATTAATTGATTTTGAGAGATTGTTTAGAATCCTGAGGCTCACTCAGAACCCACATTAATGAAACCTTTATTAAAATTCACCAGTATAAAACTAAAAGATGAATCATATGGTATCTTACCGTCCAATCTTGAACATAGACCCCTTTAATTTTTACACGATTATGAATGACAGCTTAAATTACTGATGTAAGTAATTAAAAGATAAAGATATTATTTTATATATCCTCACAATCGCACTCAATTTACAGCTAACACTCTTGAATAAATAGAAGATCAAAGCTGAATATTGTCTCCACATCTCTAGCCTGTTATAAAGTCACAAGTTCACAACTCTCACAATGCCTTGTTGTTATATTCCAAGTATGCTAAGCACCTGCCTTGAGTTTGAGTCATGTCATCATGTGGCAATCAAGTACCCATAATAGAGGTGTTTATTATATCTGCCAGCATTAATACAGAGACATCTTTCAATTATACTTCATTACTTGCATATGTAGACCACATGGACCATAACTCATGTCTTTGTCCGTAAAAGACTTCAACATGAGGCACCTAATTTTTCTTTAAACCCTGAAGCTATTAGATGAAATAATATAAAATTGCAGTGGTACTGTATATTTTGGAACAGCAAAACATTATAGTGACCAATTTATATCAATTGACTTTAACAACTACATAGCTCTGTTTCTTTTCTCTCGCCAATCCACACGGGAAGAACTAATAACTACAGTGAAATAACGTTGTTTCTTATCCTTATCTTGCAGATTTACACTTCTTAATTAACTGGTACAACACAGCTTCCCGAGAAATGTACATTATTTTCTTAATTAATTCAACTACGTGATTTGAATTTTATCGGGAACGTATTTTAAACCACTCGTATAAAAATAAGGAAAGAACGCTAAAAGAATGAGATCATGTTATTGAAATAGGGCTCGCCTCATAAATAATATTTGAAGCATCCAAGTCATCGCTGCTACATATGTAGGTATAAATTTCAGGAAAAAAATTGGAACATAAAAAGTGAGGAAAAAACAACTTGGAAACAGAAATCAGACGGGCCTTAAAGAACTTAACCATATTTAGGTAATAAGGTCAAAGTGAGGTTCACCTTTGTAAAGAGCTTCGCCAACATTGCTAACGGCAAGGCAATCCGATTACATCAACGATACCCAACTTTTTCATATAATGTATTCATTAAATTCGACTTTATGTACATCAAAGTGATTTGGTAATGATAAAAAGATAAGTGTTATCGATAATAAGCACGTCACTATTATTAACGACTCGACTTCAGCTTGATTTTATTGGGTTGGCACAAAAGTAATGAGACTACAACTACAAAACTCCAGTCTCGTTTCGGCATTCGTACGAGGTGATCGCGTTCATTAGCTAATTAGTTTGTTTACGTCGAGGCGTTTACCGCGCCGCGCTCGACACGACGGCGCGCGGCCGCCGCCGTGTGTACCTATAGGTTTTACCTACGGTAACTGGACGACGCGACAACAACAATGGATGAAATTACTACCGTGCGGGAGATAACAAACACAGTCGACTCGTTGAGTGACTCGATGAGTGTATTCTATGAGCAAGAAATGAAGGAAGAGGAACAATATTCGCAGGAGAATTCACAGGAAGCGCACCAAAATTATGAAGAGCGGAGATCAAGTAAGAGAGACAGAGAGGACAAAGATGAGGATGAGTGGACGGAGGTTGGCCGAAACAAAGGTAAGAAATGTAAAGAAGAAAAAGTTGAAATTTACATTTCATCCAAGGATAAAATGCCGAAACAGTTTGCACTGGCCAAAATATTTAAAAATGAGGGTATACTAAATATCGACAAGATTAAGTATATTAATCCTTACAAGATACGAGTCGATGTGAGAAATGAGGTCAATATGGAGTTACTGGAAAAGTGTAAGGAGATTACTGACAGAGGTTGGATAATTCAAAAGGCCATGGAAGTTAATTTATCCTATGGTGTAATTAGAGACGTAGACATCGATCTAACCGAGGAAGAAATGTTGGAACGTATTGAGTGTGCAGAACCCGCGCAACTGGTATCCGTTCAGAGACTCAAGTACAGAAGCTCAGAGGTTGAAGGTTGGAAGCCCAGTGAATCTGTACGCCTTTGCTTTAAGGGCTCATTCCGTCCAGCATATATTTACGTTGATGGATTGCGGATACGAGTCGATCAGTACATTTTTCCAGTGACACAGTGCTCACGCTGTTGGAAGCTTGGACATACGGCACAAAGATGCCTGTCAGCCAGTGTCATATGCCCAAAATGTACCGAGAAGCACGATAATTGTGACACCACTTCATTTAAATGCACCAACTGTAATGGTCAACATATGGCTTTAGTGCGATCTTGTCCGGCATACTTAAAGGAGAAGAGGTTGAGGGAGTTAATGGCTGAATTTAATTGCACATACCGACGTGCTTTGACAATATATGTCCCAATTAAGGAAAACAAACCTGTTGAACGTGTAATAACACTAACAGAATCTAAGGGCATGGCGGCTACACAGGCTGGGAAATTGTCTTTTTCGGCCTGTGTACAACAGCCTCGTACAGAAGCAGCAACACAGGCGCCTAGGCTCGACAGTCTTCAAGCGAGTGCTAAGAAAGATTCCTCAAGGACTCACAGACAAAAACAGTCTAAGACACCTATTGAAGTTGAGATGTCGGTACAAGATGATGCGATGGATAGACAAGGAGATTCAAAGGAAGAGAGCAATAAGACGAGAGAAGTACAATTCGGTGAGCTTGTAAGTAGGCTGAAGGAAACTTTGTTTTTAAAAGGAATGTCAGTTCATCAAAAGGTGCAAAGTTGTTTAAAATACTGTCTTCAATGGGTTATATTAGTAGTAGTAGAAAATATTTCGGACTGGCCAATATTGAAGCTAATATTAGATTATTTTGGTTACAATGAATAATAATCTCATAAGACTTAATATTATTCAATGGAATGCACAAAGTGTTCGCCCTAAGTCATTAGCATTAGAACAAATACTATGCCAGGAAAAAATTCACATTGCGGCACTGAGCGAAACGTGGCTGGAACCGGAGAGTGAATTTAAGATGAATGGCTATAGAATTTTTCGTAAAGATAGGCCTGATTCGTATGGTGGTGTAGCATTATTGATACATAGATCTGTAGAAGCTTGTTTACATTTTTTTAGGAGTAGTAATTCAGATATTGAAGTAGTAATGGTCAAAATTTACAATTGTGAATTTATTGAATATGTATTCTCCGTTTATTGTGCACCGTCAGTTCGCACCAATCAATCAGACTGGGAGAATCTATTTAACAGCGTAGACAAAAAAGCTGTTGTGTTAGGTGATTTTAATGCTCACCATACGAATTGGTCTTACAAAACAGACTCGCGAGGTTCCCAAATG
Organism: Dicycla oo; assembly: GCA_948252095.1. Lineage (NCBI taxonomy): Eukaryota > Metazoa > Arthropoda > Insecta > Lepidoptera > Noctuidae > Dicycla > Dicycla oo. Next base: position 1,213,455 of record OX411732.1, on the reverse strand, counting down.
TACGATGCTCTTTTGGAAAGTAATTTTGTAATTTTAAATGACAATAAAAGTTCCACACGTATTAAATTAGTAAACAATCAGTTTCAAACATCCTCTCCTGATGTGACATTAGCTACTTTTGACATCGCGATAAGGTTAAACTGGTCCACTACAAATGAAAACTTGGGCAGCGATCATCTTATTATTAAGGTGGTTACACATTTGGAAGAAAATCGGGATTTCATAAGCTCGCGTCGTAACTATAGGAAGGCAGACTGGATATCCTATCGAGATTTATTAGAAATCCTATTTAAAGATTTTGTAGTTAGTGAGGAGGACCTTCAAAAATCATATGACACATTTGTTAACTATTTGAACATAGCAGCAGATCGCTTCATACCACATTATAAAATAAACCGTAATCCAAGCAATAAGTTTTCACCTAAACCGTATTGGAACGCTTCCCTATCCAAATGTGTAGCTGAAAGGCGTCTAGCACTTTCGGAATTCCGCAGTAACCCTAATCCTAATAATTTAATTAAATTGCAAGACAAAATAAGAATTTCTCAAAAACTAATCCGTCAATCACGAGATAATTCCTGGCATGAGTTTTGTACTTCATTGGATGATAAAATCACTCAAAGAGAAATGTGGCGCAAACTGAAGTGGCTAAAGGGTTGCAATGTGCCCCGCGCCCAAGTAGACAAGGAAAAAGCCATTGATCTATTGGGTAGCTTAACACCTGACTATGTACTTCCTAATGACCCAGATTTTGAACCTGATAAAACAAGTTTAGATATTTTTATTACAAGACAGGAACTAGATACTTGTATACGCCAAAAAGACACATCACCAGGTAGTGACAGAATATCTTATTCAATGATATTCAATTTACCTAACAACGGAAAAAACATTTTATTAAAGATATATAACTTGTTCTACGCATTAAGTTTCGTTCCTATTCAGTGGCGAGATATCACTATTATCCCGATCCCGAAACCAGGTCGTGATCCTCAGTCATCGGGATCTCTGCGACCAATAGCCATGATATCGTGTATTTGCAAAACCTTTCATAGTATTTTAATTAAACGTTTGGAGTGGCACATTGAGAGAAATAACTTATTATCTTCACATACATCAGGTTTTAGAAAACATCATTCAACTTTAGACAATCTAGCAAGCTTGGTGTTATCAGTTCAAACCGGTTTCTCTCATAATCAGATGACGATAGCCGCCTTTATGGATATCGACAATGCATATAATAAGGTAGACATAAAAAGTTTAGTACGTATTTTGCAACAATTAGGAGTTAGTTCATTAATGTGTAGGTATTTGTGGAATTTTTTAAAAGAAAGATATTTAAGAATGCAAGTAAACTCGGATTCATTTTGTAGATATACGTGCCGCGGTTTGGCTCAAGGTGACCCTTTCTCGCCTCTGCTTTTTAATTTAGCTACTATAAAGATTTGCAATAATATCAATAATGTTTGTATTTCACAATACGCCGACGATTTTGCGTTATACATAAATTGCAATAATGTGCGGGAAGGAAGCAACCAGATACAGTTAGCTCTGAATAAATTCGTGGAGCAACTTTCTGAAATTGGGTTAGATATTTCACCTACAAAGAGCAAAATATGTGTTTTTAAGAGAAGTTTTCGGAGGGAATTGGTTGAAGTAACTATAAACGGAATGACGTTGGAAGTGGTAGATAATGTAAAATATTTGGGACTATGGTTAGACAGATCATTGCGCTGGGCGAGGCACATAAATGAATTGAGAGGTAAAAGTCTGAGATTATTAAATATCTTTAAAGCTTTAATGGGTGCGGGTTGGGGAATACATCCGACTGTTTTGAGACGGGTCTACATAGCTATGTTTCGGAGTAGGTTGGATTACGCTAGCTCACTATATGACAGTAGTTGTAAAACACACTTGGGCAAGCTGGACAAAATACAAAATCAATGTATGCGTATGATCGGAGGATTCATTAAAAGCACAGCAATACACGTAATGGAATGCGAACTCCATCTTCAGCCACTGAGTGCTCGTAGATATTATCTTGCTGGCAAGTTCTGGTTTAGATGCAAGTCCTTTTCAGGTAATGGAATTATTAAAATCTTAGATAGGTTAAGTAATTATTGTCGTAATGATTATTGGAGGTACAAGAAAAAACCCATTTTAGTTTCAATTCATGAACAATTTAAAAATACTTCAGTTCATTCTACAACACAATTAGAAATGTTTTCGTTGGACCTATGGGTTAGCGGTATAGATCTTTCTGAGGTACTGGAACCAGATATTAAGACCATTTGTAAGCCTAAACACCAGTATAAACCTCACGAATTACAACAGATTTGTAATGAATTTTTGATGAATTCTTATTCACATTTTTATAAATTATACACGGATGGTTCGAAAAACGATGATGGCAGTAGTGGCTTGGCACTTTATGATCCTCAAACAAATAGCTCCATCCAATTGATGATTAACGCGAAAATTTCCATTATGTATGCGGAGTTGATTGCCATAGCAGAGGCAATTTCTTACATAGATTCCTTTATGGCCGGAAAATATGTTATTTTGACAGATTCCAAGAGTGCTATTCAACATCTGGCTCGATGCACCTCGAATTTTCGAGGCACACCGATAGCCTATAACATTTTGGAATCGCTCCGCAAACTTAGGAGTAGAAATAAAATAATTAAAATTCAATGGGTTCCTTCACATGTGGGCATAACGGGAAATGAAGAAGCCGATCGTCTGGCCAGAGAAGCTAGTTATAATGGAATACCATTCACCTGCTTACCCTTATTTACGGATTGCTTATACTTGGTTAGGGAAAAGTGCAGAGAGATTTGGAGAGAGCATTTTGATGAGAGGTCGTTAGCTAAAAGCATCTGGTATAAGACCATACAGCCTTGCCTTACGCGTTCACCGTGGTTCGCGGAGTCCGGTTTGTCTAGAACAGATATTGTGACTGCCTTAAGACTTCGGTCCGGGCACATACCGCTAAACAACTTTGCTTTCCTGATGGGTAAATCCAACTCACCAAATTGTGCCGAGTGTGGCGTGGTTGAGGATGTTTACCATGTGTTGGCCGAGTGTGCCCGGAACGAAGTTGAGAGGGTCAGCTTGATGCTAGAATATGATGTGGATCTGCGGGAAACGGGCTTGTGTAACTTGATTCTGGCCCGTCCTCTGTCAGACGAGGCAAAGTCAGTTTATAAATTAGTTAAATTAGCTATTAAGCGTAGATAAGTTAATTTTGTGAGGCCAATGAGGGTGGCATGATCATGTCTGATCAAACCCTCTATAAAATTAATAAAGATAATAATAAAAAACTACAAAACTCTGTACATTTCCTTTTTCAAGTTAATTGTTTTCGATAGGTAATATTCTAGATTGTTGTAGAACATTCTAGGTACTTGTGTGGCTTTCGGATTGACCGGTTAAGTAGTCACGGCCTCTCTAGGACAACTACGAGATGCCATTTAAAAAAAAAAGAAAGGTTTAGTCAGTTTTAAGAAAAATGGACGAGCGACAAGTTCTAACTTATACGAGTACTTGTTAGGCCACAGTGCGCGGGCTGCGGCTGACAATATCAACACTTCATTGGGCGCTGGAAGTACAAGCCATGCTACGGTGTCCCGATAGTTTGACCGTTTTAAATCAGGAGACAGGAGCCTTGAAAGTCAGCCACGCTCTGGACGACCATCTGTAGTGAATGACGACGATTTACGCCGCGAACTGCAGGCGAATCCGGATGCTACCACTCGTGAATTAGCAGAAGCACTTAACTGCAGTCAGCACGCCGTGGAAAACCATCTGCATGAGCTTGGGTATCGAAAAGTTTTGGCTTGGTGGGTACCGCACATCCACATGCCAGTCGTGCAGTCCGTGTCGCTATCTGTCATTCACTTTTGCTGCGACCCCGACGTAAAGAGTTTTTGTCTGATCTAGTTACTATGAATTACGATTATTGATTATTATTATTATTAATTATTGATTCATTACGAGAACAATACACGTCGTGCTTTTTGGCTGCCTCCAGAAGAAACGCCACCAACTCAACCGAAGCTGAGTCAAAAGGATCGCTTAAAAGTTCTGCTTTGCTGTTTCTAGGACTCGCAAGGCATGCTGTTTTATGAACGATAACGCACGATCTCATGTCGCATCTGCCGTTCGCCAAAAGTCGGAGAACTTGGGCTGGGAGACGATACCCCACCCACCTTATTCCCCAGACCTATAATCAGACTATAATTTGTTTATAGCCCTGAAACAACATTTGCGGGGTAAATAATTTAATGATTTCTCTGATGTAGAGGCGAAGTTGAACAATTTTTTCGAGGCACAGCCATCAGAGTTCTGGGCGAAAGGCATCCAAATTTTGCCGGATCGTTGGCAAGAAGTCTTAGATGCTAATGGTGATTACATCATTGACTAAGCTTTTTGTATTGTAATAATAATAATACAAATATAAAACGTAAACCAAGTGTCTCATTACTTTTGTGCCAACCTGATACAAAAGCCAATAGCCGTAACCTTCTTGCATAAAGAAAGCCCAATAATGAAAACGACTTTAATGTCCAATTATTGTAATCAACAAGTAATCACATAACCCCAATATTGCGCGAATAATAAGGAAATAAAGGACATTTGCAACTCATTACCGCTTCCGCGTCAAAATTTAGGACGTTCGCACCAAGAAATAAAGTTGAACATTTACAAAATTTATGCGACGGGCTAACAGAAAAGTGTGTGCCGCATGCCGCCCACGATCTGCTCATTATTTCTTTTAACTTGAGACGCAAACTTTGATTTAGTTACTGTTAAATTGAATTTATAACGTGTTGCCTGTGTTCGCTTTGAAGCTGTGGGATGGAAAACTTCTTCGACTAGTTCAGTTTTAGACATAGCGTTTAGAAACATTGCCAAATAATCCATAAACCAATGATGAACGAGTTTACTCAGGCTTAGAGTAGGTACCATTTTGGTCCCCATTCACAAGATGCTCATTATTGTTAAGATTAAAAGTATTTAATTTTAAAAATAAAGAGCATCTTGTCAAAATAACCGAAAAAAAAAAAACATTAAGGGGATTTTGATTGATCAAGATATAACCTGACACTGACCTGGAAATTACAAAAAACACAAGAAAATTTGAATTTCGTGGGCTACCAAAAATTTTTCTTCTAGCGTTTTACGGTTATTTTCCAAATATATTTACATTAGATAGACTGCAAGAGTGATGAAATTGGATACTTGTATAATTGTATATACTTACTTAAAACAATTTAATGTATCCCATCTTGCTCGAGGCTGAAACTGTCAATGGATGACAGCCCGTGTTCAATAAAATTATTCCACAACCGCTTGCATCTCTATCCACTCTACATCCCAAAAAGCGTGAACATAACCCACATTTCAAGGAAACACTCACATCACTTCCTGCAGCGAGTAAATTCGGCAGATATTATTTTTATGAGCGAATAATAAACGGGTGTGAGCGACCATTCACCTCAGTCCTATTTCTGGGCTCTTGTTAACCTCCGCTCGTAAAATCTCGCTACTGGCTGTAAGGAGGACGTAAAAATGTTGCTTATACTGCTTACACCATGTCAATGATGAGCAGTCTTGTCGTATTTATGGGTGAGCGAGTATTTAACTAAATAAAAACGACTGCAGAGTATTTGGGTGGTAATGGACACTGACCGTTTTAACGAACATCGCTCCATTTGTTTTAAATGGAGAGGTTTTTAAAAGTAATTTCATCGGTGAACTTTGGAAGACAGAATTGACTGTTTATGTTTTAATAACTTTCATCATCATTCCCGTCTCTGCCAATACGAAATGAATCTTAAACAACTGCGTTTGACTCCAAAAAATACAACATTGCACTAACTAACCCATAAACACTCCTAAACACGCGTTTCCTCATTCACTGTACGACCCCATATTCAACAATAATTCCGCCAAACGACACCCAAACAATCCTCCTAACAACAGCAAAAACAGGGAAAACAGTCCAATTTTAAGTCAACTAGTGTCAACTGCCCGCAATTATTTAATTCGATTAGCGAAGTTTTTGCGATGGCGTGCAATTAGTCGCAATAGTGACAATCTATCCTGAATCCGGGCGACATTCCGCTCTCCCACATAAAATGTGTCACTAGTCTTAACCTTCGTTGTGGTGGCTATACGTTGTGGTGCAAATGGATTTGTATCTAGCCAGTACTCTACGTATGATATGTGAATGATGGATGTTGCCATTTTCGAGAGGTCTACTTGAAAAGTGGTAATACTTGTTATGTTGTATAATGCATCCCATTTTCTATTATAATTAAAGATTTCCCCTGGCAGTTTTACCAAACGTTTCGATTCGATGCCGGAAACAGACTGTCACGTCTGATTTGTAAAAGCAAGACAATTCCTGGATTCAATATCAATTCATCACGAGAGTAAAAACAACCCTGAACATCTTCAAATCATAAGATAACTTAGAAAAACTAAAAGTAGAAACTGGAGTAGCATCTATGAAAGCTCTCTAGTAATTAGATGTTTACATTACAATAGTGAGTGACATTTATTTAAGTGTCATTTCTCAGCCGACCTTTATACTAAATATCCTTTTGGTGCCAAGATGTATATCCCCCGTAATGTGTAGGAGGCGACAGGATCGTGCCCGTGTTTATTGCAAAAGTTTTTACTGCACTCGTGGGTTGCGATCTATAGATTTGAACTGGTGGTGATAAGAAAAGCATTGAATTACAATATAAAACATAATGTCTTTCACAAAAAAAGCACTACTAAGTAAAAAATAACTGACTACGGAAGTCGGTGTCTTTGGATGTGTATTTTAGTTTTTTGCTACCGACTTCCAAAATTAAAGTTATTTTTCATTTTGAAGTGTTTTTTTTTTTTTGTAAAAAAGTTTTTAGCTTTCACTTTTCAGTGGGTCAGTTTGTAATATTACATACATTTAGTATATGGTTACAATAGCCTAATGTCAAGTGCTCATCACCTTTAACAAAATATTCCCTTTTCCCGATGCAGGGACGTTAATTTTTTGAGGAGTTCTCCTAGTACGAACCAGGAGAACTGGAGCTGATGGTGAAGTCATCATCACCATAAGCATTGTGACGAGCATAAATTGCTTAGTCATCGAATCGCAATCCGTGAAATAGTTAAGTACGTATAATTGGGTATTTCCATCTGTGGTCTTCATCATCAGTTCAACTTTACTAAATGGTGCTTTCTAAGAGCATATGCACGAGTTACTATAAAAAATACCCAAATTGCTATGCCTATAAAATTTGAGGGTTTCTCTCGATTTCCATAGGATCCTCTCATCAGATGTGGCAATGGTGGTCCCATTGCCACTAAGTCACCTGCCTCGAGAGCATACCCTTTTAAACATGCAAATGCGTCTATATATGACGGAGTTACGCCTGAACATACATAAATATATATATATATATATATATATATATATATATATATATATATATATATATATATATATATATATATATATATATATAAACATCCGAATTGCGAACCTCCTCCTTTTGGAAGTCGGTTTTATATAAATATATTGCCAAAATTAAATTATAAAATCCGACAACATTTCTTGGTACCTAGCGAAAATTTGAGATAATATTTACATTTTAGTCAGCAAACACTACAAAATGAGTAGAATTTGAATAACAAACACTGCGTAATTTTCACACGTTTTTACTAATCCAAAATTAACAAACGGTTCATCGATATTTTTTGTCGATAACTGTAAACGGCAAGCACTCTACATGATTAATATCGAGTAGTTAAAAACTGTTATTTGAATAACCTTTTAAAATCCTATTCTTTATTTTCAACATAGAGAAATGTAATTATTATAAAATTAGCTAATGGAACATACTTAGCATATGTCATGTAATACGTTTTCCTGTTTTATCGATCAGTCACGAATTATCCGTCTATAAATTACTGTGTCGTTGTAATGTATTGAAAGTGATTAATCTATTAAGATAGAGATCTAACTAACGGCCAATGTATTCGAAGTATATTTAGTTGACAAAAATCTTCCATTGCTTCAATCACAAACAAAATGGTCAGTGGTTCAAAATAGTAGACGCAGTTCTAATTGCACAATAAGTATTATTATCTAGGTCTAGGAGGTAACACAACTAAGTCAAGGCTCATCGTCAACCTGCGGGGCAATTGCGTAACACTATCAATAGGAATCGGTTTCATTTTGACAGTTCAACCACATTCATTGAATTATTTACGTTGACGTTGTCGAATTTTTTTGAATATAGGAAGCAATGGGTTAGCAATTTGCTTCAAAATGATTCAGATTCCGATTGGTAGTGTGTTACGCAATTAGGGTGCTGTTCTGCTCTACATTTAATAATATATGCAGGTATAACCTTGGCAATGAGTCGATTGACTCCAATGTAGTTAGTTATAAAATATACAGCCGTAGATGCCGAACCAACCGTGTGCAGAAACATATAGGTAGGTAAGTACTTAAATTATCCTTGACATAGTTATTTCACACAAACATTATTCCGCTGTACCTACAGGTGCCTCGTCTATGCTATGAGGGATATCTTTCATTCTTTTGCAGTCTACTTCGTGGACAAAGGTTAGAAATTGAAAACTAGGTATGCTTTAGCAACTTTTTCGAGTGCGTTTCACGAAAGAATTCCCTTCGTCGTACGATCGCTTTTCATTGAAGAATTGCTTGGAAAAACAATTCCTTCAATGTAAAGCAATGGTGCTAACATTACGGCGAAGGGAATTCTTTCGTGAAATGCACTTTAGATTAATTCCGAGTTCCTCTACTTGCTCAGTCAGTCGTGACTCGTGGCAAAGGCGCTTTATAGTTACAATTTTAAACATAATTACGTTTTAGAATAGGTTGCAGAAGAAAGTTATAATGCAAATACTATGTGCCTGTGAGTGTAAAGGTACGAGTCCGTAGCTGACTACAGGCAGCAGCAGGCGGATTATTCCGATCTGTCAATCTGCTTTGTCGCCCTAGAGGGACAGATCGGAAAAAAATTGCTAAAAAATTCAATATAATATATCAATATAATTCGATCAATTTTTTAGCAATGAGCGGACAGCTCGAACTTTATTCACTCCTATCTGAAACAGATCGGACTGAATAAAGTTGCTTACAGATCAAACTTTTTTCCGATCCGTCCACCTAAAGGGAAAAGCAGGGTGACAGATCGGAATAATCCCAGCAGACGACGTATCGCCGCGACACTTGAAAAAAAAATGAAAAACCTTCCGTAGCTAGACACGTTGTTTGCAGAGGTATTTCATAGAAACACATAGCCCAGTACCGTCGCGGCGACACGTCGCCTGCTGCTGCTGCCTGTAGTCGGCTGCGGACTTTACATACTATTATGATTATTGCTGTTCCGTAACCTACACAACGACTCTTTTAAATGGAAGCGTGCCATATTTTCTTATACTTGGTTTTGCCATAACTTGTTCTTATTGGGCAAGATCTAAGTACTTACATATTTATCTAACTAAGTGCGGATTTCACCAATGAAACCGAACGCGATCAGCCGTGCTATTCTGTACAAATCTCACCGTGAAATCTAAGGTGGAGTGAGCGTGGAGTGACCTGTCAACAGTGTCAATCCCTAGCATCAACAGCTCACTGCAAGCTCACTTCGCCTTTGTTTTCACGGTGAGATTTTTAGAGAATAGACCGGCTGCACATCTAAGCCGAGTTCAAGAGCTGTCAGTGTCATTATTCTAAAGAAAATAATGACAGTGACGGCTCTTAAACGTGGTTTATGTGCTGATCGCGTTCAGTTTCAATAGGGATGATGCCTGGGTAAAAATAAAGAAATTCTATTTAGTCCGTCAGTCAAATAATAAAAAAAAATATTATCATATTAATAAAAAATGACCTAAATAACACGCATTAAAGTTGGGGAGTGGGGGCTCGCTACGTCACTTCTACTTATAAAATCTACCAAGACGTGACGTCATGCCCCATTTTATTTAACTCAATGTATCGCCGTAACCTTTTGATTACGTAAAAAAAGAAAAATATGTGTCTGATATTTTCGACTATCCTACATGACGGACGTCGGACAAATAAAAAAAAAAATAGTCATCATCCCTATTGGTGAAATTAAATCCGCACTAAAAAAGTTTTCATTTCTAAGGAAGTATAAGTGCTCAAACGAAGTTATTCTAGATTTAACTATGTATTAAGTTATTTGGTACATGTTAATAATTACGACCTGACTATGTCTTCCGAGAAACGAATGGAGATAAGATATGGTGAAATGTTAATGTCCGGTCTTATCGCTGTATTTGTATATGATATATGTATGTCTCGTAATTTTAATGAACCATATGGTAATTTAATGTCTTAGGTAATACATCTGTATTTTTTAGCTTTTTTTATTTTTATTTGTGTTTCTTGAGAGAAATAAAGACTTTACTTTTCATTTGTTTTTTATTTTACTTTCAAGGAATTATTTTGTGTTATTCATGTTTGTTATGACTAGTACCTAGTGTCCAAGTTAGTTTGAATGAATTAGTACACAAGTAAAGAAGTGCTGAAGGCTTTTCTCATGTTATTTTCTGAGTAAGATCTTTTGTGGCATAATCATGTAAAAAAAAACCCATGATGACAATTTGAACAAAACAATGAGTCCGCTTCAAAATGTTTGGGTTAAGTAGTTAACGTTTTTAACAAAGAACTATAGGTAAGTAATGGTTTACTCGGTAAACGAGGTCATTTTCATGAATCATTTTCTGAAATGTATAATATTAGCTCCTTCCCGATTTGTTGGAATAACAAACTATTATTATTATAAACAAGCCTTTATTAACCAAGCCTCCCAACTGCGTTGTGTCAAGTTGCGAGTTGTGGAGCTTTCAGTAATGAAATCCTTATTTTTCACGAAGCAACGGCCTTCTGACCTAAGCATCCCGCTGCCCAATGATTTAAATCGCTAGATTTGCCCTCACCGTACACAAGAAAACGTTGTCCATACTGAGAAGAGTGAGCTCACACGTTGCTAATAAAAAGCGTTTCCATGACAATCAAGTGTAGTCACTGCGTCTTTGGCGCCGATTCTCTTGTTCACAAACTAAACTAATTTTAAGTTCAGTGCATCTATTTCTTTCTATTTCATTAAGAAAAGGACAGAAGATAATATTAGTTTAGTCCTGTCACATTAGTCAGCGCCTAACGTAAATTGACGTATTTTGATTAGCCAATTTTTTAATCACGTCTAAGCGTGTCTACGGAGTAAATTTGACAGGACTAAACTAATATTTATCGTCTTTTCTTTTTTATTTTTTTTTTATTTATTTGTGATGGGTTTGCTCTTGACTCTAGTCTAGGTCAGAGGTGACAGAGACAAAGTCGACGATGGAGTGAGCTTACCCAGAAGAAGCCTGTTCACTCTCACTTTGAAGAGATTAGGGTTGTATACGTTCGGAAACACATACGCAGGTAGTGAGTTCCACTCTTTTGCTGTGCGCATCATAAAAGACATTTGGAAGCGCTTAGTGCCAATTGGTGGAATAGCAACCAGGTAGGGATGGTAACTGGCAGTGCGTCTAGATGTCCGATGGTAGAAGGGGGCCGGTGGAATGAGGTCGTGGAGTTCTCGGGCACACTCTCCGAAGTACAATCTGTAGAAGACCGACAAGCAGGCAACCTTGCGGCGAAATTCTTATTTCTTAATGAAATAGAAAGAAAAAGATGAACTGAACTTAAATTTAGTTTAGTTTTCGAACAAGAGAATTGGTGCCAATGGTGCCTATTTTCGTGTTCAATAACTAAATTAAAATTAGAGAATCGCTATCTTTTACTAACAGGGAGCGCGAGAAAAGGACGACTGTAGCTATGCACTAAGTTAGAGATGTCAAACTAGTTTACGCCTTGCGCTTCACCGTGTCTTTAGTCGACATGTTTTTACGTGTCGTCTGAATTTGTATGGAAATATTAGTTCCAACTAAATTTGACAGCTTTTTGCCTCTTTCTGGTTTTACTAGTGAGAAAAAGTTAGCAATAGCCTAAATTAAGTTTAGTTTGTGTACAACAGAATCGGCACCATTGTGTGTCAAAGGTGTCAAAACGTCAAAACGAATCACAAATGCGACTGTCTTTTGACGCGGTAGGGCGAATCTAACGATTTAAATATTTGCCAGTGCCACCATTTTAATGACAGCTGTCACTGTGGCTATTAGTAGCGGCCGCCGCTCTTCTAGGAACCTGTAGCTTTATGGAACAGAAATATACCGATATCATCAGTTTTCAGAGTGCTAGTCTGCCAAATAGGTCTCATTTGCGGGGTTTTAGATTTTCTTCATGCTTATCATACAAGCCCGTTAATCTCTGTTGAATTGCGTTGTCTCTGCTGAATTGGGTTTCCCTAAAGACAGTTGCTACATACTATCCTGCTTGGCATCATGTTGTAGGTAATTAGCGCAAAGCACACTGCTGCTGCCCTACTCCTTCACATAGGTGAACTACCTAATCCCTTAAGAGTCTAATGGGGTTAGATAAGATTACATACGAACTATCTAAGGCTCATATAGTTTGTATGTACTCTTACGAAACCTACATGCAGAGTGACACTGCACCCTAATTGCGTAACACATCGGAAATTCGGAATCGGTTTCATTTTTGACAGTTCAACAACATTGTTGTGTTGACAAGACAAATCACAGAACACTAATACCCTTAAGACAAATTTTTCGAACATATGAAGCAATGGGTTAGCAATTTGTTTCCAAATGATTCAGATTCCGATCGATAGTGTGTGAATTTCTCATACTTAATCTATGAATAAGTATAAATTCCTTGAAGTCCATGTAGTGCATAACTCAATACGTGCAAGGGTGACATCGTGTACAAGGCAAGCTGTCTGATGGGTCTAAAAATAAACTATGAACGAACATAACATTATATGCTAGGTACAAGCACAGACACAGACCACACGTACTATGTAGGTACCTATAGGTAGGTGCTGAGACAGTTTGCCTTTACACAAACCATTCATACATAATCTCAGTGAGGAAATTAATAGAGAGCATCGCCGATACTGTCAAAAGAAATTCTAAAACGTTTCACCATGCTGGGTAACGCCACTTTAGTTAGACGTTAGGAATATTGGCCATCACCAAATTGCGCACGTGGTTCTTCGCTACAGCTTTATTAACAATAAGACTGAATATATACCTGTGTTGCTCAAATATTATGTCGTTTACTGTTCACAAACCCACAGAAAATAATCCCTCGCGCTGCTACCGAGTTAAAGGGACTGAGCTATACAGAACTGTTCATGGGGAATTGGGGAACTACGACTGTAGGGACAATATTGTACACCTCTGCTTTACCCCTCATGCAGTGACTAATGAGAGCCGTTCCGTGCATTGAGAGGCCCATTCATGTTCGTACCTAGGATTACTACAGTTACAATGTGATAACAATAATGGACCTACTACCTACTTAATCCACAACTCTTGATGAGCTTGAAAAACTAAGTCAATTTTAGGTTCTTGAAAGCCTACAGTAAATTTAACAATAGTAAAAATAACAAAATTATATCCTAACTTAACTAAAATTTGTCACAAACTAAATATGGTTTGGCGTCAAAAAAATCATCCGCATAAGCCTATGTTCGAACAAATACCTACGATCATTTATTGCCATCAGAACACAATGGGTTTGCAAAATATCAATTCAATCTACTGACTGGAAGTGGATGAAAAATCATTCCCCGGGTGTCAAACTGAATAAAATTGTTTAAGAATCACCCAGTTTTCATGTTCTCATTGCCACAATGACAAGTTATTGAATCGGTTCAGCAGATTTCAAGATGGAAGCACACAAAGAGACGATCTTTATTGAAGTTCAGATTGGATGCAAGGCCTCGCTTTGTTTGTAAATTTTTATTATGCATCGTACGCTTCGTAATATGCATTTGCTTGGCCTATATGTACCCGATATTTACTTGTTGATACTGTGCTCCAACTTGCTGTGTCAATATGGATTTAAAATAAAAGGTTTTTTTTTAATAGTTAAACTTCCTGGCAGCGTGACATCCTTTTTCATACAAATGGATTTCCGGATTCCTTTCCGCAAAGAGTATAATAATAATCCTTTCCGCTTTTCTCGGCATACCTAGCTATATTTTATTAAAAATTGAATAGAATTCGATATAGTCTCCTTCTAAAAAGACGCTTAGCAATGTACGGCTGCCCCATTTCAAAACCTAGTAAGGACTTAAAACGAAATTTTACAGGAGAGCGTAGAAACGTAAAGTGGTCACGAGGCAGTGAATAGGGCTTGCTAGGTTTCGATGCTTAAATATATCTGCTTATTTGTAAGTTTTTAACGTTGTGTTTTTGTATTTGGTAGGGACTTACTAGGTTAGCAAGATTATGTAATATAACGGGAGAAATGAGAGTGAACAGGCTTCTTCTGGGTAATCTCACTCCATTGTCGACATTGTCTCTGTCACCTCCCACCTAGACTAAAGTCAAGGAGCAAACCCATTAAAAATAAAAAAAATAAAAATATTTTGTAAAAAGTGTCCCTTACTACGTTTTGAAATGGAGCAGCTGAGTACCTACTTTGGTGACGTAGGAAGGGCTATTTGAGTAGATGACCGTACACAAGTGGGATTAATTCTGGAGCGTCATATGTGAAATAATTGGTATACCTACCTATCAATGACTAGGTATAGGTAATTCTCTTTGCTACCTATATTTCTCCTATACGGAGACCCTATACTTCTGGGAATAACTGACATAGATAAGTAAGTTTAATAAATAGTTCATGACGTTATTTTTCTATGTAGTTAACCTAAATATACAAAATTATCTTCGACGGACATACCTCCTGTTGGTACTCAATGAATACTTTATAATCTGTGGTCAACGTAAAAAAGTACAGACGCCAGCACATCAAGCTACCAGTCTGCCAGATTTCTTTAATAGATTTCCGACTTTATTGCTAAAGTATTAGGTTCAAGGTTGATTGGGAAAATCTGGCGTCTGTACATATATAACTGCTATTATGACTAATCAAAGGAACTGAATATAAGAAACCTAGTATCGGTATAAAACATGTGGTGACTCAAATACCTATTTATGATTTTAGGGGTTTTAAATGTAATTTAAGTAATCATAATTCTCAGCATAACACGATAATTTTATGACTCAAAAGCTAGGTCTAGAATGGAATCTCTTAACGACTTTTTGACACAATCTAATTACCAATACGAATTAAGTAGGTAGCCAAAATGACGTTGAGCATTTTTAAAACATGTCAATTCCGACAGCTCGCTGATGATGAGGCTACAAACTTGAGAATTCACATGATCATCGAACAATTAGCAAATTCTAATTTTGTTCGACGGAAAATCCATAGTGAACAACTTATTAATCCATGTAAAATACTGGTACTGGTATAGATGCATCCGGTTAGACTGGTAGCCGACCCTAACATCGTTGGGAAAAGGCTAGGCAGATGGTGAACCACTTATTAATGTAATGCAATTAAAATGTTATTTATGAATAACATTTTAATTGGAATAAAATGCAATTAATCTTTGTTTCCATATCCTGCAATAGTCATACACCAACCGGGGTTGTCATTGGGTGCACTTGCATAAAGTTGCATAGTGCGAACAGAGATAATCGTCCGTCTGTGCCTCATTTCATTAAAAACACGTAACGGGCCTCTACGACTTGGCTTTGGCCCCTTGTACGCCTTCTAACGGTCCCGGACCCCAGGGTCCTCGAGAAATGTCAAGAGACGTAAAAAGTAATTAACCGACTTCCAAAAAGGAGGAGGTTATATGTTCGACTTTATGTATGTTTTTAGGGTTCCGTACCAAAATGGTAAAAAGGTACCCTTATGGTGCGACTCAGTTTGTCTGTATGTCTGTCCGTCTGTCACAGCTGGATATCTCAAGAACTATTAACAACTTGAATTTTGGAATAGTTTTAGATGACGTTTGCCCAACTATTTTGAGAATAAGAAAGAAATATATATATACATATATATATTGTTTTTTTTGCAACAGGGTCTGAAAACGGAGTCTTAAAAATTCAAAGTGGGGCTACTAGGGCATGTGGGGTATCATATGAAAGTACGCTGATTACACATTCTCAAACATTTTTTTCTTTTTTTAGCCTGCATAAATGAGATGATGAAAAATGTAAAAAAAAATATCCCCCATTATCGCCGAAGTTTGCATAGAGAAAAATCTGAAATTATTCTGTGTGATAGAAGTTTATGTAAAGATTACAGGAAAAATAAAACGATGTCTCTAAATAGCACACTTTTTTCTTATACAGTTGGACTCGCGCACCGAGGGTTCCGTACCATCGTACGGAACCCTCGGTGCGCGAGTCCAACTTGCTCTTGACCGGTTTTTTTTAAATAATAGGTTGGGGAAAAAGTTTCTTCGCATTTTTTAAGAAAATTCAAAACATTTTTTAATATAGTTTATTTACATTTACCTAAAGTATGTAGGTACCATTTTGTTCGATAACTTTTTGCCATCTTGTAGGTAGGGACATGATCCCATTGCTATAGAAATTTTGGGACTTCTGGTCAAAATACCGCGACAAGTGGTTTTGGCAGTCCTCTCGTGATGTTAACCTGACACTGCCTAAAGAATACTGAAGAGACCGAAACAGGTGGAAATCTGAAGGTGCAAGGTCAGGACTATACGGCGGATGCATTAACACCTCCTAGCCAAAATCTCTTAATTTTTGCTGAGTGGTTAAAGATGTGTGAGGTGAGAGCGTTATCATGATGAAAAACCACACCCCTTCTGTTGATTAATTCCGGCCGCTTTCTCTCAACTTCTTGCTTTAATCTCATCAGTTGTTCGCAGTAGAGTTCAGAATCGATGGTCCTGCCTGGTGGTAACAGCTCATAATGAATAATGCCCTTCCAATCCCACCACACACACAGCATCACCTTGTTGCGAGTTAACCCGGGTTTCGCCACAGTCTGTGAAGCCTGACCGGCCTTTGACCACGACCTTTTTCGCACGTTCTTGTCATACGTGATCCACTTTTCATCACCAGTTATCAGCTTCTTCAAAAATGGTTCGGTTTCATTACGTCGTAATAAAGAATCACAAATGAGTACACGGTTCATTAGGTTTCTTTCAGTGAGCTCGTGAGGTACCCAAATGTCGAGCTTTTTTGTGTAGGTACCCAGTTTTTTTCAAATGCTCCAAAACTGTTTTGTGGTCCATTTCCAGTTCTTCAGCTACGTCGTAACTACTGATATGCCGATCTTGCTCCACTTTTTCAAAAATGGCATCCATTTTATCCGTAACAGGGCGACCAGAGCGACGTGCATCTTTGACATCAAAATTTCCGGATTGAAAACGCTTAAACCGTATTTGTGCTACTCTCACAGCTACTACACTAGGTCCATAAAGATCGCAAATTTTTTTCGCGGCTTGCGTTGCATTTTTACCTTTTTTGTAGTAAAATGTACAACCAGTGCCCAAAAAAGGCGACCGTGCAGACCCTGCCCATTACCGTCCGATCGCCATTACCTCCATTCTGTGCAAAGTTTTGGAAAGGGTACTGAACAATAAGTTGCTGAACTACCTTGAAGACAATGATCTCCTCAGTGACCGTCAATATGGCTTTCGCCGCGGACGGTCAACTGGCGATCTTCTTGTGTATGTCACGCACTGCTGTGGCGAAGCCATCGAGAAACACGGCGAAGCACTGGCTGTATCGCTTGACATCTCGAAGGCCTTTGACAGGGTCTGGCACGCTGCTCTGCTCAGCAAGCTTCCTGCCTATGGCATCCCAGCTGATTTTTGTAGCTGGATATCAGATTTCCTTAGTGAACGGTCGATTAGAGTAGTTGTTGATGGCTGCTCTTCTGACCTTATGGCTATTGATGCCGGAGTTCCTCAGGGGTCTGTTCTCTCTGCAACTCTTTTCCTGCTGCACATCAATGACCTGCTTCGGCCTGGTATTGTTGGGTACGCAGATGACAGTACAGTTTCAGAGAGATACTTGTCCAGAGCAAAAACCAGCGGGGCCGAAGTTCGTTCCTTGAGAGAGGCCATGGTAGAGCGGACAGATTTGACCTTAAGCTTTGTCTCCCAGTGGGGTGATGATAATCTGGTCTCTTTTAACGCCACCAAAACGCAGGCGTGTCTTTTTACCGCTAAAAAGAGTCGTTTCGCCAAAACTCCTACTTTTCGGGGTACATCTGTTCCTGTAACTGATCGACTTGAGCTCCTAGGCATGGAGTTGACATCTGGTCTCAACTTCGGCGCCACCATCGAGTACAAGGCCCAAACTGCGGCCAAGAAACTGGGCATCCTAAATAGGGTGAAGCGATACTTTACGCCTGGACAGCTTTTAACCCTTTACAAAGCGCAAGTCCGATCCTGCATGGAGTATTGCAGTCACCTTTGGGATGGATCAGCTAAGTACCAACTGGCCGCGCTTGACTCGGTGGAACGCAGAGCTAAGAGGCTCATTGGCGACGTAAAACTGGTGGATGCCAAGCTTCATAGCTTGGCTCATCGCCGCAAGGTTGCCTGCTTGTCGGTCTTCTACAGATTGTACTTCGGAGAGTGTGCCCGAGAACTCCACAACCTCATTCCACCGGCCCCCTTCTACCACCGGACATCTAGACGCACTGCCAGTTACCATCCCTACCTGGTTGCTATTCCACCAATTCGCACTAAGCGCTTCCAAATGTCTTTTATAATGCGCACAGCAAAAGAGTGGAACTCACTACCTGCGTCTGTGTTTCCGAACGTATACAACCCTAATCTCTTCAAAGTGAGAGTGAACAGGCTTCTTCTGGGTAAGCTCACTCCATCGTCGACTTTGTCTCTGTCACCTCTGACCTAGACTAGAGTCAAGAGCAAACCCATCACAAATAAAAAAAAAAAAAATACATACTATAATGCGAAAAGACTTTATCCCCAACCTACTCGTAATATGTATTTCCACCTATTGCTCCGTAAATTGTGACCGATTTTCAAAATTCTTTTTTTGTTTGAAAGGGTACTCTCGAAGTGGTCCCATTGTCACCAAGTCAGAATCTGATGAGGGGATCCCATGCAAATCGAGGAAACCTCAAATTTTATAGGCACACCTACCTATAAATATTTGGGTATATTTTATAGTATCTCGTGAATTTGCTCTCGGAAAGCACCATTTTCATGGTTTCGATTCGATTACTTTAATATGGTTGCTAAGCAATTTTTGCTCGTCGAAATGCATAGTTATGGTGAAGTGGAGCAGTTAATAGAACAACCGACTTACAAAACAACCATTAGGTACAAATTGCACAATAACTTTAATTTCGGAATCTGTGGCATAAAACAATACAGATCCAAAGACTCCGTATTGTACCGTTATTTTTGTATTTGTAGCTTTTTTTGGAAGTCGTTTTTTTTTTTCTTGTAAAAAAGGTTTTATAATGATAAAAGTAAATTCGAGACTACTTAAAACAAAACGAAAGAGACGACGAGACAAAAAAAAAATCAGCTGTTCAGTACATTTTGATTAATTATGCGAACATAAATTGTACTGAACAGCTGATTTTTTTTCGCGATGTTAGGTTTGGTCCCATAGTAAAAGTTGTTCATAATGATGACTACAATGACTCCTTAAGAGGTTGCTGGTGTTTTACAAATAACCCTGTATACTAGAAACTCTAGAAAGTGATCGCCATTCCGTCACCGCATATTTTGCCCTGGATATGCGCGCGTATGTTCTGTTTTCAGAATAAAAACGATGACTCAAACAAGCAAAGTTCCCGTATACATTCTACCTTTCGTGCAGACGCCAGCACATCAAGCTACTACAATCTGTCAAATTTATTTAATGGATTTTAAACTTTATCGCTAAAGTATAGGTTCAAGGTTGATTGGGATAATTTGACATTTTCGGGTAGCTTGACCTGCTGGCGTCTGTACAACTAAAAGATTTGCCTACGTACCTTCTTTTAACACGTTAACAGCATGTAATAAAAATTAAAATGTTATACCTAATAATAATTGGTTGTAGAATTGTTCATTATTCAAACATAATTTCAATCACTGGATGAGTAATTTACTTGCGTGAAAAAAAAAAACTATAGGAAATCAAAATAAAAACTAATAGTTTTGTTTTTTTTATGCGGATTCGCATTACTAGATAAAATCATCATACTTAAAAACAGGAAGTATCAACATTATAAACTTAAGTCACTACAGAAGAAATAGTGATATGAAGTCTGGTCAATCTCCTTTCAAGTAATAGGTATATACCATACTTGAAATTGTGACTGCTGAAGCCAGCACGGGGCACTCAGTATAAATTGAACTTTCAGGGTGGTGCTGCTTGTTAAGGAAACGAGCAATGTAACGTCAAATTCTGTATTTTTGGGTTAGTTCCATATTTCGCCGTCGCTCAAGACATAATAATTATTGGTTACACACTCGGATGACTGATGATGACGTGACGCATGCGAGTCAACGGGAGGACGAAACCCGCGTTTTGCAGACCACAGATAACAATCGTCTGTTTCTTAATTTATTCTTATAACTGTACGATGTGCCTTTGAACGTTAAAAAACTGGTTTGAAACTAGTTTTATTAATAATACATGTCGCTTTGTTTAACAATTGTAAATTAAACGACCACGTCTCTATTTAGCTTCAGGCAAGATACGGTAAAAACACAGTCTATTGTGTTGAATAAAAAATGTTTTTGAAATGAAAACTTCTTTAAGCGCGTTGAGCGATTTGTGGTAGAGGAACATTGTATGAGTTTGCGTCACGCATCACGCGTCACGCGACATGGTACTGTGACGTGTTGCGCTGGCAAGTTTTCACAACTGTCGGCAGTCCCCATGACTGACTATGTGACGTGTTGCGCTGGCAAGTTTTCACTTCTGTCGGCAGTCCCCAAGACTGACTATGTGACGTGTTGCGCTGGCAAGTTTTCACTTCTGTCGGCAGTCCCCATGACTGACTATGTGACGTGTTGCGCTGACAAGTTTTCACTTCTGTCGGCAGTCCCCATGACTGACTATGTGACGTGTTGCGCTGACAAGTTTTCACTTCTGTCGGCAGTCCCCATGACTGACTATGTGACGTGTTGCGCTGGCAAGTTTTCACTTCTGTCGGCAGTCCCCATGACTGACTATGTGACGTGTTGCGCTGGCAAGTTTTCACTTCTGTCGGCAGTCCCCATGACTGACTATGTGACGTGTTGCGCGGGCAAGTTTTCACAACTGTCGGCAGTCCCCATGACTGACTATGTGACGTGTTGCGCTCGCAAGTTTTCACTTCTGTCGGCAGTCCCCATGACTGACTATGTGACGTGTTGCGCGGGCAAGTTTTCACAACTGTCGGCAGTCCCCATGACTGACTATGTGACGTGTTGCGCTGGCAAGTTTTCACAACTGTCGGCAGTCCCCATGACTGACTATGTGACGTGTTGCGCTGGCAAGTTTTCACTTCTGTCGGCAGTCCCCATGACTGACTATGTGACGTGTTGCGCTGGCAAGTTTTCACTTCTGTCGGCAGTCCCCATGACTGACTATGTGACGTGTTGCGCGGGCAAGTTTTCACAACTGTCGGCAGTCCCCATGACTGACTATGTGACGTGTTGCGCTGGCAAGTTTTCACTTCTGTCGGCAGTCCCCATGACTGACTATGTGACGTGTTGCGCTGGCAAGTTTTCACTTCTGTCGGCAGTCCCCATGACTGACTATGTGACGTGTTGCGCGGGCAAGTCTTCACAACTGTCGGCAGTCCCCATGACTGACTATGTGACGTGTTGCGCTGGCAAGTTTTCACTTCTGTCGGCAGTCCCCATGACTGACTATGTGACGTGTTGCGCTGGCAAGTTTTCACTTCTGTCGGCAGTCCCCATGACTGACTATGTGACGTGTTGCGCTGGCAAGTTTTCACTTCTGTCGGCAGTCCCCATGACTGACTATGTGACGTGTTGCGCTGGCAAGTTTTCACTTCTGTCGGCAGTTCCCATGACTGACTATGTGACGTGTTGCGCTGGCAAGTTTTCACTTCTGTCGGCAGTCCCCATGACTGACTATGTGACGTGTTGCGCGGGCAAGTTTTCACAGCTGTCGGCAGTCCCTATGACTGACTATGTGACGTGTTGCGCTGGCAAGTTTTCACAACTGTCGGCAGTCCCCATGACTGACTATGTGACGTGTTGCGCTGGCAAGTTTTCACTTCTGTCGGCAGTCCCCATGACTGACTATGTGACGTGTTGCGCTGGCAAGTTTTCACTTCTGTCGGCAGTCCCCATGACTGACTATGTGACGTGTTGCGCTGGCAAGTTTTCACAATTGTCGGCAGTCCCCATGACTGACTATGTGACGTGTTGCGCTGGCAAGTTTTCACAATTGTCGGCAGTCCCCATGACTGACTATGTGACGTGTTGCGCTGGCAAGTTTTCACTTCTGTCGGCAGTCCCCATGACTGACTATGTGACGTGTTGCGCGGGCAAGTTTTCACAGCTGTCGGCAGTCCCTATGACTGACTATGTGACGTGTTGCGCTGGCAAGTTTTCACAACTGTCGGCAGTCCCCATGACTGACTATGTGACGTGTTGCGCTGGCAAGTTTTCACTTCTGTCGGCAGTCCCCATGACTGACTATGTGACGTGTTGCGCTGGCAAGTTTTCACTTCTGTCGGCAGTCCCCATGACTGACTATGTGACGTGTTGCGCTGGCAAGTTTTCACAATTGTCGGCAGTCCCCATGACTGACTATGTGACGTGTTGCGCTGGCAAGTTTTCACAATTGTCGGCAGTCCCCATGACTGACTATGTGACGTGTTGCGCTGGCAAGTTTTCACAACTGTCGGCAGTCCCCATGACTGATTATGTGACGTGTTGCGCTGGCAAGTTTTCACAACTGTCGGCAGTCGCCATGACTGACTATGTGACGTGTTGCGCTGGCAAGTTTTCACAACTGTCGGCAGTCGCCATGACTGACTATGTGACGTGTTGCGCTGGCAAGTTTTCACAACTGTCGGCAGTCCCCATGACTGACTATGTGACGTGTTGCGCTGGCAAGTTTTCACAACTGTCGGCAGTCCTCATGACTGACTATGTGACGTGTTGCGCTGACAAGTTTTCACTTCTGTCGGCAGTCCCCATGACTGACTATGTGACGTGTTGCGCTGGCAAGTTTTCACTTCTGTCGGCAGTCCCCATGACTGACTATGTGACGTGTTGCGCTGGCAAGTTTTCACTTCTGTCGGCAGTCCCCATGACTGACTATGTGACGTGTTGCGCGGGCAAGTTTTCACAACTGTCGGCAGTCCCCATGACTGACTATGTGACGTGTTGCGCTGGCAAGTTTTCACAACTGTCGGCAGTCCTCATGACTGACTATGTGACGTGTTGCGCTGACAAGTTTTCACTTCTGTCGGCAGTCCCCATGACTGACTATGTGACGTGTTGCGCTGGCAAGTTTTCACTTCTGTCGGCAGTCCCCATGACTGACTATGTGACGTGTTGCGCTGACAAGTTTTCACTTCTGTCGGCAGTCCCCATGACTGACTATGTGACGTGTTGCGCTGGCAAGTTTTCACTTCTGTCGGCAGTCCCCATGACTGACTATGTGACGTGTTTCGCTGACAAGTTTTCACTTCTGTCGGCAGTCCCCGTGACTGACTATGTGACGTGTTGCGCTGACAAGTTTTCACTTCTGTCGGCAGTCCCCATGACTGACTATGTGACGTGTTGCGCTGGCAAGTTTTCACTTCTGTCGGCAGTCCCCATGACTGACTATGTGACGTGTTGCGCTGGCAAGTTTTCACTTCTGTCGGCAGTCCCCATGACTGACTATGTGACGTGTTGCGCTGGCAAGTTTTCACTTCTGTCGGCAGTCCCCATGACTGACTATGTGACGTGTTGCGCTGACTAGTTTTCACTTCTGTCGGCAGTCCCCATGACTGACTATGTGACGTGTTGCGCTGGCAAGTTTTCACTTCTGTCGGCAGTCCCCATGACTGACTATGTGACGTGTTGCGCTGGCAAGTTTTCACTTCTGTCGGCAGTCCCCATGACTGACTATGTGACGTGTTGTGCTGGCAAGTTTTCACTTCTGTCGGCAGTCCCTATGACTGACTATGTGACGTGTTGCGCTGGTAAGTTTTCACAACTGTCGGCAGTGCCCATGACTGACTATGTGACGTGTTGTGCTGGCAAGTTTTCACTTCTGTCGGCAATCCCCATGACTGACTATGTTTTTTTTTCTTTTCTTCAAGTGGGTTCTTCTTTTCTGTTCCGCCTGCACGCCTGTAATCCTCACCTAGGTTGGAAGGTAGGGTCACACTTCACCAGACACTATAGATGGTAAGAATCTACCAATACCATTTAAAGGGCTCGGAACATTTTATTTTCCGTTTTTTATACATATTTCGGAATATTGCCCGAGCCCGGAATCGAATCCTGACCTCCTGGGTGTCGCAAGCAAGCAGCAAGTCACCAGCTGCGCTTGCGTGCCTCATCAACAACATTCATGTCACCTGTGATGAATTACTTTGAACTAATAAATGATGATAAATAATAGATAAATATATTTTGTTTCTGTAAATTGTTTTTAAAAACACAACACGTAAAATATAAATATTTTAAAACTAGATGGAATTGGTGTTTCCTTTCCGACTACTCTGAGAAGAGACACCGAAACAAACTCAGATTAATATCCTGAAGAAGAAATAATAAGAAGACAGATAATAAGAAGGTACAGACTCCAGCAGATCAACCTACTCGAAACTGTAAAATTTTCCACCAATCAACCTTGAACCTAATGTTTTAGCGATAAAGTTGAAAATCTATTAAAGAAATTTGACAGATTGTAGTAGCTTGATATGCTGGCGTCTGTACCTAATGATAATCTTTTCATTTCAAACTATTTTTATTTCGTTTTATTATTACCCTTTCGTTCAATGCATATATCAAAATGCTTTGGATCGATCAGCTGTCCATAATTCCATAAAGTAACATGACTCACTAGCATAACATGAACATTGAAATAAGGTCAAAGCAGTTATCAAATGATTAGCATTTTATTACGAAAGATTTGATCATTGATAACGCCAACACAGGTTGCCAGTTTACTATCAAAGTTTATATTCACAATCCGTCGCTTTATTACTACCTACTCCAAAATAATAATGTTAAACTCATTAAAAAACCGTAATAATAGTTCGTAATGGGCATAAAACATTTGTGCCCTATACGACCCGCCCAACAAAACCTTCATTTTGCTGCACCATTAGCTGACTAGCGACATCTATTGGAAATGAAGTGAACCAATTGTAAAGTCATTCGAGTGGGGCACAGAAAATTTTGCGATGCTTGATTAGCTATTTAGTTTCATAGTTTCCGCTAGATGGCATTACCTGTACCGAAAGGGACTGCTTGGTCGGTACCTACGCTTGGGCTTGGTCGGGGTGAATGAAAATCTCAAAAGGAAGGCTCGTGAGTGATATCGTCTAGATATTGTTTCGTCATATGCTTGTAGGCACCGATAAAAAAAGTAAGTTCGTCTTTAAAAAAGTAAGTCTAAGTAAGTATGGCGTGCCCTGGGGGCAATTTCGATTTGTATGGCGTGACGGCAAACGGCATGACGTTCTCTTATGCTATCATCCCCCCTCCCCGCCGTTTCACATCCGCCAGGCGTCCCGTGAGGACCACATTTTTATTTTTTATTTACAAAGAAAAGTAGTAAAAATTGTATTCCACCCCTTTCACGTAACCTAATCGATTGTTTTTGAGTGCGATATTAACTGAGACGTTTAACCCCTTTCCATTACGTTTAAGACCCTTTTCCATTGCTCTTGTTTTCAACAACATCTTAATTCCTTTCTTCTCAAACCGGCTCTTTAGATTCGTCACAGCAAATCAGATGAGAATCAATTCTTTCAACCCCTCTGTGTCAGGGTTTAGTTTTCACCACTTAAGCGACGTCACAGGGGGTCGCTAACACCATTTTAAAGAGAAAAAGCTCTTGTATTTCGTGCAAAACAATTTCTTGAAGGAATTGAAGGTACATTTTTGAAATCTTCAATTGCTTGGTGTGATCACGTTATCATCTGGATGGCAGACACAAAATAGGCTAGGTATTCATTTAAATAAATTGAACAATGGTATTTCCGAGCATAAATAATTAAAGAAAAATTAGATAACACATAGTTGCGTCATAATAAAAAGATGGTTGTAGGTTGACTAAAAGGTTTTGGTGGTACGATACGGAACCCTCAGTGCACGAGTCCGGCTCGCGCTTCGCTGGTTTTTTTCGATAACCATGCATGGCTAACAATTTTCTTTTGCCGTCTAATACGGCAACGTTAGATTTGAAATAACTTTACGAAAAATAACTTTTCTGACGACATCTTGAAAAATGTACCCTTGCATACTTTTCCAACGAAAACGTCCCGTAGACAATTTAACACATCACATCTAAACAAATTAATCCTAGCTTTCCACGAGTCGATCCTCCCAGCTTCCCAAAATATAATAGCCGGTTTCCACAAACCATGGGGGTGCAGCCCTCGGATAATATTTACGACTCACCCCCGGGGATGTAAGGGGATGAATGGGGATGAATGCAGGGGAGGAACGACGATTACCTTAATGCATGTTATATTGAGACGAGGATAACTTGTCACTGTGCTTTCTGTAATGTGAATGAGTTTTGGGAAAACTGTGGTGTAAGTTGTATTTTAGAAGTGGTAGAGTTTAGTTGTGTGGGCGTTGTCCTTTACAGTCCTCAGCTTCTGAGAGGCAACTCCCGTAAATTTTAGCCGACGAAAAAAAGGAGGAGTGTCTCTAGTCGAGGCGAACATATATATTTTTTTATGTAGGTATACATAACTTTTTACAGATTAGTCCGATTCGAACGATTATTGTTTTATTCTAGACGGTATACCTCGAGTTCATTCCATGTAAAATTTATTAATTTTGCTTGGGTAGTTTTTGAGTTAGCTTCAATAATGCGTATTTTTTCCACTTAGTTTATGTGGATGATGTTTAATCTATGCGGATGATTGTTTTAATAACTTCATATCACTGTTATTTACATAGCAGGTAGTGGTATTCGAATTTATCTAGGGTAGATACCAAGACAATTTTTTTTTTGTATAAAATAGATAAATACAAACTTTTTAGCAAAAAATAAAACTGACTTCCAAAACAAAATACTACAAAGTGAAAAATAGCTTTAATTTCGGAAAACGGTGGCAAAAAACGAAAATACAAAACCAAAGACATCGACTACCGAAATTAAAGTTATTTTTCACTTTGTAGTGTTTTGTTTTGGAAGTCGGTTTTATTTTTTGTTAAAAAGTTTTTATTAAATAAATAAAACCACATGTTTAAGAAATCGTTTCCATACCATGTATCCGATTAGTTGTGCATTCCCGGATTTTCTGGAATCCCGGGATTTGTACCTATTAAGAAAAAAAAAAATAAGTAGCCGCTTCTATAATTTCTTGGCCAAAAATTAATATGAATCCGATTATCCGATCTCTATTTATATCCTATTTCGATTCCCGTGGGCGAGTGAGGCCTTGACACCATAATATAATTAATATTATAGGAAGCTACTTTGATGGGGTTTTTCGTGTGCTTAATGATTAACCTGGTGTCAGAGTTTTTATGCCGCCCATGGACTTGGCTTCACATGCCGTTGAGAAATATCTCTCAAGGATGCCGGTTTCCTCACGATGTTTTCCTTAACCGTTTTTTAAGCAAGATACAATATGCAAATGAATGCGAAAAGTCAGAAGTGCGTGCCTTGGTTTCGAACTCGAGAAGGTGGGTAAATTCACGTTTGCCTTTTTATAATCACAATAATTTCTAAGGAAATGGTTCACAATCTTGTAATGATTTTGTTTATTCTCGTAAGCTCTTTTAACATACAAAACCTACCTGCCTATATCAATACAGTGAAAAACAGTAACCTACTTGGGGAAAATCTAAAATATGAGAAACTAAAGAAAAAATATTATTTTATAAAGTGCGAAAACAAACGTCCCTACTCTTGATCTTGATTCCGGTAACCGTGATATTAAAAATACAAATTATGATTTTGTTCGACCGAAGTTTTCCTAAAGGAAAATCTTTTCTGCCGGGCACTGTCCTACTTGTGGATTTTTCCATCCTGTCTATATACCTACCTACTTACGCAGGTTACATACAACCGTTTTCATGGAATACTAGCTGACCCGCCAGACGTTGTCCTGTTAAAATTTCAATTTCTTTTTTTTTGCAAACAAAACAAAAAAAAGATCAAATTGGTCAAGCCGTTTTTGTGTTTTAGCGAGACAAACCTAACAGCAATTGATTTTTATATATAATAATAATAATAATAATCATTTATTTGCAGACATTGAAGTCCATAGAATTAAATTAATTGACATTGACAAATAAAAATAACACAATACACACACATAAAAATCACAAAATAGGCAAAATAGGTAATAACAACATAATAGTAATAAAGATAAAATAAAATAATAATAATAAAATAAATGCACGTACAGCTATCTAACCAACCTGTGCGTGCAGTCTCACCCATCGACCAAGCATCGGGCAGTCCCACCGGTCACTCAATGCTCTCAACATGCCGTGGGTGCTGGTATCTGTTCTGTGCCGGAGAGAGGCGCATCATTTTCGAATAATGGCATAGAAAACATCCACTCTCGCATCGGCAAACATCCCCGAAGCGCTACAATACCGCGGCAGCCCCACAAGCATCCTGAAGGCATTGTTATACTGTACAGGCAGGGCGCTGTATGCCTTCTGCGTATACTTGACCCAAAGGCTGCAGGTGTAAACAGTTTGACAGTAGGCTCGAAAAAGCGTCATTTTAACGTCGTAAGAACACCGTGCAAACCTACGGGCCAGCATATTACTTCGAACAGACAGCGCCCTACGCTCTCTCTCGATATCTAAATCGTCGCACAGGTCCTCAGTGACCCAGTGGCCCAGATAAGATTACTATGTTTTTTTTTTTTCAGTACCTACATACGTAGGCATAGTTAATTAGAATAATTACGTACGTTGATCATATAACTAACACCCCAATTAAAATTATTTTTACCTAATTGACGTGGAACCGTACTTGTACCTATGTATATTTATTTGTATTTACATTGTGTGTTTGACAATTGGGGTTCCTGGCTAAATAATAACAGCGGCACGGGTCGATCGAAGGTTAAGCTACGCTTGTTGCAGTCGGTATGTGGATGGGTATATGTCATATATATTTATATATATATATATATATATATATATATATATATATCCAATACATATCGAAACCTCTCTGTGCTTCGGAAAGCACGTTAAGCCGTTGGTCCCGGCTGTCATTCGTGGATCTTTGACAGTCGTTACGGGTCGTCAGAAGCCCGAAAGTCTGACAACCAGTCTTACCTAGGGGTATCGTGTTATCCAGTACCTGGGTTGTGGAGGTCAGATAGGCAGTCGCTCCATGTAAAATACTGGTATTCAGATGCAACCGGTTAGACTGGAAGCCGACCCCGACATAGTTCAGAAAAGGCTTATACTAATGCAAATTGCTATACTTACCTACTGCATTTAAGTAAGTATACTTAGGTCTTATTGCTTTGAAATAATTCGCAGTTCAGATTTGGTTTCCAAAACTACATAATGTGTTCAAGAATAAATCTCAAACTAATTTAAAAAACTTTTTAACCAAAATTTTTCACATTTCCGTACAATGTTTCAAACATTTTCTTTCATACAAACCTTGTCCTGACAATTACAAACATAATGTACAGTCTCATCGCCGTGCATTTTTCAGCTTATGCTGTAACCGACTTTAGGCCAACGATGCGCGTCATAATTTAGCATTATAAAATAACATGACTAACGTATTTAAATATAGTGAGCTTATAACTGTGTAGCTATCAACAACTGAAAGAAATAATCGCCTTCCACTCTAAAACTGTTACATACTCTTAACTTAAATAAACTTAACTATTTAGTGCATCTTACAAACTTACAAGTACAACTTACGACAAGTACGGAGTTAACTACTACAACCTGTACATTTATGGTCCTTCGAGCCGGATCTGAACCAGCGACCTATGGATAACCCGTACATTTATGTGGTCCTTCGAGCCGGATACAAAAAAAAATTATCCAATTTGGTGTAGTCGTTCGGAAGTTATGCGTGTACATACATTTCTGCGATTATATAGATTGATAAGGTGCGTCGGCTGGTATATGCGACCTTGTTGTTGTGTTGCGTTACCACCTGAAGGTTGATAGTCACTTGCAAGTTGCACACTTGGATGTCATAAAGCGGCAAGCTCTACTTGTCTATGTAATATGTATATGTGAGTTCGATCTGTTCAACATTAGTGAAGTTTCGACTGACGAACATTCTGCGCTTTGGAATGGATAGGTAACTTCTTTATGTAGACCGACTCCTTGACAATTCAAAAGTAAATGGTTTATTTTATAATGGAGTATTGCAGCCACCTTTTGGATGGCTCAGCTAAATACCAACTTGCTGCACTTGATTCAGTCGAACGCAGAGTTAAGAGGCTCATTGGCAACTTAAAACTGCCGCAAGGTTGCCTGCTTGTCGGTCTTCTACAGATTGTACCTCGGTGAGTGTGCCCGAGAACACCACGACCTCATTCCACCGGCCCGCTTCTACCATCGGACTTCTAGACGCACTGCCAGTTACCATCCCTACCTAGTTGCTATTCCACCAATTCGCACTAAGCGTTTCCAAATGTCTTTTATAATGCGCACAGCAAAGGAGTGGAACTCACTACCTGCATCTGTGTTTCCGAACGCATACAACCCTAATCTCTTCAAAGTGAGAGTGAACAGGCTTCTTCTGGGTAAGCTCACTCCAAATCGTCGACTCTGTCTCTGTTGCCTTCGACCTAGAATAGAGTCAAGAGCAAACCCATCTCAAATAGATAATAATAAAAAAATAACAAAACAAACTGTATAACATCTAATATACAGCCGCCAGCACATCAAGCTAGTACAATCTCAATCAAATTTCTTTAATAGATTTTCAACTTTATCGCTAAAGCTCAAAGTTCAAGGTTGAATGGGAAAATTTTACAGTTTCGGTTAGCTTGATGTGCTAGCGTCTGTACATCCTATATTCTAGCAAATAAAGGTATAATTCATTCATTCATAATTGAAATAAATGCTTGAGTTTGAGTTATACACACAAAACAAGTAAAAGCAGATTAGTTACATCGAAAACTATGATATTAAAATTAAAATTCCTATTTGACCATCGTTCTAGAATCACCCTGAGTGAGGTGGTAGTGCCTAATATGCGAACAGATAGGCTATGATGGTCGAGTCTCCCCGAGCCGTATTTGACGTTGGTCATGTACTTACTACCTACCTATATTGTGGTGTATCTGGTGTCAACGCCTTCACTGACTGACTGACGGACGTGTAACCTCATTTGCTGAAGGCGTGTGGCTGAAACAATGTAACTAAGTGTATAGTGCTATGTGTGTATTGTGATAATGCTAGAACACCATGCAGGCTGTATAATAACCTCTTGCTTTGTTGTTCAATTGCTAATTGTCCAGCGCATATTACAATAAACACATACATTTATTTATAACTAGCTTCTGCCCGCTGCTTCGCCCGCGTTGCTGTCGGAAATTATCCCACGGGAACGTACTACCGCTATAAAAAGTATCCTATGTCCTAATCCAGATCATGGTCTACCCATCTGCCAAGTTTAATCCAAATCCGTTTAGTCGTTTTAAACAATCTCACTTTCGCATATTTTAGTTTATTGGTGAGGATTTCGTAAATAACACCATTATAGCCGGAAAATGCCAGAGAGATGCTATACTCGTAACTACTTTCAAACTGACATAAGATAACATCAAGCCTGCATTTTTCAACGAGGTAGGCAGTGTTTTAAGGCCCATTTTATAGAGTGCGAGTCTACAGCCATTGACTGGCGACAAGTCCGTGAGAAGTTAAACACTGAGAATTGCCTAACACTGAACGACCCTCGGATCGAACTTAGGTCCTTAGCAGACGCGCTTGCGACCACTACGAGACACCACTAGCGAGGCATTCTTGAAATCAAAATGACTTTGTAATTGTGTACACATTGGCGATTAATAAATTGGCATTTAAATTGGCATTGGCATTTTCAACACTTGACGCGAAAATAAACAATAATTAGTCATTTTTATCTTTATAGATTTCAATGAATGTCACATTGTCACTGCAGTCAATATTTATTAAAACCTTGTCCACACTATTTGTCAACTTTATTCCGGCACAAGGTCTTCACACATATGCTATGTACAGACGCCAGCACATCAAGGTACCCGCAGCTGTCAAATTTTCCCAATCGACCTTGAACCTAAAGCTATAGCGAAAATTTGACAGATTGTAGTAGCTTGATGTGCTGGCGTCTGAACCTACTTACTGATAAATAACAAGAACGCTTCGGCCACGTCTGTCATACGTATCCAACGAAGCAGTGATTAAGAGGTAGAAGGAAATTTTGTTAAATTGATGATACGGAAAAATAAATAATATATTATAAAACTTAAGGAAAAGAATACAGTCTGCGTAAACCAAGAATTTGTGCTGAATTTTATCGAACGAACCGCCGCAGCGCTTGCTTTGAAATCATCATCATCTGCCAGCCTGCCCTCTACTATGTCGGGGTCAGCTTCCAGTCTAATTGGATGTAGCTGAATACCAGTATTTTACATGAAGCGACTGCCCATCTGACCTCCACAACCCAGTTACTGAGTAATACGATACCCCTTGCTAAGGGCCGGTTTTTTGGTCCATAGTTAACTCAACCAATGGTTAAACATTACTTTGCTTTTCATATTTGGCCAAAATTCAACCACTAATGTGAAAGTCTACCATCATGAATGACGTGTGAATACAATCTTATTAACTCATTCGTGTTAAAAAATAGTAACTAAGGG
This sequence comes from Dicycla oo, assembly GCA_948252095.1. Lineage (NCBI taxonomy): Eukaryota > Metazoa > Arthropoda > Insecta > Lepidoptera > Noctuidae > Dicycla > Dicycla oo. The sequence continues at coordinate 1,180,451 of OX411732.1, read as the reverse complement.
CCGGTTTTTTGATCCGTAGTTAACTCAACCAATGGTTAAACACAGTAACTAATGGTTGAATTTTGGCTAAATATGTTTGCCAAAATTGTTAGACCATAAAAATATACCATTTAATTAGAAGTTTAGGTTTTTAAAACTAAAAATTACGTTTCTATCTACCTACAACACTCATGTAACTTAAACATAACTCGCGAAATGTGGGTGTACTATAGGATAGGTATAGGTGCACCTCTGCCCGACCCTTCGGCGAAACAAGGCGTGATGTTACGTGTGTGTGTGTGTGTGTGTGTGTGTACAACACTCATAAAATTATCTTAAACATCCATTTATTCCCTCAAAACAATATAGAAACCTGTCAACTCTAAACCAGTTAATTGATAAAGACAGCCTCTGCTCACCCCTTCCCGCCAAGCGCGGTTATTATTACGAAAACGTTATAATACGCTACGTAGAATATTATACGTGTATGGCGTAGACGCGTAGCGTCGTAGCAGCGTAGCGGGCGGGGTCTACGGCTACACAGGCGGCGTAGTAGGGTGGGTTGCCAGAACAGAAGTGGGAGTTTGATTTTTATAGTTTTAGGTTTTTATTTCAGTAGACGGGATTTTTTGTATTTTAAAAGTAATTTTTTTGTTGTTTCACCATAAGTTTGAACGTAAGTTATGTATTTATATGTATGTTTATATTCATAGTTCTTTTTTGTGCCATTCAAATCGTATGTGGTCATATTCATTAATAATTGTTTTGACACAATAAACTTTCTAAACTTAATTTCAAAACGCTTATAAGTATTTTTTGATTAGCTATTCTTTTTCTTACCTTTAGCAATACTTTTAAGTTTTGTCTAATATTTTTGGAAAACGTAGGTACCTACTTTTATATCCGTATTCCAAAAATCTCTTACAATAAATATGTGACAACTACATTCGAAAAACTTTATCTTTCCCAAAAAAGCTGGTAAATCTCCCGCAAATCGCTTCCACCGCCAAGACTGCTTAGTACGAAACCGGCCGCGCCGCGGCAAGCGCGTATTGCGCTCCATACGACACCTAGCAACACAAAGTAACTATCCCACCACTAAAATACACTGAAACCATTCAAAAATAACTAAAAACCGGTAAAAACAAACTGGTGCGAACACTAAAAGCTCAAAATTCGTATTTCGAATAAAAATCGGCAACGTTTTGACAAAATTGCCAGTAAAAGAATTGATTTTTTCGTGCGGTGCTCTCTGTTCGATTTTTGAATTTGAATATTTAGGAATATGAGTTTAGTTCTTGGGAGTGTTGTACAAATTAAAAATATTAACACTTCATTTACATGTGGGATTACTATTCGGTTTATGGCCGGTTTTCATAGAGTAATTTCTTATTATTTTGATTAATTTAATAGGTTTTTGTTTAATCTAGTGTACTTAATTCAAGTTTTGATTCTCGTAGATTACACCTAAATAATGAAAAGTATCAAAATAGTTATTCAAAATAATCTCTCATCCTTATAAAAAAAAAGTATTTTTCATATTATTTATTCATATTATTTTGCGATGTAAATAATAATACTGATAAATATTATATACGTTTTTTAATAATTAAAAAATTGATACACAACACACGTATCTTTAAGAATAACCAATTTATTTAAAAACGGATAAAAATCAGCTTTTTACAATTTCATTTTCTTAATATTTTTGATAAATAATTACACATTAAAAATACAAAAAAAATAATTGTGAAATTGATTCAGTTTACTTACACACTTTACGCTACAAAGTTGCCAATATGGCGGTGTGCTGTGCTGTGAGAATTCGGACGCAAAGCTTTAAGCTGCATAAGAGAAAAATGCCAGAAAAAAGACTATTTTATACAGGTGACATGACGCTTTAGTCACCTTCATCCGTGAAGGGGGTGATTCTACCCGTCATGTTAAACAACTTTTGCTATGAAACTCATATCCGATTCGTGAAAAAAAAAATCCGATGCTACTTACTGTACCGTAGGCAAACTATTTTATTCAAATCAAAATTTATTTTTTCAGACAACAGAGATCCATAATTTTAGTAATACCTTAAAGCTAGTGTTAGTAAGTAATATTATTATTAGAGATAATATTAATAGAGGTTATATTGTTATTGCATGTATGAAAAGTTTTTTTTTTATAATTCTTAATGGATTTTGTAAGAAAAGTTGTTCAGTAGGACGGACGAGTAGACTTACCGCCTTGACGAATGCAGGTGACTAAAAGGCCGATCTAGTATATCACAATATTATGGTTCCTGTAAATACCTGCGGCGCGTCAATTTTTTTTTTTATTCGTATTTTTTATTTTTATTTTGTCTGACCCGTTCCCACGGGTCTTGATATTTTTTGTATATGTATACATACATACAAATCCCTTCCTTTCTCCTGACACTAAAATTACATAGTGATTTTTTAGAAAAATAACGAATTAGGTTAGGTAATCTCTAGACTAAAATTCGGATTCTAGCTACTTCTAGAGACCATTTATTTTACCCGATTCAAGTTTGCAAGAGACAGAATACATAATATGAGAGATGACAGATTGGTTCCATCAGGGAAAGTCGGCTCAAACCTTCAGATGTTCAGCTTTTTAGTCTAATCCGTGACTGATTATATTTGCACCGATTTTTCTTACTTTTAAGGTTAGCAGATAATGAATCCTTTAGTAATCTTACTTCTATAAAATCTTTCATAATTAATAGAATCTTTTTAGGGTTCCGTACCTCAAAAGGAAAAACGAAAGCCTTATAGGATCACTCGTGTGTCTGTCTACTACACAAATACGATATTATTATTTATTTGAAATACTCAGAGAATTTATAAAGACTGTTATAAGTCGCATGTGGTATTGTATATTTATTTGTTCTCTTTGTCAAAGCTTTAATAATTTAGCAAGCTACCTTGCAGGTACTTGTTGGTCTACATAAGTAGGTAACCATGTACTTTCTTAGAATAAAAGTTTGTTGTAGCTCTATATCTGTGGTTGCAGCTACCATCATTATGTGGGTACCCAAATCACGATTTAGTCGACTGTGCATCGTCAGTCGCCATGATGCAAGAATCATCAAAAAGTGAACGGTGCGTGTACAGTCAGCAACGTAAAGTCGTATTGACGTCAACCAATTAAGATTAGAGGTAAATATGATGCACATAATAATGTACGGTGCATTGCAGATAGTTATTAAGATGCTAGCTGACCGGAAAGACGTTGGCCTGTCAAAATTTCAATATGTTCTTGAGATACTAAATCCCATAGGAGAAAGGACGTTTAGTTTTCCTGAATGTAAAAATCTTCAAATTTTTCTTTTCATAAAAAGCTTTTTATATCTTCTCTTGTCTTAATCCTAGTATAGTTATGTATGTTTTCATGATTACCTTGAATCTTCGTGCAAATCCCAGTAAGTAGCTTTGTTGTTGTCTGTACAAAGTGAAGTACTTCAAGGTTATTCCTATTTCCTTTGAAACGTCTTTGTTTACCAGTTTACTTACCTACGTATCGTGTAATTAAAGGTCAATATTTTAAACAAATAGTTAATGAGAATTGATGTGATAAAACAAATAGTAATTAGTACCAAAACAGTACCTACTAGCATTTTTATACCATATACATACATACATCCGTACCTAACCTGTTGGGGAACAGGTACACGTCACATTGATCCAGTAGCTCTCAACCTGCCTGCCTTTTCCAACTACGTTGGGGTCGGCTTCCAGTTTAACCGGATGCAGCTGAATACCAGTATTTTACATGGAGCGACTGTCTATCTGACCTCCACAACCCAGTTACTGGGTAACACGATACCCCTTGGTAAGACTGATTGTCAGACTTTCGGACTTCTGACGACTCGTAACGACTGTCAAAGATCCACGAATCACCCGGGGCACGGATGAGTGTTGGTATGTAAAGCTTTTGTATGAGAAACTTGAAGCCTTGGACTAATTGTTTTTAATTGTTTGCTGTTGTTTCTAAAATACTAATATTTTTAACTATTTTTTTTTTCTTATTGTTTTTATAATATAAGTGTAACTGTCATGCATGAAACAGTTCACCTCCTAGTGACTTTAAGGTTTGTTTATGTATGGTAATCTGTGAACAGCGTTGTGGGCTACATTATTACTTATGTGATTTATGTTTTTCTGTTTGTAACATTGCATAATGTAGCTGTTTGTTGTTCCTATATTAAAAAAAAAAGATGGTCACCCATCCACGAACCAAACCCGGCAAGCGTAGCTTAACCTGATGGATCGAACCGTGCGACTTTTATTACTTAGCTCCGAATTCAGTAGCACTACTGGATCGAAACAAGCGTCTGTTCTGTTGCGATCCTATAACGATCCAGTTCTAGTATCACTGGATGCCAGCACTGGATAGTAATACTGGATCAATGTACCTAAATGGCCTTTAGGCTCAGCATGTAGACTCGTCATTCCAATCAAATCAAGCTCTATCCGGATACATAAGAGATACACGACAAAACGACTTAATATTCTGTTATTTATTGTTATTCTCTCCATAATAAACCAAGTTCTGGGCTCTAGAATCATACAGACGTAAACACCTTATAAGGTATAAGTATAGTTGTTCGAAAACCATCATTGCAACGGATGATTAGACCGCCTCCACCATTGTAATAGCAGTTTCGAATTGCAGTTTTGAAAACTGTACTCGCAAATCTACATACGTATGTATTCAGACGCGGGAAATGATTGTGAAAAAAACTTTTTAGCAAAAAATAAAACCGACTTCTAAAACAAAATACTACAAAGTGAAAAATAACTTTAATTTCGGAAGTCGGTGTCTTTGGTTTTGTATTTTCGTTTTTTGCCATCGACTTCCGAAATTAAAGTTATTTTTCACTTTGTAGTATTTTGTTTTAGAAGTCGGTTTTATTTTTTGCTAAAAAGTTTTTATTTTTCACTTTTTAGTTGTGGAACCTACCCCACACAAATTCGAATACATAATTGAGCACAATAATTGTAGATATAGCCATGTAAATAACAGTGATAGGAAGTTATTAAAACACCATCACAACATCCATATAAAACAAGTGGGAAATATACGCATTATTGAAGCTAACTCAAAAACTCCTCGAGCAAAGTTAATAAAATTTATATGGGGCCACCTCGGAAGTATACCCTTTCAAACAAAAAAAGAATTTTCCAAATCGGTCCATCCGTCTTTGAGTAATCGCGTAACAACATACAAAAAAAAAAAAAAAAAACATACAGATGAATTGATAACCGGAAGTCGGTTAAAAAAAATGTCAGAGTGAGGGAGAGAGCTATCAGTTAAGCTCTGTTCACACGGTGCAAGTGTCTGGAACGTTCAAGAGCAATAATCGCATGAAATAAAGCACGTTCAATTTTATTGCCATGCAAGTGTTTACACGCGTGCGATTTCCATAAAATGCCATACAATAATTGAATGCAAGCTTTGCCATTCAATAAAATCGCATGCGACTTATCAAGGCAATAAAATTGCCAGACGATTATGGCATGCAAGTTTTGCCTCGTCTAAACACAGAGCTGCACGTCATGTTACAATTAATTCATAATCATGTTTAAATGATAGAAAATTTGCATGTCAGAATTGAATGCGATTTAATTATATTACGTGAAATTTTATTGTACGTTCTGTTTACACCTATACCAGTATTGAACGGCAACTAACTTGCCCATATCGTGCAGTAATATTGTACGTGTTGTTTAGTGTAATTTTATGGTATGCCACAGGCAATACATTTGAACCGTGTAAAAGGAGTTCTTACATGAACATGTGCTGCGGGTGACCTGCAGTGATATTCTGTACAAATCTCACTTTGAAAACTTAGGTGAGGTGAGCGTGGAGTGAGCTGATCCCTAGCATTACGTGGAATGAACGAGCTCGCTTCAAGCTCACTTCACCGACATTTTCACGGTGAGATTTTTACAAAATAGACCGGCTGATCGATATTTGTTGGTGATTTCAAAACGTGCACTTCGTACAAATTTGAAAATGTTTCAAGCAGGCCGAGGCTAACCTTTAGACGCTAGCATTTACAGGCTAAAAATAAAATGTCTTGAAAAATGGTGTCCATTATAAAATACGATATTTCAGGATAGTTATCCAAAACGTCAAAAGTAATTTTCACACAATGATAGTAATGGGTCTACGTGGCAGGTCAGAGTTCAGTCTGTACTCAGCTTAATATTTGAACTCCCACGCTTATTTGGCCCATAAATAACTTTGAGATAGTGACGCTCCAACTATTACGTAACGAGTGACGTCAGAATATATGAAGATACATTGGGAAAGTTTAATTTGAAAATGGAATGAGTTTAATGTTTCAAATCCTGCGTTCCTTTTTTTTTTGAGTATCTGCCCGCGACTTCGTCCGCGTGAAATTTCTTGTTCCCCCGCCCCACACCGTCGCATCGTATAGCGTAGCCCGCCCGCACGATTACTTCGTTTTCGCTTAGCGTTCTTTCTGACTTTTTTCTTTTTGCTGGGCTCCTAAGGGTCATATCGGGATACTACATAACTTATAGCCTTCCTCAAGAATTAGGCTATCAAATGCAAACCGAACGTTTCAAATCCGACTGCTAGTTCCAGAGATTAGCGCGTTCAAACAAACAAAAAAAAAACAAACTCTCCAGCTTTATTATCAGTATATAATTTGATCACCATTAAAAAAGTTATAGTGAGCCAAGCTTAAAAGATAGACATATGCTATCGCGGACTTTTTTAGAACTATTTAAGAGAAACAATTCCGTCATTCATGATTGTTGCGTAACTTTAACCGTTTACGCAGCGCACGCAACGTAAGCAAAAGGGATAAATTTTTCCTGTTTTGCAACATTTTTCATTGATGCTCCTCTCCTATTGAGAATAGCGTGATGTTATATAGCCTATAGTCTTCCTCGATAAATGGACTATCCAACACCGATCTATCACTCGGTAAATGGACTTTTCAATTCGAACCGTTCTTGAGATTAGCGCGTTCAACCAAACAAACTTTTCAGCTTTATAATATTATAGTACAGATGAAAAAAAAAAATGTTATGATGACACATAGACGAACTTTGTAGCGAATTTTCCTCTGTTTATTCTATATCTTAACTCATTTTGAACCGACTTAAAAAAATAAAATGAATACGGAGGTTATCAATTCGCCACGTATGTATGTAATATTATTGGAAATGCATTATGTTCACATATGATAATCTATAATCGATTATATATTAATAGGCTTCCAAACATATATACAAAATTTTATAGATGTATTTATGTTTATATGTTTGTATGTATGTATGTTTGTCCACGCATTTCTCCGACACTATTAATCGGATCGTGACCATTTTATTTTAATTGGCTTACATTTACTTCAACTTAGGGAACAGTGCCAGTTTTATCAAAATCGGTTCAGTAGTTTTCAAGATAATGGACGTAAGTGTAAGTGTATATACGTGTAAGTGTGATGAAAAACATCTCAAAACCTTGGTCAATTTCTAGTACAGTATTCACGCACGGAGTAGTCTCGGTACGTAAAGATGGTCACCCATCCACGGACCAGCCCCGGCAAGCGTAGCTTAACCTGATGGATCGACTCGTGCGGCTTTTATTATTTAGCGACGAGCTCCTCTAAGTTATTATGATTCTCTTTGATAAATTGAACTCTGAGAAATTGAGGAGCTCGTGGTTAAGTAATAACAGCCGGACGGGTCGATCCATCAGGTTAAGCTACGCTTCACGCGGTTGGTCTGTGGATGGGTGACCATCTTTTCATACCGAGACTCCTCCGTGCCTCGGAAAGCACTTTAAACCGTTGGTCCCGGCTGTCATTCGTGGATCTTTGACAGTCGTTACGGGTCGTCAGAAGCCCGAAAGTTTGACAACCAGTCTTACCAAGAGGTATCGTATTACCCAATAACTGAGTTGTGGAGGTCAGATAGGCAGTCGCTGCATGTAAAATACTGGTATTTAGCTGCATCCTGTTAGACTGAAAGCCGACCCCAAGATAGTTGAGAAAAGGCTAGGCAGATAGTTTTTTTTTTTTGATAAATTGAACAATACTCGGTCGGGCGGATAGTTTTTAAAGGTCGCTGCAGGGCCAGGCGATATTTATGTAAAGAAGTGCAACAGTTCTGTACAGCTTTTATTGAAAACTACATGGGAGTTTCTGTGTTTTATTCTGAGCTTTATGTCATATCATGTCACCTATGCTAATTATTTTATATGGTAATCTGTGGATAACGTCGTGAGTAGTGTATTTGTTAATTCTATTAGTTTAGTACTCCAATCATGTGTAATATTTAATATACTGCTGTTTGTTGTCCCTAATAAATAAAATAAAATAAAATAAAAATATCTGGAAAAGCTTTTATTAGGTATCATTGAGTTGGTGCAAACTTTCAGAAAATGTATCTAAAAATTATTACATGAAATACGAATATGTAATTCTTGGGAAAAGTTAAGGAATGCTATCAAGTGTAACATTGGTTCTCTGTAGCTAGTAACAAACTTAGGTATTTTTGTAGTTAAATTTGGAAATAGAGACCTTCTAAAGGAATCGGCCGCACAGTACCTAACATGAAACCGCCGCCGGCAGCGACTAGAGATACCTTTACAGATAGGTATTCGTGTCTAAATTCGGCGCAACTAAGCGCAAGGTAGCTGTCAAAGAGGTCAAGGGTCGTTAGTAAATATCTCCGATTGAAAAAAAAAAAATCATGACATAGCGCTGTCAACAGTGACTTGAGGCCTCACGTTTCGGGTTTCGTAAACATGTCGCACACCTAGATCAAAAGTAGCACAACTCAAAATAGGTACCCCTTTTTTCAGGCACAGTAAAAAACGTTTTACTCGTTTTCTATTTGATCAATTTAAAATATTTTTGTATGATGTTGTAATTCATTAATGGAGATTGGTACCCATGTGTCTATGAAGTCAATCAGTCAATGTAGTTTTCGACGCAGAGTCCGATAATCGCAATAACTCGATTTTGGATTATTTTGAGTTGTGCTACTCTTTATCTAGGTGTGCAATGTGTACACTTAATGAGGTATAATTTTGTGCATGCTTCACTGTATTATTCGCAGCGCTATGTATGAGTTTTTATTTAGTCTGAGGTGTATACCTACCAACCTTATTTAAGAAAAACTAGTTGTATAACACTTCCTCATTATTTCCCACAATATCTGCAGCTATATTACCGGTGCTGGTGTAAGTTATTCAATGCTGTTTGATTTACGAAACAGACAGTTACATGTTTAAGTCAGATCACATTAATTTCCTTGTTCTGTTCTTTGATGCATGACTTACCCCGTTTTGATTGTTTTGCTTTTGTACTAAGATTTGCATGTCTTGTGCTTTCATTTACTCGGTTCGATTTAATTGCTAGTGGTATACCATGAGTTGAAGCATTTGGACGATGCAAATCATTTGTTACTTCAGTAATAATGTAATGTCACAGGCAAGCTACTTGCATCGTGTAAGAGGCTTTAGACGTTAGGTAAGTGTTTATTTACATAACTTATCATATAATTAAATGTCTTACACGTCGTGAAATAAAATAGACAGGCGATCGTAAACTTTACAGACCTGATTATATCTAATCATGTCAATATCTAGCCGCGATCAGCTTAAGTTAGTTAAAATTGTGAGTTTAGACAACCTAAACTCACAATTTTAACTAACTTAAGCTGATACATGGACTTTAGGATGTTGAACTATTCCTGGTCAGATAAAAGTCACGATTTTGACGTGCATACATACAAAGCATGGATGCTTTGAAAGCCACCGACTCCCGTAATTAAAATTATTTTTCACTTTGTACCTTTTTTGTTAGTTTGGGAGTTTTTTCGGTGTAGGACAGTATTTTTTGTGGAACTTTACGTTTCCATTGACATGGCTATTTCGTTGCCATTTTCATGACTTATTTTGCAGTTCATAATATGGATTTTTAAAACGTGTGCGTTTCTTGTATGAAATTGGCACTGCGTATAAAATCGGCTTGTCAGTCACAATAATTTTGAATAGGCACATAACGACTAAGTTTAATTTTTACGGATACAGATAAATAGGTGCCTACCTAGTAAATAAAAAACTTTTATAAATACATAGACGTAAGTAAGTAAAAAAGCTCTGAGCGTACGATCGTAAAATCTTAAAAAAAAAATATTAATATAGAGCGACAATTTTACTGCGAAGAAATTGTTGTTAATAAGACAAATTAACTTGTTAAATAATAATATTATTTTAATGCCTGTAAGGTAGGTTCATTACATTTAAAGCATTTTAACAGCAAAACGCAGTCACGATTGTAGTTATTCTAAATTAGGTTTAAGTGTAATAATAAGATGGAACTATAAACATAATCTTTTGCGTCACGCTTGCTTACACGTACTTTTTCACTTATGCAACGTTTCGGAGTCAACGAACGGCCTCCGTAGTTAAGAAGAGCTTTCGCGAATTAAAATTAACTTACATTAGTGGGCGAGTAAAACTAATGACAAAAACGCGCACCAGTTTGTTTAAAAAAAGTAGTAAAACGGATCTAAAATGTTCAATGTTTAATGCCTATCTAGCTCTTGGATACTTAGTCGTAAAGTACCTAAAAGCTAGTAGTCTTGCAATCAAAGAGTTCATTGAACTCTCTAACCCTTCTACGTTCCACCCAACAGAATTCAGTTCCCATGTCAACCCATCACAGCCAATTCCAAACCATACAGAAACTCCGACAATAAATAGTTCGTAAGTTAAATGAAAAAGTTAAACAATAATTTCGAATGTGACTGATTATAGTGAAAGTAAACAAATGACGCAATCAGCGTTTGAAGCGCAAGTGAAAGTGTAGTCTGTGGCGCGCGGTGGCTGAGCGCGAACGTATCGGTGTGCATTTAAAAAATCAAAACGTCAAAGTCAAAATACGCGGCAAAATTACTGTCAAATCTTTTTATTCATTGTGTGGTGTGAGTGTTGTATTGTAAGAAGGTTTCGTCGGTGAAGGCTGTGTTGTTATAGCTAAACCGCCCCCATCGCTCGGCCAATGGCGGGGAGGGTCCCGCCCCCGCGGGGGTCGCCGCATGTCTGCTTCGCGGTTACGATCCTGATACTCCTTGCCGGTAAGTCGATTTTCTTGTTGTTATGTTTGAGTTTCTTTTTTTGGTAAGATAAGACGAGGAAATTAACCTCTTTTGAAAAAAGTTGGGAGTATTAAACGTGGCGTAACGAGGTCGAAACTTGTGTATCGTGTTACTTTCAATTTAAATTTTGTGATAATTATTTTTTTATGTGTCCTTTTACCCGTCTGCGGCGAAGGCCAAAGGAAGAGTTATAACATTACTCTGTCTGTGTCTGTGTCCTGTATGTTTTTCATTTCTATGTTCCTTCGTAGATATTAATAAAGAGGCATTTCGATTTCGACACACATTGTAATATAAAAAATTGAAAAAGTTGCTTGCTATGTTGTATAATCATCAAATCAATGAAAGAGTCACTCAGAACAAATAGGACAAATCCGGATAATTCTCGGTCTTCTGGAAACTTTACATGAAATGTCAATTTAGGTATGCCAAAAATCGTTTCAAATATTTTAGGTCCTTACCTATGAAACTGCCGTTTTACATAGAAAAAATCTTTTTTGTTTTTTTTTAAGAAATATTGTCGATGCACTTTTGCCATTTTAATTAAAGTTCATTGATACCTCTGCTACAGAAATCCTGGGGATGGGAATAGATGAATTCTTTAAAGGCGTTTTCACCGCCTCGTTGGATTTCAAATATTTCCCCGGGGCTCATTGTTGAGATCACAATTTTCAAAACGAAGGCAGTGTTACCAAAAACAGCAGTGTTTTATTTATTTTTTATTTAAAAACGCACCGTGCGTTCACTTGCGGTACCTTGTCCATACACGTCGTTAATATTGCGTGCCGTCTGTGTTGCGTTGGTGCCACGACGAAAATCGTATTCGAAAATAGCGCGCAATTTCGATTTTTCCATGGTTACAGAAACATCGATATCAAAGAAAAATCGAACGGCGGGAAAACAAATGATAACTGATTAAAAAAAAATGTCATGTTACAAAATTAATATGAATTTGGAATTCTAAATATAATGAAAGATTCAGACAGCCGGTATCAAAAATCGGCAATTTCATAGGTAAGGATCTAATATATTGAAATACCTACTATTTTCAGTTAGCAAAACTAGACGAAGGTCATTATAAATACAGCCTAGTTGCCTAGTAATTCTAGTTCCATCGAACCAGTTTATACAGCCATTATAATATTACTTAACTATCATTTAGATTCTCTTAATTATCATGAGCTTATATTATGTAACATCACGCATGTGTTCTACGAAGGGGTGGGCAGAAGTGAAGTAATATTTTGCCAATTAGTCTATTATACATTTTATTCATGAACAATGATTAGTATTTTGACTGATGTTCCATGAACTCAATAAGGGGCGCGCGTAAAACCAAACTTAACATTTTTTCTGGACTGCCTCGTCGGTCTAGTGGTCGCAAGCGCTGCCGCTGAGCATGCGGTCCTTCCTGGGTTCGATTCCTGGGTCGAGTAAAGAGGTTTCAGGTTTTCCAGCTGGGATTTCTCACTAGAGCAGCTCGGAATCTGAATTTGTGCCCGGTTGATAGCAATAGAGTCACCCCCTGTTACATGGGATGTAAACATAATTATTAGCGAAATGTGGGGACTTGTTCCTATAAGAACTCTTCGCCTAATCCTTCGGGGATTACATGCGTGATGGTATGTTTTCTCGACAAGTGAATTAAACCCATACCCCACACTCTTTATAGATCAATTGATCATACGTGTGGCTTTGAATAATAATTCAAATCTAGGGTCAAAACCGAAAAAAAAATGAAAGACAAAATAGAGGTGTTTTCCCCTCTATGTTGTTTTTCATTTCTGCAAACTGGCCACACAGAAAAAACAATTTTAGAGTTTCCAGTAATATATATTATGCCCCAGGTTCGCATTCGCACGGGCGCTTTCTTTACACGAAGTGTTTTCGTGTAAAAATTCACACGAAAGTAACATTTTTTTTATTTCTGGGGTACGACGGGGACCAAAGATTCTATGTTAGTTGAAGACACAATAATTTATAAATATAATATCTATTTTCAATACTTTTAATGCAAGAAAAATACTTAGTCTGCTAGGCTGCAGTGGAATTGGGTGGGCCATGTATGTTGGATGCATATGGGCCAGAGTCGTCAAGACCCAACAAGATTGTTAGTAAAACTTACGACTATGTTAGTGAGCACAGACACTAAACAAAAACAAGCAGTAACAATAGTAGAATTATGCATACTGTTGTATAGATTCAAATGTTTTAACTGAACAGGCAGCTGTGCTGCTGGGGAGTTTGTTGCGCCACTTCTTCTTCCCAGCTAAAGCACTAGGAAGTGGTGAAGGGCGGGCGTTTTGGGGGCCTGTCTTATGTAATGTTGACGTTCGAAAAGTGCTGATTCTCAGCCTAGTCGGTCGAAAAAAAAAAACAGTGCTTGCTTTTAAGGCTGATGAACAAATGGCTGAAAAACAATATTAAAAAGAGAAATCGTATACAGTGTCATACACTTCTCACCACAATTAAAATGTCGTCGGCAGGAATTTCACACGACAAGAATCCATACTAATATTGAAAATGCGAAAGTAACTGTAACCTTTCAGATTTTGATGTTTGGCGTGATGTGTGACAATGAGTAGCATGACCTGGGTTTGGACATACGATACTTTTATCCCGGTAGTAGTTCCCGTGGGATAATTTACGGTTCTGTTTTCCACGCGGGCGAAGCTGCGAGCAAAAGCAAGTACCTACTAATATAAGAGGTACACATATGATAGCTGCTATTTATTCTAAATTACGTAATGTAAGTCAAGTTCAAGTGAGCAAGGATTACCAGGCCATAATGGACTAGTAATCTAGATTCTAGATTAATTATTATATCTAGATTACTTAGCTGATGTATGTATTATTAATATTAAAAAGTTAATAATGTGTCTAATTATATCACCGCCAACATTTTGAATGAAAATAACAGTTTGAAAAGGTGTCATGCGCGCGCTGTGTGAAAATCCTAATACAAATCAATTTGGTTCAGTCAAAATGTCAGTTCAAAAATGGAAAAAAAACTAAATCATGTGTTCATGTCTGCCTCTGGGGTTGCTGTTCAGAATCCTTCAGACAACATTGAAAATCGAAGAGGCAGACATATTACTTCTACGGCTCTGTTAGCACGGGACTTATTATTTATTACATGGTTATAAATAATTAAATTAAAAATATAAACTTAACTAAAACTATTAAAAAAACTAAAATATGGCGTCGAAAAATTCCTCCGCATCGCTGTCGACTGGTAATGTACCCAGGATACCGGCGGCGTTGCCACGTTGTATGGCAATGCTTAGCCTCTGGCCGAGGTAAAAGCCTGCCCTTGGGTCACGGGAAGTGTCAATCAGCCGTTTGAAGATTTAGTTGAACAAACTATGAGCACTCGGACCCCACGGCCCGAGGATTTCATTTCGTTTAATTTCATCATCCACTTTTCACGGGACGTAGTTGAAAATGTAAAAAAAAATCTGCTAAATAATTTGTTCATGGTTGTAATTGCGTCCATTCGATTCATTAGGACTCCCCGAATACAAAAAAAAGTTGGCAGACGTTTCGTCGCTGATATTTACGAGAATTACAAAAATTTGTACACCTGTACAATTTTTTGTAATTTTCGCAGAATCATGGGAATATACCCATATTACGGCTGATTATTATTGTTATGATATATAGTTTATGTATTATTATATTGTTCAGTGTTTTTATTGAATCAAGCTAACCGATAAAATTATTAATAGAAAAGTTATTTTGTGAAAACAATCACCTGGACTGCCTTTGGAAAATCAGAGGTCTGCGATTTTTATCGTTCTGAGGATGATTCTGACTAAGAGGCATATATGAACACATGATTTAGCACGCCTTTTTACATTTTTGAAGCGCTGTCAATTTACAACGCAGGGCTGTCATGGTGGCGGACGTGGTCCTTATTGTTTCATATACCACCATAGTACCATCATCGATATTACTCATGTCCGCAACATGAACAAATCATCTAAAGAAATTTTGGCAGCCAGCTTCCTAACTTCTCGCTATCTAAAGAATGACTAATACGGCTTATATAAACTAAGTAACTATAAACAAATGTATTAATTAAAAACATTTTTTTAAAATCTGTATATCATCTAGGAGAGAGTCCTTATGCCAAGACAAAACAAACGAGTTTGCCTCGTTTTACTACTGAGTTGCCATGGCCGCCTTCCGGCTCCATCATCAGATCAGCTAAATGTTATAATAATATTGTATTGTCATCTGATTTACATATGCATGTAAAATTTCAGCTCAGTCGGAAACCGCGAAGTGGGTAACGACCCACTTCCAGGTTTCCGATTGAGCTGCAATTTGTTTGTTTGGTTTGATTGAACTTGCAAGATTCGATTACAAACAGACAGACGTCAGATACCGAGACAGATGAAACTAAAAATAAAAACATGTAACTAGGTAATAATTCGTCTCTTGCGCATCTGAAATAACTATGAAAGTCATCATTCTTCTGCCCTTGTCCCAATTTATTTGGGGTCGGCGCAACATGTCCCTTTCTTCCATACTTCTCTATCAGTCGTCATCTCGGTAGCCACTCCCTTCCTAGCCACATCATCATCTTTCACATAGTCCACCCATCGTTTCTTTGGTCTTCCCCTACTCGTATAGCCATCCACATTCATACTCAAAACTTTCCTGACGATATTTTCCTAATTTCCTCATTCCTCCGCATCACATGCCCATACCATGGCAACCGATTTCCACACAACCTTTCTGTCATCAGTGTTACTTTCAGACTTCCTCTTACATTCTCATTTCTTATTCTAGCAACAAAATTCGATAAACAGTTCTTGTTTTTACCCGACTGCGCGACGTGAAGGAGGGTAATTTAAGTCATAATTATTGGGCGAAATGTTCACAAACACTCTGAACTCATATACAATTTTAGGAGTATTAACTCTTAGCAATTAAGTAGGTGAGTACATGGAATTCTCAAAAGAAATAAATCGAATCACAAGCTTTTACCCGCGGCTTCGCCTACGTGGATTTTAGAAAATACCTCACAGGAACGTAATACCAAGATAAAAGGTACTCTATGTGTTAATCCAGGTTATAAACTATCTGTGTGCCAAACAGCCAAATCCGCTGAGCCGTTCTTGCGCTAATCAGGAACATACATCCAAACAAAGGGATACAAAATCTTCGTTACTATTTTATTATGTATAGTTGTAAAAGTAAGTGCTAATTGAGTTTTGTTGCTGATTATCTCACGTAATCGTAGGCTACTTGAATGTGCTATTTTTTTACTAACACACTGATATTATTTGACATTAAATTTTCTTGAAATCCTGGGTGGTGGTTAGTCTGCGTACAAGGAAAAAGCTCCGATAAATATCTTAGAGCGTTATATAGCAACGTGGAGCTATTGAGTATAGCAATTTTATTCTTTGTATGTACATACATTGTCTTCATAATTATACTTTATTATAATTAACTAGCTTTTGGATGGCGGAAATTATCCCACGGGAACGTATGTACTACCGAGATAAAGAGTATCCAATGTCCTAATCCAGATCATGGTCTAGTCTACCCGTGTGCCAAACGTCCAAATCCGCTCAGCCGTTTTAGCGTGAAACGGTAAAAAACAAACAAACAAACTCACTTTCGTATATATAATATTTAATTAGGATGTAGGTACTTATACAAAATATTGTAAAACATTTTAAAAGAGTAATTATGGAGTTTCTTGTTCATGCTTCTCCATACGAAACTACCTTTTGGAAGGGGCAAATAGAATCATTTCTATTTACTTGTAAATTTTGACGTTCAAAAGGGAATATTTGAAATAAATGGGTGTATTTGACTTTGACCTCGAAGATAAGTTTTTGCGTAGGTACAAGCTTGGGCACTATACTCAGTTTTTATCGTAATTAGAGGTACATGAAGAAGAACTATTAACCTTGGTAATGTCACGTGCATATACCGGATCTTGACGACTGCCAGTCATCCATCATTGGTTCCCAAACAATGATGCGCAGAGCTAAAATGTGTGGAGTTACTTTTTAATTTGTACAGAATCCAGCTCAAAAAGTACATTGATGCGAACTGAATTATAATTTTCTATTAAAAATGTTGTCTTTTCTATTGTATTACAATAGTAGGTACTTACCTTGTAAGTGCATGTTACTTTTGAGTAATTCTAATTAATAATGAACGAAGAATTATGTTGAAAGTTTTAATTTTTATATTTAGATTGTCACAGTATATTTTCTTATTTTATTTTAGTGTTTGGGTAACTTACAGCTATCATACAGAAGTAACAGTGAGGTAATTCACGACAAACCATTTTCAAGCTTCCAAAAACAAACTTAACATTGTAGTTGAAATACAAGTTCTCCCATAGGTACATTGATATACGTCATGGTCTTCTCTTTGACAGTCGTTAGGGTCTTCAGAAGCCCTGTCTGACAACGTATCGTATTACCCAGTTGCTAGGTTGTGGAGGTCAGATAGGCAGTCGCTCCATGTATAATACTGGTATTCAGCTGCATCCGGTTAGACTGGAAGCCAACCCCAACATAGTTGGGAAAAGGCCAGGCAGATTGATTGACGTCACGGTCAATTCTCTAACTGCAAATTTAAGTTTGTAATTTTTATAAGTGATAAAATTACAAATTAACAATTTTCGGACTTTTTCCTTTAATTGTACTGTGAGGCCTTACTTATTACTAAATTTCATGATTCTAGGTCAACGGTAAGTACCTACCCCATAGGTTTATAGATTTATCTTAAGGTGACAATTACCGACTTTTAATGAGTTTATATTGAAGATCACGGCTAAACGAGTAGTGATAATGATATGGAAAACCTTTTTAGCAGAAAATAAAACCGACTTGGAAGAGATCTGAATGAGCTCATTGGAAGACATGTCCGACTAGTTATTATAAGGAGATACACTTATGTACTTATTAATAAAACAACATGGGAATTGGTTCATTATTTTCATTATGTAGGCAATGATCATGTAGGTAAAAAACTTTTTAGCAAAAAATAAAATCGACTTCCAAAACAAAACACTACAAAGTGAAAAATAACTTTAATTTCGGTAGTCGGTGTCTTGGGTTTTGTATTTTCGTTTTTAGCCACCGACTTCCGAAATTAAAGTTATTTTTCACTTTGTAGTGTTTTGTTTTGGAAGTCGGTTTTATTTTTGCTAAAAAGATTTTATTTTTCACTTTTTAGTTGTGGAACCTACCCCACACTAATTCGAATACATAATTGAGCACAATAATTGTAGATATAGCCATGTAAATAACAGTGATAGGAAGTTATTAAAACACCATCACATCATCCACATAAAATAAGTGGGAAATATACGCATTATTGAAGCTAACTCAAAAACTCCCCAAACAAAGTTAATAAAATTTATATGGAACCACCTCGGAAGTATACCCTATCAAACAAAAAAAGAATTTTCTAAATCGGTCCATCCGTCTTTGAGTAATCGCGTAACAAACATACAAAAAAAAAAACATACAGACGAATTGAGAGCCTCCTCCTTTTGGAAGTCGGTTAAAAATATATGTTAAATTAAAGCATTTGCTTAATAAATTAATATCTGAATATTTTAGATAATGTTTATAATATTACATAGTGTAAAGTTATGTCTAACGCGGATAAAATACTGAGAATCACACAAAAACTATCAAGGGTATTTTTATGAAACCTTCACCATTTGAAAGGTAATTTAATTATTTATCTTTTATTAAACGTGTTTTATTAAAATACCTTTTGTTTTATGTATAATAAATTAATAATGCGTCTAATTTTGGATAGTGTCCCTTGATGGGCGAGTCCTATTACTGGCTGGACGTACGACGCGTTGCGTGAGCTCAGCACAGAACACGCATGCTAACCACTAAAGGCCATGGCATATATATCAGCGTCTTAATGGGTTATTTCAAAAAGCTTTTTCGTTGTTGTCCTCCTTTTTGAGGTGAACTGGTTTAAAATCTTACATTGCATATACAAGATGCCAGACGTGCGAAATTTTCAAGTTCATGTTTGTTTGAATTTATGATTGAGACTATGCGAAAACCCACAATACGTTGATGGTGTGTAATATCCAACTCACAGTGAGCAAACACAGTGATTTACTTATGTTCTTTCTCCGTATGCCCGTTATTTTATAAGGAACTTCAGTAGGTATCTCCTACAAAACAGAAGCCATTTTATATCCTGCAATATGCTCAAATCCTGTTGTTTACAGAGCTTCTCTTTCCAGCCAACTCAAACGAACCACAAAACCGCGAAAAAGTTGCATTTCAGAGACCCTATCCGAAATTAAAACTTTTTACCCTCTTAAAAGGTCTTGGTGTGTGTAATGATCCCTAAAAAGTTTAAAGTTCCAGTGAGTACCTAATCCAGGCGTTTGAAATCTACCTAATACGAGTCTGCTGATCGATCAGATCATCAGCATCATCATTCTGCGGCCCTTGTCCCAATTTATTTGCGGTCGGCGCAACATGACCTTTTCTTCCATACTCCTCTATTAGTCGTCATCTCGGTACTCACCGTCTAATCATATCATCTTCTTTCTATCATCTACAACCTATCACATATTCTGTGATTAGTTTACCACAGTTGTTTGTCGTGGTTGGTCTGTATATTGTAAAACATTTATTAAACACAACAATCTGCAGATTAGCCCAGCAGGTTTTCGCGATCGGGCTACCCTTATGAAGCTGGGACCGGGGCTGGTCGCTAGTTATAATATACAAGCTAACACTAGAATATCAAAAAATTCGTCCGCATCGCTGTCAATATGAAAAATTTTAATTTGGATTACCTACTCGTACTTAATATTTTTGAGAAGGGCCCGAATGCTACGATTTCGCATAATTTAATTATTTCTTTAAATGACCTAGAATTCGTATAGTAACAGACTCAACCCCGGAACAACTGTCGACATACATAACAGCCGCACGGGTCGATCCATCAGGTTAAGCTACGCTTGCCGGGGTTGGTCCGTGGATGGGTGACCATCTTTACATACCGAGACTCCTCCGTGCCTCGGAAAGCACGTTAAGCCGTTTGGTCCCGGCTGTCATTCGTGGGTCTTTGACAGTCGTTATGGGTCGTCAGAAACCCGAAAGTCTGACAACCAGTCTTACCAAGGGGTATCGTGTTACCCAATAACTGGGTTGTGGAGGTCAGATAGGCAGTCGCTCCATGTAAAATACTGGTATTCAGCTGCATCCGGTTAGACTGGAAGCCGACCCCAACATAGTTGGGAAAAGGCTAGGCAGATTGATTGAGTCATTTATATAGTGTTAACAGAGGATATTAGGTAAATTATAATATTTTTTTGTGACATTTCACACCTCAAATACCAGTAGAGTATACTTATCTAGAAAAAAAGCTTTTAAATAATGTATTTTGGTTAATAAGAGGAAGTCTGAAAGTGACACCGGTGACAGTTGGCATATATTTTTATGCCACGCCATTCTTGTATGGATCAGAATGTTGCGCCACAAAAAGAATGAATGAAAGGCAATTGCATGCAGCTGAGATGACAATTCTAAGAGGGATGTGTGGAGTTACGCGAATGTCAGAGGAAGGCTGAAAGAGACACCGGTGACTGAAAAGTTGTGTGGAAATCGGTTGTCATGGTATGGGCATGTGATGCGGAGGAATGAGGAAAATGTCGTCAGGAAAGTTTTGAATATGAATGTGGATGGCTATACGAGTAGGGGAAGACCAAAGAATCGATGGATGGTCTGTGTGAAAGATGTAATGGCGCGAAAGGGGGTGACTACTGAGATGACGACTAATAGAGAAGTATAGAAGAAAAAGACATGTTGCGACGACACTAATAAATTGTGACAAGGGCAGGAGAATGATGAGCGATGATTTTAGTTACTAGCCAAGTAAAAATGACTGGGCTACAGGTTCATGATACATTTGGTCTACTGAGTCAGATGGATCGTTTTGGAATGGGCCACTAACTTCATCTTTTTGGCTGACCGACTCCTTGACAATTCGAAAGTGCTTGTAAATGGTTTAATTGAAATAACTGCTTGAAGTTTTTTTTGAGTTATGTTGCCTTTGATATACTGCAGGAGTCTTCGGTGACCACATACCATCAGGTGCCGCCAGCTGGTTTGCCACCAAAAGGTTTTTGTTACCAAGCCAGACGAAAGAGAACGAGCTTAAAAACCGTACCATAAATAAAAATTGCTTATTAAAAAAAAAACTGTTTAAAAAAACACGTTTCATGTATGGGCACCCCCTGTAATTTTTAACTTTATTTTATTTTTATTATTTGTTGCTATAATGGCAATAGAAATACACAATCTGTGAAAATTTCAACTGTCTATATGTTACGGTTCACGAGACAGCCCGCTGACAGATAGACGGACAGCGGCGGTTTAGTAATAAGACTCCGTTTGGCATCCTTCGAGTACGAAACCCTTAAAAGCTGGTACATACAGACTCAAATTGGGAGACGCCTATATCGAGCAGTGGACTGCGACAGTCCGAGATAATGCATTGATAGAAGCAGTACAAAATGAAGTAATTCATTGCGGTGGATTTGCTAATAAAACACATTTCTCGAAACAAGTTGTTTCTAAAGGCGTTGTCCCTTCATTGTGTATTGTTACTGTTGTTCATGTGAACAGCGCACGCTCTGAGGTTATCGCCTCATTGTTAGCAAGTATATCTCAAGAACATCATGATATCAATCAGGTTTTATCCAATTTATATTCACTCGGAGTATAAGGCTGACATGGATAAATTTAGCTAATTAATTAGGCACGTGGTGATGGTTAGATTGGAGGATGGCCGATACGTATTTAGAACTAAGTGAAGGTATTACATGAAACTTTATGCCTGTTACTGCCTGAAAGGAGATAGCAGAGAGGTGTACAATTCACCCAACGTTTACCTAATTATTTATTTATTTCAGGATTGCCAACGAACACGTTAGGTATAAGTATGGGAATTATGGCCCATTTTTTTGTTGGTTTTTCTAGGGAATTTGTTGCTCATCTTTGACCCCTCGCGTTTGGCGTACATACGCTGTACGTAAAAGAAAATCATTATATAATATATATATATATAAACGTCAAAAAAAAAAAAAAACATCATCCAATGATGACCAGCTTACAGTAGTTGTGAATTTGTGAACCTATGGGGTTCGGTTGATATTCAAGCATACATTGACATGTCATATGCGGTTATTTTTGTATATAAACGAACACTAGGAAATACAAAAAAAAAACATGGCGTAATCATTGAAAAAAGTTGCAAAATCTAAGTAACCAATTATGTTTTTATTCACTCGTACTGGAACCACATACATATTAAACTTTAAGAAGCATTTTCCATAGGACATAAATCTAAAAGCCACATCTATATGATATAAAGTAGATCGGTGCCCATAAAACCGTATGCAATATGCAGTAAATCATGGAAACTTAGATTTGCTCTCACACGTACCTACTTACCCGCATTTCTTTCAGCAATTCGTAACTATGTATTACAATAATGACGTCCTTTTTTTTTTCTTTTGGCTCCGCACGGTTTGTGCATTTAGCCAATGTCACGTTTAGTTTAGAAACAAAGGTAGGGAAACAAAGAGTTTATATAGGCAAGATAAACTCGTAGCGGAACGAAAATATTATTATGAGTAATAAATTATTATCGACGATCGAATATCAGGATCACACGACAAACAACAGCCTCCCGAACAGGCCGGATTTCGACGCGGTCTCTCTACTACACTGGCCACCTTCAATCCATCAACCAGATTATAGAGAAACACTCAGAATTCCAGCTCCCACTTTATATAGCCTTTGTGGACTAACAGAACGCCTTTACCTCTGAAAAGGAAAACAGATGAGCCCGAGCACAGTTCCAAAGGGCAGTTTATTGCCATAAACCATACACGAATCCTAATAAAATATTTCTTGACGGATTGGTAGTTGACGTACAGCCAAAGATCTAAGCCGAAAATATTGTCAGATTATTTTACAGAAAACAAAGGAACAGCCCATACTCGTAGCGTTATAATCGCCAAAATTGCGTTCAATGAAATTTTTTTTTTTTTTGTCATGATTTAATATTTTTTAAGGTCCGAAAATATGAAAATCGGAACCTTTATTATCTCACTTTCTTGTCCGTCACAGAGTCGTTTTTTTTGTTGTATTTTCATTTCACAACAGTCAAAGACTAAACTAACAATTTTACTTGTAAAAATGATTGCCACCAGCTTATTACCGGCTCATATCAGCCGCATCTTTGAGGGGTGTAAAGTGCAGCACAAACACAATAGTGTTTAAACTGGGGGCGAACACCCCCACACACCCCCTACACCCCCCACACACCCTTCGGATAAACATGCGCACATTGCTTATACACGAGACTAGGATATTGAAGTTGAGGACGTTTACTGATTCAAGTCAAGGCTTTGATTTGACTTTTACTTTATTAGTATTTCTTATTAAAAAATGCCTGTTCCTAGAATCGAACTATTCCGACGCAGTAGCGTATAAATTTATGGCGCCCCTTATTTATACTTCAATTCCAAATTTTATAACTGATTTTTCTTACAGAAATTTCTGCGAAGTACTAAAAAATGGCTCATTTCACATAGTTTTTATTCAATAGGTGAATTTCTAAAAAAAACTTCTTGTCGGTCCTATCCATTACAGGAGTGCATTGTAGACTAGACTTAGATTATTGAATATTATTGATTAAATTGATTAAATCTGTAATTGTAGATATAATTTTGTTCTGTTAGTTTTTTATGTTTTACCAAATATGTGTATTTTTTTTTATTTGCTGTTTTTATTAGTTAGATTTACTTTAAATAATTTCATGTTTTCGAAAGTTGGTATAGATAATTGCTTATATGTGTAAATAAGCACCTTACCTACTATTAATATTTGCAAGCCAAAATATGGCGAAATGGCACACAAGAACATTTATTCACCACCACCATTGTTACCTACCGCATAAATGACTTTGACTTTATTTATATTAATTAAAGTTGGATTTAGGTGGTTAAGGAAAACGTCGTCTGAAAACTATATTTGAATTATTAATATTTTACATCATTGACTTATAAATGTAGGTTGTATTGCTAACAGATTTTTTGAGCACTTGTATGGTCAAAGATATTTCTTCTCTGATTAGGAGAAGGCTTTTTACCCTGCAGTGTTGTATGACTTAAATTTGACGATGTCCAGTGTACGTGTTCTCATAATACTCATTGTCGAAATAGCTAATTTAATGCAAGATTGCTACGTAGGAGACTGCTCTAAACTTTGCCCAAAGATTATGTAGGTACTCATCATTAAAAGCCTATGATGTCTTCTCTCTATTAGCTACTAAGAATAAATACAAAATCCACTAAGGAAACGCAAACCAATACATAAACAACATTCCTATTCCACGCAACACACTAAAAAGAAACTGCCAATTTCACACGAAAATAATGGCAACACTCAAACGTATCGTCTTAATGTTCAACAGTCAGGGTGACCATCCTCACAAGACAAATGACTGGGGTGCATACAATTTACGGTCTCCCAGGGAATTTCGTTAGGAAACTGCTGATTTGATTGATACAAAGAGATCATTGGATAAATGGGGTCGGTTATAGATTTTGTGCGGGACTATGGGGTGCTTCATCACCCCTTATTGCTGACGCAGCAGGTAGAGGGTTAGAATTTTATCCATGTTTATTAAAAATGTGTTCAGGGCTGATAATTGTGGGATTTGAAGCTTTTGTTTCTTGCTTTTAATAAAACGTGTAAAGACTGGCACCGCAATTGTGTATCAATCACACTTTCAATCGCTGTCCTAAGAATTTTGAAGTAAATTTCTTCATTGCTTCATATGTTTGAAAAATTCATCAGCTCGACAACGTTAATAGCGTAGTGAATGTTGTTGAACTGCCAATGTGAAAGGCATTGCCACTGTGTTGCGCAATTACCCCGCTGATTCTAGTTGTCATGGCACCTATAGTCTGACAATTACCCCGCTGATTCTAGTTGTCATGGCACCTATAGTCTGACAATTACCCCGCTGATTCTAGTTGTCATGGCACCTATTGCCTGACTGTTACCCCGCTGAGTCTAGTAGTCATGGCACCTATTGTATGCCAATTATCCCGCTGATTCTAGTTGTCATGACACCTAATGCCTGACTGTTACCCCGCTGATTCTAGTTGTCATGGCACCTATTGTCTGACAATTATCCCGCTGATTCTACTTGTCATGACACCTAATGCCTGACTGTTACCCCGCTGAGTCGAGTAGTCATGGCACCTATTGTATGACAATTACCCCGCTGATTCTAGTTGTCATGACACCTAATGCCTGACTGTTACCCCGCTGATTCTAGTTGTCATGGCACCTATTGTCTGACAATCATCCCGCTGATTCTACTTG
The DNA here is from genome assembly GCA_948252095.1 of Dicycla oo. Classification (NCBI taxonomy): domain Eukaryota; kingdom Metazoa; phylum Arthropoda; class Insecta; order Lepidoptera; family Noctuidae; genus Dicycla; species Dicycla oo. The sequence continues at coordinate 1,154,881 of OX411732.1, read as the reverse complement.
TCATGACACCTAATGCCTGACTGTTACCCCGCTGAGTCTAGTAGTCATGGCACCTATTGTATGACAATTATCCCGCTGATTCTAGTTGTCATGACACCTAATGCCTGACTGTTACCCCGCTGATTCTAGTTGTCATGGCACCTATTGTCTGACAATTATCCCGCTGATTCTACTTGTCATGACACCTAATGCCTGACTGTTACCCCGCTGAGTCTAGTAGTCATGGCACCTATTGTATGACAATTACCCCGCTGATTCTAGTTGTCATGACACCTAATGCCTGACAATAACCCTGCTGATTGTAGTTGTCATGACACTTATTGCCTGATAATTACCCCGCTGATTCTAGAGTGCACTAATGCCTGACAATTACGCCGCTGATTCTAGTTGTCGTGGTACCTAATGCCTGACAAATGTTATAAACGAAGTCTTTAACCTAATCATTATTATTTTGAGCCACACTTTCCTTTTGACATTTTTCCCGCGTAATTACTTCGTTTTCGCTTAGCGTTCCTTCTGACTTTTTTCTTTTTGATCAGCACCTAAGGGTCCTTGTTAAATATTCTTATAGCCTTCCTTAAGAATTAGGCTATTAAATGCAAAAAGAATTTTTCAAATCCGACAGGCAGTTCCAGAGATTACCAAAAACAAAAAAAAAAACAAGTTGAGCTTTATTATTAGTATACACATAGATTTAGATAAAAAAAATAATCAGACCAATTTTTAAGTTTATAAATCAAAGGAATATAGAAGATTTTTCAAATAAACTGAGTCCTCTTCACCACGACATGGCTTGTTTAAAAAAAAACTTTTTAGCAAAAAATAAAACCGACTTCCAAAACAAAACACTACAAAGTGAAAAATAACTTTAATTTCGGTAGTCGGTGTCTTTGGTTTTGTATTTTCGTTTTTTGCCACCGACTTCCGAAATTAAAGTTATTTTTCTTTATTTTTTGGAAGTCGGTTTTATTTTTTGCTAAAAAGTTTTTATTTTTCACTTTTTAGTTGTGGAACCTACCCCACACAAAATCGAATACATAATTGACCACAATAATTGTAGATATAGCCATGTAAATAACAGTGATAGGAAGTTATTAAAACATCATCACATCATGCACATAAATAAGTGGGAAATATACGCACTATTGAAGCTAACTCAAAAACTCCCCAAGCAAAGTTAATAAAATTTATATGGGACCACCTCGGAAGTATACCCTTTCAAACAAAAAAAGAATTTTCCAAATCGTCCGTCCAATCCCTCTTTGAGTAATCGCGTAACAATCATACAAAAAAAAAAACATACAGATGAATTGAGAACCTCCTCCTTTTTGAAGTCGGTTAAAAAGAGTTTGGTACGTTTCCATTGTATGACTTAAAGATTAGATACTTATACCCATTTTCGAGTTAATTGAAGCAAGCAGTAAAATCCACCCCTTAAACTTAATTATCCTGTTCCACGACCCCGTTAGTACATGATTTTAGAAAAACCCTGAAACACGTTATTTAAGTATTGAAATTAAATGAAATTTATTATATAATATATTTTTATAATGAAGTCGATATCACTTTTGAACATCATATTAAGAGGTCAGCATTTCCTATCTGACTAACCCCTGAAAAGAAATGGCGAAACAAACTCAGGGGTCAAAGTCTCTTTTAAAGTCCAGACATAATCTTCGTCAGATCATGACGTGAAGACATGTAGATTAGCGTCTGAAATGATCTTTTGAGAAAGGAGACACAGATTTTAATGGACTTTTTTTTAAATAAGAAAATGTTTTTTTTTTATTGAACTCTTACAGCTAATAACAACGACGTTGTCTAATGATTCTGTCGTATCAACTTAATTTTGACATTTGTATTATTTACTAGCTGACCCAACAAACGCTGTCCTGTCAACATTTCAATAATTCTTACAAAATTCCCATAGAAATTGAACTTTCAGTTTTCTTGAATTTTCCAATTTCTCCGGCAACTTTTCAAACATTTTCTCCATACAAACATTGTCCATACAATTACAAACACAACAAAAAAGAATTAGCTAAATAGGTGCAACCGTTCTGAAGTGATGCGCGTCCATAAATTCGACAATTGATTTTTATTTATATAGAAGATTAATCGGGTATTATTTTTTATTAGTATGTAGCCGTCAAGCTACGTACAATATCCTTAATGTTATGATAAGTAATTCTTACAGATCCGACAAAAATTGTCTATTAATACTATTTCAGAGGCGACAAATCACACTCAATGCTAAGAGCAAGGCAGGTGTGCGCACACAAAGTTCAAGATCGACTGCATACACGTAACACGTTCACTTTCAACCTGTGTGATATTAATACACATATTATGTGCACATACTCGTATTTATGTCTATCTTGAAATAGATTCGAAAACGTATTTGTAATGAACATAATTTAGTCCAAAATCTGATAACGTAGCAAAAATCTTCACTGTATTGCCACCAGAATAAAATAATGGGTAGAAAAGGGGGGTTATTCTATAAATCCCCATCGAGAATCCCCATCAATGGGGATTTGTGGAATAACCCGACAAGGGGACAGAGGGGTGAAGTGAGAATAAAAAGTATGTATTCGAAAATTTCATAACCCTTTTTTCTGCGAGTGTATGTACTTTAAGCAAGATCCTGACTGTTCAGCATTCGTATACCTAAAGCTAGACTTCTTGTTACATAGATCACCAGATTGTACGGCTTTCACACTTCACCAAAAAATCCCTCAATAAGTACCTACAATACGCTTACCTACACATTGAAATTCGAAACACTTGCGCAAAGCTCTTAAAATGCTATGTGAAGTGCCGTTAACTCCGAAACCTTAGGTTTTATTGACCTATTCGCATTTATTTGAATAGAAAGGGTTATTGGGCTGACGAATTCATATTCTTAATGCGCTCCCAACAACCCTGGCAACGGGCTGAGTGTTTCTTGAGTATTTAAATGAGCATTTTAGCTTGCAAGGTACCTATTACTCAAGCTAGGTTGACTTTGCAAATTAATATGGTAGGTACGGTGTTAACTCGGTCCTCGTGAAAACAACTGCGTCAGCTCGAAAACTAGTATTTTTGTTACTGCAATGCAAAGACGATGTTTTTTGTTTTGTCAGCTTTTTCACGTTGAAGATTCAATCATCATCTGTCTAGTTTTTGTCAACTATGCACAGGGGTCACTGGACTATGCTGGGGTCGCATTCCAGTCTAGTTTAGATTGAATATCATGTAGTCTTTAACGAATCATCTGTTTTCTATGGACTTTTCTAACTCATTAGAAACTCTGACATTATTTGGAGAAAAAACATCATCAGGAACCCTAAGATGTTCTTGTCCAGACAGCAAGCTCATTCAGGAGAAAAAGCTCATTACTTTTTTTTTTTGAGAAGAAACCTTTCTCATGCAGCTAGAAAATTAGAATGTTATGATCGTAGAAGCAATTATTTATAGTTTCCTTAAAGTAATAACAAACGATGTTAACTATATAGCATGTACAGACGCCAGCACATGAAACTACTACAATCTGTCAAATTTCTTTAATAGATTTTCAACTTTATTGCAAAAACATTAGGTTCAAGGTTGATTGGGAAAATTTGAGAGTTTCGGGTAGCTTGACCTGTTGGCGTCTGTAGATAAATTAATTGTCAAGTAAAGTGACACCCTACAACCAAATAATTGTATATAACTGGCAGAGAATGACAGTTGTGGCTTGAGTAGGTACCTATACGGAAAGTTGGTACTTAGTCAATTCATTTCCCTGAATTTACTGTCAACAGATTGAATACGGCAATGCTTACATGCGAGCATGGCTATAAAAATCCTATAAAAAACATTAAATGTGCTAAGATTTGTGCAACGTCCGCACATCCGGTACGTACTAATCATGGCCACGCTTGGCTGGCGGGCTCAGTCGGGTGAGAGTGCTCGGTTATCTACCCACCTAACGTGATGACTAGGAGTATGGCCTCCTTTATAAGGCCGGCTAGTGACCAGCAGAGATTGTGATAAGGAGATAGTACAAAACTGATGAACACCAACAACACCTTATTAGTATTTTTTTGAGCTCGGAACCGCTCAAAAGTCAGGTGGTCAAACACAGAGATCAAGATCTTTCTTCAAACACTGACAAAGAACACGCGTGTCGCGTCTAACATGGCGTCTGACGTAATGAGAAAATCAATATCAAAAGCACAGTATAGTAATTATACTGTGTCAAAAAGCAGTCAAAACGTAATCACCTAAACATTACACGTAAGACAATGTAATGTAATTTATATGGTGTACTTACTTACGGCCGAACCCAATAACTTATCTACCAATAGTTTTGGCATACTGGAGATAGAAAAACCTACCTTACCTATAGACAAGTCCTTCTACTAATTCTAATAGTTATAATAATATTGAGTTTGACCGTTAGTAAAGAGTAATCTATTCTATTATAATGTCTTATTAAAATAGACTTTAGGAGGCATGGGCCACCAAGATACAGGCTGTGCCTAATTTGCGTCCCACGGCTATTTCTACTTTGCATTTTTATTATTTTCATTGTATTCTATGTCTGTATGTTACCTAATTTGTGTGAGTGTGTGTAAATAAATTATTCTATTTTTAATAATAATGTATAATGACCGCAGGGAGCACCCGCCAGGGTTGCGGGTTGTTCGAAAGAGTTACCGTGGCCCTGGCACAGGCAACTGAAGGAACACTGGTGGGTTTTAGTCAGTAGAAGTCTGACACGCTCTCCCGCTCCACCCAGAGCGGGAGAAGCTATTTGATGATTTCTAATCCAAAAAAAAGGGAAGTATGGCAGAGCAAAGAGCTTCACGGGCGCGTTTTACCGGGTCTTACATGGGCCCGATGTTAGACCTCTTACCGTCCACATCCTGGCCCTGCAGTCTTAACATAGATAGCGATCGGTTTACGACCGAATTTGGTCGCAAAGTCCTAGTGGGGTACCTAGACGGTCAAAACTGCTTAACAAGCATGTGGTATTTTCGTGTTTGTCATGCAATTTTGACTGTCTAGGGACCCCACCAGGACTTTGCGACCGAATTCGCGATCGCTATCTATTACGAGAGTGCAGCCCCAGGTTGCGATTCGGTGATCTCTTTGGGGAAACTGAATACTTAGAATAGAATATTATTTATTTACCTATTTATTTGCGCTGAATGTAGATTTTTACGGCTATGTTTAAGTGTACATGTCGCCGGTTATGTTTAAGTCCCATGTAATAGAGGACCAGCCAGAGGAGCAGCAGAAAGTTTCGTTTGAGGGTTCGGGGCTTAACCTGTTCGCGCGTAATTATGATGAGGGGGTTCGCGGGGCATTCTCAGCGGTAACACCCAGATGAGCAAGGTCAACGGCGTAATACTAAACCTTAAGAGGATTGTGAAGTGCCGATACGCGGCGCGAGTCTTGGAGGCAATTACCTACATTTCATACAATTATTTACATAAATATTGTTTCGGGCAATAACGTTTTCACCCCCTTAAACCTTTACGAAATGAGACAATGTTGGTCTCATTACATTCAGTACACCTTAATCTAGGTCTGTACGTTTTTTTTTTTAGTAATTCAATTTAATATAATTAATAAAAGTAAAAACGCTCGAGGAAGTTTTCATGTCAAAAATATTGATATTTAGATGCTAATAACTTATATCGTATGCAATACTTCTTTATAATAAAAACGTACGGACCTAGTTTTTTATTATACCTACAACAATTCCAAAAATTTTGAAAAATGGACTATGTTTACGGGGAGAAAATCGTTATCGCTTTTTGTATGAAAATTTACAGCTTCACAATCCTCTTAAAAGGTCACTGCCTACATTTACGTTCATTTGATTAGAAAATGTAGTTAGAAATAAACCAATTTATCATTCACTGGATGTTTATTTCGGTTTACTCCATTTGTGGGTGTATTTACTATCCGTGGGTGTCTGGCGACACCCTAACTATATCCGTAGACGTTTACAGATAATGTCAAAAGGCCACACTGTCTGGTAAATAACAACAAACTGCAATCAATCAACTCAATGACAAGCCAGTGTTGGCGTGGTTGGTTAAGATACCACCTGCCATGCCGCCTGGTCGTGGGTTCGATTCCCATCCAGGACAAACATCTGTATGCATGAACATGTCTGTTTGTCCTGAGTCTGGGTGTAATTATCTATATAAGTATGTATTTACAAAAAAAAACTAGTATGTGTAGTATATCATTTCTGGTTATCTGGTTTCCAAAGTACAAGCTCTGCTTAGTTTGGTATCAGATGACCGTGTGTGAAAAATGTCCCAGGATATTATATTATTATTATTATTAATATCTGTCTGTCATCAAAATCCACCTTCCTTTCTAATAGAAGGTTCATAAGTTCAGACAGAGTACTTCAGTTGCTGAGAGATTGAATACTCTTTATTGTACACCATATAGAGAAAAACAAATGAATGCAAAAGGGTACAAGGTGAGTCTTATTGTAATCAGGCCTCCTTAGGTAAACCAATCTTAGCAAGCCCTCAAAACAGTAAAGAAAATCATCTTAAGGAAACCGGCATTTCCTAAAACAAAAAAAATCGAAGACATATGACATATACCAACCAGTAATGTGCTCGCGTCGTGGGTAACGGCTCTCTGCCTCTCACAGAGACGAGGCCTAGCTGTGTCCCACTCCTTCATAGGCTGATTATTTTTTTATGTTTTTTAAGATGGGTTTGCTCTCGACTCTAGTCTTGGTCGGAGGCGACAGAGACAGAGTCGACGATGGAGTGAGCTTACCCAGAATAAGCTTGTTCACTCTCACTTTGAAGAGATTAAGGATGTATGTGCTTGGAAACACAGACGCAGGTAGTGAGTTCCACTCTTTTGCTGTGCGCATTATAAAAGACATTACATATGTCACATAATAGGCCGGTATTATTATTATAATTAGCACGAGCATACGTGCTCCTCCCAACTCTATCGCCACGTCTTAAATCTTTTGGCGTATAACGTCGATAAGCTCACGATAATATCAGCAATGATTATAAAACATGCCTGTCATACGATAACTCGTGTTGGCGAAAATTCACAGTTCGTTGATTACGGCCCCTCATGAGGGGGAGCTGTCTATTGTATTAAGTTTTGTTCTGATCTCGGCGTCTGTGGAGCTGATGGAGATAGGCATCAACCAAATATATATTGTTTTGTTTACAATACATTTTCTTTTGGAGCCAAATTATAACTATGCGACATATTTTGAAACTCGCCAATAAATCAAAACCTATAGGGTAGGGACTTACCGTTGACCTAGAATCATGAAATTTGGCAAAAAATATGGTCTTACAGCACAAGTAAAGGAAAAAGTCCGAAAATCGTAAAAAATGGGTTTACAAACTTAAATTTGCAGCTAGAGAATAGGGATGATGCCTGGGTAAAAAAAAAGAAATTCTATTTAGTCCGTCAGTCAGATAATAAAAAAATATTAGACACGTATTTTTTGCTTTATCATATTAATACAAAATGACTTAGATAACTCGCATTAAAGTTCGGGAGTGGGGGCTTGCTACGTCACTTCTACGTATAAAATCTACGAAGACGTGACGTCACGCCACATTTTAACTCAATGTATCGCCGTAATCTTTTGATTACGTAGAAAAAGAAAAAATACGTGTCCAATATATTTTAATAATCTACATGACGGACAAAAAATCATTTTTTAGTCATCATCCCTATTGGTCGTGATTACAGGAAAACCTATAAGAAGTCTGTGGTCTTAAAATAACGTGGTAAATCTCTCAATATTGTGAGTACAAACTTACATTTGCATTTGGAATATGGGCGAACATGTTTTTCAACTACAATGGTAAGTTTGTTTTTGGGATAAATTCTTTTCAACTACGGAACCCTTCATTGTGCGTGGTCCACGCACTTGACCGGTTTTTTTATTTATTTGTAATAGTGATCAAAATTGCTTTTGTAGATAACCCTGATCTTAAACAGTGCCTAGCGTCTGCTGGTTGAATTTGTGAACCACGTCTGCCTTGGAAGTTTGTCAAATTTTTTTCACGTGAACTTTTCATGCCATAGAATTTAGTACGTACCTAAGTTCTAAGTAATCTAGTATTTTCCCTCCTCAAGAGCCCCCAAAAACAAAGCCTTTTGTTGAAAAAAAAGTGAAGTAACGTAAGACGAAAAACGTCGAGAGTCTTGTTGAAGACGCAAACGAGTATCGAAATGGCGAGACAAAACTGTATTAAGTGTACGTGATAGCGAGGGGCGAGATCCACCCCTCAGGGGGTGGAGTAGGCTTGTGGCGGGGTATATTTTAATCGGTTATGTTTCGGCTTTGGAGACTCCTGTGGGACTTGCGAGGTTGTGCGTGACGCACTGGAGTTTTGTAAGGATGATTGTCGGTTGTATGGGGCTTAGCAAAGAAGGACTTAGTAGATGTTTTCATTTTGCTATTTCCTGTACAGTACAGAAAATATGATAAAAGACGAAAGCAATAGAAGAATAGATAACATCGCAAAATCTCATCCAGTGTAACATTTATTTCTAAATTCAATTTCGCCATATTTTACAAAGAGTTTGTTATTGGAATTAGGTTTGGTTATAAGGGCCGGTTTTTTGACTCAACCAATGGTTAAACATAGTAACTAATGGTTGAATTTTGGCTAAATGTGAAAGGCTAAACATGAACGCGTTAACGTGAATGTATTCATGTTAACTCATTCATATTAAAAAATAGTAACTAATGGCATTTTGACAAACGCATTTAGCCAAAATTCAACCATTAGTTACTATGTTTAACCATTGGTTGAGTTAACTACGAATCAAAAAACCGGCCCTTAGTATCCACGTATTTTGTTCGTGGTTCGTTAACCAAGATTTTTAATTCAGAACTTATTTTGGCTAAGTATGTTGCAATTACAGAAAAACTTTCTTTTGATACAGAATTTAGGATTTCAGGACTACAAAAAAAGCCACCGCTGTGTAGTAAGATGTTTTATTATTAATTAACAAAGAAGTAAACAATCGTAAGCATATTAAAGAACACATGCAACTACACCAAATTACCTACCATTTCTAATACGAGTACACAACGGCACAGCATTCTCACAAAACTGTCACAACTCAACGCTCCCCCGCTTTTGCAACAAATCTCGGGGGTTGAGTATGTCAATCAAAATATCCCTTAATGGGGTGCCAGATCCCGCTTAGGATATTAGATAAATACGGACGCGGCAGTCGGTGATAACGATAATGTGCTTTGGGGACTGCAGGGGGAACTACGAATTGAAACGGGGAGTTTATTTTGCAACTGAGTTATTGTGTAGTATTTTAGGGTTATTAAAAGTATTTATTACTTATTCAATTTTGTTATTGCGAAAATGATCGAGTGTGTCCGTTTGTGACGACTTTTTCACAGTTCAACTGTGTACACACACGCGTGGAAAGAAAAGCCCAAGCAATTTTTAAAATATTTTTCTTTCCCAATATTATTCAACAACACAGAAAGGGAAAGCTATTTCTTAAAATACCTCGATGAATCTGCCTATAGCCTTTTCTCAAATAGGTTGGGGTCAGCTTCCAGTCTAACCGGATGCAGCTGAATATCAGTTTACAGGAGTGACTGACCTCCACAACCCGTTAATGGGTAACACGATACCGCTTGGTAAGACTGGTTGTCTGAGTTTTGGGCCCACTTTTGGACTAGCCGTAGCGATTGTCAAAGATCTCCTAATGATCAACAGTTTATCGTGGCGCGTGGCGTGGCGTAACATGCGTTGTCAAAATACCATGTATACTATCTAAATCTGCAATATTCAAGCGAATTTCCGCTAAAAAACATGGAAAGGGCATTTATTACCCACTGAGTAGGTACTTAAAATACCGGAAAATGAAAATTTTTCAACACAAAATTCGTCAGACTTTTAATTAAAATATACTCGTCTGTGAACATAGTCACAGAGGAGTATATTTTAATTAACAGCCTGAAGAATTTCCGTATTTAATTATATTTTTAAATCTGTGTTGAAATTTTTGAATAAGTAAGTATTATATTTCTTATATTTTTTTGGGAATAGTCCCCGAAGAGATTTATTATTTATACATGAGTAATTGAGTAAGTAATAGTACGTAGTAGTAGTAAACACAACCCACATTCTACTAATGCGAACTAAAGTTGGTATATCGTGTGAGGTTGCAGGGGCTGCAGTCTCGACATGATACGATAGCTTTACTACCGAACTCGGTAAGTCTTAGTGGGGTACCTAGACGATCAAAATTGCTTGACAAGCATGTGATTTTTTCGTGTTTGTCGTGCAATTTAGACCGTCTAGGGTCCCCACTAGGACTTTGCGTCCGAATTCGGTAATAAAGCGATCGCTATCTATGTCGAGACTGCAGCCCCAGGCCTTGAGCTGCTACTGATAACTGCGGGGTAGGTAATTGCGTAACACACTAACAGTAGGAATGGATTTCATTTTGACAGTTCAACAACATTCATTACGTTATTTATGGTGTCCAGCAGACAAATTTTTCAAAGATCTGAAGCAATGGATTAGCAATATGCTTCAAAATCATTCAGATTGTGGTTGATAGTGTGTTAGTTTACGCAATTAGGGTGCTGGGTAATAACAGAAATTAATTATATAATAAATAGAGAGGACAGCAGAATTCAAATAAAAAAATAAAACCTAGCAATAATAATAGCAGCGTGGTACTGTCCCGTTGCAGGGCAAAGGCCTGTTTTCATATAGAGAACGCATGATCACCACACTTGCTCGAGACGAGTTGCTGATTTCAGACTTTAAGTCCAGGTTGCGTCACGATGTTTTCTTTCACCGACGTCAGTAATGTCTAAGAAACTCAGAAAGTACATCAATCTGCCTAGCCTTTTCCCAACTATGTTGGGGTCGGCTTCCAGTCTAACCGGATGCAGCTGAATACCAGTATTTTACATGGAGCGGCTGCCTATCTGACCTCCACAACCCAGTTACTGGGTAATACGATACCCCTTGGTAAGACTGGTTGTCAGAGTTTCGGGCTTCTGACGACCCGTAACGACTGTCAAAGATCCACGAAAGACAGCCGGGACCAACGGCTTAACGTGCTTTCCGAGGCACGGAGGAGTCTCGGTATGAAAAGATGGTCACCCATCCACAGACCAACCCCGGCAAGCGTAGCTTAACCTGATGGATCGACCCGTGCGGCTGTTATTACTTAGCCACGAGCTCCTCAAACTCAGAAAGTACATATGAGTTGAAAAAGTCAATTAGATTATACTAGCTGTGGTCCGCGACTTCATCTGCGACCCAGGATGAAAAGTAGCCTATATCCTTCTCCAGGTCATAGTCGACTCATGTGCTAAATTTCATCCAAATACGTTCAGCTGTTTAAGCGTAAAAGCGTAACAAACAAACAAACTTTACTTTCGCAATAGTATTAGTTAGGATTACTAGTGAGCGAATATTAGGATTCCTATGAACTCGCCATTAAATAGTCAAGCTAATTTAAGCGAGTAGGTTTACATCAGTAATATTTACTTACAACAAGTGAGATTCAAATTCCCGACCAAACTCACATTCAAAACATTGATCTATTTAAAACTAACTGCTCCGCACGGTTTCACCCGCATAAGTCTCGATCCCGTAAGAATATTTGGGTAAAAAGTATCCTATGTCCTAACCCAGGTCATGGTCTACCCATGTGTCAGATTTCATCCAAATCCGATCAGCCGTTTTAGCGTGAAAGCGTAACAAACAAACAAAAACAATGTGTCAAACTCACTTTCGCCTATAATATTAGTTTGGATTTACAATTAAACCACTTACAGGCACGTTTGAATTGTCAAGGAGTCCGTCACTCAGAAAGATGGAGCTTGCTTATTCCAAAACGAAGTAGATTCCATGGAGAAGAACGGGCAAGAAACTCCATTGGATAATATTGACTACCTATCTACAAGGTCTACCTATCTAACGCACAACCTCATAAGGGGTCATTGTACTCATCATTATGAACAACTTTTACTATGGGACCAAACCTGAAATCGCGAAATCAGCTGTTCAGTACATTTATATTCGCATAATTCGTCAAAATGTACTGATCAGCTGATTTTTTTTTCGCGTGATGAGTAAAATGACCCCTTAAGAGATGATGCGTTATTTAAGTTCCACCTTGTATACGTAAAACCTAGGATGCATACCACTACCCAAATCTGCTATGCCCAAAATCCCCACGCTGTCCAACCAAAAGTTTTAAATATTCATAAAAATATATTCGCTGAACATTTCTCAGTGGAATTAATCCGGTTTTACCTACAGGCTTAATTCCGCCGTGGGAAGTAGACTTACTGCTACCTTCTCATATACGAGTACATTTTTCGCGAGTAGTAGATCTCTTGGGATGAGTTTAAGTACTATGTTATATGTGGTATATATAATATGTCGGTTTTGAGTGATTTAAGCTACCGCACTCATTTGTTTCGATTTAGGAGTGTTACACCGATGTTGCACGAAACCAACATTAGTTTAACGGAGACTTTAAATTCATGCCATCCTTTACATTTTGTATAAAAAAGAAAGAGACAGCATCAATTTAAAGTCTCCATTAAACTAATGTTGGTTTCGTGCAACTCAACATTAGTGCATCGCATCTATTCTTCTAACTGCTTACTTACCACAAATAACTTTCACGAGTGTTGATACTTTAATAAGGTCAGGCGCATTTAGCCGTGTACTTGACAGCTCATTACTATTCTGTGTAATGAGCTGTCAAGTGTGATCCCTAGCATTGGGTAGAATGACAGCTCACTTCAGGCTCACTTCAAGCTCACTTCAAGCTCACTTCAGGCTCACTTCAAGCTCACTTCTCCTAAGTGTTCACGGTGAATTTTTTACAGAATTGACCCGCAGTAGATCACACGTCAGCAAAGTACGGGGCTCAATAGAAAAAGAGGCCAGCTTGTACTGCACCCTAATTGCGCAACACACTATCAATCGCAATCTGAATCATTTTGAAGCAAATTGCTAATCCATTGCTTCATATATTCGAAAAGTTTCTCTGCTCAACAATGTAAATCACGCAATGTATGTTGTTGAACTGTCAAAATGAAACCACTCCCGATTGATATAGTTTGTTAAACAATTAGGGTGTTGATTTTGGTACCACTACTGACTCAAGAACGTCACCATGTAATACTGAGAATGATAAATCTAACAAGAACATCTCCTTACCAGTAGAGGAATCTAAAGAAATATCTATAAACGACGATGTTTTTACAGAACGTATCCACAGAAATATTGAAATGGAGAAAAAAAAAATATTTTGTCTTGTTTAAACTATAAGATACAAAGGCAGATGCATCTTTTAATAGTAAGAATTATTAGGTTTTCGTTAAGTATACGCCATTTTAAAAATACTGGTAGATGCGTCTTTTTTTGCTGATTCCGAATTTGTAAATAACTCTATTTCGAAAAAAATGTCAGATACGTCTTTTTAGGGTTACGTACCTAAATAGTAAAAAGGAATCCTTACGGTCGCACTCAGTCTGTCTGTCTGTCACAGCTCGATATCTCAAGAACTACTAATGCTATCAACTTGAATGTTGGAATAGTTTTAGGATATAGTGTATATATATATATATTATACCGTTAAAGATTATATTGAGGACAAAAAGGCTTGGGATTGAACTGCTCCAAATTTTATATTATTTTTATTTTTGCATACTGAATGTTGACATGAATATTTACTTTGTAAGTATTATATTATTTTAATTTATTGTGAATGTGAAGACTATGTAGGTCATTGCTTTTTTTTTGTTTGTTTTATTTTTTCTCTCAGTTATTTTTAATCATGGTCTGGCAGTTTGAGTAATCTATGCGGCCTACCCCAATGTCCTTTCTTTGGTATTGTTCGTCGAATCGTTGAGCTCCTTAAGTTCTGAGTTGAGCTGCGCGATTACTGACAAATGCGTGCACTGACTGGACAGGTCCTCTCAATCTGTGTGGTTCTTTCCTCAAAAGACCATTTCAGACACCAATCTACATGGTCTTCACATGAAGTGACCAAGATTATGTCTGGACTTTATAAGAGACTGTGACCTCTGAGTTTGTTTCGGCCTTTCTTCTCAGAGTAGTCAGATAGGAAACGCCAACCTCATCTAGTTAAAAAATATATATATATATATATATTGACTTGTAAAAGTGTTTGTACAAACCTACTTACAGAAATAAAAATCATTTATCATTTATATATATTTGCAACAGGACTGAAAGGGGGTCTTAAAAATTCGAAGTAGGGCTACTAGGGTATGTGGGGTGTCATATGAAAGAGCGCTGTTTGCACATTTTCAAACATTTTTGCTTTTTTTAGGCCGAATAGTTTTTAACTTTTGATGAAAAATGTAAAAAAAAAACACCGTTCCTCCCTCCTTACCTCCGAAGTTTGCATAGAGAAAAATCTGAAATTATTCTATCTGATAGCAGTTTATGTAAAGATTACGGGAAAAATAAAACGATGTCTCTAAATAGCATACTTTTTTTGATGGTACGGAACCCTCGGTGCGCGAGTCCGACTCGCTCTTGGCCGGTTTTTTCCTTAGGCTTTAAGGTTTATTAACTTTTGTAGCAATGCAATTATGATGAAAGTCACAAGTTTGCTTATAAGTTCTGTTGCACAGTGAACTTGAGCTTACAGTGGATACTTGGGGGTGCACTACTTACAAAACATCATTATCCTCCTTTTGACTTTGCCAAAGTCGGGCAAAATATAATTATTAATTATTGTATGACGTATAAAACAGTTGCTTTGTGTTTTGCTATTCCAGAGTTGGTCCCATAATAACTGCCTTTCACCCTCTGAGTTCAAGGACAGTCTGTATAAAATACAAGAAATAAACATGGATGTAACGAAATTCTTATCAGTCCAAGCCAGGATTGCAATAAAAAAACGAAATCCGCTAAAATACGCTTCGCTCAGCTGATCATCAATACACGTTAACTCGCCAATTTCATCAGTCTCCAACAATGTACTCTGACAATACACCGTGTATAATGCAGACTGACAATAATTTCCGAATTTAGGGGACTACCCTCCCTAGCAAAACGTCTTAACTCCACAGCACCCCGCTAGAATTTATGACCGAAATTCCCAAGAATAAGGTACAGATTAGAATGCGCAATGAGTTACAAATGAAGTTTTTTCACGAAGTAATATTCTTAAAAGCTGCGATCGATCAGCTCGAAGAGGGGGGAGGGGTGATAGTCAGCCGAATCCATTAGCAGACGAATGTTCGATTTGATAAGTCACCATGGCTGCTATGGGTAAGGTTTTTGGGTAAAACTCGTAAATTAGAGGACGGCTGATTACAACATGCAATTTTTCGGTTAAATATTCTCACGTTTGAATACTATATCACCTGATGTATGTACGATGTTGTGGTCGACGATGGCGCGGGCGCACACTTGCCTAGAACTGAACTGTTGAACAGGGGGACTGTAAGTCTTTCAAGGAGTTAAAATAAACAATACTTACATTACACCTGTAATCACCAAAGGATTTGGTAGAGGTGTATCTAGCTACACCAACATAACAGGCCTGTTGCCCTCAACCGGGCTCAAATCCAGACTCCAGGCTGCCAACTGCTATTGAAAAATTCCAAATGGAATAACCCAATAATACTGCCCGACTGGGGAATCGAACCCAGGACCTCACGCTCAGCAGTAGCGCTCGCGACCACTAGACCAACGAGGCAGTTAACATAAAAGTAACCCTAAACATGACCAAGCTTTATTATAGGTAACCTACGTACCAACGATAAAATAGCGAAAAATATGTTTCATACATTCTCACAGGATTAGTATTAGGTACTTAGAACTTATTGCATTTATTCGCAATTTCAGACGAAAAGTCTGTACATATTTCCCTAGATAGGCTTTCTCAGTAATACTCCTACAAGACTACGCACGTAAAAGAAAACTATTCAGGAACTTGATATTCGCTCTAACAGACAGGCTCTAAGCGACCTGACCCTGTCAGTCTTCCCACGTGAAGAGTTCATAGTTATCCCATTATTATAATTACATTTCTTCTGGGCTATTACTGGAGTTATTGAAAATAGAAGTGGTTGGATTTCTATAGGTACTTTTAGATAGTTGGCATTGAAATGGCATTTCATACAAAGGTTTCTCCAGTCGAAATAAATCGCCTGGTGGTAAAAGCCTCATACAGACTGAAAACGAATATACATTAAAAAAGTTGGTCTTCTTGCATTTTTGTTAAAAATCTCTTTGAAGTCGAAGCAAAAACAAAAGTGCTTCCTACTTGCATCTGCAGGACAAATGTAACTTCTATAAAAACAAATAATATGAAGTCAGGGCCAATCACACTATCACACTAATTTAGGTCTTTACCTATGAAATTGCCGTTTAGTATGCAGAAAGTGAAAGTCATGTTTATATAAATATTTTTATTTCTATCAATCAAAATATGCACCCATGCTAACGATGCATCTCTGCCAGCGCAGTGTTAATTTTTCAATGCCCTTCTTGAAGAAGTCAGGTGTACGGGAGCCAACAAACTTTCAAAGGCATTTTGTACTGCCTCTCGGGTATTGACTTTTTCCCTGTCAAGTAGTTATCCAAATTTTGGAAAAAGTAGAAGTCTGTCGGCGCAAGGTCTGATAAGTACGGTGGTTGACGCAAAACTTCCAACCCTAGCTCTTGTAGCTTAGAGACCGTCTGTTGTGCCATATGAGGTCGAGCGTTGTCGTGTTGGAGCAGCGGGGACGAGCGATTAACCAAGGCTGGCTGGCTGTTCTCCATAATTGTGTCCAGTTCCTCACAGTACACATCCGCAGTAATGCTAGTGTCATTTGGTAAGAAGCTGCGATGAATTATACCAGCACAAGACAACACAACAAGACCATGATTTTTTAGGGGTAAGTTTCCGTTTGGAGCATTGCCAGGCTGAACCAGGGTCTAACCAACATGATGACCGCTTACGATTATCAAAAAGAATCCATTTTTCATCGCAAGTGACAATGCTGTTCAAAATCCCTTCGTTTCTGTGTCTGTCTTAAGCAACGCAAGGCATCTCAACGCGTTCGTCGCATTGGCGATCGTTCAGTTCGTGCGGCACCCACTTATCAAGTTTTTTTACCTTGCCAATTTGACGCAAATGGACCAATATTGTTTTGATGCTAACGTTGAAAGCTGCTGCTAACTCAGCCGTAGATTAAGTATCGTCAGCTTTCACTATCACCTTTAATTCGTCGTTGCTGACTTTAGTTTTCGGGTGACCACGGGGTTCATTTTTTTGATCAAAATTTCCATGTTTGAAGCGTTCAAACCAATAAGAAGTCGTGCGTTCGTTGGTAGTGTTAACTCCGTACATGTTGCGAGCCGTTTGTGCGGCATTGCTACCGCGACGGAACTCGTACCTATTCCATAATTACTCGTATTTTTAATTTTTTATCGTGTCCATATTGATGAAAAAGATAAATGTAGTGAAAACAAAACACTAATCAATAAACAAATGACTGAATTTGAAAATAGAATTCCATATTTTTAAAATAGAATTCACTTGAATTTAGAATTTATTGCCAGCCATGCATAAATTACGTTTCAAATGGCCAGTATTGTAAAACGGCAACTTCTTAGGTAAGGACCTACTATTATAAAAGCGAAAGTTTGAAAGTGTGTTTGTATGTTTCTTACTGATTTTGATGTTTGGCAAACAGATAGTTTATAACCTGGATTAATACATAGGATACATTTTGTCCCTATATTCGTACGGGTTCAAGAATTACGCGGGTGAAACCGCGGGGAGCTGCTAGTACCTTCTAATTGACTAGCAACTTTGTTCTAATCACAACTGTCGCATTATTTGACAGTCGTGTCTATGCATGGCAAATTGACGTATTGTGCTGCTAAGTAATTATTTTACCGGACTAAATTGATTACCATGTTTGATTACTACCATGTCTCCTGATGATTTGAACGATGTTTAAGTTTAGAAGTACACAATTACAACTTTGACAAAAGTAACACGACCGCGACTTTAAAACCCGCTACCAACCGATGCTCAATAACCCATAAGTCCTCTGACCAACAAAATCTGTATATAATTTTTTAATTCCTCTTTTTTCCCACAGATACAGTCACATCTCGTCGTCCTGAGCCCTACTACGGCCGACTGATTGGTCGGCTCACACAATACGCGCACGGCATCCGTGGTACCGTGTATGCAGTGGACGAGAGTACAGTCTTTGTCCGAGGGTTCGCGTACGATGGAACTGGCCCCGATGCTTACTTCTGGGTCGGCGATACGCCGCAGCCCAGTCCTGAGGGGATCTTGGTGCCGTATCCAGAGGATTATACTACCAGGCGAGTGAAGTAGAAAAATATTAGTCTCAGCTGATTATCACGAAATCATCATCGATCATCACGAAGTCGTATTTCACGGTAGTAGTCTACATCCATTAGCCGGTAAGCAGCATTGCTGTCTTCTAGTCATGATATACCTGATATGATAACTAGGTATAGGACAGCAATACCTATGAAATTAAAGACAAAGTCGACGATGCATCTGGCATTAAATCCCTTGGAGCCGAAAGTCCATAGGTGGAGGTAAACAGATTTAATCCGGTGTGAGGTAGTCTTGTTTGCCAATTTATATACATAATATGCATATGTCACGGCTAAAACCCGAAGTGTGGCTACACCTAGTTTTAGCCGGCTAGAACTAGGTGTAGGTAACCGATTGTATTCGGCTAAAACTAGGTATTCTCTCGTACCTAGACGGCCCTGGCGCTCGCCGGCCGCTGCCGCGCACCGCTCGCTTCCCTCGCTCGGCTCGTGCATTGTCTTCAGCCTACTTAGTTCTAGCCGGCTAAAACTAGGTGTAGCCACACTTCGGGTTTTAGCCTTCACATATATGTATATAAAATAAAAGCTAAAACAAAACACAGTTAGAAGTCTTAGGCCTAGCCCGCACTCCAAAATCTCACCGCGCGAGTTTTACTCACGCGGTTTTTATTCAGTGTTTTAAATTTCATCGCGATTATAGATCAGATACAGAAGATCATGGTATAAACTTTTCGCGCGATCTTTTATAACGCAGCGCAGGCTAGGCCTTAATAAAACAACAACACTTTAAAAAAACTCGAAAATTCGGCCCTGATTACACCCAACTTTCTAATTTAGAATCGGTTACACAACCGGTTTAACTCGCCTAGTGACAAACAAACAAACAAACAGTTACGTATTGTACTATGACGGCGAACTTTTGCTTCACTGTCGAAGTTTCCACCGCCACACAATACAATACAAAGGTCAGGGATTCGATCGACGCTACATGAAGCTCTAATCGAGGACAAATCGGTGGTTGCCGACCGGCTGACGTTATAACTGGAACAGATAAAGTAGGTATACATATATAGCGTCCATCAAAAAGGTGCAGTGATCATATAGAGTGTGAGACAGACCAAACTTTCTCCATGTGACCAACATCGTAATTGCGACAAAATAATCAGCCGTCCCATACATTTGGGTAGAGTACCTACGTATTGACGTTTTGGATGCGACAGTTCGCGATTATATTGGTCCCACGGAGAATGTTCAGTTTAATGGTCTGTTTCACACCCTTAAATATGACCACACATTTCTAATGCTGATATACATATAATTATAGTGTACCTACTACCGACCTGCCCTGCTTCGCACAGGTGCAACGGTGACATGTCAAAACATCCTGATTTTTACGATACCAGCCTATTATTGTCTCACTGGAGGGCAAAGGCCTTTTCTCATACAGAGAAGGGAGGTTGTGCTATATTTAAGTTAAATATTTATAGATAATTATAAATACACAAACCGTCCGGAATAAATGCTGTTATAGTGAACATCGCAACAAAATCCATTGTGCAGTTTAGATGATCTAATTCTAAGCGGTCACACAGACACTAAAGCGACTTTCTTTTATACCACGTATAGATATATGTAGATCCGAAAGGCTAGCGACAGAGATGTGGACAGATGTGGCTGTACAATTGGGTGTAACTGTATATTTCGTCTGTCATGTAATAATTTCTGTATAATGAGGGGGTGGTTCTAGAAATTGGGTACAACTCCGGACGACAGGCTGGTGCTGAGAATTTTGTGTTGTACCTACGTATACCTACATAAAGTTCTGCTAGCTGATTTCGAAATTTTTTTTTCTGCTTTTCAAGGTGTTTATTACTACAAAGGTGTGTTACTTTGATCTTATTCTACTTGTACACAATTCGTGATTAATTTTGTTACATAGGCTATATTTAATTCCGCTAACTCTAGGTATTATTTTATCAAACGTGATGCAATAATTGCTAGCGGAAGGAATACTATAAAGCTAAGTAAGTACTATAACTTGATTGTTATTGTCATTTTGACCAGTCAATAATGAGCAATGACCGAATGAGTAATGAACTATACTCGACCTAGTTTCATGTCATTGGACATCCCTAAAGAGCTTGTCATCATATTATAACCTTGTAGTTATAATATGATGACGGTCAGGAATAAAAGGCTGCTCAGTTATGTCCTTCTTAAAAAAAAAAAAAAATTAAATTTAACGGATTTCCGCAAAGACCTCCTAAATTTATTTATTTATTAAAGTTTAAACTTTCTTATGCGCACTTTGCACTTTTCTCGAACAGTGAACAAAACTGAACTGTCACTCATTATTTTCACCATTTCATCGTCACCAGTAGACCAATGAGGTAGTCAAAAACAATGCGAATATCATATTATATGTATATATATATATATACCTAACCCACCCCAAAATATTGAATTCAAAGTTATAACAACATCCATTATTATAATATTCTACTTTTAAATAACATCCTGCATAATCCTCCCCCATCCTTCGTTATTCATCCAAATGAGTATCACATTCGTCACAAGTCGTACCCTCAAAGTTGTACCGTCGAAGTCAAACTTAGTATTCATGGGACGAAGTCAAAACGTAATAAATTCGTTCTGCGATCAATGAGGGCTTTCCTTGTTGAGCTCCTTAAATGTTCGGACGTAATTTAAGGCGAGCTTTTTATTTAAATTAGTTATTTAAAATGTAATTTGGTAAGTGTTTTCTTTTCCGCGTTGCGTCAGCTCGTTGGTAATTAGTAGATGAACTGACTTAAAGAAAAATGTTTTTTTTTTTTAATTAAACCCTAATATTGTCAACGTGTACCTACCGAGTTGCGTGATATGACAACAAAGAAATAAATAAATTATTTTATTTCTGTAAGTTCAATGAGCTTGGCGTTTTCTGTCTGACTACTCTGAGAAGAGGTCACAGTCTCTTTTAAAGTCCAGACATAATCTTGGTCCGATCATGTGACGACCATGTAGACTGCTGTCTGAAATGGTCTTTTGAGGAAAAAACCGGCCAAGTGCGTGTGGGACCACGCACAATGAAGGGTTCCGTAGTTGGGATTAATTTATCCCCAGAACAAACTTAACATTGTAGTTGAAAAACATGTTCTCCCATACATTCCAACTGCAAAATGTAAGTTTGTACGCACAGTATTGTGAGATTTACCATGTTATTTTAAGACCACAGACTTCCCTGTCATCTACAGGGCAATTTTTAAATCAGTAGCAAAATTTTCACCGGGCGTTCTACCCCTGAATATGAAGAAAATCAACTTTTTCATAAAAAATATAAAACAGCAGATTTTTTTTGTGATTTCAGATCATGGGTAAAACAAAAAAAAAATGCTACCGATTTAAAAATTGCCCTGTATAATTAGAGAACTATTTTATATTATTTTTTTCAAATTTTTAGGTCTATAATTATTAAAAATAGTATTTTCAGAGATACGCCATAAGGCATTTATGTAGAAAAAGCATAACGTGCAAGTAAAAATGTACCTTGAGGTGCCTAAGATTTCCATTCAGTGCATCGATCAAAATGTAGGTGATTCTAAGGGGCGAACCTAGAAAGGGACTAGCTAGCTAGATTTTTTTACCAGGAACCTCTTATCCTAATATTTTAAATTCATACCTGAGAAAAATTGAGGGTTTGTGGCTAAGTAATAACAGCCGCACTGTCGATCGATCAGGTTAAGCTATGCTTGCCGCGGTCGGTCCATGGATGGGTGACCAACTTTACATACCAAAACCCCTCCGTGCCTCAGAAAGGCATTCGGCTGTCATTCGTGGACCTTTGACAGTCGTTACGGGCAGGCATAAGCCTGAAAGTCTGACAACCAGTCTTACCAAGGGGTATCGTATTACCCAGTAACTGGGCTGTGGAGGTCAGATAGGCAGTCGCTCCATGTAAAATACTGATATTCAGCTGCATCCAGTTAGACTGAAGCCGACCCCGACATAGTTGGGAAGAGGCTAGCCAGATGATAACCTGTGAAAAATAAATATTACTTTTCGTTCCTTCTTACCCAGATTAGTCAATACCTCACTAGCTTCAACTACAATAAGTGGGTCCTTCCTAGAGCCATATTTGTCTACCAGACCAGCGGGGTAATTGCGTAACACACTAACAGTAGCAATCGGTTTGAATTTGACAGTTCAAGAACATCCATTGCGTTATTTGCGTTGTTGAGCATATAAATTTTTCGAACACCTGAAGCAATGGATTAGATGATGCTTCAAAATCATTCAAATTATGATTAAAAGTGTGTTACGCAATTAGGGTGCAGACTAATTGCGGTGTGTCCCAGTAAAAGCTTTCAGTTTTTTCAGTCATTACAGCCACAACGATTCTAAAATCAATAAAATCGTGTCAAAGCAGTGTTTTGACCTGACAATGTGCTACATAATATCGTTTTAGTTTGTTAGTTACCTAAATACATATTTTTATGTAGGTATATGTATTTATGAAAGAAACAACCTAGATATTTGTGGGGTTAACTTAGAGCCATGGCCCTACCAATTAGTCCAGATTACCTTTTGTAGAAAATAACTGTAGGTCTGTAAAATAAACGTATGTCTATTCCTAAAAGGGTACGCGGCTATTTACATTTTGCGAGCTAAGTACCTACCTACATGTCCCATGAAAAAGGGAGGAACCTATTGCCATATACCTAACTGGGCACATACTCCTAGGTGATAAACTCAATAACATTCTGCCAGACTATGGCATCATATTCAGGATCCAACCACAACAACTACGTACCACTTCAACTATTTTGTGGTGGTCATAATGAGGTGCACAGAGTATTGACCCTAGCCCCTGAACTAGGCGGGAATCTGTGTCTCAGGGATAGTGTTCAGCTATTGACATTCTAATATACAGTATGTTAACCAACAGAGGGCGTTCCCGTTAACCCGCAATAGTATAGCATCCATACATGCTAAAAAAAAATATTACCATTCGAAAACAAAATGGTTTTTATTTTTTTTTAATATTAAAATATTCACTAAAATATTCAAAAAAATATAAAAATATTCACTAAAAATAAAAACTAAATTGCGATGTTTCCGTCCTTCAAGTACGCGTGTACAGAGTGTTTCTTTTACGTATCAATTTAACATTTTTAGTGAATATTTTAATATTAAAAAAAATAAAAACCATTTTGTTTTCGAATGGTAATATTTTTTTTTTAGCATGTATGGATGCTATACTATTGCGGGTTAACGGGAACGCCCTCTGTTGGTTAACATACTGTATAATTATATTTCGCCTTAGTAGCGGGTGCGAGGGTTTATTGGTGAGCTTGACGACATAAGGTGTGGATGTGGGTATGCGTTTTAATATGAGTGGTGAAATAGAGGAATGTGTTTGAATAATGTAGTGGTACACAATACATTACACAAATAAAAACAAAACAATATAAATATGGACAGTACGGAAACCATGAACAAACGTTTCACACTGGCTGGTTTCGTGGCACACTCACACAGACGCGCGCATCGACGAGCGATAGTCGCGGTGCTCTGTTGCGGGAGCCTGTCGAGGTTTGAACTCGGCTTCATCAAAACCAGAGCTTTCATTTTTTAAACTCCCGACTGATCTTCAATCGTAAGAATGATTTATTTTTATAATCGATAACAAATTATGGTCGATATCGATTAATCGAGTTATGGTCGATCGTGTGATCGATCTTATGAAAATTGTGAATTTATTTGTAAATCCAAGATGGCGGCTGCGACAATCTCAGTCACTAATTAGTCGCTAATATTCCTTTTCATAAGTAAACTTCACTAAAGAGAACTCGGCGGCACAAAGAAGCTATGCAAATACAGATAATACTCGAGCCACCCCATTAAAACATCCTAAATATATCTCAGGGGTGGAAACACAAAATGTTTCCTAATTTGGGGGCCTCGTAAAAATATGAATAACACAATAGTGAAATTGTTTGGTAATTAAATAAAGATAATTACGAGGGTGAGGTAATGGGTCTGTAAGAAGAGGGGTGTTGTCGCTCTGACAATCGTTAAGGAAACTGAGGATTTCCTTTGTTTCTTGTTATTTTTACGGTTAATATATGCGTTGCTTTCTTATGTGATATACTTACTTAACCCATATATGCCCAGAACTACTTTACAAATACACGAATAAGTTTATAATTTACCCAAATTTACTAAAAACCTGTGATAAGTACAAACAAAGCTTTACTCAATTAAACAGTTACTTCCTCTTTTCTGGCAGACGACGTGAATATTGCGCGACGGTGCTCGAGCAGTGTCTGGGTTTATTCTACTTTGTTCACATCCATTTATAATGCCTTATTGGTTAACACTATAACTGATAACATCACGCCAGTTTCACCCCGTCACCCGTAAGTTTAGGCAGAGGAGTACATACACACACATTCCGGCAGTAATGTTTAAGGGGACTGAGGACCTAAACGCAACTAAACGCAGGTTTTATAATGCCTAAAAGTATATGATCTACTGCACTAAACAAAATCAGAAGAATATATGATATTCTTCAGGATATGTGCTAGTTAGATGTCGAAAACAGCAACTAATTTGATACGCTAGAAAAAAATCACGAAGTTACCTCTAAAATTTTGTTTTAATGATTAAAATCCGTACTAACATACACGCAATCATTCTGATTTTTTGTCAGATTATTCTAAGTGTTGTAATTTTTTAGTCCATTCAATAGATTTTATGTAAATAGATAATTGCGTCATATTTTGCAATAAATTAGCAGCGTTGTTGCATCGCGCTTCTCTTTCTTTTCTATGCAGTTCTATAATGACAGCGTTTTAGGTCCATGTAACATGTAATAATAATAATAATAATAATAATATTCCACAACTATCACACAACGCCGTCTAGCCTCAAGCTAAGCAGAGCTTGTGTTATGAGTACTAGACAACTGATAAACATACTTATATATTTCTAAATACATACATATATAGATAAATTACACCCAGATACAGAACAAATGATCATGCTCATCACACAAACATTTGTCCTGGGTGGGAATCGAACCCACGACCTCCGGCATAGCAGTCAGGGCCACTAACCACTAGACCAACAGGCCAGTCGATCATGTAATACGAGTAGGTGGCGAACCTATCGCCATCAACCGGACACCAGTCCAGACTCCAAGCTGCTACTGAGAACAGCTACGGAGTAAAGTTAAGCCAAACTTAAACCTCGACAATGGCGCCGATTCCCTTGTTCACAAACTAAACTAATTTTAAGGTCAGTGCATATTTTTCTTTCTATTTCATTAAGAAAAGGACAGAAGATAAATATTATATTATTATATTATAGTCCTGTGAAATTAATCAGCGCCTGACGTAAATTGACGTATTTTTAACCGACTTCAAAAACAAAAACGGAGGTTATTGGAACTGCAATATATTCACATATGATAAATGTATTAGGGCAGAAGCCCTTGTATAGAAATACAAATATACAAAATTTTTTAGATGTATTTATGTTTGTATGTTTTTATGTATGTATGTTTGTCCACGCATTTCTCCGACACTGTTAATCAGACCGTGACAATTTAATTTTTATTGGCTTACATTTACTTTAACTTAGAGAACAGTGCAAGTTTCATAAAAATAACGAAATCAAACTATAAAACTAAAACTAAATAGACTTCAAAAAGAAATTAACTCAAAATTATGAAATAACTTGTAAGTTCGGTAGTCGGTGGCAAAAGACTAAAATACAAATCCCATATTGTGTCTAAGTAATAACAGCCGCACGGGTCATCAACCAGGTTAAGCTACTCTTGCCACGATTGGTCCGTGGATGGGTGACCATCTTTACATACCAAGACCCCCTCCGTGCTTCGGAAAGCACGTTAAGCCGTAGGTCCCGGCTGTCATTCGTGGATCTTTGACAGTCGTTACGGCTCGTCAGAAGCCCGAAAGTGTGACAAGCAGTCTTACCAAGGGGTATTGTATTACCCAGTGACTGAGTTTTTATGGTCAGATAGGCAGTCACTTCATGTAATTTGCTGGTATTCAGCTGCATCCAGTTAGACTAGAAGCCAAGTTTCTAATTTGTGCACAAACGGCATTTTTATTTAAAAAAATCCGATCACGTGCGTACTTACGACTTGTGTTTTACGACATTTGACGTATTTGTAGCGTCTCTATCTTTACCTTTAGAAATTATATGTATAACACAGTCGTCTCTCTGTCTGTCTGTCTGTATGTTCTTGTATAATCTTACCAATAAAACATATAAAAGCATCTCCACGTTGCGACTGCAAATCTTAAAATATAACAAAGGTCGCTTGTTATCAAATTGTCCCCTTATGTAGCCTCTGTGTATGTACCACTGTAGTACATGCTTGCCGACAATGTCCTAACGAGAGGAACAAGATCTCGTTTATTCTCCTACAAGGTTCTACAATTCTTTTGCTCGCATAAAAGGATGTGGCGATTTTTAGTACTGATTTTAGAACTTAGGTACTTCAACAAAACATAATGAACTTCACACGTATATTATGTACAACGTATATGTACTAACTAACTGAGCCGACTTTTGATCATAATATTCATAATATACATTTATGACGTATCTCGATCCTTATTCATTCCATGAAAATGTTAGGCTTTTTCCCAACTACGCATTGCCAACCTTTTGAATGAAAATGTTAGTTTGAAAAGGTGGCATGCGCCCGCTACATTTTTGTCCTGGAATTGTCACAGATAAAAAATATTAACGATACAAATGGCGGGCGGCGTTAGTCCCGATATTGGCCGCGCGACTAAATAACCTTTTAGCGTTGTATGCGGGAAAGGAATGTTTTAGAAAATAGACTGTAGATTTGTGGACCATTTTCTATTTTGTCAAGTGTTCAGAGTGTAATCACAAAACATTGTAAAAGCCAATTATTTTTAAAAGAGTTTCTTGTCGGCTCTTCTCCATCAGAAACGACCAATTGTAACCGTGCATCTATCTCGTGACGTTTCATAGGTGCCATGTAGGTTTATGTGAAATAAAATATTTTGATTTTGATAAAACCTATCACTCTGCCGATAATTAACAGGCCATTCTCTCTTCCAGGGACCCTCCAATATTATCAGCGCACAGCAACACAGACATCCTGTTGCGACTCCCGGGGGGCAAGCGACTCCGGGATATCAAGTGGATCAGCGTGTGGTGCCGGCGGTTCACCGTAAGTGATCACAGTTCATGATGAATTTCAGAATTTAGTTCTTGGGAGCGTGTTGTTGGGTGCAGTTCTAGGAGGGCGAGAAAAGGTCGAAATGAAAAGTCCTCCTAAATCATCAGTTATATCTACAGCTTTCCCTGTTTGGCCTTGGTAGGTATATTCGTGTAGAGAACTTTTTTTTTTTCTCAAATTTATACCCGAATATGCATTGTTAGATGATTGCAGAATATAAATATAAAAATTATAAACTCGCGTGAGTTTCTTCCCATGGGGGTCAGCAGAAACTACAGAACGCCACCTGCTACGATCCTTACAAACTCCTTATGCAAAAAATATGTATTCATATAAAACTAGATATACAACTAATCAAGGAAATCTGAGAATAATGTATCAGTTATCTTGTTATATCTTTATTAATAAGCAGGATGTTTTAGTCAATCTTAGGTGACTGTCATTGTACCTACCCTTGACGGCTTTGCGCATATCCTAGGATGTTAGTCGGGAATATTGAGTCTGTTTCGTGAAGTCATTGAACTTTTCAATGGGTACGATGGGACTTGTAGGTTGGTCGGTTGGATGTATTGTTATTGAATAACCTACACTGCAGTGAATTTGCACATAATACCTATTTCAGTAGCAATTTGAAGATTGAGATGGAAACGTAAATATGAGACTGGCTTAAGGATTGACTCTTTCCTATTTCTCTAAAAAGTGTAAATCAAAGTTTTTTTCGATCATTCATAACCCAAAATTCTCTCGTCGTCGCAATACAGTTTTTCCATCCATTTTACATACTCTAAATTATTACTGCCTAATATACGCAAAAACGGCTACACCCGCAGTAACAACCGAAACAAAATATCGATTACTTTTGGCGCGCATGCTTACAACTTTCGCGCCAAAATGTGACGTTTCCATTGCCGGCGTTCGGCGCGCTGCTATTGGTTGCGTTCTTCATCAATGGATGAGTTCGCTGATGTTAATTTGACAAGAATGAGATTTTATAATATTATTTGAAGTGTCAGACCAATTTGCGGGGTGTTTTATAATTGATGGTAATTGATAAGAATCGAAATATCCTGTAGCAGTTTTTTGCAAGTTCGTCCGTTCAAACGCAGTATACGCGATATACTTTTGCAATAACCTTAAAGTTAGATCTAGTAGATAAATGACCTTTATTCAGACTGGTTTATGTAGTGTACCTACCTATACGTACATATTTCTAGGAATGACCGGCATCCCCAGCCCAGCCCACGAGACATATCTCCCCACGTTTATTTCTAGGAATGACCGGTATTCCCAGCCCAGCAGACATATCTCCCCACGTTTATTTTGTCTGTCGTATCCTCATGTCACGCAAGTTGTAAGCGTACGCTAATGCATCTAGAGTAGGTACCTACGCTTAGTTAAAGAACAATAAAATTGTTCTTTCGATTCATAGATAGTAGTAACGCACTCGTACTTTAATTTCCACATTAGTATAGGTACTCCGTTTGTGACTCCTGGGAACGGTATGCCGAGGGCCAGTCCTATGTTCGATTTCTTGGACAGTCAAAACTTAATCATTTGCTGACTTACAAATAAAAGTTTTTAGTACACAATCCTTATTGGAATTGTCTTTAATCCCATTTCTCATCATCCTCCTGCCATTATCCCAATTTATAACAACAACAATACAACGCAACAAGCGCACAACAAGTATGGTCGCCGACTCGGCGCAACATGTCTTTGTCATGCCTTTACACCATCTAATTTAAAAACAGCTATTTTGAGGGAACCTCGAGTCTGCGATGCATCTGGTCTTGCATTTTATACAGCGGTTATTTTTATTTTTAATAACATAAAAAAATAACCTTATAACGGGTGTAAACAAACGCGAGAGTCACTTGTACTCCCCGTCTATGTAATTATTTTTTTTGTACTGGATCTTACCTAGGACCAACGAGAACATATAGTCATTGCCTAGGATCTACCTTCTTTTTTGGTTACGGGGATATTGAAGGTCAAAGTTCCAACTTTTTTTCAAAACACAAGTTAAATGTTACTACGTGACCAAAACAATTAGGCGCATGACAGCTATGAAGTTACTGAAACTAGGGAGGGAACACCGGAACAGTGATTGATGTTGTACGTATTATTATCACTGCCGAAAGCGAGTATATCGACTGCACGTGGTGCGGGCGCCGAAACCGAATTCCTGTCGTGCGCCTAATTGTTTTGGTCAAGTAGTATAAGTTATCTTTAACTACCCTCACAACTCCTGTACCGTTGCATACAGCCACGAGCACAATGTTTTGCGTGCGTTACATTGAGCCCTGCCGTAAACAGCGATTTTCACAGCAAAAATCAATATTACTTCATTTGATATACAGTATGCGTACATATGCATTCTGTATCTAACGGCTTGTATGTGGTGGTTATTTTTACATCCTTTATTTATTCATAATATCTCCCATTTCTTATTTCCCAGGTAAACTTTGGCGACGTCTTTATAACCCCCGGTCTGGACCCTCCCCGTCCGCGCGTCCTCCCTGAGTTCAAGCGCCTGGCTCACGGCCTCAGATCTGGGAACATCAGCGTGTTGGACGCCAAGACCTTCTACATACCCAACCTGCACTATGATGGAGCCGGTCCGGATGCTTACTTCTGGGTCGGCAATGGGTCTGAGCCGAATCCGTTTGGAACTAAGGTAGGGAGATGAAAATGACGATTGGTTTGCGTCCTGGCTCACGAGTCACGGTGTAGTGGTATCAAGCAAGAATAGCTCTGCGAACTGCCTTGTGATCGCAGTGTCACTGCTGAGTAGGAGTCCCTGATTTGAGCCCCAGATTGGGCAATGTTTTATTAGGCTTTTCCATTGGAACACTGCCTCGGTGGTCGAGCGGCTGCAAGCGCTACTGCTGAGCATGAGCTCATGGGTTCGATTCCCGGGTCAGTGTTACATATTGGATTTTTCATCAGGAATTTTCAGTAGCATCCAGACGACTGAATTTATGCCAGGTAGGAGAGCAGTGGTGGCCCAGTGGTAACGACCGCGACATACGAGTTGTAGGTCGTAGGTTCGAACCTGACCGGCGCTTTACTTTGTGTAAATTATTTCATCAGCACTGCTCTCAAAACGGTGAAGGAAAACATCGTGAGGAAACCGGCATGTCCTAGAACCAAAAAAATATTTTTGAAGACATGTGACATCCACCTACCCGCACTGGGCCCGCGTGGTGGATCACGGCCCACTCCCTCTCACCGAGAGGATGCCTGTGTTCCAGCAATGGGAACATTATAGGCTGATTATCCATCTATTTATGCGACTTAAACATAAGCTGGTGAAAGGTGTACCTACGATACACTAGTATTCAGCTGGTATGTATTTACGATACACCTTTCTGCCTATCTCTTCGCAGAATGCAAGCGTGAATGTTTCGAAATTAACCCGACAAACTTTATGGAGTGCTGCAGACCATCGAACTGAATAACTTTTACTATGGGACCAATTTTGTAATATCGAAAAAACACTGTCCCATACTAAAGTTCTAAACTGTACTGGACAGCTGCTTTTTTTCGCGATTTCAATGTTGATCCCTTAGTAAAAGTTATTCAGTTCGATGGTCTCAAGCACCTCTTAAAGTTTGTTGGGTTAATTTTGAAACACCTTATATGTAATGATGATGTTAATTCAAAAGTTGACACCCCTAATATCGGCTCACAAACAGTTTCCGAAACCAAACTAATCACTAGTTTCAAACGCAAGGGCATTTACACGATATTCCCATTGACTGACAGTTACTCGACACGCTCACATATCATTCATGTTCGTTCAGGATATATGTAGGTATCCAATCAGTTGTGATAATCCTACTATAGAAGAATATTAGGTTTATTTCGGGTAAAATAGGATTTGATTGGGTACTTTATTGTAAAGCACTCGTTCTCATGACTTCTTTGGAGCTGTGTAGTCATGAAAATCGAGTTTGAACGTCTACCTGCCTAGCCTTTGCCCTACTTTGTTGGCGTAAAATACTGGTATTCAGGAATGCAGCTGAATACCAGTACTTGACATGGTGTGACTACCTATATGTCCTCCACAACCCAGTCACTGAATCCCACGATACCACTTGGAAAGACTGGTTATCAGACTTTCGGACTTCTGACTACTCGTAGCGATTGTAAACTAGGAATGACAGCCTAGACCACTTACTATGCGTATCTTATGGATTTAACTAATACTTGTATACCAACTTCCAAAGCAAGGTCAGAATTTTATTTTGATAAAACCCCTTAATTTTTCAGGTCCCCAACGAGATGGGTTCCTTACACCCTCTCCGCGGCTACCAGGGCGAAGACATAGAGATCCAACTGCCCGGCAAGCTGACTGCGTACGACATCGACTGGCTGGCGGTGTGGTGTGTGGAGTATAGACACAACTTCGGACACGTGTACATCCCCAAGGACCTCGATGTGCCGCCGGCGCTGGGCCAGACGAAGATTACTGTGAGTTGTTCGGAGATATTGGGACGGCTGAATGTAGACAAGATGGACTGAAAGTTGTTGAGCTTGCGATGTTGTGAAAGAAACGCAGTATGATGTAGGTAAATTTCTGGCTGGGTATTATAATTTTGGATTTTTTTAAGATGCCTTTCTTGGTGCGTTGAACAATAACGTTGAAGTTAAGATATAATGTGCTAAATGGGTTTTAAAGCTCACTCCATCGTCGACTCTGTCTCTGTCGCGTCCGACTAAAGTCGAGAGCAAACCCATCATAAATAAAAAAATAAAAAAGAAGCCGTAGGATAATTCGGGAGAACAGAAAATACATTTCCCAGTTGTTTTGAAATTTTGAATTTTAGGCTTGTCTGGGATCTGGAATCGTTACTTCCAGCGTTAAGATGTTTGCGATAAGAGATAGAATGGTTTATTTTGTGGAAGATGGAGAAAAGACTAAATGGTCATGACGCTGAAAAAGGTAAAATTAAAGGCTTAAATTATAATGATGTTTGAATGTGGGATAAAATAGTGTGAATTAGAAATTATTGATATAACTTGATTTGTTAATATTATAACACTTATTTTATTTGTTAATACTTACTACTAATCGTTATTTTATTTAAATACTCAGTTCTCGTTTTATTGAATAATCATTTTACTAACAGCTGGCCCGGATGTCTAACATAATTTACATAATTAACCATATCTTTTCATATTTATTCCCAATCTTTACAGGATAAACGGAAGCCATCCAAAGGACGCAATACCACCAAATCACACAGATTAACTAAAAGTCCATCTAGTGTTAAACCCAAATGGTTCTCATTTGATTGGTTCACTGGTTTCTGAACCATCTTTACGAATCAGGATCAACAATATTCTTACAACGCTTACAAAGTTCTTTTAGCGCGTGGCCAAAATCGGAACCAAAGCCGCCATCTTGTTTTGGCAATACCTACAATATCTGTGACAATTTCACATTTAATGTTGACCTAAGACTAAGTATCCTGGTATTTAGTCTGAGATGTTGACCAACAACGCCGCCTGTCAATGTCAACCAGACCCAAAAGAACCTTCTATAGTCGCCGCGTTAATCACAGAGTCGTGGCCCTTCAATCATTGTTATTAGTCTGTCTCGCTCGCACTTATGGAGCTTATGGAGTGCCATAATGATGTGCGAAACGATGCAAGGTGTTGCACATTGTTATCGGTACTTACAAATGTAAGTCAAAAATATGGCCGATAGGTCATAAATATGGCCCGACAACTCAGTTCATAACGCGTTACGCGAGTACTATAGCACTCTAATTTAAACATCGTTGATTTTCACTTAAGACGCTACCGAGCGCGCAGTGGCGCCCCCATCTTCTGTTTTGCACATCATTAAAACGGCTGTTTTAATGATTACAATAAAACTTAACAATATAAAACTACTGTTTATAATAATAATAACGTATAGTCTTGTGCAGTATAACTTAACGTGCTTATTTTCTGCATTTTCTTTTTAAATTAAAAGAAATAACAAAACAAACGATGAGGGCGCCACTGAGCGCTCGGTAGCCTCTTAAAGTATAGTGATTACGTCTGAGAAGCTCACCTACTGTTCTTCAAACTTACCTATATTTTTATTACCTTCGTTCACTACGACACATTATGACCTGTTTTACCACTTCCGGATAAGTTCTGGTTTACTTTACTGTAGATAATTTCATGGAAATTCGGTTTAATTTAAAAATATACAGATTCAACCTTATTTAAATAAATTCACACACACCTATCCGTAGCTTCACCATTATACCTAGATTAGATTAGACAGGCCAGTTGGCGTGGTTGGTTAAGATACCACCTATCATGCCGCAGGTCGTGGGTTCGATTCCCATCCAGGACAAACATTTGTGTGCATGAACATGTCTGTTTGTTCTGAGTCTGGGTGTAATTATCTATATAAGTATGTATTTACAAAATAATAATAATATTGTATATTGTATATCAGTTATCTGGTTTCCATAGTACAAGCTCTGCTTAGTTTGGGATCAGATGACCGTGTGTGAAATATCCCAGGATATTATTATTATATTATTACCTATTGATTTCATGAAGTACTGGTTAGCTTTTTACTATCGTACTTAAAGTGATCCTGGTTCGTAAATCGCCTAAAAGACTGAATCATAAAATGTTGTTATCTAATGTTTTGTACTTAATAAAATCATGTTATTTAACTTAACCCTTCCGTTATGTGTTTCTTTCCTCTCTGCTTACCTTGGGATGTTGGATGTTGTTATTTACAGCCTGCTTGGTGGTATAACCCTGTAAGTATTTAATTATTTACTTATCTATTTATATAACTATCGGTTTACATTATTCATTTTTATAACATAATTTTTGACTTTATTTTATTTTCTCGTAAGATATTAATCGTGTGCATTATTAACCTACATTTGAAGAATGACGCTAATAATTCCTTTTTAATCTTCGGCATAAATAACAGATAAATATGTGGTAACTGCATGACGAAAGTATTATCCACACAGTATCAGGTCAGGGATTTCAAGTCACTGGGTTTTCTAGGCTAAATTTTCATGTAGGTCAACAATGAAAACCAATAGACAAAAAACGCAAAACATGAAATACGTGGGTACTTATCGATTAATTTTCTGCCAATGTAGATGACAGTAATACTATGTAAAAGTGTTTATCGACTTTCATCTCTGACGTCAGAACAGAACATGCCCCAGCCAACACTGAAGGCGTGAAATGGCCTGACTCTGATATTATGTGGAGACCCTCAAGACTAGTTTTGCCTAACGTTATGCAACGTTCCAGACTAGCTCGACGACCTCGCAGTCGCCCCATAGCACCAACAACAACTGTAAAGAGATACTCGACAAGAGATTACAAGTGCGCTGGGAAATACAGGTGATTGCCCTACATTTTCATGATTGTTTTTGTAAAGGTGCACATAATTGATGCAGAGTTATATATTGCTTGCATTGCGTTGGCCGTTGACTCTTCCGCTCCAACCTGCTCCAACAAGAAAACTACATGCGAATATGACTAACTACGCTAATTTAACTAAAACTTTATCTGAATGTTTTGAACCAGCAATTGTAAAACGCAAGTCACTTTCTGTTAAGGAGGAAGCGTCACGGTAGTCCGCGAAATTCAAATATTCTCACGTTTTTTGCAATTGGCAAGTCAGTATTAAGTTGTATGTTAAATAAAGTATGATTTGCGGCCGTAACAAATATGTATTTACAGAATTATGTACATTAGAATCAGTAATACAACTCCTTAATCACTTTAATTATTCTAATTATGTAAACAGATACTTGTTACGGCCGCAAATTATATTTTGTTCAACGTACAATCTAACACCGACTAAATTTGCAAAAAACGTAAGAAAATTTGAATTTCGCGGGTTACCCTGACGCTTCCCCCTTAAACGCGAGCAATTCTCTGTGAAACGTAAGCAACTCACTGAAAACGCGAGCAACTTTAAAAAAGTTTAATATTTTTATGATTCTTTTGTAACCATTTTTATTTCAGTAACAGGTAAGTTTTTATACTTGCTTGAAGTCAAGTTTTTTTTTTTAATGTGGGCAAGTAGGTTTCTTATTTGTGGCTGTTGATTTTATTTTTATTATCTGGTTTTAATTCAAATACAGCACAATTCAACGACCATTGAGGAGAAGTTTCTACTTTATTGCTGCTTTGGATGGTTAGTGCATCGATGGTCGTTGAATTGTGTCTGAAGTGTGCAAAAAAATCTTGACTACTGGCAAGGCTTCAATAAAGAAAACGTTTTGCATTTAAACAAATCACAATTAGACCCAAAAATCGCAAAAGGTTTTCCAAAAATAATTGAAGTCTTGGGCTTACCGAAAATTCGTAATTTTTTAGCCATAAGTAATCTAATTTCATTGTAACTATGGGCCGGTTTTTTGATCCGTAGTTAACTCAACCAATGGTTAAACACAGTAACTAATGGTTGAATTTTGGCTAAATATATTATGTTTGCCAAAATGCCATTATTACTAATTTTTAACATGACTGAGTCAACATGAATATATTCATGTTAAAAAAAATATGTTTAGCCTTTCACATTTAGCCAAAATTCAACCATTAGTTACTATGTTTAACCATTGGTTGAGTTAACTACGGAACAAAAAATCGGCCCTATATCTTAGCCATAATAATTAGTCCGTTAATGTTTTCATTCAAGCGGGTATCCAGAGATTATTGAAGGTAAAATATCATTATTAAACGTAAACAAGTCGATATTATTACTTTTCCCAATAATTTTATTGAAAATCACTGAAAATTATCTAAAATTAGTTGAGTAATAATATCGACTCTATTGTTAAAGTATACCTACCTTGGAGCCACTGAACTTTGGTCGGCCGCTGTTAGAACACTTTCCATACAAACCAAGCGTGCCTCCGTTTACTCGCAGTACGACAGTAATGACGTGTACATTCTGAGGCTTTGAGGCGGTCAGTGACAAAAGTTA
Source organism: Dicycla oo (assembly GCA_948252095.1). Lineage (NCBI taxonomy): Eukaryota > Metazoa > Arthropoda > Insecta > Lepidoptera > Noctuidae > Dicycla > Dicycla oo. The sequence continues at coordinate 1,118,298 of OX411732.1, read as the reverse complement.
TGCGCTCAACACACATTCGGCGCCACAAATGTTATTGTAGTGCGCGCGCAACTGCTAGTCACCGCCTGAGGTATGTGAGCAGTGAGACGGGGGAGGGCGCGATTGACAAGATTGGCCGACTGAGTTAGCTTGGCCTTTGTCTACCTCCCCTGTCTCACCGCTCACATACCTCAGGTGGTGACTAGCCCTTGAGCGTGCATCCGGTTAATTTGGAGCATCTTGGAATAGATTGTCGCAGTATGATGTTACTTTGTTGTGTATTGTTGCCAAAGTTTCAATATCCGCGGATATGCATAATGCCATAAAGATAACAATTGTAAAAATCTGAAATTGATCAGTAATCCTCCTAATCGTTCGCCCTTCTAAAGGTCTGCATCTCTAATCCCAATCACCATGATTCCAGGGCGACCAGGTGCAGATAACACTATCAGCCCGACTGCGCAAGGAACAGTACATGGCGTTCGGCATCTCGGGAGCTGAAGGTAGACCGGCCATGTTGGGAGCCGATGTCGTGGTCGCTTACTGGGATACCAGGTTAGTGGGAGTGGGAATAGGATTTGTATCTAATGCTCATTCTGTAGAAGAGGATCCTGCTGAGTCAGTGTTTGTTTCTGTAGGGAACGAACGTGAATTAATGGCGAATTAATAAACTGAAAACTCAAAGCATTTAGTTGTAATAAACCAATTACAGGCACTTGTGAATTGTCAAGGGGTCGGTCAGTCAGAAAGATGAAGCTAGTTGCCCATTCCAAAGCGAAGTAGGTTCCTGTGGAGAAGATCGGGCAGCAAACTCCACGGACACACTTTTAAATCAAAATATTGTTACAAAAACCATCTTTGGCATGCATACAGATAGATATTTGTTGTCACTGCCGTGCCTCGCTAATAAGAGCCACCTGCCAACATAATCAGACTTTAAACTTTCTTTGAGTCCTAAAATGAAGGAAGGTATTAGGGCGATCCACTTACCAATTTAGTTTCTGGAAATTACACGAAAAAGAGGTTGAAGATATACGTCGAGTATTTCCAAAGCTCCAGTAGGTACCCAATTTCTATAACGCAGTCAAATTTAGTTTTTAAGAACATAACCTCTTCGCAATAATCTAGGCAAATAAATCCCAGCCGTTGTAAAGTGACTTGGGCAAAATATACACCACTGCTACGAGCCTACGAGTCACGCTTGTCATGAACTCATTCATGCCTTTGACTATAGTAATGCTATACTCACATTTGTTTCAGAGTGAACCAGCCTCGCGTGTCAGACTACACGATCAGTCACCTGGCGCAGTGCGACGGCGAGCGAGGAGTGTGTCCCGACCAGAGGATCGGCGGGACCAACGACGCACAGCTAGGTAACTTGTTATCACACGTCTAGCTATATACTGCTTTACTTTAAGCCTGAGAGGGAAGTAATCACGCACGGGAAACAGGGTGGTGATACCAAGGACTAATGGGTGATAATGCTGCAAGCTTTACGTTATAAGCCAAAGAAGGAAGTGATCACGCACGGGAAAACAGGATAGTGATTCCAAGGACTAATGGGTGATAATGCTGCAAGCTTTACGTTATAAGCCAAAGAAGGAAGTGATCACGCACGGGAAAACAGGATGGTGATACCAAGGACTAATGGGTGATAATGCTGCAAGCTTTACGTTATAAGCCAAAGAAGGAAGTGATCACGCACGGGAAAACAGGATAGTGATTCCAAGGACTAATGGGTGATAATGCTGCAAGCTTTACGTTATAAGCCAAAGAAGGAAGTGATCACGCACGGGAAAACAGGATGGTGATACCAAGGACTAATGGGTGATAATGCTGCAAGCTTTACGTTATAAGCCAAAGAAGGAAGTGATCACGCACGGGAAAACAGGATAGTGATACCAAGGACTAATGGGTGATAATGCTGCAAGCTTTACGTTATAAGCCAAAGAAGGAAGTGATCACGCACGGGAAAACAGGATGGTGATACCAAGGACTAATGGGTGATAATGCTGCAAGCTTTACGTTATAAGCCAAAGAAGGAAGTGATCACGCACGGGAAAACAGGATGGTGATACCAAGGACTAATGGGTGATAATGCTGCAAGCTTTACGTTATAAGCCAAAGAAGGAAGTGATCACGCACGGGAAAACAGGATGGTGATACCAAGGACTAATGGGTGATAATGCTGCAAGTTTTACGTTATAAGCCAAAGAAGGAAGTGATCACGCACGGGAAAACAGGATAGTGATACCAAGGACTAATGGGTGATAATGCTGCAAGTTTTACGTTATAAGCCAAAGAAGGAAGTGATCACGCACGGGAAAACAGGATGGTGATACCAAGGACTAATGGGTGATAATGCTGCAAGTTTTACGTTATAAGCCAAAGAAGGAAGTGATCACGCACGGGAAAACAGGATGGTGATACCAAGGACTAATGGGTGATAATGCTGCAAGTTTTACGTTATAAGCCAAAGAAGGAAGTGATCACGCACGGGAAAACAGGATAGTGATACCAAGGACTAATGGGTGATAATGCTGCAAGCTTTACGTTATAAGCCAAAGAGGGAAGTAATCCTAATCACGCACGGGAAAACAGGATGGTGATACCAAGGACTAATGGGCGATAATGCTGCAAGCTTTACGTTAATTCTGCGGTCAATGATGATAGGATCTGGAAAATGTTCGTCTACGAGTATATGCCCTGGCTTTTTAAAACATTTTTAAACATTGCTGTTTACCGCGCAGTAGAATCAAGCCAGGCTTTGTAAATGACTCCTACCCAGACTACATATAGCCCATATCTCTTCTTCTCTTCTCTGTTTAAGGTTTTTATGTGTGATTTTTATATGTGTAATGTGAAATGTAAACATTCGTAGGCCGCTTTTAACGGCGGATGTGTCTCGAACTTACCTTTACTTATCAACTTTGTACCATATCCATCATCACCTGCCTAGCCTGCCCCCAACTATGTTGGCGTCGGCTTCCAGTCTAACCGGATGCAGAGTGGTCGTCATATTTATTTAATTTAATACTTTAAGCACACAAAATGTACAGAGGCGGACTTAATGCCATAGGCATTTTCTACCAGTCGACCTTTGGGTGATGCAGAGACAAACAGTGGTAGGTGCAACAGCGAGAGATGAGGAATAGATATATATTTAAATATAAAGATATAGATACATATAAATATAATATATACACCTAACTATATATAAATATAAACACAATAAATAGACATAAATATACTAAAACAAATAAGACAAACCATTGGGAAACATTACCGTTGTGATGATACTACCAGCTTCTTGCGAATGTGGTCGCGAACTTTAACTTTAAAGGATAATCGGTCGGTTGCCATCCTGATTTCCTGGGGAAGTGCATTCCACAGAGAGATAGACTGAACGAAGAAGGAAGAGTGAATGAAGTCTGTGCGGTGGGTGGGACATTGAAGAATACGATTGTGAGATGAACGTAAATTTCTATTGTGGTTGGCGCAAATGTATTGAAAATGGGAAGCTAGGTAACTAGGGGAAGAGGGAGAGTCAAGAAATGAAAACAAGGTGGTCAGCGCCCTTTGCTGTCGGCGCTGGCGTATGGGCAACCACTGTAGAAGCGACCGATGCGCGGAGACATGATCGTATTTACGCAGATTGAAAACGAATCGAATGCAGTTATTGAGAAGACGGTCAAGTTTGTCGAGGAGATCTGCATTCAGGTCATAATAGCACACATCACAATAATCGATGATAGGAAAAATTAAGGACTGTACAAGCATTGTCTTCGTACTCGATGGTAATAAATTTTTCAGCCGGTACAGAGCCCGCAGCGTTCCAGTAACCTTCTGGCTTACCCTAGCGACTTGAGTACGCCAATTCAGGGTACTATCAATGTGTAAGCCAAGGTCCTTCACGTCAGTGCTAAAAGGAACGATCGTTCCATTGAAGAGAACTGGTGGCAAGGTTATACCCACCACTTTGCTAATACCACGAGGACTGCCAATGATGATCGCCTGACACTTCGTGGGGTTTACAGCTACACCAAATCTATCAGCCCAGGATTTTATAGCTATCAAGTCCCTATTTAATTTGTCGATAACATCAGGTAATTCATCAACCTTCCCTTGACAGTACAACTGCAAGTCATCTGCATACAGATGATACGCACACTGAAGTTCGGAAGTTAGAAGATTAATAAAAATAGAGAACAGAAGAGGAGAAAGTATACCGCCCTGAGGAACGCCAGTTTCCAAATCACACCAGCATGAAGAAGAATCCCCAACACGAATAGACTGCTGACGTTCCTGAAGGTAAGAGGAGAACCATTCCAGTGCTTCGGGAGAGACCATAACATATGACAGAATGGCTAACAGGATGTCGTGACTGACGGTATTAAAGGCATTCGAGAAATCAACCAACACTAGAGCAGTAACCTTGGTGTCTTCCAGTCCTGCCCTTATATCGCCAGTCACTTTAAGGAGGGCGGAAACAGTGCTGTGCCCAGGCCTGAACCCAGACTGTAGAGGACTAATGAGTGAGTTGAGATGTACGAAGTTAGAGAATTGTTTGTGGACACAGGCCTCAAGCACTTTGGACAGGAACGGAAGGATAGAAATTGGACGAAAGTCGGTAGGAAGAGAGGGATTGGAAACCTTAGGTAGTGGACGAACATAGGCTTTGCGCCACAGGATAGGGAATACTCCGGTGTATAGGGAATAATTTATAATATGGGTAATCGCGGGCAGGAGATGATCCAGAATAGTAATGATCATATCACGGGTGATATTGTCACATCCCACCGCTTTTGATTTGATGGAGAGAATGAACTTTCTGATCTCTCCCGGTTCAACTGGAATGAAACTGAAAGGATTAATATGAGGACGCGTTAGACCAGAAATAAGAGACAGAGTTTGTAGCTTGGTTTGACGATCCATGGTTGAAACAGTGCAGAAATGCCGGTTGAGATCGTCTAAGTCAGGGTTACTCAAAGTGGGGTACGCGAACCAATAGGGGTTCGTCATTTGAAGATAGGGGGTTCGCAACAAGATAATTACGCAATGGCGGCTGGATGGATGGCTAGCGAGCCGTGTCAGAATTAAGGTTAAAATTATACAAAGTTACTCCTAAAATCGACTCAATTTGTAACAAGAAACAAACCTAACCATCACATTAGTTTTTTTTTGACACTGTATTTTTTAACTTTTACCTACAGCTAGATTTTCTTCATTTCTTTACTTGGGTTAGGGGTTCGCTGTCGTCTGGGAACTTTAAAAGGGTACGTGAAGCCATAAGTTTGAGGAACCCTGGTCTAAGTCAACTGAATTAGGAGGGTCTAAATGTCGCGATTTGCCGATACCCAGAGTTCCAAGAAATTTCCAAATATCGGCAGAGGAAGAAGAGCTTATAGTGTCCAGAATGTGGCGGCGTTTAGCATTGCGTATCATCTGATTGCATCTATTCCGTGCAGCCTTGAATAATGTCCAGTTCTCGTCTGTTCGATCTCTTTTAAATTTACGGAACGCGCGGTCCCTACGTCGCATTGCCATTTGTATTCCTCTTGACATCCATGGTGCAGGGGGGCGTTTTAACTTAACTTTTTTGACGGGAGCATGGATGTCATAAAGATTGATTATAACATCATTGAAAATGGCAACCTTGTCGTCAACTGAAACGGCTTGCGTCATAGGCTCCCAATCGACCACAGATGCATCTTCCTTGAGCTTATCGACATTCATCCGAGCAAAACAGCGCCTGTACAGAACCTTGGGTTTAGGTTTGGGAGGTTTCAGGATATATGAAAGGAATATCAGGTCATGATGAGAAAAGCCAGGAGCGTCATGTTGACCATGGGAGGAAACGAGTGAAGGATTCGAAGTGAGGATCACGTCAAGCCAGGTGTCATCGCCGACAGGGTTATGATGAGTAGGTTTGAGCGGCAACACGTGCAGACTAGCCGACTCGATAAGATGGAGAAGCTTACGGGATCGAGGGGAGTTTTGGGCAAGGAGGTTTGTGTTGAAATCACCCATGATAATGTGATGTGCATACTCCGAACCCAAAGATTCAAGTACCGATTCGAATTCAGTGAAGTAATCAACATTGGGGGGACAGTAGACAACACCAATAATAGTTTTAGCTCCTTTGACACAGACTTCAAGGAAAATAAACTCAGCAGAAGCAGAATAATGTGAAGAGGAAGTAGAAAGTATTTTATAAGGAAAGTCACTGCGAAGATATATGGCCACACCACCCCCTCCTTTACCAATCCGATCGTTCCGTATAAGAACGAAACCAGTAAGTGGGTAAGTGGTGGACAGGAGATGCGGTTTGAGCCAAGTTTCAGAGATCAGGATGGCGTGGATATTGCTGTTATTGAACGCGTCGTACAGCTCGCTGTAGTGGCTTGGAACACTTTGAGCGTTAATGTGACACACATTCACCAACCGATTTGACTGGTGATTGAAATTTTGTTGCAAAAAGTCTCCCAGGGTGTAGCTGAAAGAACAGAAACTTTCTTCGCTAGAAGAAGCAGTAGATTGGTTGGCAGAAAAGTAAGACTCATTGTCTGACATAAATATAAATAGGTAGTTATGCTGTAATAAATAAATAATATATATATATTATATATAATAAATTATGCTATTACTAAAAACAGAGCAACTAACAGGTGCAGGTCACTGCACCACCCGCCAGCTAACACGAACACTAAAAACAATTAAACAAACATGGTATTCAGCTCTCAATTAAACACATAACAAAACCTGAGTTCTCATTTTTGCATAGGTACTCTACTGGAGGAAAGGCTAAAACTGTTGCTTCCAAGAATATAAAAAAAAACAAAGACACAAAAAAGTTAAGAAACAAAAAAATGTAAAGAAATGGCACATCCAACTGCAGATTTAGTAAATGTAATGAAATATGGAACGAAACGTTAGTAATATTATTACTGTGAGCGAAAAGCACTGACGCAAACACAATTTCGGTTAAGTTATATATTATTATATTTCAGAACGTTTACTTGAATGTCAACGTCAAATACTAACGTCAAATTGACAAGCTGAAGCTGACGTTTACATTTCACAACCAAAAACAAAAAAAAAACAAAATGAGGTTGAAAAACAAACACTGTTGAGGGTATCAAAAAGCCAATAACAAAATACAATAATTGAATAACAGAAGTTACGTAAACAGTTGGTGCACAAAACAAAGGAAAGTATTATGAGACGGGACAACTACAGAAAGGTAAATAAGGATTACGAATCTATGAAAGTACCGATTAGAAACAACAACAAGGCAAAGTAAACATTCACATTATAATTACGTTTTGTATTTTTCAGGCTCCCTGCAGCGTTGACACGTCTTTATCTGGTTGTTGGAGTCGCAGCCGCTACCTTAGGATACTTGGCGATCAAGGGCTTCAGCTCGTCGATGGCTGTAACCTTGTGCCGACTACCATCAGATGCCTTTATGACGATGACGCCGTCTTGAGTCCAGCACGACCGCATACTGAAGTGCTCCCGCGCCTTTACAAAGACAGATTGCCGGGCTCTGGTCAAGAACTCCTTTATAGATATTTTGGAGCCCTTCAACCCCGTCTTTGCCTTCCAAACTGAGGCCTTGACGTCCACACTGGCAAACCTAACGAGGATAGGCCTGTGATGCTCCTTACTTTGGGCTCCCAGTCTGTGACAGGTTTTAATTGAGGATGCTGAGAGATTCTTGAGGGCAAGCTTGGTATTGAGAACGTCCAGAATTACTGCTGTGCTGTCTTCGTTCTCCACTTCTGCAAGGCCCTGGAAAACCAACGCTTTCCGCCGATTCCTGGTTTCCAAGCCATCAATTTGTTTGGCACACTCGCTGATCTGGCTTCGGAGTAGACCAAGCATAGAAAATATGAGCTCACGGAAACTACGGAACTCATCAGCTATCTTAGCGACCGTGTCCTTGGCTGGACCCGCACACTGGATCTGTGCCTCAAGCTCACCCATCTTCTTGAAAAAGTTTTCTTCAAGGGTTTTTTGTGCAGCAATGACTTCGGCAAATTGAGACATTATGTGATGTGAAGTGCTGACAAATATTTGTCTAGTGATCAGCTGGCAGGTGGTGTTTTTATTGTCTGAGTCACATAAATGTGCCAAAAACGTGAGTACTTGCTATGTAGCTAATGTAGACTAAGTACTGATGTAAACTTAATCAGTATTATCAATTAATAATATTTTAAATAAAATTCACAATTATTAAAACGTCTATACTTTTTTACACCTACCCCCAAAAAGACATTCATACATTCGAGTTACTGACGACCCGTAACAATTGTCAAAGATCTCCGAATGACCGATGTGCTTTCCGAGGCACGGAGGGATCTTGGTATATAAAGATGGTCACCCCCACGGAGAAACAGCGGCAAGCGTAGCTTAACGTGATCGATCGACCCGTGTAGCTGTTATTACTTAGCCACAAGCCCCTCCTTGTACCATATTTATTTAATAAAATGTCTTTGTCTTTGCCATACCTACCTGCTCCATCTGGATTATCATTGCCTTACAATTAGTCACAAAACGACCCCCTTTTAAAATAATCTTTTCTCCAACAAAAACTGTTTAAGATTACATCTAAATCAAATCAAATCAAACTTTATTTCTGAACATAGGTACATAAAAGGTCTTAAAATTGTAAATTGTCTCATTGTAGCACGATCTCTATATATGCTGTACCAATGCAATTGGTATACAAATAATTTGTTATATAATTTTAATAATCAAAAGAATTTAATAATATAACATAAATAATTTCAAAAGTCTAAGTCAGTTAATAAAATATTATGTCAATGACGTCAAAAAAAAAATGTCAATAGCCGTTAATTTTAAAATGTTAATGTCATAAATTATCATTTAAAAAATCTTCTATCGAGTAATACGTCTTCTCTACTAGAAATAAGAACAATTTACTTTTAAATTGGCCTATATTTTCTACACTTCTTATCTTCTATATCGTACCATCTCTCCCACAGTATCAGGCAATCAAAAGAACGGCATAACAACGATAACTTACCGGCGCCCGCTGGCCGGCAAGGAGCCCGGCAAGGACAAGGAGGTGCTGACGTCACGCTCGCAGTCCGTCATCGCCGCCTTCGGGCCGCTCAACTCGCGCCACGAGGCCAACGCGCACTCCTTCATGGATACCACCAGAAGTGATGTGCAGCTTGACTTTGGGGCTCAGGTAACTTAAGGTTTTATAATAATAAATACCAGAAATGGAATTTGAGTTTATACCTACAGATACATTTATAGACGTCATCAAACGCACACATAACTGGAAATCGCGTGGCACCGACCACACATATCCACAGCTACTGGTATAAGAAATTCTCTAACATACATCCATTCTTATATAACCATTTAAAAACATTCATCCAATCACCAAATTTACTTCGTGTCAGATAAGTTACTCCGTATGTTATGTATGTTGCATAACACACGGAGTAACTTATCTGACATCTAAAGGCATGAATGACACTAAAAACCCAGCGAAGTACCGACCAATTACATGTTTACAAACCTTGTACAAAATCTTAACAGCCTGCTTACTATGAATAGCGCTGTTTATAGCAGGAATGATATCCACACAATGCTTATTGATTACCAAAAGGCTTTCACAGCTGGTTATTACACCTCCTAAATTTGTATAAAATTCACCTAACACTAAAACAATTTTTAGGAACTTTCAGGCAGAATTGGCAAACTGTTCTTAAAATTAATTCTTCCTCCTCTACTGTAGCTACTGAACCAATATGTATAAAACTTGGAATTTTTCAAGGAGACGCTCTAGGTCCTCTATGGTTTTGCCTGCTCAATCCACTCTCACACTTGCTTGATAAAAAAGACGCAGGATTCACGCTGGCAAACAATGACACACAATACACTCTTACACACCTTATGTACATGGATGACATAAAGTTATACGCAGCTGACAATAAAGCGCATTTCCAACTAGTTGTCACAACACAACAATTTTCTGGCGATATTTGCATGTCATTTGGAGTAGATATGTGAAAAATGTTATCAATTTTAAAAGGAAAAATCTAAAATAAGAGTTACACACTCGCATCAGGTGAATCGAACAAGCCAATGGATGAACAGAGTACATACAAATATCTAGGTTGTAAACAGTCCAAGCAGATACACCAAAAGATGTTAAACCAAGAACTGCTCAAAACTCTAGAAACACAATTAAAGCCATTGACACATTTTGCAGTACTTATTCTCACATACTCTTTTCGAATTATACGATGGTCAAAGACTGATATCGAAAATCTACAGCGCACTGACAATAAACTCCACACCAAACATAGAAAACACCATCCAAAATCATGCATACAACGCCTATACTTACACTGCCACGCCAAGAAGGAGGAAGAGGATTAAAAGACATACACAATTTACACAACAAACAGATACTTTCACTCAGAGCGTACTTCCCTAACAAAGTAGAACATTACGCAAACAGGTAACAGAAACAGATACAAAACTTACACCACTAAACCTACAAAACAGGAAGATGCAAATAAATGAACACATTGTAAGTACACAACAAATAATTGCAGCATGGTCTGCAAAAGACCTATAACGGAAGACTACGAGCCTTCCTGAGCCAGCCACACCTCGACAAAGTTAAGTCGAACGAATGGCTCAAACGAGGCGAATTGTTTCCCGATCCTACGGATCAGCGATCGTTAAAAGATAAAACTATTCATTACAATAGACCTGACATTACCGTTCACGACAAAACCAATAAAACAGTTTATCGGATAGATATAGTAATACCTAACTCACATAATATTCAAAACACCATATCCGAAAAGTGCAGTAAGTATCGCCATATAAATTAAAACCCAATGGAAAGCACAAACCGTTCATATCGTCCCCATTGTTCTTTCATCTCCTGGTGTTATACCAAAATCTCTCACACAGACTTAACACCCTACAGATGCGTACTCACACACTTTATATGCTCCAAAAAGCCACCATCCTTAGCACATGTCGCATCACCCGAAAGTTCCTGACTTCTTCAACACTGTCGACAACCTTTTTAATCGACGAAAAAAGGAGATTCTGTATTCGACCCGGTCGAAGATTTCTTCAAAATCTTATTTACCAATTTTGATGGTTCTTTTTCTTGCGTAATCTACATACTTTCAGAAAGGTTTTAGTACATAATACATTAGGTAAATAAACTTATGTACGAAGTTATATGTATAAATTTACTGTATCTCCGGCATTTGTAAAGGGATTTTGATGATTCTTTTTTTCGTTCGTCTTGGGAAAAATAAATTTACTTTAAAAATAGTGAAAATTGACTTCAAAAACCTAAAACGAATAAAATAACTTTCATAAAAAACTTAACAGCTTCTGAAGTCGGTGTTCGATTCTTCAATGAACCTTAGCTTGACTTTATCACTCTCATACCTTTCAAACGCGCGTGTCACAGCTGGATATCTCAAGAACTACTACTAATGCTATCAACTTGAATTTTGGAATAATAGGTTGGGGAAAAAGTTTCTTCGCATTTTTTAAGATAATTCAAAACATTTTTTAATATAGTTTATTTACATTTAACTAAAGTATGTAGGTACCATTTTGTTCGATAACTTTTTGCCATCTTGTGGGTAGGGACATGATCCCATTGCTATAGAAATTTTGGGACTTCTGGTCAAAATACCGCGACAAGTGGTTTTGGCAGTCCTCTCGTGATGTTAACCTGACACTGCCTAAAGAATTCTGAAGAGACCGAAACAGGTGGAAATCTGAAGGTGCAAGGTCAGGACTATACGGCGGATGCATTAACACCTCCCAGCCAAACTCTCTTAATTTTTGCTGATTGGCTAAAGATGTGTGAGGTCTAGCGTTATCATGATGAAAAACCACACCCCTTCTGTTGATTAATTCCGGCCACTTTCTCTGAACTTCTTGCTTTAATCTCATCAGTTGTTCGCAGTAGAGTTCAGAATCGATGGTCCTGCCTGGTGGTAACAGCTCATAATGAATAATGCCCTTCCAATCCCACCACACACACAGCATCATCTTGTTGCGAGTTAACCCGGGTTTCGCCACAGTCTGTGAAGCCTGACCGGCCTTTGACCACGACCTTTTTCGCACGTTCTTGTCATACGTGATCCACTTTTCATCACCAGTTATCAGCTTCTTCAAAAATGGTTCGGTTTCATTACGTCGTAATAATGAATCACAAATGAGTACACGGTTCATTAGGTTTCTTTCAGTGAGCTCGTGAGGTACCCAAATGTCGAGCTTTTTTGTGTACCCAGTTTTTTTCAAATGCGCCAAAACTGTTTTGTGGTCAATTTCCAGTTCTTCAGCTACGTCGTAACTACTGATATGCCGATCTTGCTCCACTTTTTCAAAAATGGCATCCATTTTATCCGTAATAGGGCGACCAGAGCGACGTGCATCTTTGACATCAAAATTTCCGGATTGAAAACGCTTAACCAAATTTGTGCTACTCTCACAGACACTCACACTAGGTCCATAAACATCGCAAATTTTTTTCGCTGCTTGCGTTGCATTTTTACCGTTTTTGTAGTAAAATTTTAAAATGTATCGAATTTCTTCATTAGATTCACTCATCTTGACGGTACGAAAAACAAATGAAAATCACACATTTTCCTAATTTGAATTTGGAAATATATTATGTTCTTTAAAATTTAAACTTTCAATAATACCAAAACCAGCCAGATACAAATAGCATAGCCAAAGAGATTTTATTACAAGTTCATACATACTATAATGCGAAAAGACTTTTTCCCCAACCTAATAGTTTTATTTGTCCAACTATTTTGCAATTAAGAAAGAAATATATACAGGGTGTTTGGCGCATGAACCGACACAATTTTTCCAGGGATTTGGGAGGTCATTAGCTAGGTTCTACCCATACACCCTTTGTCCCAAATGTCACGATTGGTTAAATATGTTTTTTTTTCTTTTTAATGAAAAATATACCCAAAATATTTCCTTTAATTCGAAATAACTTTTTTGTTTGTGGGTGTAGTGGCACAAAATAAATTTTGTTGTATTCTCCAAAGTCATTTAAATCCAAATACATCTTTGTTTGATACAACTGGTTTCAAGAAAATTCCTTGTTTAATTTTTTATTGAATGTATGAAATTTTACAACTTCTAAATTCGTTAAAAAAAAACTAAGAGCCATTTTGAACTTAGCTTTATTTTAAAAAGTTCTTTAGTTGATACCCTTTCTAACGGTATGCTACATGTCATAGAAATTATTCATTATGTAGTCAAAACACTAGTTAGGAGAGTCAGGGTTAAGAAAATACTTATTAAGTTTATTAGGTTTTTATTAAAGTAAAGTTATAAAAAAGGAGGGAAAACACCCGGGAGAGATGGAAAGTAATGGGGGAGGTCTTTGCCCAGCAGTGAGACCGACTAGGCTAGTTAACAAAAGTTATAAATCTTGTTCAAATGGACCTCCTCCATTTAGTATGCATGCGCCTGGGGGCCGATTCTACTAACAAAATTGTTAAAAAATCGCAATGGGGAGGAAAACTAACTTTTTATCACGATAGATGGCGCACAATCGACTGTACCTTGTTTTGATATATTAGCTGTCAAATCGTATGGATTTTTGCAATCTAATAAGTTTAGCTTTCCTATTTTCCGTAATTTTGTCCAAAATGCCACAATGTAGTGTGTTAACTTGTAAAAACAGAGGAGTACATTTGTTTCCTAAAGAAAGTAATGGCAGACAACAATGGGAATTGGCGTTACGTATTAAAAACTTTAAGGCAAGCACCATTATCTGCTGCGAATTTCACAGAAGAGGATTAGATTAGTAATGAAGCCGTCCTTAAGGCTGCGTACTATATCTGTAAAACAAAAGAATCAATATTATTATCTAATAAAATAAAATTATTGTCATCAAAATATAAGTGTCATAAAATATACTATATTAACTAATCTATGTAGTAAAGAATTCTTCTAAAGATTTAATCAACCAATAAAGGTACTTAGTTTTCAAAATATTCCTGTATTACCTGTCTGTTAATCATTGGTAAAGGAGTATCTGCATTTATGTCTATGAATGTATTAGAAGGTGGATATAGGTATGTGGTGTCGTCTTGGATGTCGCAGTCAGCACCAAAGTTTTGGTTTCGACATATAAAAGTAATTTATAAAACAAAAATAGGAATGTTAGTCCGTGGCTTATGGAAAAAGACTCACAAACAAACATAACCTTAAATATTTTAAGTGTTTTGCTTTCAATCAAATCGGCCTTTTTGTCGGCAGTTGCAGCGTTCCTTTTACGGAGCTCAACTTTTAGTTGACGCACAGTCATAAACGCGTACATATTATAGTGGAAATACATTTTAAAATCTCATAAATAGCAGTCACACTACTGTCACGAAAGGTAAACAAGGTACGGTCGACTACAGCGACATCTACACACAGCTTTGAGTGTGGCTCCTCATTCAATGGCAGCTGAACCACGGCTTTTGAGCGTTTTCGCATTCCACTAATGTAACAACGTTCCAACTGCGGTTACGTTTCAGTTCAGTCACCGATCGATCGAAACCATCTCAAAAACTATTCTGCTAACAAAACCGAACATGAGCGTGACGTTTAGTCGCATCATTATCTTTTTGACATAATTGAAACGTTTCGTTTCACAGATTTCGCAAGCTGGGGCCGAAAACGAAACGTTCTTCTGAGTTTTTATTATTTATAAAGTTGAAACGTTACAAAAAAAATATACAGGCTAACAAAATAAAACCGACTTCTAAAACAAAACACTACAAAGTGAAAAATAACTTTAATTTCGGAAGTCGGTGTCTTTGGTTTTGTATTTTCGTTTTTTGCCACCGACTTCCGAAATTAAAGTTATTTTTCACTTTGTAGTGTTTTGTTTTAGAAGTCGGTTTTATTTTTTGTTAAAAAGTTTTTATTTTTCACTTTTTAGTTGTGGAACCTACCCCACACAAATTCGAATACATAACTGAGCACAATAATTGTAGATATAGCCATGTAAATAACAGTGATAGGAAGTTATTAAAACATCATCACATCATCCATATAAAATAAGTGGGAAATATTAGATTGGGGAAAAAGTCTTTTCGCATTATAGTATGTATGAACTTGTAATAAAATCTCTTTGGCTATACTATTTGTATCTGGCTGGTTTTGGTATCATTGAAAGTTTGAATTTTAAAGAACATAATTCCAAATTCAAATTAGGAAAATGTGTAATTTTCATTTGTTTTTCGTACCGTCAAGATGAGTGAATCTAATGAAGAAATTCGATACATTTTAAAATTTTACTACAAAAAAGGTAAAAATGCAACGCAAGCCGCGGAAAAAATTTGCGATGTTTATGGACCTAGTGTAGTATCTGTGAGAGTAGCACAAATTTGGTTTAAGCGTTTTCAATCCGGAAATTTTGATGTCAAAGATGCATGTCGCTCTGGTCGCCCTATTACGGATAAAATGGATGCCATTTTTGAAAAAGTGGAGCAAGATCGGCATATCAGTAGTTATGACGTAGCTGAAGAACTGGAAATTGACCACAAAACAGTTTTGGCGCATTTGAAAAAAACTGGGTACACAAAAAAGCTCGACATTTGGGTACTTCACGAGCTCACTGAAAGAAACCTAATGAACCGTGTACTCATTTGTGATTCTTTATTACGACGTAATGAAACCGAACCATTTTTGAAGAAGCTGATAACTGGTGATGAAAAGTGGATCACGTATGACAAGAACGTGCGAAAAAGGTCGTGATCAAAGGCCGGTCAGGCTTCACAGACTGTGGCGAAACCCGGGTTAACTCGCAACAAGGTGATGCTGTGTGTGTGGTGGGATTGGAAGGGCATTATTCATTATGAGCTGTTATCACCAGGCAGGACCATCGATTCTGAACTCTACTGCGAAGAACTGATGAGATTAAAGCAAGAAGTTGAGAGAAAGCGGCCGGAATTAATCAACAGAAGGGGTGTGGTTTTTCATCATGATAACGCTAGACCTCACACATCTTTAGCCACTCAGCAAAAATTAAGAGAGTTTGGCTGGGAGGTGTTAATGCATCCGCCGTATAGTCCTGACCTTGCACCTTCAGATTTCCACCTGTTTCGGTCTCTTCAGAATTCTTTAGGCAGTGTCAGGTTAACATCACGAGAGGACTGCCAAAACCACTTGTCGCGGTATTTTGACCAGAAGGCCCAAAATTTCTATAGCAATGGGATCATGTCCCTACCTACAAGATGGCAAAAAGTTATCGAACAAAATGGTACCTACATACTTTAGTTAAATGTAAATAAACTATATTAAAAAATGTTTTGAATTTTCTGAAAAAATGCGAAGAAACTTTTTCCCCAACCTATTATACGCATTATTGAAGCTAACTCAAAAACTCCCCAAACAAAGTTAATAAAATTTATATGGGACCACCTCGGAAGTCTATCCGTCTTTGAGTAATCGCGTAACAAACATACAAAAAAAATACAGACGAATTGAGAACCTCCTCCTTTTGGAAGTCGGTTAAAAAGTA
This sequence comes from Dicycla oo, assembly GCA_948252095.1. Classification (NCBI taxonomy): domain Eukaryota; kingdom Metazoa; phylum Arthropoda; class Insecta; order Lepidoptera; family Noctuidae; genus Dicycla; species Dicycla oo. The sequence goes on along the minus strand of OX411732.1, from coordinate 1,101,746 downwards.
TAAGTATGTTCTAGATATGTTTTTGTATTAAAAATACTTTTAGTAGCATTTATTGAAGAATTCGTATTAGGAATATTATTAAATTCAACTTTTTTTTTCTGTGGTAGATACTATTAAAACATACTTATTTGGAATGTTGGTCACACAGGTTACGTTCCCGTTACGATTCGGTTTAAGTTTAGTTAGTTTCCATTTTGCTTATAGAATAGTAGAATGACTTTTTTGGTAACTATCGAACGGCGATCGAAACTGAACTGTTGTTGAAACACAATTATTGAACGTGTAACGGTGCAAATTAGTAGAATCGGCCCCCTGTTTCTTATTTCAACTGTCGTTGTACGTAGTCGCATTTCTTCTTGAGGTTGATTTTTTTTTTTACATAACGACCAAATTAGTGTGTAAAGTTGTGTATTAGTCGAAAATAAATAGAGTGTAAATACACTCGCTTGGTATTTCCAACAATATTGATGCAGAACAAATAAGTGCATGAATTTTTATTGTTAATTAAAACCTGACGAAAGGTCATAAAATGTCGTTGGGAAGATTTACGCTAAATGATAAAGGATTTTATTTCTTTATCGGGGTGTTATCCGAATATGCCTGTTTTAGAATCAATTTTAAATAGTCAAATTAGCGTATTTAGGTCCTGAAAAAAAAGTTATGGATACATTCTTGATACATTTTTGTTTTAAGAGAAATTAAGGGTTCAAAATTTACTTAAAAAAAAGAAAGAATTGACTTCAAAAACCTACAAGAAATAAAGTAACTTTCATACAAAATTTACCAGCTTCTATCTTCAATTCTTCAAAGCGCCGTAGCTTGGTACCGACTTCAGAAGCTGTTAGGTTTTTTTATGAAACCTTTTATTCGTTTTAGGTTTTTGAAGTCGATTCTTACATTTTTTAAAGTAAATTTATAAAACCATAGACTTATTATTGTTTTTCCTGTAATCTATAGGTATATAAAAAAAATTTAGGCTCAGTAATGGGGAGGGAAAGGTAAATCGTCTGTGGCGGCATCTTCATCGCCACATGCGAACTACGCATCACACTGACGTCACGCAAAATCCTGCATCGCGCAATCAGTTTACCGCGCGTCTTGCATATACCTATTCAACGTCCCGATATTAACAGTCGGGCAGTAGCTCACCGGACACAACTCCTGACAACACCTGAGAACACAAGAGGATGAGTGAACTTTACACCCTGTTCCTCATACCTCTTTTTACTAAAATAACTTAAAAAAAAAACATATTTTTTAAATTATTTAAAAAAATATATATTTCAAACAGTAACTAGACTATATGTGCAAGCTAACACTAAAAGATGTATAGATTATGTACAAGTATATAAAAATCATAAAAATAAAAAGGTGAAGAGCTCATAGGGCATCAAAAAATTCGTCCGCATCGCTTTCAATGGAAAAAGTGCCCAAAAGGCTGGCAGTATTGCCACGTTGGATGGCAATGCTGATTCTTTGGGCTAAAAATAGGCCAGCCCTCTGGTCCCGTGAAGAGTAGACCGGTTGGTCCTGTCCCGAAATACTCGAGGAGCACTCGGACCCCAAGGCCCTAGAGTTTCAACCCCAAACGGCTCAAACATATAGCTCCCAATAAGGTTGCTATATTTGCGCCGTTTGAGGTTTCTGCTCCTGCAGCAGCCGCCCCAGCACAACCCGCCGTGCTAAGAAGATGGGATGGCGCGAGGGTATCGACACAGATTGCATCCCACACCAACGGTCTACCCAACGTCCAAGGCATTATGGTCATTCCATCGGGCGTCTTCCCATCGTCGCGTGCCAAGCCATTGGGTTGTAAAACTGCTGGCACCCCGGCGGTGACAAGAGCCCGACGGATGATGTCGTTAATGCTGGCGTGCCGTGCCATCCGACCAGCGCTCTTGCTGCAGGATAGTCCATGGTGTCCGAGGCAGTCGACTCCTTCACCGCATTGACAGCGATGTGGAGCCCCACAAGGAGCACCCACACGCAAACATGTAGTGAGCCGTATGTGGTGTCACTCAGCATAGTGCCTATGTTGGGTGACGGTAGAGCCTGAAGCCAGAGACCAGATTCCCATTCACTCACAGCCAACAGGCGGGCACGCTCAGCAGTATTGGTGGACGTATTAATAAGTTTATTCCGTACCAACCTGCAGAGCGGCTCATCCCACTGTCTCTGGGAAGACGGGTTCTCGAGCTGAACCGTATCCAGGCAAGCCACTTTCCAGGCATTCACCGCGTGGGTCAAACACGGCACTTCAGAGTCAACCTGAGAAGGGCCTAAGATTCTTGTGGTTAACTTTTTGGTGCTGTGGACCGAGGACAGGAACGCCGGTAGGCTTAAACTAGAATTTTGCGGACGCCGAGCCCACCAAAACGAACGGGTTGTGTGGCTTGCAGCCACGCGCGATCGTCCAATGCCACATTTAAAATTGATGATAGGGTATTTCGAATACTACGATCAATTTTGTTTAAAAGTTGTGGCTGCTTCCATAAAGAGGAAGAGCGGAGAAAATACATAAAATTTTGGACCAAAACAGCAATACCTGATATGAATGCCGAATGTAAATTAATTTTTGAAAGTCTATCTAAAATATCGTTAAATTGTTTAATTTTATCGTCGACGAAAGGTGAAAAACTGTCTTCTAAAATTGGGGAACCTAGGAGGTGCAGTGAACTTTTTTCCAAAACATTGATATCTGGGCCTATTGAATTGAATTTCTGTATAGTTGATTGTCTGTCGGTATTGTCACAAAGGTAAATTAAAAATATTTGAGAAGCCCTTTCATGTGGTATGTCACACGGTACAGTTTGCAAAACTTAATTTTAAATTTTGTTGAATATGGGGGTCATATTCAAAATTTATTTATTTACGTTACACGTCCGTGTTTGGGTCACAGAAATACATATGTGTACCAAATTTCAACTTAATCGGTCCATTAGATTCGGAGCAAATTGTCTGTGACAGACGGACAGACAGACAGACACACGAGCGATCCTATAAGGGTTCCGTTTTACCTTTTGAGGTACGGAACCCTAAAAATCATATGTATAGGTACCAAACAACATAATCGGTCAATTAGATTCAGAACAAATTGCCTGTGACAGACGGACAGACAGATAGACAGACAGACACGCGAGTGATCCTATAAGGGTTCCATTTTTACATTAGGACATACGGAACTCTAAAAAAACAATTATTTTTCACTCTGCTGCAGAAATAGTACCAACAAGCTCGATAGATGGCGCTGCCTCGTTTAAATGCGCGCTATGGTTTCGTTCACGCGATTTAGTTAGGGCGCCGAGTCTTCCATCGTTTCGCTGTAATAATATGGAAAGATCTCACCAAATTGGTGATACAATTTTTGAAATGTTGCAGTCGTTGGACCGCAACTTTATAATACCGTAGCTAAAGCTAATTAGGGGAGCTGTTTGGGTTCAGGGTTATTTACAAAGGTAAATATATTAAATAAAATCACTTATCTGTTCGGTCTGTTTCGCCTGTCTGTTCCTGTTCCACGTAAAAAACTGTTCCAAAAACAAAAACCTGTTACAAAATAACAGGCTATTATTTCATATTATGTGGGAATTTGTTGATTGTTCCCAGTTCCCACATTGAAGTAACAACCTGTTAACGGCGCATAGTGCAGGTGACGCCAGCGCCATACCAGTCATGATAATTCAAAATAATAGTTAATTAACCCACGACGCAAAAAGAGGGGTGTTATAAGTTTGACCGCAAAGTGTGTGTGTGTGTCTGTATCTCTTAAACTGGTGAAGGAACTGATTTGGATGCGGTTTTTTTTTATTTTTCTAGCGGTGGTTCTTAGTAATGTTTTATCAAAATCAGTTCAGCCGTTTCAAGGTTATCCGCTCTTTTGTTAGCTGCGATAGGGATCTTAGACGCATAATGGGTATTTACTTTACTTTGAAACATATGTGTGACTTGAAATTTGAAATACCCATGTATGCTATAATACTATGCCAGATTATGGAATTCTTGGTCAGTTGCTGCAGCCAGGATATCCAGCACACTAGTACACTCTTGAAAAAATAATAGCAGATATGTCGTGTTTAAATTCGTTTTGATCAGTATTTGATTCTACAAACAATGCAATGGTGGCCACACGATGAGCTGATGCTGCAGCCAGGTTATCCAGCACACTAGTACACTCTTGAAAAAATAATAGCAGATATGTCGTGTTTGGATTCGTTTTCATCAGTATTTGATTCTACAAACAATGCAATGGTGGCCACACGATAAGCTGATGCTGGAGCCAGGATATCCAGCACACTAGTACACTCTTGAAAAAATAATAGCAGATATGTCGTGTTTGGATTCGTTTTCATCAGTATTTGATTCTACAAACAATGCAATGGTGGCCACACGATAAGCTGATGCTGGAGCCAGGATATCCAGCACACTAGTACAGTCTTGAAAAAATAATAATAATAATAATAAGTTGTGATAAATACATTTTTTTTTCTAAATCATTGATCTTAGTTGCAATAGTTACTTACCTGTATTCTGGTGCGCTTTCAGCGAGCTCGAGTCTTGTTTGGTAGTCGTAATTCCTGTTCTTTTTTTACATACCGTGTTTTTTGACTAAAACATTCCCATTCCCCACCGCTGTATCTCTACGTTGACGTCGTGGTGAGGCTTGCGCGCTCCAAACTTTAGGTCTGTGCCGGTAGAGTTTGCCGGAATGGGTCTAGGATGAGGAGCCAGACCAAGAGAGATACAAAAACCCGCAGGGCATCATGTGGCAAGCTGCTGGACAGTAGCGACCCCATGGACCCTATCTCCCGGGAGAAATCTTGTCCTCATCTCTGGCTTGCCTTTATTGGCCGGCTGGAGTGAACACTGACGAGGAACAGAGCTCCCACCTCTTTCTTTCCTTTATTGGCCGGCTTGAGTGGAGATTCGCAAGAGCAAACGTGCTCGGAGGAAGGAAGTATTCCAGTAAGGTGCTGGTAGGGATCTTGACCGTACTTCCGGGATTGTCCTGATAACCGTAGAATACCTCTCCACTCCTCAAGCACCTCAGGAAGTGTTGCCCCCTTGTCGCTACGTTACTATGTGCTAGCGGCCGTCTCCGGGGGTCCATTATTGAGTGTGCAAGTCACCCCCTGCCATTTTATCCGTGTGTAATATATAACATTGGTCAGGCAGGAGACATAGTTCTTCCATAGTTCAAGTTACCCGATCCACTTTAGCCAACCAAACCCATAGCCCAATCTGTTTTGTTTCTACGTACAACAATAGTCCTGTACCAACCGGGAGTTGTCCTTAGGTGCACTTGCATAGTGCATACAGGGATAATCGTCGGTTGGTGCCTCCTCATCATTTAAAATTATCTAAGGGGCCTCTGCGAGTTGGCTTCGGCTCCTCGTACGCCTTCCAAAGGTCCGGGACCCCAGGATCCTGAGAAATATCAAAAAATAAAAAAAATAAAAAATAATAATAATAAATTTATTTGCTAGAATATTGTTGTTACATAGGTGTTACACTTAATATGATGTCCATAATATTCTGCTGTTTCCAGCGTGCAAATATTTCAAAGAATAAAAATTAATAATAAACCATACAATGTCTAGAATAAGCTAAAAGTTAACGACTATGAAATACAGTGTCAGGGGTTATTTTATAATGTAAAGAGTTATTAAATATAATAATAGCAGATATGTAGTGTTTGGATCCTTTTTTTTAGCAGTATGTAATTATATTTACAGTACAAAGGTGACATCAAGATAAGTTACTGTTCTGTGTAGAGAAACTTAACATTCTGTAGTAATAACAACGCATTTCTATATTGTTGAATTGCGTTAACTTTAAAAAAAATGTTTTAGTCAAAAAACACGGTATGTAAAAAAAGAACAGGAATTACGACTACCAAACAAGACTCGAGCTCGCTGAAAGCGCACCAGAATACAGGTAAGTAACGATTGCAACTAAGATCAAATATGATTTAGAAAAAAAAATGTATTTATCACAACTTCTTTTATAACTAAGTTTAAAAATGTTTAAATAAAAATTAAATTAAAAAATTAAAAAAACTCTCAACGTAAAAAGAAAAGCGAACATTTAAAAAGTAAAAAATAATACCTATCGTTGAGCCATCAAATTCGATCGAGTAATACCTATATATGTATATTTTAATTATAGAAATTAAATAAGTTTTGCTCGTTGAAATGGCGCTTTAATGTCGCGGCGGGGTACCGCTAAGTTTAAAGGAATAACGTAATAGCTAAAATAGGAAGATTGCAAACTCATAACGCTCCCAGTCTTAACAATTTAACACCCAATGTACTAGATTTGCAACAAAAATAATGACCGTATCGAAGCAAGTTGGTCGGAAATACTTGTAAATTAATAAAGGGTCTGATTTAATTATTTATTATTATTAATCATTTATTTCAAGTAATTATACTCATATACATAATATTATAATGGTTAGTAACAATATTTACTTAAAACTATGTTAGTATACAATCATTCATAATAAAAATTAAAATAACAAAATCAAATCGAAACGAAATTAATTACAAACATTCATTATTATTAAAAGTTAAAATTCGCATCCAATGGTTTTGAAATGGGCAGTCAAATCTAGCCGCAATCATTTGCTGGATGCTATTGCTACTGCCCCACAGACGACGTCGCAGAGACGCAACTTTTTTACGTATGACTGCATGAAAGCCATCCGTACGCGCCTCAGCAAACATGCCAGATGCGCTACAAAAGCGAGGCAACCGCAACAGCATCCTAAATATATTATTATATTGGATGCGCAGAGCACCAACAGCCCGCCGATTGTATGTTACCCACAGGCTGCTTGTGTAGAAAGATTGGCAATAAGCCTTGAACAACGTGAGTTTTACGCCACGTGAACATCTAGCAAACCTGCGAGCAATCATATTCCCCCGGACTGCTAGAGCCCTGCGCTCCCTCTCCACATCTGCATCATCTTTCAAGTCATCTGTTACGATATGCCCCAGATACGTGAATCTGCTCACAACCCGCAGAGCCACTCCGTTTAGCTTAATAGGCGGAGCATGTGCTGGCTTATAATTATCTGACTTAAATATAAGCACCTCACTCTTCTTACAGTTATACTGCAGCCCATTTAAGCGGTACCCCTTGTATTTTGTAGCCCAATTCTTGAGGAAGAGTATAGGCTATTTTAATATCACAACAGGGCCCTTAGGAGCCGAGCAAAAAGAAAAAAGACAGAAAGAACGCTAAACGCAAAGCAAGTAATAAAACACGTGTATCTCGGATTTTTTTTTTTCAAAACAAAATTGTATCAAAATTGCATGTAAGTAATCGTATTTTATAGGGAATTTAAAGTCCTGCAAGAAATGCCAGAGAATGGGAACTTGGGAATTGAAAAGTATCATGGTTCGGGTTAAAGCCCACAGGATGACCAATATTTTTTACTTTTTTAGACAATGGAAAACTGTTTAGCTCAAGTAAAAGTAATAGTAGTGCAATACATTGGTTATGTATTAGTAGGTACAGTTGCAATACTCCTAGTTAGCTTCCACGGAAGTTGCAATACTCCTAGTTAGCTTCCGCGGAAGTTGCAATACTCCTAGTTAGCTTCCACGGAAGTTGCAATACTCCTAGTTAGCTTCCGCGGAAGTTGCAATACTCCTAGTTAGCTTCCACGGAAGTTGCAATACTCCTAGTTAGCTTCCGCGGAAGTTGCAATACTCCTAGTTAGCTTCCACGGAAGTTGCAATACTCCTAGTTAGCTTCCACGGAAGTTGCAATACTCCTAGTTTGCTTCCGCGGAAGTTGCTATACTCCTAGTTAGCTTCCACGGAAGTTGCAATACTCCTAGTTAGCTTCCACGGTAGTTGCAATACTCCTAGTTAGCTTCCACGGAAGTTGCAATACTCCTAGTTAGCTTCCGCGGAAGTTGCAATACTCCTAGTTTGCTTCCGCGGAAGTTGCAATACTCCTAGTTAGCTTCCACGGAAGTTGCAATACTCCTAGTTAGCTTCCGCGGAAGTTGCAATACTCCTAGTTTGCTTCCACGGAAGTTGCAATACTCCTAGTTAGCTTCCACGGAAGTTGCAATACTCCTAGTTAGCTTCCGCGGAAGTTGCAATACTCCTAGTTAGCTTCCACGGAAGTTGCAATACTCCTAGTTAGCTTCCACGGAAGTTGCAATACTCCTAGTTAGCTTCCGCGGAAGTTGCAATACTCCTAGTTAGCTTCCACGGAAGTTGCAATACTCCTAGTTAGCTTCCACGGAAGTTGCAATACTCCTAGTTAGCTTCCGCGGAAGTTGCAATACTCCTAGTTAGCTTCCACGGAAGTTGCAATACTCCTAGTTAGCTTCCACGGAAGTTGCAATACTCCTAGTTAGCTTCCACGGAAGTTGCAATACTCCTAGTTAGCTTCCACGGAAGTTGCAATACTCCTAGTTTGCTTCCGCGGAAGTTGCAATACTCCTAGTTAGCTTCCACGGAAGTTGCAATACTCCTAGTTAGCTTCCACGGTAGTTGCAATACTCCTAGTTAGCTTCCACGGAAGTTGCAATACTCCTAGTTAGCTTCCGCGGAAGTTGCAATACTCCTAGTTTGCTTCCGCGGAAGTTGCAATACTCCTAGTTAGCTTACACGGAAGTTGCAATACTCCTAGTTAGCTTACACGGAAGTTGCAATACTCCTAGTTAGCTTCCACGGAAGTTGCAATACTCCTAGTTAGCTTCCACGGAAGTTGCAATACTCCTAGTTTGCTTCCGCGGAAGTTGCAATACTCCTAGTTAGCTTCCACGGAAGTTGCAATACTCCTAGTTAGCTTCCGCGGAAGTTGCAATACTCCTAGTTAGCTTCCACGGAAGTTGCAATACTCCTAGTTAGCTTCCGCGGAAGTTGCAATACTCCTAGTTAGCTTCCACGGAAGTTGCAATACTCCTAGTTAGCTTCCACGGAAGTTGCAATACTCCTAGTTAGCTTCCACGGAAGTTGCAATACTCCTAGTTAGCTTCCACGGAAGTTGCAATACTCCTAGTTAGCTTCCACGGAAGTTGCAATACTCCTAGTTAGCTTCCACGGAAGTTGCAATACTCCTAGTTAGCTTCCACGGAAGTTGCAATACTCCTAGTTAGCTTCCACGGAAGTTGCAATACTCCTAGTTAGCTTCCACGGAAGTTGCAATACTCCTAGTTAGCTTCCGCGGAAGTTGCAATACTCCTAGTTAGCTTCCACGGAAGTTGCAATACTCCTTGTTAGCTTTTAGCTATTTTAGGGTTGCTATAGAAGTTTATATTAGGTTGGAGAAAAAGTCTTTTCGCATTATAGTATGTATGAACTTGTAATAAAATCTTTTTGGCTATACTATTTGTATCTGGCTGGTTTTGGTATCATTGAAAGTTAAAATTTTAAAGAACATAATTCCAAATTCAAATTAGGAAAATGTGTGATTTTCATTTGTTTTTCGTACCGTCAAGATGAGTGAATCTAATGAAGAAATTCGATACATTTCAAAATTTTACTACAAAAAAGGTAAAAATGCAACGCAAGCCGCGAAAAAACTTTGCGATGTTTATGGACCTAGTGTAGTGTCTGTGAGAGTAGCGCAATTTGGTTTAAGCGTTTTCAATCCGGAAATTTTGATGTCAAAGATGCACGTCGTCGCTCTGGTCGCCCTATTACGGATAAAATGGATGCCATTTTTGAAAAAGTGGAGCAAGATCGGCATATCAGTAGTTACGACGTAGCCGAAGAACTGGAAATTGACCACAAAACAGTTTTGGCGCATTTGAAAAAAACTGTGTACACAAAAAAAGCTCGACAGGCCAGCTGGCGTGGTTGGTTAAGATACCACCTATCATGTCGCTGGTCGTGGGTTCGATTCCCACCCAGGACAAACATTTGTGTGCATGAACATGTCTGTTTGTCCTGAGTCTGGGTGTAATTATCTATATAAGTATGTATTTACAAAAAAAAAAGTAGTGTATGTAGTATATCAGTTATCTGGTTTCCATAGTATAAGCTCTGCTTAGTTTGGGATCAGATGACCTTGTGTGAAATGTCCCGGGTTATTATTATTATTATTATTTCCTTTATTCAATAGTTAATACATATATAAATTATATTTTTAAATATTAGAATAAAAAATATAAAAACATTTAAAAATATAAAAATATATAGTAGCCCACCGGTATCGGGAACAGGGTCCAAGCTACCGGCGGTCAGGGCTCCAAAGAGAGGAACCTTCTAACAATGCGAGCCGTGTCCAGAAGTACCGCTCTCTGAATCAAACCCTTGATCCAGCTGCCCAACGAGAGCCTCCTCAGGTGTTGGTCGAGGCTCTTGGCAATTAAGCCATTGGCTGATTATTATTATTATTATTATTATTATTATTATTTTTTAAACTTATTTTATTACATTTTTAAATATTTTTTATAAAAACATTAAAAAAAAACATTTAAAAATATAAAAAATAGTGATCCGCCGGTAGCGGGTGCAGGGTCCAAGCTACCGGTGGTTAGGGCCCCAGAGACAGGAACCTCCTCACAATACGCGCCGTATCAAGGAGGACTGCCTTCTGAATCAGGCCCTTCACCCAGCCACCCAACGAGAGCCTCTTGAGATGTTGGTCGAGGCTCTTAGCGATAAGGCCATTGACCGTAACGACTATCGGCACAATGATTGCCGAGTCCACATTCCACATAGCGACAACCTCGTGGGCTAAGTCGAGATACTTCAATTGTTTCTCCTTCTCAGCTTTCACGAGGTTCTCGTCATGTGGGATAGTGACATCGATTATCATTGTGCGGCGCACTGATCGATCTATTACCACTATATCAGGCTTATTGGCTACAATAGTCCTGTCAGTGATAATAGATCGATCCCAGTATAACGTGACATGGTCATTCTCGAGAACTGGGTCGGGCACATACCTGTAATACGGTACCTCAGAGTCCACAAGGCCGTATTTCAGAGCAAGTTGCTGATGGATAATCCTGGCCACTTGGTTATGCCTGTGCAAATACTCGCCGTTAGCTAAACGAGAACACCCAGAAGTAATATGTCTGATAGACTCACCGGGACAATGGCATGCCCGACATATGTCGATCGTCCCGTCTTTCATTATATACTTCCGGTAGTTATTCGTTAGCATAACTTCATCCATAATCGCACAGACTGAACCTTCGGTTTCCCCAAAGAGGTCACCGAAGCGTAGCCAGGCCACGGACGCTAAGAAATCTACGTCGGGCCCATGAAGGGCCCGGAAAAAGCGTCCGTGAAGCTCCTTGCTTTGCCATACTTCCTTGCGGTCGTTGGTACTAAGCACCACAGGTTTGCGCCAGTTCTCTTTAGCCAAGGATAACGGGGTGAGTCCCTTGTCCACTGCAACCACATCTCGGTGCATACCCATTATTATTATTATTATTATTATTATTATTTGGGTACCTCATGAGCTCACTGAAAGAAACCTAATGAACCGTGTACTCATTTGTGATTCTTTATTACAACGTAATGAAACCGAACCATTTTTGAAGAAGCTGATAACTGGTGATGAAAAGTGGATCACGTATGACAAGAACGTGCGAAAAAGCTCGTGGTCAAAGGCCGGTCAGGCTTCACAGACTGTGGCGAAACCCGGGTTAACTCGCAATAAGGTGATGCTGTGTGTGTGGTGGGATTGGAAGGGCATTATTCATTATGAGCTGTTACCACCAGGCAGGACCATCGATTCTGAACTCTACTGCGAACAACTGATGAGATTAAAGCAAGAAGTTGAGAGAAAGCGGCCGGAATTAATCAACAGAAGGGATGTGGTTTTTCATCATGATAACGCTAGACCTCACACATCTTTAGCCACTCAGCAAAAATTAAGAGAGTTTGGCTAGGAGGTTTTAATGCATCCACCGTATAGTTCTGACCTTGCACCTTCAGATTTCCACCTGTTTCGGTCTCTTCAGAATTCTTTAGGCAGTGTCAGGTTAACATCACGAGAGGACTGCCAAAACCACTTGTCGCGGTATTTTGACCAGAAGTCCCAAAATTTCTGTAGCAATGGGATCATGTCCCTACCTACAAGATGGCAAAAAGTTATCGAACAAAATGGTACCTACATACTTTAGTTAAATGTAAATAAACTACATTAAAAAATGTTTTGAATTTTCTTAAAAAATGCGAAGAAACTTTTTCCCCAACCTATTAGTTATTATTATAGACAGATTGACAGAATAGGAACTGCTGTAGTATTAGGGTTCCGTACCAAAATCGTAAAAAGGAACCTTTATGGTGCGACTCAGTCTGTCTGTCTGTCACAGCTGGATATCTCAAGAACCACTAATGCTATCAACTTGAAATTTTAGATGACGTTTGTCCAATTATTTTGCAAATAAGAAAGAAATAAATATATATATACGAGCTATTGTCGGCGGCTTCGCCCTCGTGGTCGTCGGTAATTATCCCACGGGAACGCACTACCGGGATCAAAAGTATTATATGTCCTTAATCCAGGTTATAGTCTACCCATATGCTAAATTTCATCCAAATCCGTTTAGCGGTTTCAGCGTAAAAGCATAACAAACAAACAAAGTCACTTTCGCATTTATAGTATTAAGTATTATGAAAAACCGGTCTATCGACACTCTAGACTCACAAAATGTAATAAGTAGGTACTTAAATAAAAAAAAATAAAAAAAACTATACATAGGTACTACATAAGTTCCCAAAATAATATAACTCAATCATGACTCGTAAGACACGTGGCGCCATCTATTATCATAAATGAAGTTATGGTTGTTTTCCTCGGGAACAGTATTTTTTTTTCGGGATGAAAGGTACCCTCTGTCCGTTCCTGTACACGTGACAACGTATATGCAAAATTTCAGGGAGATCTGTTCAGTGGTTTACGCGTAAAAAGGTAACAAACAAACAAACAAACTTATTTTCGCATTTATAATATTAGTTAAGATTTTTTGCAACAGAGACTGAAAAGGGGTCATAAAAAATCGAAGTGGGGCATGTGGGGTATCATATGACATATATATCGCTGTTTGCACATTCTCAAACAATTTTTATTTTTAGGCCGCATAGTTTTCGACTTTTCATGAAAAATGAAAAAGAAAATACCGTCCCATAATAATTATAAAGAATTTAACAACCGATACATGTAGAAAATGCAATAGTTCACCAGAGACAATCCAACACATCACTAGCGCCTGCAAATCAATAGCCCAGACAGACTACAAACATCGACACGATCAAGTAGCCAACGTAATACACCAAAAACTAGCTCATAAATACAAATTTATAGACACTATAGTACCATACTACAAATACAACCCAGAAACGGTATTAGAGAACCCCACAACAAAATTGTACTTCGACCGAGCCATACTCACCGACCGCACAATTCACTTTAATAGACCAGATATCACATTAATTAACAAAGTAAATAAAACTGGGTTCCAAATACACATAACTTACAGACTACAATAGCCGAAAAACTATCCAAATATACCGAAATGAAAGACGAAATAACCCGACTTTGGCATCTACAAAAAGTCACAATAGTCCCCATAGTGCTATCTGCAACAGGAGTAATACCCAAACAGCTTCATCAGTCCCTCAGTTCCCTCAACCTGCCACCTAACACCTACCACCTGCTGCAGAAGGCAGTGATTCTTAATACATGTAGATTAGTAAGAAATTTCCTCCAGTGTGAGTCGGACAGCTTGCACCATTCCTCCCACTCAAATATACAGCCTACTGCGGATAACCACGCAGTATCTAATATTACTGCAACACGTAATCCCACTGACGAACACTTGGCTTAGGCCCGTGCCATCAGCACTACCCGGCTAGGCCGAGAATAACAAATAAAAAAATAATAATAATAAATTTATTTGCTAGAATATTGTTGTTATATAGGTGTTACACTTAATATGATGTCCATAATATTCTGCTGTTTCCAGCGTGCAAATATTTCAAAGAATAAAAATTAATAATAAACCATACAATGTCTAGAATAAGGTAAAAGTTAACGACTATGAAATACAGTGTCAGGGGTTATTTTATAATGTAAAGGGTTATTAAATACAATGTCGGGGTTATTAATTATAATGTCAAGAATGATTGAATACAATGTCAAAAATTATGTAAAGATTACAGGAAAATAAAACGATGTCTCTCAATAGCACAGTTTTTATATATATATATATATATATATGATGATACGGAACCCTCGGTGCGCGAGTCTGACTCGCTCTTGACCGGTTTTTTATCTGGAGATAAGACTGACATCTTCTAGGAACCGTGGTGTGGTTTATCTGCAATATTTTGCTCCAAAATTAAGTAATTTAAGTATCGATACTTCAAAGCTACTCGCTCTTCAACTCTCACGTACCTATCTCCCAACAGAACGAGAACACATGCATCGGTCTAGCAGAGACGGACTCGTCGGGCCCTCTGCCGTGGGCCCCGCGCGTCATCTCCGGCGTCACCAACTTCACAGCGCGCATCGGGCCCGCCGGCGGGGCCCGCGGGTACACGCCAATCACTGGTAATGTACAGGTTCTATACTAAAATACCTCGCAGTTACAGTCCACTGCCGGAAGGACGGCTATGCTCATGCGTCATGCAGACCACAAAAAACAATGTTCTATCCAATAAAGCATTATGATTATGAGTCCTCTTGCACAGATGAATCGGATGCCAAAATCCTCACTGGACTGCAAATACACCAGTTGGCCATTGTGTCGTAATTGATGATGGTCACATCAGAGACTGTTAGCGATTGCGTCGTAATTGCCGACGATCACATCAGAGACTATTGGCGATTGCGTCGTAATTGCCGATGATCAAATCAGAAACTATTGTCGATTGCGTCGTATTTGCCGATGATCACATCAGACACTATTGTCGATTGCGTTGTAATTTTTTACGGTTATCTAATGTTTAACATTATTCTGTTTCATGCAGACAATGATATAAGCAATGGATTCCTTCCATATGGTAAGCCGTTTCTACAGTCTTTCCTTTGGTTCTACGAGTTTTTTAATACTTGTCTGACTCAAAGTGCATGTCACTTCAAACTGGGTAGAACTCTCATGAAAAATCATTGCTGCCTTGTCTAACTTGTTCACTTGCATCCAGGTCACCCATCCTGGGGCATCGCGTGGTACATCAACGACCAGCTGATCCCGGAGCTGTACGTGGAGCGCGGCAAGACCTACACCTTCATGGTGGAGGGAGGAGACGACAGGACCAACCCTGCCAAGTGAGTGCATGTTCCATTTCTACTTTCAGAAAATTTGGCCATACCGACTGAAACTCAATTAGGAAGTTAGGCCAGGCTTGAAGGTGGTCCCCTAGTATTTTCATTCTGATTAGGCCATTATTGTACTGGGTTCCCACCTGTAAAAACAAATGTAAGTGGTAATAAATAAATATTTTAAATTTTAAAGTTGCTAAGGAACTCTTGTTAAATATTTAGGTTTGTCAACTCGTCTCATACCCTTACGACGAATTCGTTTGATCAAACTTTTATGCCTAAAAGCCTTTTCTGCGATTTTTTTTTAAATTTCTGACGCCAATTTTATTTCGCGGATAAAATAAATCTGACTTTGGTAAAATCAGCCCTCAGAGAAAAATAACCTAACCTGTCATAAGTCTAGACAACATTATTTTGTTAAGTCCACAAAAATAAAATTTCCTCCCGCCTCTGAAGACAACTCACGAATATCTACTTATTATTATTAAATCTTTTTCCAGGTTTCATCCGTTCTACATCAGCGATTCCTCAGAGGGAGGCTTCGGCCAGAAGAGAGAAGAGGATCAGAGGAAACAACGCGTGTTCGCCGGAGTGGCGTACGATAACGAGGGATACCCGTATCCTACTGCTGGTGAGTGACTTATGGCCTCAGATCCTAAAAACGAAGACGGAATACTCCATTCAAAAAAATAAATTTACTTTAAAAAAGTAAAAACCGACTTCAAAAACCTAAAAGAAATAAAATAACTTTCATAAAAAATTTAACAGCTTCTGAAGTCGGTGCCAAGCATTGACAATGAAGAATTGCAGACACCGACTTGGTTTTTCTACGAAATTCATTTTATTCGTTTTGAAGTAACTTTATTTTCCATTTTTAGTTGAACATACAATTATATAAGCCCAAGACGAACGAAAAGAAGAATCATCAAAATCCGCTTAGAAAAGCAGGAGATACAGTACATTTATGTATGTAACTTCGTACATAAGTTTAATTACCTAATGTATTATATACTAAAACCTTCCTGAAGTAGATCACGCTAGAGAAAGAATCATCAGAATTGGATCATCAGTTTTTGAGAAAATCGCGGACATATAAACTTACATACATACATGCAAACATACATACATACATACATACGAGTCGAATAGAGAACCTCCTTTTTTGAAGTCGGTTAAAAAGAGCATGGTCTTATCTCCTTAACCGACAAAAAAATGAGGACGTTCTCATACATTGTTTATTTTTTAGATTTCAAGAGGCTAAACACCATAGATAAACACCTAATCATGACAGGACTAGAATTTTTCACCTTTGAGGATCTAATTCTTGGTATTTGTGCTTCGTATACGAGACAAAATGTCCCACGACACGATCTTGTGTGGTGCATGCAACGTCGGGCAACGTCAGTCAACTTCTCCCGACATCTTTAGCAACACGTGTTGAGCTTGCGGGACATTTGTCTCCTAGTGATTACGAGGCTACTCTGTATCCGATGTCAAACAATCTGCTACAACTTTGAAGGATGGAAGCCAGCATTAAATTTCATTGCTAATAATCCCATCTTCCTTCCAGTGGGCCGCTACTGCGAATGGACCCACAAGACGATCGACCAGGCGGCCACGTCGGAGACCTTCGAGGACTACATGCAGACCATTCAGTTGGAGTGTAACGACGGCGAGCCCGCCATGCTCAACTGGACCGTGGCGCACGAGACTCCTGACCTGGTGTACTATCAGGTATGTTGCGACACCCACACGACATACGACTGTGAAACAACTACACAGTGAAAAAACAAATAGTGTCCAAACTGGCATCACTTTGCCAGAACTCTGAAACGCGCAAGCATTTTCAAGATTATTTTGTAATCAAATAATCTTGAATATGTCGTTTATTTAAATTAGGCTGACAATTAGCACTTTTTGAAATACAAATTGATACCACAAAAAAAAATCAAAATCAAGTTATTTATTCAAACTTGGCTGAGAATCAAGACTTTTCGAACGTCAAAATTACATAAGACAGACCCCCGGCGCGGCCGCCGATCACCACTTCCTAGTGCTTTAGCTGGGGAGAAGTGGCACAGCAAACTATATAGTGCTATGTTCATTCAACCGCACATCAATGGTACCTAACAATTTGACATTGACAGCGCCTGTATTTCGGTTTTTGTAGTGCGAGTGTTACCACTGATGTGCAGTTGAATGTATCTCCAAACTGACTCATGAGCGTTAGAATCTCCCAAACACTTTCATAGGGTTACCAGTACCGAGTATTAGAATACCAAGGTTTTGACATCAATTTATCATTTATGCTCTAAATTTTCCAGTGCTACACCCACAACAATCTAGGCTGGAAAATCCACGTGGTAGACCCAGGAACTCCAGTGCCCGTGGCCGGCGAGAAGCACGCCAGGATGAATGCAGCCACACACAACGGTCTGTCGGCCCTCGCGCCACTCGCTGTGGCCGCAGTCAGGCACCTCGCCAACAGGATCAGGTAATAAGGGAACCAGGCACACGGAACATCGACGCGAAAATAAAACAATATAAAATGGATGTTTTGTAGACTTTACAGGTTTTTTTATACCAAGCATTGTTTCAATGCTGTTGTGGAATTTTTAGAGTAGGAAAGTTGAAGACAATAATTTTTGTAATCTTCAAAAAGTAACTAAGACAATAATTTGGAATCTGTATTCTTAAGTCATAGACAATAAATGTTGAGTCTGTCTGCAACGTCTGTCAAAATAATGACAATAATTTAGGGTAAGCAAAAAAATAACTATACTTAATTAATTGAATTTTACACTTTTAAAATTGTTTAACAAATAAGAAATTAAACTATGTATTTAGAAGTATACAATTTATTTAAATTGTTGGTTGTTTTTATATAAACTCTAACTGGCGTATAATATTATATATAACTTTATTAATGCATATTCAGAAATGTAGTACTTATTCGTTCAACTGTATCCGTGTTATTTTATTGAAACCTAATTGAAAGACAATAATAACATCCGATTATATTCGCGTCGATTTATCCGAGTTAAGAATGTGATATTGTTGGACGAATTTAGAACGTTAAGAGTATGGAATTCGCCAGTTTGTACAGGTATTTATAAAGAAAATGGGTAAACAATGTCAATCTACGTACATAATATCAATTTCATATCAGATGTGGAGCGCGAAAGTGCATTTTTACAATTTAGGATTTTGACGATATCTAGTAGCCCTTGTATTTATAATAAGAGCCCCTCTAACTTTGAACTCTTAAGTCCGTTCGAAGTATCATGTCTACCTACATAAGTACCTCGAGTGTGTACGTAACCTACTCATATATGTATCTCTACGGACTACTTTATATGTAAAACGCCCTGTTTTACGGAAACATTGTGAATCAGCAAACTGACAATGAATACTGTTAATAACATTATTTTGTAATGAAGTGATAGGCATTAGGCAGATAGGGAACCAGAGTGGGGTAATTGCATAACACACATAAAATACCTTTATTTTTTTGACAGTTCAGCCACGTTCAATACAATATAAAACTACTGTTTGTAATAATAATAACGTATAGTCTTGTGGAGCACAACTTAACGTGCTTATTTTCTGCATTTTCATTCTAAAATAAAAGAAATAACCAAACAAACGACAAGGCACTGCGCGCTCGGTACCTTCTTAAACGTAATCACTGTTTTCAGCAGCAGCGCGTATTATAACAAAGTATATGGATGGTATTGCTAAACTATCAAAGTACATATATTCAAGGTCTTCCTTAGGGAAAACCATTTATTACTAATATTTTATTTACTTATATATTTCTAAATATCTCGTTATATATTGCATATTTATACTGTTATAAATGAGATATTACACGATGTTTTATCTCTGAGCAATGACAATATTATTATAATAAAATTGTAGCTCAGGTTTTTTGGGAAGATTGAAAATATTTGACGGTTCTCATACCCAGAAATATTATTCATCAATAATTACATTATGTATATTTACCTAAAAGAGAACCACTGATCTAAGTAACTAGATATTGCTATTATTATACATAATAATAATTATATATTAATAAATAATTGTATGTACGGAATTGAAATCCAACTTTAGGAGACAGTTATGATTGCGGTAAAAAATCACTTAACACTTTAAGGAACACTAAAGGCGTTATTTAAAAAATAAAATTTATATTGTGTCTCGTTCAGTGTTCTTAAATAGATTAACTGAACTAAATCTATATAAATGCTAAATGCAATGGAAACATTGACAATAAAAACTAATTATTATTTAGAATCATTTATTTATAAGTATTCGTCGTGTGCTTGACAATAACATATATTTATAGTCAGCCCTTTTATATAAAACACAAGTTATTTAGCGTAATCTTTTTCCTTAGAGACTATGAAATTTTGAAATGTCAGACAATAAAACTTCTTCGATCATAGCTTTAGTACGTAAGTATAAATTCACTCGCTTACTGAATGGACTTCGTTAATTGACAATAAATAGTTATTAACTTTTTGGGCTGTTTACATACTGTAAAGTGTAAGTATGTGTAGAGTAATGTTTCTCAGTGAATAAAGAAAGACAATAATTTTGTCTAATTATAATAAGGTTGCGACCAGATATGACCCACAGTAAGAGGCTAACTAAATGCAGAGACCGGAAGTTTTCAGGCATAAATTCAAACGGTATAATTTAATAAGAAAGAATTTATAATTCTTACGGTACGTAATATAACAATAAAATATTATTCTTGATAACCACTTTTTGTAGGTCATATCTTGACTGCAACGAATTATATAAATTACAAAATAAGTACTTTTGTATTTTATTATTTTAACAGCAGGGTAAAAGGCTTTTGCCTAAACCATTTTTATAATCACATAGAGTAGTATTACTTTTAAAGTGACATTCACATCATTTAGGTATTTGGTTTATGTTTTGAGCGAGATAAACTACCTTCGTTTTAAAATGTAGGTAAACGTAATATTTAAATAATATATATAATTGTATATGTATAATCTTCTGTTTTATACAATATCAGCAGCATTATAATAGGTGTATACTTTATGAAATATTTAGCTCAAAATGTTATTATAAGTTATTAGGTATTGTATACTGAGCGCCTTCGGAGTTGTTTTTACAAACCAAATCATTGCCTAAAACAAGCCCTTAGATATTACAATAAATTATAGATAGTTGATTGAAATAAATACATATAAACCGAATCGCAAAGTTTTGTGCAGACTGTATTTTTCATAGATTGGCAGAACAACTGTAAAAGTTGCCACAATTGAAAAAAAAACGATTGGTAGATTTTACGGATAGGGTTATGTAATTGTTTTATTATTTTTATTCCTGGAGCTAATTTCTATATTTATATAGTGTTGAGCCTAAAAGGCATCTTGTTATATTCACGTGCATGTAGATTTGTGATCAATATTTAATACAAAGTTAGCGACCGTTTTTTTGCAGCTGTAATTTTGAAATAATACGTATTTATTTTAAATTTTAGGTCATATTGTTTGAGAAAAATAATTATTAGGTATTCGTATAGGCGGAAAATCTTAGTACTTAAGTAATTCAAAAAATCATTTTACACTTTGTAGTTGTAGATGTTGATGCACAAATTTCTGTTATACTTAAGAATTTTATTGATAGTTAATTATTGTAATAATATTATCTATAGATAAACTTATACAAATTTATACCGTGCAATTAATGATAAAAGCCTGCTACGTTGTGTGTATGATAATATTAAACTCTTTTGATGATAGAAATAATTAGCGATTTCTAAAAAAAAAAGTTTTTTTAATATTTTTATTTTCACATTTACTATCAAAGGATATGAAAGAAAATACACAATTATTAAGAAATACATTATCGTGAGTGGTATCTAAAACGACTATCAACTTTTAAAATATCATATGTTTAAAGTTTGACTAAATAAAAACCTTAAAAATTTACATTAATTTTGCTTTTGGTTAATCCACTGATATAACTCAACAGTAAATTTTAACTAATATAATTATTGTTGAGAAAAAAAAAAACAGAGTCGGTGGCGATTATTATTTAAAGAAAATATTTGCCTATTCGTTGAGATTTCTCAGCTTGCTTACGATTCTGTAACTATTAATGGACTTTGAGTAAACATTTTTCAAAAGACAAAACAAGCCTTCATTATGAAAAAACATTATTATTTCTAAGATATTTTCTAAATATTACGATCGTTTACTTGGTAGTTAAGCTGTTAACAATGAGTAAAAATTCCGTAATGAGAAACATTCCGTTATTTCATGTTTTGTATAGGTAAATATTTTTAAATGTCTCTAAATCTTTACATAACATGACAATAATGTAAATAATTTAACTCTAAGTACATTGTTTTGGTCATTGAATGAAAATAGAAATCTATTTAAAAATAAAAATTTAAGTAGTTATTTGTGTAATTTTTACACCGATTGCACATTTTTTTCAACTGAATTATAATATTATAGAGTTTTAAAGCTTTTTACAGGCACTATCATTGTACATACTTATACATCTCATATGTCAATCTCGAATTTGTAAACTACAGCTACAGACTATTGACTAACATTGCCGTTAATATTGTGTAAATTATAATAAACTTTGACAATAAAGACCTTTTCCTAAAGTAAAATGGTGTCTTTCTTTAATAACCAATAAGCCAGGGCTCAGGAGTTATTTATTTCTAACTGGAAAGTATTTGTAATTCGTCGTAACAGAATTTTCATTTAGTGCAAAGAAAATGCAAAGAACGCTGATTTTTTGTTTTGATTTATGATGCAGACTTTGGCAATGAGCTCAAGCTTAACTCATTAGCAGTAGGTACATTCAATGAATGTGTTACCGAAACACTTTCTTTGTAGATAATGGTGGAAAACCCACCACGCATAACAATAGCAGGGAAGTCCCGTGTCCGCCATCGCTCCCGCGGGGTGGTGCTAGTGAGTTGGCGGTCATGATAGGTGACTTTCTCAAAGGAAATTTGATTTATTTTTTGGTGTTGATTTCATTTGGGGGAAATTCGAGATTTACTGATGAAAAAATTAGTAATAGATACTTTTGTTGGAGTGTATCTAACAGAATTGAAGAATGAACTTCAAAATAGAAATTCAAGAGTATTTCAAAAAAATGAAGACTTGATAGAGGGGTAAGTAACCAGTCTAAATTATGTTTATGGAGCAAAGGAGACTGTGCATAAGAAAATAACAGTTCCCTATATTTTATATTCGCAAAACTCGTCAAAATGTAGGGAACAGATGATTTTTTTTTTTCGCGATTTCAGGTTTGGTCCCAAAGTAACAGTTGTTCATAATGATGAGTACAATGACCCTTAAAAGGATATCCATGAATTCGATTTCATCTGTACATCTCCAGCATTGTATCAAATTATTAAAAATCGCATAGGTACAGTCGCGACCAAAAGTCGATTAGCAAACTCACAAAGCAATAGCTTGGCGTTTTGTTTGACTTAAGACCTTCTATTTCCAAGAACATAAACATGCATAATTATTGTCGTCAACAACTGATTGTAGTTCATAATTTCAAAGTTATAACATGTGTAAAGATGACCTAGCGGTTAAGCGCGTGCAGATAGATGCGTGAATCAGTGAGCCGTGAGTTCAAATCTCACGCAGTACTTGACTTTTTGTAAGTTTTTAGAAAGGTAGATCATAGAAAACTAAATAAATAATTTCGATTTCTGTGAGGTAGACAACAAAAAATCCTATGAACGGTTACAAAAAAACTTCTTTTATCTAGTAGGAATGTAACGTCACAATTCTCTTAAGTTTGTTAATTTTATAAATAAGTAAATAAAACGAATAAACATTTTTGTTACCATTCAGCACGACTTTTTTATTTCAACCTTCCAACACCGAAAAGATAAATTAAAAATCACAAAAATAGTTAAATAATAATACAATACTAATATTTAACTTCTTATAAAAATAAATAATAAATGAACATAAACATCCAACAAGTTTTTGCTTAAAATAGTACAAATATATTATTATGGTTCCAAAGAAACAAAAAACAGTCCCACATTGTGATTAAGATTCGAACTCAGACTTCATTGATCGTGAAACCATTGCTTAGCCCAAACAGCTACCAGCACATGTTATGTTTATGCGAATTTTAGCAACGCAATGGTAAGAACAGGTCGCCACTATGACGAGTATTCTAAATGCAACATAAATATAATGTTATTTCGCGTAGTACGACGACATGCGACAATTCATTAGTGTGTGTTATCTGCGGAATGTTGAGTAAGACATCGCTCATACACGCACACGTACTGGTTCGTACCCGCACAGTTCATAGCAATGTAATCCTTAGCACGCTTATGGACTTTTGAGCGTTTACTGTACACGTTCCTGAAAAAGATGTTCGGAATTTTTTGTCCGTTTGTATTTGTCTATTCTATTGGACATAGTCCACTTTCTTCTTTACTGATCATCGCTTGTGAACTTGTGCCCTGACTTTCTTGAAGAGCACAAGGGCACAACACAACAATGAGGCATTTTTTTATTTCAAGAAAAATAACTAACTTTGGTGAAAACTTTGCCACTCCGAAGAAATAACCAATGTTTGACAGTTCGCATGACCCCCAAAACAGCCAGTGCCATCTGCTTTTAGCTTTTCAGATAACCTGTCATTGCAAGCCA
This sequence comes from Dicycla oo, assembly GCA_948252095.1. Taxonomy (NCBI): domain Eukaryota; kingdom Metazoa; phylum Arthropoda; class Insecta; order Lepidoptera; family Noctuidae; genus Dicycla; species Dicycla oo. The sequence goes on along the minus strand of OX411732.1, from coordinate 1,077,798 downwards.
TATCGCAGTACCTACATCTGCTGAAGACGTGTTTTATATATATTACCTATATATAGATAATTATAATTAGCGATTTCGTTAAGTATGTACAATTGTACAAAGTTTAAATAATACAGAATTTATTAAGACCATTAATCGGTTCGCGGACGATAAACGAGCCAGAATAGAAATTTTATGCCAGCGAAAGTGTTAACAAACTCTAGCCCTGTGAGTTAAAAATGGTTCGTATTTTGGTCGTACCTTTTATTGCAATATGCTTATGAAATGCATGGAAGTAAAATATATTCTATTGAAATGCGTTCCTTGCGATACATGTGAGGCATAAATATGAATGATAGGCTAATGCTGTGGCTACACTGTCGCGATAAAGCCAACTACACTTCGCGCGCTCTCTCTCACACACCACTCGACGTCCTGTTGTAAATACAGAGCGCGCGGAATGTAGTTGGCTTTATTGCGACAATATAGCCGTAGCTTTAGGAATGATACGTGATAAGGCAACGGTGTGGTTAAATTTTTTTTTTTTTTTGTAAATCCCCGCCCACATCACACAGGACCCAGCCCCGTGTGCTACTGTTTACGCAAAACAGCATTGTGCGAATCGCTCCCCGATTCCTATAAGCTCTCCGATGACGGTCGCTACCATGCAGGCACATCCTGGTTTCGTCCGAGAACAGGACTCGGCTAATGGAGACAAGTCCTGTTCCATATCCCAATCTAAGTGGTCGCTAGCAAACTGAAGCCGGGCTTGTCGGTGGACTGGAGACAATTTGGGCCCCCGTGGCTGGCTATTTGGGGTCAAATTCGCTTCGCCTCACTGTCCAGTCGCTAACAGCCCTGCCTTGAACTTGCTTCCTTGCTGGACGTCCACGCCGGTCAGGTGTCAATTTCGGAGAGAAGAGGTGACTCTCACTGAAGTGCGTCGCTGTCGTCCTGATTCTGGTCTCCGGACTAAGTTTTCAGTCTCCCTGAACCTCTTGTATACCTTTATGGAAAATCTCACACATTATTCCAATACATAAATCTGGTAGTATGAATGACGTAACTAACTACAGACCAATCTCTATTATATCACAATTTGCAAAAATGTTTGAGGGTCTCATATACAATGTAGTTTATTCCCACCTCCGTCATATTATTAGTTTGAAGCAGCATGGTTTTGTGTCTAACCGTTCTACTATGTCTAACTTACTTATTTACACTACTTTCATTAGTAACACGTTTGAAGCTAGGGGTCAGGTTGACGCTGTTTACACAGGTTGTGCGATCGCGTTGATCAAACAATTCTTTATATGAAATTGAATTGCGCTGGTATTCACGGCTCGTATTACTCGTTCTCAAATAGTTGCCTTGGCGGGTTATGAATCTGTACCTTTTTCTCCTGGCTCTGGTGTTCCACAGGGATCTAAGTTGGGCCCTTTGCTTTTTTTGGTATTTTTGAATGATGTTTTAGGTTTACTAAATTGCAATTGTTTAGCCTACGCTGATGGCTCTCAAAATATACTGTAAGATATCTGATCTAAGTGATTGTGTGAAGCTTCAAAGCGATCTTGATGTGCTTCAACAATGGTGTTTGAACAACAGAGTGATGCTCAATGTTAAAAAATGCCGGACAATTACATTCACGAATAAAGTGAATTTTATTAAGTTTGATTATCATATTAATGGATCAGTACTGAGCAGAGTGTCGATCATCCGTGACCTAGGGGTACTCTTCGATACATCTCTATCTTTCCGCGATCATATAGAAAGTATAGTGACTATAGCTAAAAGAATGCTGGGCTTTATAATCCGTATGTCGAAACCTTTTCGTAATCATAGTAGCATTATTTTACTTTACGACGCGCTAGTAAGGAGCTCCTTGGAATATTGTTCTACTTTACTATTTGGTCTCCCTATTATTCAACTTATATTAATAGTGCTGAATCTGTCCTTTTGTCAGGTATTCATGTATGAAGAATGGGATCCGAAAAGCTATACCTGATTACTATGGCAGGTTGAAGCACTTCAAAGTGATTAGCTTAAAAGAGAGACGTAATCATTCTACTTACTAGTGCCTCATAAAATAATAAATGGGTCTATAGATGCACCATTAGTAAACTATTTTAACTTTAGGTCTAGTCAACGTAGTAAGCGTCATCATCGTATTTTTGAATTGCCTACATCCACCCTAAATACCGCATTTTTAATAGCCCACTAACACATATGGCAAGGCAATATACCTAACGAAAGGTCCAACTCGACGGATTACCCTATTTATATTTTCTTCATGAGTTTTGCTTCATACAGACGTTCACTATGTAAACCGAGCGAAGAGTGCACGTCAATATAGCTCTAATTGGTACGTTTTGTAGTGTTCTAGATTTAGGTTTGCTAGACACACTTTTTATTGTTCTCCGTTGTCTCTAATATTTCATAGGTGAAAGTCATGCATACCTGTTATTTGCATGGTTACTAAAATGCCATCATTTTTATGTTATTTAATTTGAATTGTAAGTGACTGTGCTGTTGGTGTGCTTATTTTTAAATAAATAAGGTGAATAATCTTTAGGTATGATATTGAAAGAGTTTCAAAGCTAACAAAATTATCTTTCAAATTATAAACCACAATCCATAGTATATTGCATAGAAATTGTAAAAAATTGTTCTGAGCAACGCGCCGTGATAATTATGATTCCAATTTAGTGCTCGTGAGTGTAGTAGAGTAGTAGATTTATTCTCTGTGTGGTACTGTGGTAGAAATTAAAATTTTGATGTAGTCGCAACTAATGCGGTCAGTGACTCACGCTTCTTTGACGTATATATTTATTTTATTTTCAAAAAATTCAGTATTATTCACGTATTAGATAAGTGTAAAGTATTATAATTGTATTTATATTAAAAATGTTTGTGTTGTAACATAAAAAAAGGACTTATTTTACAACAAAAAGTGATCCTTGTGCGTGTTTATTTTACGTAAAGAACAAAACAAAAGGTTACGATGGCCGAAAAGGTAAGTTTTAGCTGCATTTTATTGCCACTACGGAAGCCAAAGTCTCCCACCTAAACGTTTTACTGTAATAAAGTAGAAGTTTTCTTTACTAATAATACAAACTAATCTTAATAACTTGCAAATTGAGTAAGAAACTTGACAGAGGCACCCAATGTGTTTTTTTACTTGGAAGTTTCGCATCGAGCCTCTTTGCAGCTGTTTGGCGTTAGTCAAACAAAAAAAAAAATACACCTGTCTTGTCTGTGGCACGAATAAGTCTTCATTTTGGCATGTAACGCGAAATTTCAAGTGTATTTTACTCAACTTGTTAGCAAAAAAAACTAAATTCTATTTTAAATTGCATGTGTAATTCAATTTTGGGAAATTATGGTGAAATCTTGCATATCTGAACAAACAAAGATGCCTATGTTACATGAGGTAATAGTCCAGTTTCAAGCTTATAGCAACTAACATTACTTCTGTCCTGTGCAAAAATCCATTGAAAGTTGATCACAAAGTTATTTGTTTACATATGTTACAAACTCATAACAGCAATCATTTTACTGCATATGGTCAAAATAATTATATATCAATCTATCTACAATTTACCATACAAACCATATTCCTCCAGAAAATCCAAGAAAACCCACTACCAGAAGACCAAACAGCAGAGACCGCAGACAAGCCAAAAGACACAGTTCAACCACTGCCAGATAAAACCACAACCATGGTACCACAACCAGATAAAACCACAACAACCCTACCATTACCAGACAAGACCACAACAACGGTGCCATTACCAGTTGTCACACCACCAGTGGTCAGTCCTCGGCTGTCGGTACCCATGTTCACGAAGACCTCTCCCAATGATATGTACAGGAGGCTGCTGCCGGCAATGCTGTTTGTGTTGACTTTTGTCACTGTTATGACAATGCTGCTGATTTATATGGATACTGTTGGTGAGTTATATTTTGTAACTTTAACAGTATAGTTGACTTTATATTAGTTGTATAGACGCACTTATTTAGTTAATGTCTGATATTAACTAAATAGTGTAAGTAATAACACAGAGACTGGTAAATTAATTCTGAATAGATTAGTGAAGTAACAGAAAGAAGAATCAATTAATGAATTGTTCATCAAATCAAAATCAAATCAAATCATTTTATTTGTCACAATGCAGGTAAATAGTTTATGTTAGGTCTATAATGATATTGTTAGCGGGCTGCATTCTACTTGCAAGCATACAAATATTACACACAAGAACAATGAAATATAATATTATAGAATTCTTTAAATGTCGGTAGGTATAATTAAAATGTCAAACCATAAAATACAAATACAATTATGTCAAAATTTAAAATATCGTTGTCAACAGTAATCCTCTATAAATTCAGTGATTGAGTAATAACATTTATTAATTAAAAATTGTTTCGGTCGTTTTTTAAAAATAACAAAATTTAGAGTCTTTATTTTGCGGGGAATTTTATTGTATAATACTGGAGCCATTTGATAAATACTTTTTCGGAAAAGAGCTGTTTGACTGTGGCCAACACTGAGAATGTTAGATTCCCTTTTTCTCAAACGTGAGTTTTCAGGGGGCCTAATTTCAAAAAGCCGTGGGTTTGTCTTAACAAATACTACCATTTCGTAAATGTACATTGATGGAAATGTTAAAAGCTTTAATGATTTAAAATATGGCTTCCAACTGTCCCTTGAGCGCAAGTTGCATATTGCACGTATACATTTTTTCTGTGCAATGAACACATCATTTTTGTCGGTGGAGTTTCCCCAGAAAATTACTCCATACCTCAGAACAGATTCTACATAACTATGATAGGCAGTAAGTACGGCATGACGATTAGCAAATTTGGCTAGCTTATAAAGAGCAAAAGAGAAAGTATTAATTTTTTTACATATTTCTTCAACCTGTAATTTCCACGCAAAGCTGTCTATCATCAATCCTAAAAAAATTGTGCTGGAGGTTGTGGTAACTGGCATGCCTTTATAATTAATATTCAATGGATGCTGTCGTTGTTGTCGTTGATTAAAATGCATAATATTAGTATTTTCTAAGTTAATTTGTAAATTGTTCGCCTCTAGCCATTCAATCTTTGACTTAACGTATCATTAATTTCTTGTTTATAATTATAAGATTCATCTGCTTTAATTACTATTGTGCTATCATCAGCGAACAATACTATCGGGTGTTTTACATTTTTTGGGAGATCATTTATATATACTAGAAATAATGGGGGCCCCAGTACAGTCCCTTGAGGTACATTAAACTTCAACATTATATATTTTGAACGGTGAGTAGCTTCGCATTTGGTTTTAACGTTAATATTAGTTATTTCCGTATATTGTTGTCGTTTGCTTAAATATGATTTCATAAGATCAAGTCCCTTACCGCGTATTCCGTATCTCTCTAGTTAGTGAATAAGTTTAGCATGGTCAACGTAATCGAAGGCTTTAGTCATATCCATGTAAATGGCGCATATGGGTTCTGCGTTGTCTACGACAGACATTATTTTCTTCAGGAAATCGAATACTGCAAGATTAATTGACTTGTTTTTCCTGAAGCCATTCTGTTCGTCAACTAAAACATTCTTACACTCAAGAAAGCTGGATAACCTGTAATAGATGGTTTTTTCGATGACTTTTGAAAATATCGGGTTTAAAGCTATGGGGCGATAGTTTTTCATTGAGGTCTTATCCCCTTTTTATACAATAATAATAATAATATCCTGGGACATTTCACACACGGTCATCTGATCCCAAACTAAGCAGAGCTTGTACTATGGAAACCAGATAACTCATATACTACATACACTACTTTTTTTTTTCTAAATACATACTTATATAGATAATTACAATGGCTTAATAATTGATACTTTAAGTTTATTTGGGAAAATTCCTTTTTCAAAACATAAGTTTATGATGTAAGACAGTGGGCGACAAATGATGTGATGGACTTTTTTGATAACATCTGTTGAGGTTATCATTTCCTGTGCTTTTACAATCCTTGAGAGATTGACTAGTTTTTGATACCTCTATTGGTGTAGTTGGATATAAGAAAATTGAATCATGGACTCTGTCTATTTGAAGCGGTTGATTACTGCAAGTTGGAGTAATTTGCTCAATGTCAATGAAATAGTCGTTAAATGCATTACAAATGTCTTGAGTACTTGTTATTTCCATGTCGTTGTGAACAATGTTAGTTATTGGTTCGCGAGGGAGGTCGACTTTATTGTCATTTATTATTTTCCAAGTTGCTTTACTTTTATTATTAGATGTATTCATATAATGATTATTTTATTTTTCATTTAATAATAATAATAGGAGATAATAATAATCTTTATTAATTCAGACTACAATGCGGTCTACAGTGTTGGTAACAAAATAGCTTAGCCAATGTTAGTACTTAATAACTAAAACAGATCGGGTGCGATTTGCAAGCGCCCACACTAGCGGGCTATCTGCCCCGGCAGCTATCGATTGCAGGATAGTGTAGGCACTGCCACGCAGCCTGCGGAGTAGCGAGGCAGATTTCTTACGCCATAGTGCATCAAAACCGTTAGTGCGTGCATCTGCAAACATTGCCGAGGCACTACAGAAGCGCGGCAAACGCAACAATACCCTGAATGCATTATTGTATTGGATACGCAGAGCATTGTAAGCCTTTTGGGTATTATGTGAACCACAGAGCTCCCGAGTACAGTGTTTTACAGTACGCCTTAAAAAGGGTTATTTTAATTGTGTCTGTACATAGAAAAAAATCTGTGCGCCAGCATATTCGCCCCAACTGATAATGCTCTGCGCTCCCTCTCTAGATCCATATCATCTTTCAGATCATCAGTAACCAGATGGCCCAGGTATTTAACTTTGTAGTGTCTGAATAAATAATGTAGTGTTTATTTCATAACATTATACAGTGTAAACTCAAAGTCTTTCAGTATAACATAACACTTCCTATAAAACTGAAATTCGTTAAATTTGGTTGGTTTACCTTAAAACCCATACATTGATACACTTTTTATAGTGCAACTGCCATGCTCTTTTATGGAGAAATACTTCATATTTCGATGTCAGTAAATATATTTTATCAGCATTACTGTTAAAGTTACCAGCTTACAAAAGGCTCCATTAAATATTTGAGGTGCCAAAATTTCTAAGAAGAGCACCTGAGGTTGTAAACAGCTGCCTTGCTTTTGTTATTGTTAGTTGCCTAGTACACTTGTGACACTACTCTTGGATTGCATTGTCTTTAGGAATGTTGGCCTCAGTTATTAAACACACTAGGCACCTCTTGTATTATATAAATAAAAATCAATTGCGGAATGTTACTGAATTGAATGCATCACTTCAGAATGGTTGCACTTAATTGGCTAATCCTTTTTTATTGTGTTTGTCTGGACAAGATTTGTATGAAAGAAAATGTTGGAAAAGTTGCCGAGTTAATTGGAAAATTCAGTAAAACTGAAAGTGCATTCTCTATGGGAATTTTGTATGAATTATTGAAATTTTGACAGGACAACGTTTGTTGGGTCAGCTAGTAAATAATAAAAAATATTTAAAAGTTTTGTGATTAGTATTTGGTTGTTTCTCTTTCTTCAAAAAAAAAAAATGCCCTCCTGGTCCCTTGAGTTTCATTATAAAGAGTTTACAGTGTAATTAATTGTTAATTAATTTAACTTTGTAGTGTCTAAATAATTAATGTGTTTATTTCATAACATTATATTACTTATTTTTGAGTTACAATGTTACATGAATCATCTTTCTACTGTAGTCTTGATTTGATGCTATGCTGTGGGTTACTTAACAAAGAATTCCTGTGAAGTTGCCAAGATGAGAAATGACATAATATAATCATCATTCCTATATTGTTTGTTATTGAAAACAACAATGTTTTCATTAAAAAGTCAGTGTCTCGTCGTACAAAGAACGGCCCCCACCAAAAACCAGGTGGCGTATGATAGAAAAAGAGGAATGTGCAAGTATGTTTAAGAGTCACGTGTGAATGAAATTTGGAAAGAGATGGCGGATTGTATAAGGAGAGTAGCAAAAGACGTGTTTGGAGAATCGAAAGGGAAAGGCATGATAGAAAAGGATACATGGTGGTGGAATGAAGAAGTGCAAAAGATGCTTAAAGAAAAGAAAGTTGCGTTTAAAGAATGGCAGGGTGTAGAAAACGGTAATGATAGTTTGAAAGAATATAAGAAGAGAATTTATATAGAATGGAAGATGAAGGCAAAAAAGGTGGTAGCTTTTTCCAGGGCTAAGGCGCAGGAGAAGTTGTATGACTCACTGGACAGCCCAAGAGGCCAGAAGGAGTTATACCGGATTACAAAAGCAAGAGAAAGGAGAACGAGAGATATAATTCATATTAAGTGTATGAAAGATGAAGCCGGTAAGGTTCTGTCCCAAGGTGACGAGATAAAAGAACGATGGAAGTTTTATTTTGAAAAGCTAATGAACGAAGAGAATAAATGGAATGGTGTGCTCAAAGAGGTACAAACAAATATGGGTTTGGTGAGGGAAATTAGCATGGATGAAGTAAGGAAGGCAGTTCAGAGTATGAAAAATGGAAAGGCCATGGGCCCAGATGACATACCAGTAGAAGTATGGAAGTGTTTAAAAGAAGATGGATGTATGTGGCTGACTTTATTCTTCAATAAGTTGTTGCATGAATAAGCGATCCCACAAGAATGGTGCAATAGTTCGCTAGTGCCCATCTTCAAGAATAAAGGTGACGTGCAGGACTGCAACAACTATCGAGGGATAAAGCTTATGTCCCATAGTATGAAGGTATGGGAGAAAATAATAGAGAAAAGATTGCGAGAGGAGAGTGAGATTACCCCAAACCAGTTTGGGTTTATGCCAGGTCGAGGAACAGTGGACGCCACTTTTGCACTCCGCCAATTGTGCGAGAAGTACAGACGTGCACACAATAACTTGCACATGGTGTTCATTGATCTGGAAAAAGCGTATGATAGGGTACCTCGGGATGTCTTGTGGTGGGCCTTGAAAGAGAAAGGTTTGCCCGGGAAGTATGTAGAGTTAATTCGTGCTATGTACAGTCAATCTTGTACCTACGTCCGGTCGGCTGCTGGCAACACCGACGAGTTCAGTGTGGCGGTAGGCTTGCACCAGGGGTCGGCTTTAAGTCCTTACATCTTCCTGTTAATTATGGACGCTCTGACAGCGGACATACAGGAAGAGGCACCCTGGTGCATGCTGTTTGCCGACGACATCGTTCTTGTCGGTGAAGATGGACCTGAGATCCAGAGCAGATTGGAGAAATGGCAACGGAAACTGGAGAATGTCGGCTTGAAAATCAGCAGAACCAAGACCGAGTATATGTTCTGCGATTTCGGCGGTCTCTCCAGTGCTGGAGCCATAGCGCTTGATGGCGCTCTTCTCCCGGTCTGCTCCGACTTCCGGTATCTTGGTTCACTTGTGCAAAGCGATGGCAAAGTAGACCGGACTGTTAAGCACAGAATTAACACTGGATGGATGAAATGGCGGCAGGTCACGGGAACAATCTGCGACTCCCGCATTTCCCTTAAACTCAAGGGGAAAATTTATAAAACAATGGTTAGACCTGCTGTCTTGTATGGATCAGAATGTTGGGCCATAAAAAGAATGAATGAAAGGCAATTGCATGCAGCCGAGATGAGAATGCTAAGAGGGATGTGTGGTATTACGCGAATGGATAGAATAAGAAATAAGTATATATGTAAGAGGAAGTCTGAAAGTGACACCGGTGACTGAAAAGTTGTGTGGAAATCGGTTGTCACGGTATGGGCATGTGATGCGGAGGAAGGAGGAAAATGTCATCAGGAAAGTGTTGAGTATGAACGTGGAGGGCTATACGAGTAAGGGAAGACCAAAGAAACGATGGGTGGACTGTGTGAAAGATGATATGGCCAGAAAGGGAGTGACTACCGAGATGACGACTAATAGAGAAGTATGGAATAAAAAGACATGTTGCACCGACCCCAAATAAATTGGGACAAGGGCAGGAGAATGATGAATGTTTTCATTAAAAAGTTAATCTGGGTAAAGAAACACCTGTCATGACTTGAAACAACTGGGATTGTTTTATGTTAAGATTTGTTTTAAGATCATTGTGTGGTTGTGTTGTGTGCGTCTTTTGACGACAATATTATATAAAACTTGAAATAACGTCATTATGCAGATGTGGTCAATGAACTCATTATATCATCCCACTTTTGCTATACTTTGTAAGATGTCTTAAAGTTATTCTGTTTTAAGATATTCATGTGTGGTTTATCAACAGTTCAATCAAAGTGTTTACGAATATGTTTGGTCCATTTATTTCACCCATCATTCCTTTTTTTTATACATTTGCGTGATGTCCAAAAGGATCATAAACTAAAAATGAAAATCTGTCCAGCCCTAGGCGCCCAGAAGTTCCGCGCAAACATGACTCGCGACTACGAGCTTGCGAGCATTGCCCAAGGCTCGGCAGCACTCGTAGCGTTCGTGCAACAGTTGCACCTGGCGCCGCGCCACGCCGCGCCCCCCGCGCACCCGCCGCCTGCGCCCACGCCGCAGGTGCACGTCATGGACAAACTGTATGGCGAGATTGTGAGTATCTTCTCCTACATAATAAAAATCTTAAATTATTTATTCATTCACTGACAACGCACATCCTAAACTGCATGACATTTTGTACAAGAGGTATAGATAGACAAGCTCAAATTAAATTAGCTAGTTGAACTCCGCAGACGTGATGGGTATATCTAAACCCGACAAAATAAAAATGATTTGATAAATTTTTTTTGGGGTCAACAAGTGCTGTTATTGTTGTTACTTAAACTATGAGTTAAGAAAATCTGTTTTTTTTTTTTAAGCGAGTCACAATTTACGCTGATAATCGTTAAGAATATCTGTATCTGAGCGTATATCTTTCAATATGGCTCTGTGTATAATTCAATGAACTAATACACAACGCGCAGATATTTTATATTTTATCGTGAAGTATCTGTGGGCACCGACATATTTCGAAAGATTATGTCTATTTATGATATGATTAAGTGAGAACATTTTCTGCGCAAACAAATATATCTGCAGATAACATCTGCCGATACAAATATGGCATAATAAATATTTTACCTGCAGGTGAATACAGGCGATTGCAAATATTAAAAAAAAACCGGCCAAGGCGTGTCGGTCTACGCACAATTAAGGGTTCCGTAGTTGGGATGAATCCCAAGAACAAACTTAACAATGTAGTTGAAAAACATGTTCTCCCACACATTCCAACTGCAAATGTAAGTTTGTACGCACAATATTGAGAGATTTACCATGTTGTCTTAGACTTCTTATAAGTTTTCATGTAATCTATAGGTATTTTTTTTTTTATTATTTCAGATGGGTTTGACTGTAGTCTAGGTCGGAGGCGTATTGAACTATTTTCTATATTTTTTTTTTAATTTTAGGCTCAGTAATTTCGGAGACAAGGGGGGCAATCAATTTTCGTCTATTTTCTTAAATAACTTTGAAATTATTAAAAGAATATATATTTGAGACTCTCACAGTAAGCCCTTTCATTTGATATGTCACACGGTATAGTTTGCAGAAGTTTTTATTTTCTTATTTGCCCCTCCCCCCAAAATTGACCATATTCAAAATTCATTTATTTACACGTCCGTGTTTGGGTCACAGAAATACATACGTGTAGCAAATTTCAACTTAATCGGTCCATTAGATTCAGAGCAAATTGGCTATGACAGACGGACAGACAGACACACGAGTGATCCTATAAGGGTTCCGTTTTTTCCTTTTGAGGTACGGAACCCTAATATTGCGTACCTTAAGCAAACAGCAAGTCGTTTTTCGGTAGGAATGTATGTATTCGCGAATTTTTGTTTTTTTTTTTTAAATATTTAAAAATATTGTAAAATTGTTATTTGATAGATCCTGGAAGATGTTAAATTCGCCTCGGTACTTAAGCTTTATATGACGTTATATCCAAATTCTTCGCCTTTTAGTAAATTCTTACGCAACAAGTGCATCAAATTCAAAATCAGAATCCTCTTCTGACGAGCTGTCTAGTAAATCCAGAAAAATTAAACGCGAACTCATTGTAACGCTCTGTATAAACAATCCGCACCAAAAAACAAGTCTACTCAGTTTGTAGGATTTCGCGTGATTGTATCGTCTCGTATATTATCGCAACTGCGTAGTACTTTCAGATAATTAAAGTTTTATATACAGATAAAATATTATCGTGTGTATTATGTGTGTGACTCGCTTTATAGTGTTTAGATATCGATTCCCATCACGTCTACGGAGTTTCGCTAGCTAATTAAATTTGACCCTGTATTTATATATGTATAGCCAAAGTGAGCACTAAGACAGGATTTTTGGTTTGTATGAAAGATCGTCATTTTTGCCGATGGGAAGTCCATCGGGCACACGGCCCAATAAGAATGCACTATTTAAATTTCGTGTATTTTTTTTTCGTGCAATGCAAGTGGCAGCTCTGAAATACAGCCATCACCTATGATTGTTCCGATTATTAATAAAAATGGATCGCTGCACAAACAAAGAACGCATTATCATTGTCAAAACCCATTTCGAAAATGGGGCACCTGAGACTGCTCGCACTCGTTACAGGAACATGATAACGGAGTTCTTGTACCTGGACGGCATGCGGTATCAGCAGAATGGCGCCACCTGCCAAACCACGAATTAAACCACCGATTTATTGCAGCAACGATTTCCAGACCAAATCATCTCACGAAATTCTGAAGCCAACTGACCAACAAGATCATGCGATTTAACACCGTGCGATTTCTTTCTTTGGGGTTTTATGAAATCTCGAGTTTATCCGAATAAACCAGAAACAATTCCTGAGCTCAAGGACGAGATCCAACGCGTCATCGGTGACATAAGCCACATCTTTGTCAAAAAGTCATCGGAAACGGGTGCCATTCGCCGGATATTTTATTTCAAACTTAATCGGAACATATCTACTTTGTAAAGTAAAAATTTTGAAATGGGTTTTCACAATGATAACGCGTTCTTCTTTCGTGTCGTTCGCTCTATTTTTAATAATCGGAACAATCGGACAACTGTAAAATTTCAGAGTTGCCACTTGCACGAAAAAAAAATACACGAAAACACAACACACAATTTGATAAAAGAGGAACACTAGAATGTGCCAGGCCCACAAGCCAAGGCCAGCTTTAAGTCACAGGCCGTATCTGGCTCTGCTTAGCATAAATCACACACCAACGTCTTGGCGCCATGTAAATAATGAATGATGGTCGTGGTCCTGGTTATGTTGATGCTCGTGTCACGACAACTCAGCCTATCGCAGTCCTCTGCTAAACATAGACCTCTCTGAAGTTCTGTCACAACACCCGACTCTCCGCCTGCCGCATGCAGTCTTCACGGCCACCTTTTTCAAAAGGTAGCCGATGTCTTATGTCGACTAGCGATCCTTCACATTGACTAATCGTGTTTCATTGTTTAGACAAGTTTGTGAGTCATGACTATCAGTTTAGAAACAAAGTTAAATGTTATGGTGATGTCCTCGAAACTACGTCACCACATCTACACAAATAAAAACAATTGTAGTGTCTGTTTGTAATGTCAAAATATAGCTTTATACTAAATGCATACGGTACTTTGGATCATTTTGGAAATCAACAAATATTTTGAATCCGAAGTCGAGTTCCCTCTGTGAGCGTGGTGGGCTGGATATAGCTAATGTATTCCGGCAGATACCTCTTATTAGCCATTAGACATGTGCAGGTGGTTGATGCTGGTGCCAACTCTGGAGACATTTCTATTGTTTTTACGGCACAAGAAATTAAAAAGAAGAAAATTCAGCGGGGTATATCCCCGGCTCATCATGTTGCTCACAGCATCGAGCACCTGAGGTATGCGTGCGGACACTTGCCACGTGTGCTTGCTTTGTTTTTTAGCATGTGAGTCATAGTTACTTACCAGACGACCTAATGTATACAATGGTAGTGCCTATTGTGAAAAATAAAACAGGGGATGCCTCTGACATTCCAATTACAGGCCAATTTCTCTGGCCACTGTCATACTAAAGTTTTGGACAGTCTGCTTGATAAACATCTGACCAAACACCTCGAACTACATAATGTCCAGTTCGGTTTTAGGCGTGGGCTGTCAATTGAGAATGCCATCGTATGCCTCAAGCAGATGTTCAATATTACAGACAGGAAGACTTCAATTTTTTCCGGTTTTCTGGATCTGTCAAGATCATTTGATCTCGTATATTACGATGTTTTGTGTCGTAAACTAGAACTTCAAGCTACTGTAGCTTCTGAGATAGTGTCAGTATTTAAGTACTGGAATAGTAGTCAAATGAATGGCGTGAAGTGGGTTGGTTCGCACTCGGACGGTATCGGATGGAGTGCGGGTTGAGGCAGGGGGCTCAGCTCACCCGGCTCTTCAACCTATACATGAACCAGCTGATCCTTGAGCTCAGGAGCACCAATGTCGGATGTCATATTGACACACCCCGCATTAATAATGTAAGTTATGCTGACGATATGGTGTTGCTGAGCTCAGCGATCGGAGCTCTGAGGCGGCTGATCGGTGTATGTGAACGTGTAACTATGTTACGCGGTGAATCACGGGCCCAAATTATAACGTCACAAATAACGAACTATGATTACTACTGATGGTTTTCAAAGCTGGCAGCGTGACATACTCGTGTATAAGTCGCACTGTGTGTAAAAACCCTGCGAACAGTGGGCAAGTTTAATTATCTGGGTCACTGGGTCACTGGAGGAGCTCGTGGCTAAGTAAAACAGTCGCATGGGTCGATCCATCAGGTTAAGCTACGCTTGCCGCGGTTGGTCTGTGGATGGGTGACCATCTTTACATGCCGTGATTCCTCCGTGCCTCAGAAAGCACGTTAAGCCGTTGGTCCCGGCTGTCATTCGGGGATCTTTGACAGTCGTTACGGGTCGTCAGAAGCCCGACAGTCTGATATTCAGTCTTACCAAGGGGTACCGTAATACCCAGTAACTGGGTTGTGGAGGTCAGATAGGCAGTCGCTCCATGTGGTATACTGGTATTCAGCTGCATCCGATTAGACCGGAAGCCGACCCCAACATACAAGGCTAGGCAGATTGATTTTGGGTCACTGAAGACCTTAAAGATAACTGTGACATTGAAAGGGAACGTAGGTCGCTGGCTGTCTGTTGTAACATGCTGTGGCGCGCAGGGTTGCACGATGTGCGAAAGCAGCCATAGTAACGCTTTTTAAAGCTTACTGTCAGTCCTTCTATACGTGCAGCCTGTGGGTCAGCTTCACTCAGCGGGCATACAGCGACCTACGCGTTCAATATAATAACAAACGTAGCAAACGTAAACATAGTAATAATGCACTGAGAGTATTGCTGCGGCTGCCGTAGCGTTGAAGCGCGTCAGGGATGTTTGCAGATAAGTGTTTTGCAGCCATCATTAGAAAAGATGTGCATCCGTGATGTCGCGTGTTCGCGGCGGCACCAACAGTATTCTCAGTGCGTTTATAGTTATTAACCCTATAGACTCTGTCTGAAAATAAAAGTATTCTATTCTATAACAAAAAAAAAAACGATTAAAAAAAATATTTGTCTCTGTTTGTTTCGGCTAATCTCCGAAACGGCTGAGCCCGATTTTGACGGGACTATTACTGGCAGAAAGCTGATGTTATAAGAAGTAACTTAGGCTACTTTTATTTTAGAAAACGAATTAGGGTTCCGCACATAAAAATTAAAACCCATGGAATCCAACATCCACGCGGGCGAAGCCGCGGGCAGAAGCTACTACGTAATAAAATAGGGTATTTTAATCGGATCAGTGACGTCCGTGAGTTCAATATGGAAACGAGGAAACAAATAATACCTACAGATCACTTATGACTGCTCGAAGTATATTGCTGACCCATAAGGAGAAAGGACTTATCTACAGAAATATTAAAATGAAATATATATATATATACGAGGTGCATTCAATAAGTACCTAGCCTCATCGCCAGAGGGCGCTGTAGTTTCAAAAGAGTTTTACCACAGTGTAGCACATTCTTTTTTCAAATTTTCATTCCAATCCCTTCATTTGTTTTAATTTGACAACTTATGGAAGCGAACGTGTCGATCGGTTTTACAAAAATGGAAAAAGAGCAATATCGTTCGGTGATTCGATTCCTATTTTTGGAAGGGAAAACGCGCATCGAAATCAAAGAGCGCTTGGATGCTGTGTACGGTGACTCTTCTCCATCGATGGCCACCGTCAAGAATTGGTTCAACGAGTTTGCACGTGGCCGTACGTCGGTTTTTGATGAACCACGTCCAGGTGCACCGAAAACAGCTGCTACGGAGGAAAACATTAAAAAAATCCATGATCTCGTATTGGCAGATCGCCGATTGAAGGTTCGGGAGCTAGCTGAGACTGTAGGCATTTCAGAAGGAACAGTGCATCATATTCTTCACGAGGAACTCGGCATGAGAAAGCTGTCGGCGCGATGGGTGCCGCGTTTACTCACACCAGAAAACAAGCGCAACCGTGAGACCACATCGGAGACGTGTTTGGCGCTGTTTAAGCGGAATCTAGCGGAGTTTTTGCGTCGTTTTGTGACCGTCGATGAAACCTGGATCCACTGGTACACACCAGAGACCAAGGAGCAATCAAAACAATGGATCCAGACCGGGGAACGTGCTCCAAAGAAGGCGAAAACTGTAAAATCGGCCGGAAAAGTTATGGCCACCGTTTTCTGGGATTCACAAGGTATGATCTACATCGATTACCTCGAGAAGGGTAAAACAATTACAGGGCTTTACTATGCCGATTTATTGGGCCGATTCGACGCCGAATTAAAGAAAAAACGACCCCATCTGGCGAAGAAAAAAGTGCTGTTTCACCACGACAACGCACCGGTTCACACGTCTGCCGTTGCCATGGCCAAATTGGTCGAATTACGCTACGAATTGCTGCCCCATCCACCGTATTCTCCTGATTTGGCCCCTTGTGACTTCTTTCTGTTTCCTAATCTGAAAAAATCACTCGCCGGGAATAGATATGGATCAAATGAGGAGGTCATCGCCGCCACGGAGGCCTATTTTGCAGAGTTTGACAAAAACTATTTTTCAGACGGGTTAAAAAAGTTGGAGCATCGCTGGGCTAAGTGTATCGAACTAAAAGGAGACTATGTTGAAAAATAAATTACCACATTTCCAAAATTTTCGTTTACTTTTTGTAGGCTAAGTATTTATTGAATGACCCTCGTATATATTTTGCCCTGTTTAAAATTCAAGATACAAAGGCAGATACGTATAATAATAATAATATCCTGGGACATTTTCACACACGGTCATCTGGTCCCAAACTAAGCAGAGCCTGTACTATGGAAACCAGATAACTGATATACTACGTTTTTTTTTTGTAAATACATACTTATATAGATAATTACACCCAGACTCAGGACAAACAGACATGTTCATGCATAACTGTTTGTCCTGGATGGGAATCGAACCCACGACCTGCGGCGTGATAGGTGGTATCTTAACCAACCACGCCAACTGGCCTGTCAAGAACGTATGTTAATAGTAAGAATTATTAGGTAATCTAAAAATACTGGTGGTGGCTGGGTGGTTTTTTTTTTGCTTTACATATTCGGAATTAGCAAAAAAAAAAACTAATTATTAAAAAAAAAATGTCAGATAAAACATGTCGTCTTTTATCCTTATGACGGTAGTATATACCAACATAAATATAATCAGTCTATAATGTTCCCGCTAGTGGGATGCAGGCCACCTTTTAGTATGAATATTTAATTAAAATATTAGTAACCTTGGTTATTAGGTGTTTTTAGTAAGTATAATATTGATTTGCCATTCTCACGCCATTCGGCCATTGTTAACAAATTCCTTGACCTTTTGTTTTAACCGTTGTTGTTATGCGCGGCTTTATAAGGCCGAATGAGGCGTTACTTCGCTTCTGTCATATTGTAACAGGCGTAGTCGATACTAATCATAGATTGAATATTTATTTATTTATTTATTTATTTTACCATTTATGTACACACAGAAAAATACATAATAAAATACATAATTATAATTAGGAGTACAAAGGTACTGCTTATTTCTTAAGAAATTTCTTCCAGCAGACCTGCGAAAGGAGAAATGAAATAGAAATGTAGACAATAGTGTGTGAGAACAAGAAGAGAAAAATATGAAAATGCGAAGACTTAAACTAAAATATTAACTATACCTACACGTATAACATAAACTTAAATAAATACATAAAGCTAAAATATATAAACATACATATACTATACTTATATAAATACTCACAGTTGAGAGGAAAAGTAATGCTCTTTTACTCTATATTTGAAATGAGACACAGTTTTTAAATCGCGAATGCTAGGCGGAAGTGAGTTCCACAGTCTCACAGCATGGATAGAGAAGGAATAAGAATAGTAGCTAGTTTTAAGAGGATGAGATTTAAGGAGGGATCTAAGGTGTGATCTACACGGTGCGTCACTAGGGCGAGCAAAGGAAAAACGCTCACGCAGGTAGGAAGGGTAAGACGGGTTGTGTAAAATGTTGAAGAGGAGACATAAAATCCGAGTGTCCCTGCGAAGGCGGATTGGGAACCACTTGCGCTCCTTGCGAAAGTGAGAAACATGATCATACTTTCGAAGACCAAAAACAAAGCGAATGCACAAGTTTTGCAAGCGCTCAAGCTTATTTAATAGCTCCTCAGTAGCATCCAGGTAGCATGCGTCGGCATAATCTATAATCGGCTGAATAAGCGTTTGTGCCAAAGAAATTTTAGTCTTCAAGGGCAGGAGACTTTGAAGGCTTTTCAGCGAATGAAACGAGAAATGTACCTTTCGACTGACCTCATTGACCTGAGCATGCCACGAAAGATTAGAATAAATAATTACACCCAGATCTTTGGCGGTTTCGGTATAGTCAATGCGCACACCATCGAGATATAAAGGCATCAGAGATGTAACATCGGCCGCACTGCGAACGAATCTGCTGCCTATGATCATGGCCTGAGATTTAGTTGGGTTAATATGCAAACCAAATGACTGCCCAAACGCTGACGCAAGCCAGATCATGAGTCATAGCAGCAATTGCAGATTTATTGCTAATTATGTTATATTAATTGGTCCTGTTAGCAGCAATACTAAGTTAGCAAGGCAAATTGCAAAAACACCCTCATAACATCCTTTTGCAGGATTGAATTCTTACTAATTACTTAGTAACACTATCGTCTAGTACAGTGCACTTTGAACTATTTATACGAACATGTGTATTATTACTATTATTTTATTTAAACAAGCTTTTATTATTCTGGATATCATCTAGGACCAGAGTTCTTGTCAAGACGAATCAAACGAGCCCAAACTCGATAGGGTTGCGTCGTTTTTTACAGAGTTCCTGTGGCCACCTTCCGTGTCAAAATATTGCTTTGTCACCGATTTTACGTACGTTTGCCAAATTTAACTGGCAAATTTTGAAAAGGACAACTTTCATACGAACATTACAAGTTAAAATGTTAAAGAAAATCTTGTAAAAAGACTGGAGTTGGAGTTCGAAAAACTAAAAATGCGTTTTTAGTTTTCTTCGAAATGAAGCCGATTGTTTTAACCATTTCTCTGTTTCTTTCATAGTTTAAGTATGCCCCTGAAACCTGTATAATGTTAAATGCTTCCTACTGAAGGTCGCGGGAACCGCTGGATACGAGGGCTGCACTAAAAGTATCGGGAATGGAATATTTCCATTATTCCTGTCATATTAAAATCTTTTTAATTGAAAACTCCTTGGTTTTAAAAATCGAATACCATTTATTTATTTTAAAAAAGATTCTCGGTCTTGTCACAAGGTTTTGTCAAATTTGTTTAGTCGTTGAGAAAATGGAATTGACTCGAGAAAATTCAAGAGCTATGATTTATTATGACTTTCGAAGTGGTTTAACACAAAAACAGTGTGTTGACCGGATGATTTCTGCATTTGGTGATGAAGCCCCATCTAAAACCACAATTTACCGCTGGTTTGCTGAATTTCAACGTGGACGTGTCAAGCTCAGTGATGATCCCCGTCAAGGTCGTCCAAAAACTGCAGTCACCCAAGAAAACGTTGATGCTGTGCGTAAGCTGATTGAGGAAGATCGACATGTGACATACCGCGAAATTCAGGCAACTTTAGACATTGGCATGAGTCAAATACAAATAATCTTGCATGAACAATTAGGTGTAAAAAAGTTGTTTTCCCGATGGATACCGCATTCGCTCTGTGAAGAGCAAAAAGCGGCTCGCGTTACTTGGTGCGTCAGAACTCTCGAAAGATTCCACGCAGGATCCTCAAATGCTGTATACAACAACGTATCAGGTGGCGAATCCTGGATATACGTGTACGAACCGGAAACAAAAAACCAGTCACGAGTTTGGGTGTTCGAAAATGAGTTAAAGCCAACAAAAATTGTTCGTTCACGGAGTGTTGCAAAAAAAATGGTGGCCACGTTTGCCTCCAAAATCGGCCATGTTGCGACTATTCCTCTTGAGGGACAAAGAACGGTTAATGCAGAATGGTATGCTAGCATTTGTTTGCCACAGGTCGTTTCTGAACTCCGTAAAGAGAACTGCAACCGCCGCATCATCCTCCATCACGACAATGCGAGTTCTCACACCGCGCACAGAACAAAATAGTTTTTAGAGCAAGAAAACATAGAATTATTAGACCATCCGCCGTACAGCCCCGACCTAAGCCCTAATGATTTCTATACTTTCCCTAAAATAAAGAATAAATTGCGTGGTCAGAGATTTTCATCTCCTGAAGAAGCTGTGGACGCCTACAAAACGGCCATTTTGGAGACCCCAACTTCCGAATGGAGTGGTTGCTTCAATGATTGGTTCCATCGTATGGAAAAATGTGTCAAATTTCGCGGAGAATACTTCGAAAAGCAATAAATACATTTTTAAATAGTAATGTGGTGTCACTTCCTTGATTCCCGAAATGTTCAGTGCCGCCCTCGTATGTCTTGCTGCAATGCTTCATACAAATGTTGGCTTAATTGTAATTAAACATGTAAACTTCAAGTGTTACTTGAAGTGTGTTTGTTTGTCTGCCCGCAGTACAACGGCACATTCGTCGAGTTCGTCCCGCGCGGCTCCCGCTCGGCCACGCCGGGCTACCTGGAGCGCGCGCGCGGCTGGGACGGCGTCGTGGTGCGCGCGGCTGCGCGGGACTACCTCTCCATACGAGGCGCCGCCAGGGCGCTGCATGCTTGTCTGAGTCCTACTGCGCATCCTAGAGAGGTTAGTATTCAAAGTAAAGGGAAGAGTTGGATTTATATTCGAGACTTTTGTTGTTTAAGACTGGGTCGTTGTGTTCAAGTCCAGGTTATTGTGTTCAAGGTCGGGTTTTTGTTTGTTCAAGATTGGGGTACTGAACTCATGCTTTATCTCTAACATTCCTCGGTACTTACGAGTATCTCATTGTTGATCCAGTGGTCGCAAACACGACTCTGAAATTGATGGGAGTAGCCTTTTTCCCAACTGTTTTGGGGTCGGCTTCTAGTCGTACCGGAGGCAGCTGAATACCAGTATTTTACATGTAGCGACTGCCTATCTGACTCCAAAACCCAGTTACTGGGTACACGATACCACTTGGTAACACTGGTGGTCAGACTTTCGGGCTTCTTTCTGAACGTTTTCTGTCATAGGTCCACGAATGACAGCCGGGCCCAACGACTTAACGTGCTTTCCGAGGCACGGAGTGGTCTTGGTATGTAAAGATGGTCCAACCGCGACTAGCGTAGCTTAACCAGGTCGATCGACCCGTGCGGCTGTTATTACTTAGCCCCCCTCTTGTTATAGATATTGTTAACATTATAGAACGCAAATAATAATTAATTAATTATGAGTATGATAATGGTCTCAGGTAACCTACCAAGAGACGGAGAGTCAAGAGAGCGTGTTCAGTTCCCGCGTGCTCTGCCTGCCCCTCCTCACTGTGCTGTTAGCGGCTGACGCCACGCGCGCCGACTATGTGGTGCTGGGAGGAAACAACGCACTGCCTGCGCTCACGCATCTGCCATTTGAAGATGAGAGGCTGCATTTACAGGTAAGGATGGAGAACTTACCTCAGCACATTTGAACCCTGTTTTCATTTGGCTTCGTAATCAGACATACAGAATAATAACGGTCCTACACTGAAATTGTATTGTAAACCCCACGATTCGATTATTCATCTACTAAGTATTCAATTACTGAGTAAGATTCTACAAATACTACTTATTTTACATCATCCTTGTATGAATTTTTTGAAGTAATTCTGAAGGAAGATGAAAGGCCTCTCCTTCCAATTGTCTCTGTGTACTGAATTCTGAGGACAGTTGAGATATCCAGTTCGCCTCACTAACTCATCTACAGCCGCCGCTGCCGCAAAAGCTCCAAGTTGCGGTGCATTGTCTATACCGAGAAACCCAGGTTAAAAATTACCTAAACTTTATGTATTATTTTTAACAAGTGATTCTATGAATGTCCGCAGATGATAGAAGTACAATTCAACAACGACACAACTCGCAACAAAACAACTAACTATCTCCTCACAAAGAACTACACGGTCGCCGCGTCGTTCGACACGAGCGTGATGTATGCGCTCAAGGGAGACGTGTGATCGCGGCGGCAGGCACGCGCGAACTGAGAGGTGAGCGGGAATGACGGTAGGTGGCGCTAGTGGTATGTGAGGTTTAGTGGGTAATGGCGCCGATTCCCTTGTTCACAAACTAAACTAAATTGTAAGTATCAGTGCATCTTTTTCTTTCTATTTCATTAAGAAAAGGACAGACAATATTAAATAGTTTAGTCCTGTCAAATTAAGATACTCCGTATACAAGTTTAGACGTGATTGAAAAATTGGCTACTAAAATACGTCAATTTCCGTCAGGCGCTGACTAATTTGACAGGACTAAACTTATATTTATCTTCTGTCCTTTTCTTAACGAAATAGAAAGAAAAAAATGCACTGAATTTAAATTTAGTTTAGTTTATGAACAAGGTAATCGGCGCCAATGTTTTTCATGAATTAATTAGCTTTTTAAGTGAAATGTTTTGTATTCCGTAATTAAGTATGAATAAAATAGATGGGAAAAGTCTTAACAAAAGATATTAAGTGATGTTACAATGAGTTTCGTAGGATAATTATGATTCTGTTTGACTTTCTAAATCAAAAATAATTACCGTTGTGATTTTCTATTCAAAATTATAATAAAATTGGCGTGATTTGTAATTAGGCTTTGGATGCTTGAAATTCGATAATTAAAAACATGTTTTCGTTTTGTTCGAGTTTTGAGAGATTTGATGACAATCGAATATAAATTAAATAATATTATTAAGTGTTGAAACATTATTATTACACTAGCGCCATCTATCGACAAACTCGTATAGTAAGAGCACAAAATAACAACAAAAAAACCGATCATAACTGTTAATGATTTACTATTAATTTTAACAATTCTCAGTGAACTACGACACTTTCAATTTTAATTTAATATGTGATTTAATTTAGTTGTAATTTTAAGTGATTTTAATCCAATTAAATTATTAATTAAATCGACCTGAATTAATTGTGTATGAAAACTACGAATTAAGGGGTTTGCTACCCCTTCGCCATATAAATTATGCGTTTAGCGTAATTTCCTGAATGTTATTTGGTCGAATTTTTACTAGTTCTGTAAAACTTATGTTCTGTATCCACAAAAACTCTCAAGGGTTTCGTAACCTAATTACATCGATTTTGAACTTTAAAGCAAAATCGTGAATTTCCCATGACAATACAACTCATGCCTTTAATAATATTAATGTGTAGCTTACGGGACCCTAAGTTAAAAGTCGAACATAGTTTTAAATAGAATTACAGTCAAAGTGCCTTAAACACTTGGTTCACAACGCTGTCTTATTGCTCATCGCAAATATTTGAATGTGCACTGTTTTAACTACACCATAGGATAATGCTAGATGCTAGTTTATCTAGAAATGAAGGAAAAAAAAAGTTGTATTTTTGATACAAGTTGAAAATGATCTTAAGTGTAAGTTAAGTTACATATTTCACCCAATACGCAGTATTTTTTAATCTATTTTTATAGGTTTTCGTATAATGAAATGAACTGTTTGTCGTGATAATGAATGAATCGTTTCTAAATGAGTATATTTTTTTTGACATGACATATGTCCTAATTTATTTTTTATTTTTTATAAACCAACATTTCAACTTGTGTCAAGGTTCCTGTGAAGTATGCGTGGTGTCGGTCTGACAATAATAAAGACTTGTAATAAAGCTAAAATTATTGATGTATCCAGCTATTAGTGTTAACGCATAATAATCTGTAATTTTAGTGTTATTACTATTCGCTTTGTTGCGAACATTGATCAGTTTCTACAGAACTTTAACAACTTTTTAACAGTGGCGATATATCTCCGATAAAATTAATTGAATTCGAAAAAAACTACAACAACTTTCAACTCTTGAACTAAAAAAATAAAATTCGAACTACTACCTTAGAGTAATAACTAAAGCACAGAAGGAGGGCTAAAATAGCAACTGAACTCGATATATTCGTTTCATTTTGACTTATGGAGCCGCTATGATGTTAGAGAAGGACACGTATACAGAAGGCGTTTTGAAATTTCATAGGTTGTCATTCATTTTATTCTGACTAGTGATGTGACCCACTAAATTTCAACGTCGATAGAATTTACAATGAAAAGCAGTCTTATTCTGCCAAAAATAAAAACCGTACCTAAAATTTATAAATTACTAAGCATACTTATGAGAGAATACAAATATCTTTTTTTTTTATTTGTGATGGGTTTGCTCTTGACTCTAGTCTAGGTCAGAGGTGACAGAGACAAAGTCGACGATGGAGTGAGCTTACCCAGAAGAAGCCTGTTCACTCTCACTTTGAAGAGATTAGGGTTGTATACGTTCGGAAACACAGACGCAGGTAGTGAGTTCCACTCTTTTGCTGTGCGCATTATAAAAGACATTGGGAAGCGCTTATCTACATCGTTTTTTTAAGTTCGTTCAAAATGAAACGATATTTTAATAAGTACGAACTAAATCGTTCGTCATCATCATCACCAAAGTCCTCCTTGGTTCCCTACAGCTCTTGTATCCAAATATTAAACCAGCGGGGAATAGCATGTCACACTATCAATTGGCATCAGTTTCATTTTGTTCAACAACGTTCATTGCGTTATTTCCGTTGTCGAGCAGACAATTTTTTCAAACATATGAAGCAATTGATTAGCAATTTGCTTCAAAATTATTCAAATTTCGGATGATAATGTGTTACGCAATTAGGATGTTGACCCAGCTAATCGCAAATGTATTTAATTGCTATATTGACTGATGAGTTTACTGACAACAAAGTGGGAGACATTCGGTTTTGCGAATTTTTTAGCAACTCTTACTTCAAATTACTTTCTCACATTTATTTGGATTTTAGATACACTACCCAACAAAGATTCATAGTCAATATTTTTATTTTAATGTTTTTTATTTACTTAACATATTTAAATTGTACATCAATAGAAGCGTAATTTAAAAGGGTTGTTAACGGAAATATTAAAAAAAATATTGTGAAAATCCAAAATGGTACAAAACCGACAAAAGCTTTTTTTGTAGATAAAAATAAATAAATAACGTCCAGATAACATTAAAAAAAAAAAACATGCCTAGCAACATTTTAATAATCTGTTAGACCACCCAAGGCATTAGCGATGGCCCTGCATCGGCGTGGCAAGCCGAGTTGTCTATTGTCAACTGTGGAAATTCGCTCCATACTCTGGAAATATGTGCAAATGCTCTTCTTCCGTGTTCAAATTTTGGGGAAGGTTTTTGAACGCTCTTCTCTGGAGCAAATCCCACGCATGCTCTATAGGAATGAGATCAGCGGACTGAGCAGGCCACTCTGTAGTGTACTCGTAGAGCACGTTCATCACCAGCCTAGATGTGTGTGCATGCGCATTTTCTTGCGTGAGCATGAAATCTTGGCCATACTGCTTAGTGGCGATTCATTAATCTGGGCGATGTACTAGGACCTGTTTCAACTTCTATTGCTACGGGATCCTAAAATTACGTATGTTGTATTAAAAATAAATAAATAAATTTGCACACGACTATATTTCCGACTGGGAGAGTTGACGAACATGCAGCAATGTGACACCTGTTTTCCTGTAAGATATTGTGTTAGATTGCTGTTGATAGTGAACGGTTCCTTGCATCTGCAGACCTGCGCTATGTCTGTAATGTAATAAGTCAAGATTTAATTTGAACGGGATACTATTTATTGCAAATGAATGAAATGCGCACGGCAAAAGAGTGGAACTCACTACCTCCGTCTGTGTTCCCGAACGCTTATAACCCGAATCTCTTCAAAGTTACAGTGAACAGACAGACTTCTCCTGGGTAAGCTCACTCCATCGTACTTTATCTCTGTCACCTCTGACCTAGACCAAAGTCAAGAGCAAACTCATCTCAAATAAAAATAAGGGTTCCTTTTTACCATTTTGGTACGGAACCCTAAAAAAAATAATTTAATCCACCACCATACCACCTTAGACCATTTTATATGTTCTAACCATAATAAATAATGTAGGAACAGCATCTTCTCTAAGTCGTCTCCATTTCATAGTTTCATTACATACAAATGAATTCAAAGTAAAATGCATATATGGAGTTTTTTACAATTCACACTCATTTTTTTCACATCGTCTAGGAAAACTGTATAAGAAATGTATCGACAACATTATTTACGTCACTATGACAGATCAAGGTAACCTCAAAACAATTTCCGAATATTCGCTAATAACTTCTATTGGAATAGATATTGCGTCTGGTTTCCGCTACAAAGTGATTCAGCAACATTTGTTATGTATATTCATTTATCAGCTCACATTCAACAAAAAAATTGAGCGAAAACTGACTAATGGAAGGTCAATATTTCTTGTTTATTTTCTTTTCGTGATGAATGGGACTTGCAGCCCTCAACCACACAAGGCATTGCTCCACAGCATCTACACACTCATTATTTGTAGTTGAACAAAGAATCCGTGCAATGTAACAGTAGAAATATTATTAAAACATCGCAAAACCAAAGAAGATTACGACAAACGCATAAATAATGAACATGCGAACAAGTCAAGTAGTTCAATGAACGAACGGTCAGATATTGAAGCAAAGTACTTTCAAATTTGGTCGGGTTGAATTAGAACCAATATAACCAAATGACAGTTCATCTTGTGACAAAAAAGTCAAACAAAGAGTAAATCATTTATCTCTTTCCCACATCCTTTTTTGTGCCATAAGATAGAACGGGAATAAAGGTAGTTACAGAATCCTGTTATTAGCCCTAATATGCTTTAGTTATTATTCTAAGGGTTTACTACACTGTTTGCGCTGTAGCATGATGCGGGTGACAGATGTCAGCATTGCATGACTAGATAAGTCTTTATTTGCCTTAAATATGACTAGGTCAGTGACATTATGCAATTCAACTTTATCGATGTCTTTTTCGATTTTCAGAGCAAAAATCTCGTTATGTTTATTAATAATTTAAAAAATGTCTGACATATTTTATTATTATGAAATTTATTTTAAAATATGTATTTAATACAAAACATTCAACAAAAAACACATTCAAAGCACAACTGATATTGTTGCCGTATCGGCGGTCAATTTACAAATGCAAAAAAAAAAAATGCTATGTGTCTAACAAGAAAATTTTCAAAATACATACAGTAAACTTCTTTTTCTATAAAATATATCGACTACCCATCATAGCAATACATCCCATCACTAAACATGTCTATAGAGTTACGTTACACACGTAACACATTGCTTCATTTTTCTTTCAATATGATTTTATTTTTAGACGGCAACATTTTTTTTTTTATTTTTTTTATTATTAACTTTATTTCAGACAACAAATTAAATTATTAATAAATTTATTTAATTTACTACAGTTATTCTTATCACTGATTCCGTATTTTACGACAATGGTATTTAGGGTGCAGCCACAGATTAATACAGATGGGACACTCTGCAGTTTAGGTATGAAGCTACAAGTACGCGGCGGACCTATCTCACTGAGCCAATTCAGTAGGACTGCCGCGGTCAGAAGGTATAAGAGTTACGCGTTAGAAAGCGAGGCAACTTGTAGTTGAATATGACTGTAATAAGCGTTGTGCGACCTGAACTGCACGTTATTGTGTCGTAGCAAGTCGCTTTTTATTTAAATGATTTTGCGGAGTGTCCCATCTGTATTAATCTGTCGTGCAGCTAAAATATTCAATCATGATTATAAATCGCGGTAACATTCAAGAGTGAAAAGGAACGGTTCGTTAAATGTCACCTTGCACCAAGCTACACCGCAAACAGTATAGTAGGTCATTATCTGCCTAACCTTTTTCCAACTATGTTGGGATCGGCTTCCAGTCTAACCGGATGCAGCTGAATACCAGTATTTTACATGGAGCGACTGGTACCAGTGGATATACACTGCATTTTATT
The DNA here is from genome assembly GCA_948252095.1 of Dicycla oo. Taxonomy (NCBI): domain Eukaryota; kingdom Metazoa; phylum Arthropoda; class Insecta; order Lepidoptera; family Noctuidae; genus Dicycla; species Dicycla oo. The sequence goes on along the minus strand of OX411732.1, from coordinate 1,049,247 downwards.
TAGGAATTCCAGAACTGTATGATACTAAAACAAAATATCGGATACTGACACTATCGGTGTGATAATGATCAGTATCGGAATTATATTGCAATTGTATTAAAAATACCAGTGATTTAATTATAATCAAATACGATGAATGTGTTACAATTTTGTAGAAAATGATAAAATAATATCAGTATAGAGTTGCAAGGTTTGTGCTGAACGGTTGTTATTGAAGGTAGCTGTGTACTATACGTGAGTACGTGTACCGCGCACCACACCGCCATTTAGATAGAATAAACAATTATATTATGTCTCTTTCACTTATTTATCTCTATATCTCATGGTTCTTGTAAGACATGACACTATTATCGGAACAGTATTGACATTATTAAAAATACACCTCCGATAAAATATCCTCAATAATATAATTACAAATAGCGAGTGCTGAAAAAAATACCAATGTTTCCATAAATAAATTAGTTATACGATAAATAGGTCAAAGGGACAACATTTTTTTACTCACGAATTCTGAGCGCTTTAGATAATCTCTAATGATATTTACATGCCATTTTATGTCCGTTCATTTTATTTTTCCAAATGTTTTATTATGCCCTACAATTCCATCCAGCATAGTTTTATTTTAATTATTATTGAAAAATAGAGGTGTGGTATATATATGAATAATTTTGATCTGATTTTGTATTTTAAATTGAAACTGCACGAAAGCTATTGATTGACTTGTATTTTATTCATAATTATAAATGCTATGATAATAGGCAAGTTGACAGTTTTAGGAAACCGATTAGAAATGTTCATTGTGGTCAATTTTCCTTAATACATGAGTATATCGTCAAAATATTAACATTAACAATACAAATTTTTCATTTATAAAATTCATTTTTTTTTTCATAGATAAAATCGCCTTTACTGTATGCCCTACACAGTAATGGCGGCTCGAGAGATGTCATCATGTTTATAGGCTTGTGTTTCACCAACATTCAAACCACCGGTTAGGTATTTAAACGGTTTGTCTTTCCTAAGAAAAGAATTGATTAACTAAACAGCCGTTTTAAAAGTCGGAGAACTCCGCCCTTAGTCGTTAAATCTGTTACATCTGTGACAGCTGATTGTCTGCCGTCAAACAGGTAAAAACAAATAATCAGTGTTTCCACCCTTTGCCTTTGGATTCCCATGATGTTCGATATCGATTCAATTAATCGATAATTTATTTGTAAGTTGTTTTTTTACTAATTAATGAATCTCAAAAAAATCGATATCATCGATTACTACTGTCGAATGAAATCGATTAATTGCGATTTCGAAATATTGAATTAGTGATGAGTGATTGATGATGACAGTGATCTAAATATCTAAAACTCATGTGGAACGGACACTCAAGAGCTTGTTATTCAAAGCGCATCTGAAGTTTTTGTTTTGATATTTCTTAAAACCATACATTTCAATAGTATGTTTTCTGACTAGGCCTTAAATAAACATGCGAATGCTATTTACTTTTTCTAAAAAATCCCCTAAATTTACGGGAAAATATCCTGAGGTGGGAACCATGAAACAATGTTATTTTGTCAGTGACATGACTGAAGATTTGACGTGTTGCGCTCTGATTCGCTTTCAATGTCACGTGACCAATTGCTATATTTGACGTAATTATTTCTCAAAAATATTAATTAATCTAAAATCAGTTACAAAACTAAGTAGAATTTTGATACTTTTAGCTGACAACCATTATACATAATATTATAAGTTATTTTTCTTACTGTCAATTAGCCTATTATGCGTGATTTAGGAGCGTTCTCTCAATTAACAGTATTACAAATTATTATCTAATAACTCATTCATTTAAGGCATCTAATGTTAAATAATTATGTTTATAAAGTCGTGCAGTTTTATAATTTTATATTTATTTATTATTGTCACGCTATTGAGTATGTTTTAATAATTGTAATTAACGGTAATGATTGATGTATCATTCCATTTGATTTTATTTAAATTCCATTTTTTTAATTTGTAATTATTAATAAGACTGAATAATATCGAATATTTTTTTTAAATCTCAACAACGTAAGTATATTATCTGAGTTCAGTAGTGATGTCGCGTCGATAAATTTCAACTGAAATTAAGTAAATATTTCATTAATTGTATTAATTTTAGCGTACATAGTTAATATTAAGTATATTTTTGTTTAGGCTTAGTTCAAATGCGCTCAATTTTTCACGAATAAAATTTAATGGCTTTAATTATGTTTTTGTTTAATTTATGTCAACCCAAATTATATTTATGTAGGTACTGCATGCCACTGTGAGAGCCGAGAAGAGTTTGTTAGGGTGATCTGGCTAAGCGTGGACAAGATCTTTATTAATAAAGACTTGCATTTTAAAAACTACTTATCTATAGGAAAGCAAATATTATAAAGAAGATGGAAAAATATGTTTCAACTGGCATGTGAAAAATTGAAACCTTGTCAGGTAAAATCTTTGTAATAAGCGTATTCTTTTCTATAATATATTATTTGCCAGTAATATTGTGATACTAGCTTCTGCTCGCGACTTCGTTCGCGTGAAAGTCGTAAGACACCACAATATACTAAATAGCCATATTTTTACAAAACTTTGTAGTTTTGGTCTCAGCAGCCAAAATATAAAGAAAGTCAGGACTGGTGACGCAGAGCAAGCGTCGTACAGTTGTCCGTATGAGAAGCTCGTCCTGAGGTCGACACCTTGCCCGCATCCTTCAGTAGCAATTTCCCATTGCTTGCGAAGTTTTTCGTTTTTAGTGAATTAATGAACTCCTGCGTTCCTGCGTACACTACCTAATGGCACAACACTGATATACTGACTGATGCATTCTTACAGATTATTCCTGATGCTGTTCACTAAAATAATATATCAGTAGATTATGTAAACACACGAGATTTCTTATTATCAGTCACCTAACCATAGATATTTATTTTCATTATAACCGTAGATGACAGAAGAGGCCTGAACTTCATGTTTGTCTGTGTACGTTCAACGAACAAAACAATACATAATTCAACGAACGAAATGAGTCACAGAAATTATTAATAGAGTGCGTTTCATCAAATAGTTCCTATACCGTAATGTTGGCTCCACTGTTGTAGAACGAACACGATACGCTACCGTTGATAAAGCATGTACCTGATAGGTCCAGTAGGTCCATAAGACCGTGGAGCCAACATTACGGCATAGGAACTATTTGATGAAACGCACTCTAGTTGGAAATCGAACTTACTACCACAGATTTGCAAAGCAGTCTTGAATATTTTATGAAAGTTGTCTAACACTTTACCCGCGACTTCGCGTGGATTTCGTACTTTCCTCTAAAAATGTTAACACCCCCTCCTCCCCCTTTAAAAGGTTGCCATACTTACCTGCCGAATACTGCAGACCGCCATACTTACCTGCCGAGTACTGCGACCGCCATACTTACCTGCCGAGTACTGCCGACCGCCATACTTACCTGCCGAGTACTGCAGACCGCCATACATACCTGCCGAGTACTGCAGGCTGCCATACTTAAGTACACCTCCCAGTAATCATTATCGTTACTATTTCGGGTTTGCAGCTGATTTTTAAGTTGGGTGAAACCATGTGTAATTCAAAATCAAAAGTCATTTATTCAAACTAGACTGAGAATCAGCACTTTTTGAACGTCAAAATTCCTAGTGCTTTAGCTGGGGAGAAGAAGTGGCGCAACAAACTCCCCAGCAGCACAGCTGTCTGTTAAGTTAAAAAAAAAATGAATGTATACAACACTGCGCATAATAATTTAGGTACATTACGCAACACAAAACATTAAATTAAATTATTTGCTATACGTAAGCTAGCACATACCAATATACCAAAATAATAATAATAATAATCGAAAACTATACTCAAGCAGAAATAAAAATACAAAACTAAAAAAATAAGCAGAACTTTATACCTAAATAAAGGCCTCCAGTAATAAAGGATGTGCCCACTTACATATATGAAGATTGTATAATGAAGCTGAAACTCGAACTCACAAATGATAAACTAGGACCATCGAAGTAATATAAACAAAGTTAATTACTAATAACAAAACAAAACCAAGGACAGCAAGACGACCAGTCACCACACGCAGCACCCGTTCACGAGCATAACGCAGAGTTCAGCCATCACCCCCCTCGCCATATTTTAGGGAAGGAGGCAACCCGACCCCCGACGCTACCGCAAGCAGTGACATCTAAGGGAGCATGACGAACTTGCTGCCGGTTGCTCAGGCAAGAATAATATGATCAAATGTCGAGGTTACTAGCTAACCACATATTGCAATACCACTCATAAAAAAACATTGTAATGAGTAGATTATGTCAATGATAAATAAAGATAAAATTAAAATAAATTGACTTTTACAGTCAAAGAAAATAAATAATTATATGAACACATATAACCTGTCAGAAGATAAGCTAATTCTGGAGAAAGAACATAAACATTGTCTTGAGTTAATCACAGCGACCAACTATTCTTATCGTTTAAGTAGTCGTTGATAGAATAGTATGCCTTCGAACAAAGGTTAGATTTTACTTTAGCTTTAAACGCATTGAAGGGCAAATCTAGCAAAGTAGCGGGTAACTTGTTATAAAAGGATATACCAAGCCCAACAAATGAGTTATGAACCTTATGAATCTTGTCTGTTCCTGCCTACTTTAAAAATAAGAGAGGTGTCATCTGCAAACAGTACAACGTCACAGATACCCTTTAAATAGAATGGTAAGTCATTGATATACACTAAGAATAAGAATGGGCCCAGTATTGAGCCTTGAGGTACACCTAACTGAACTGGTAACCCGGAAGATTTAACACCATTAACATCTACACATTGAAACCTATTATGTAAATATGAATTTATTACTTTAAGAGCTTCGTTTTGGACACCGTAATGATGTAGTTTATGCAAAAGCGTGTCATGGTGTACGCAATCAAAGGCTTTGGAGAGATCACAGAAAACTCCAATATCATTTTGCGAGTTCTCCCATGTTCTCCCATGCGTTAAATATGTGTTTCAGCGGAGCAACACCCGCATCTGTAGTCGAACGACCTTTTGTAAAGCCATATTGTTCATCATGAAGGAGGCCATTTAAATTAAAATGTCTTAGCAACTGCTTGAGTATTAACTTTTCAAATATTTTACTAAATGCAGGTAAGATAGAAATTGGTTTCCGCAGGGTGGTTTCCGCAGGGGGCGCTTGGTTTCCGCAGGGGGCGCTCTACGGTGGACGCCATCATGCGCGTGCGAGCCCTCACGACGGGGGATGCTGTGGCCCGGGGTGGGGTCGTCTTGGCGGTGTCTCTAGACATCGCCAACGCCTTCAATACCCTGCCCTGGAGTTGCATCAGGGAGGCACTCCGGTATCACCGGATGCCGACCTACCTCTGTCGAGTGGTTGAGGCCTATTTGACGGATAGGGCCGTCATCTACCCCGGTCATCAGGGAGAGTGGAACCGGCGAGAGTTGTCGTGCGGTGTCCCACAGGGATCGGTCCTGGGGCCGCATTTGTGGGACATCGGGTACGACTGGGTGCTGCGCGCCGACCTCCCTAGCGGCGTCAGCGTAGTATGTTACGCTGACGACACGCTGGTCCTGGCGCAGGGGAGGTCGCACCAGGCGGCGGCTGAATTAGCGACACGCGGGGTTGCGATAGTCGTTGAGAGGATCCGGCAGTTGGGACTCGAGGTGGCCCTGCACAAGTCCGAGGCCATGTGTTTTCATGGTCCTCGGAATGCGCCACCGTCGGGTTCCCAAATAACGGTAGGAGGGGTTCGCATCGGAGTCGAGTCGACGATGAAGTACCTGGGACTCGTCCTCGACAGCCGGTGGAACTTCGTGGAGCATTTCCGACGTTTGGCTCCCAGACTGGAGCGGGCTGGGGCTGCCTTGAAGCGGCTCCTGCCCAATCTAGGTGGTCCAAACGCCTCCTGCCGGAGGCTTTACGCGGGGGTCGTGCGGTCCATGGCCCTTTGCGGGGCACCGGTGTGGGCGCGTTCCCTGAGGCTGCGGCCAGTCCGCCGGTTGAACGCGTCCCAGAGGGTCATGGCCATTCGGCTAGTCCGGGGTTACCGCACGGTCTCTGGTGAGGCGGCGAGCCTCCTTGCCGGATTGCCGCCGTGGGATCTGGAGGCGAAAGTCCTCGCGCACGTGTGGGAGTGGCGCGAGGAGGCAAAACGCCGGGGCGTAACTCCGCTGCCGCGAGAAATCACGGTACAGCGGACAGAACTCCGGCGGGATCTCATGGCGACATGGAGAGTGCGACTGTCGCAGCCCAGCGCTGGGCACGCCACAATTGCGGCGATAAGTCCCCTCTTTGAGGAGTGGTTAGAGAGGCGCCACGGCGTCCTCACCTTCCGCCTGACGCAGGTCCTCACCGGACACGGTTGTTTCGGGAGGTTCCTGTTTCGCATAAGGCGGGAGGAAACGCCCGGGTGTCACCATTGTGTGGATCGCCCAGAGGACACGGTGGAGCATACAGTGGAGGTCTGCCCGGCTTGGGCAGAGCACCGCCGTGTTCTCACGGAGGCGATCGGCGGCGGCGATCTCTCGCGTCCGAGCCTGGTCCAGGTCATGGTGCGGAGCGAGAGTGCATGGGAGGCCGTCACCTCCTTCTGCGAAGCGGTAATGCTCGCGAAGGAGGAGGCGGAACGCGTGAGGGAGAGGCAGCCTCACGCCCTCAGTCGCCGCAGGAGACGCCCTGGGCGGCGGGAATTGATAGCCGATTCCCGGCCACCGTAGGCGCGGGCTTGCGGACGGTGAGTAGTGGGTAGCTCGCCGTCCGGTGAGGACCAGGCCCGGGTCGACGGCGCGTTGTGTTCCACGCGCGCCTCAAAGAGATGTCAGCAAAAGATGGGGTCCAATAGGGCCAATGCCGCTGGGGTCGCGGGTTGTTTGAAAAAGATACCGTGGCCCTGGCATAGGCAACTGAAGGAACACGGGTGGGTTTTAGTCAGTAAAAGTCTGACACGCCCTTCCGCTCCACCCAGAGCGGGAGAAGTTATTTGATGATTTCCCATCCACAAAAAAAAAAAAGGTAAGATAGAAATAGGCCTAAAATTGCCAACGTCATTTTTGTTACCTGATTTAAATAATGGTATGACTTTACTACTTTTCATGAGAAAAGTAAAAAGAGTTTTCGGGAAAAGTTCCTAAATCCATTATTAAAAGTAACAGCTAGATAAGGGGCTACGATGTCTATTATATTACTTAATAGTTTAATGGAGATGCCCCAGTGATCACCAGTGTTTTTGGACTTCAGTGTGTTAATAACGTTAACTATATCACGAGGTGTTACATGTTCGAAGCTAAATAAACGACTACATTTGGGCACACTACTATGCAAAAGGTTTTCAGCTTTAGACGGGGATGAATTTAAGGAGCGAGTCGTAGTTATAGGTATGTTGGCAAAAAACTCATTAAAAGCCTGAGCTACGTCAGCTGCGTTATTAACTAATTTGTTGTCTACCATAACTTCAAGCTGGTTTTCTTGTTTAACCGACTTACCCGTCTCATTGTTAATAATTTTCCAAATGGTTTTTACTTTATTATTGGAATTTTGAATTGTATCGCTTAAAAATTTTGACTTAGCAACAACACAAATATTCTTAAATAATTTTGAATAATTTTTGGCATATTCTAGGAAAGCACTATCAAACCTGTACTTTTTCAAACCATATAACTCGTATAGTCTCGCTCTACTTTTATAAATACCTGGAGTAGCCCATTGGTTAAAGCCAATGGAGGTGTCATTAATGTTAATGGTTTTGGTCTTGAAAGTAGATTGGTACTCTTTTTCCACAACATCAAAAAGGGCTCCATAGATTTCATTTGGGTTATCGTATTCTACTATAGATGGTCTAATTCTATGGGCTATATTATTTTTAAACTTGTTGCAACGGCTAGCTGTATAGGGCCTGCATTCTATTTTATGCGGCTTTTTATGTAATGGCATAGGGAAGCTAGCTAATAAACCACAGTGGTCAGAAGTTAGATCACTTAGCACTAATTTATTTATGGCATCACAATCACTAAATATATTATCAAGACATGTTGACGAAGACGCCGTGATCCTAGTTGGTTCAAAAAACAAGTTAATTAAATTATAAGACCTTAACAGATTGAGAAGTCTAATACTTAATGGAGTAACATCTAAAATATTAATATTAAAATCTCCGCATAAAATTATACTTTTATTACTAGATTTTAACCTATTGAGTGAATCCTCCATTACCGATTCAAAACGAAAAAAATCCCCAGAGGGGGGTCGATAGACGCAAATTATAACGTATCGGTATCGCTCGAGTTCAACACAAGACAACTCAATAGTGCGCTCGATAGAAAGATTAACTAAATCTAAACGTTGTTTACATTTCAACTTGTTTGAAACAAGAAGTAAAGAGTCACCGCGAATAGCACTTTTTCTTACAAATGCACTTTGTACAGTAAAATAATCATCATTTATAAACACCACTTCATGTTCTTTCAACCAGTGTTCAGTCAAACATAACACCTGAACATTATAGTTCTCCATAAATAAACTTAACTCTCGCTCTTTGCCGGACAGACCCTGCATGTTTTGATGTACAACATTCAACATATGCAGCTGACCCGTTGTCGCACCTAGTAGTTTAAACTACAAGGTGTATCAAAAGTGGTCTTAGTACCACTACTAACTGTATTCAATGGTACACTACAGGTACCGCTGTCACTGTGTATATTGTATGCTAAAAGATTAGCAATATGTCTCCTAGAACTAGGTGGCAAATACATTGTATTATTTGTCAGTTTGTAATCAGTACTAAATTGATTACTGTCGAAATATAAAATAGCATCACTGTGATGATAGAACATATTTAAATTATAAATGAGCCTATTTTGCTCATCCGACAAATATTGCGAATAAAATCAAAATCAAAAGTCATTTATTCAAAATAGGCTGAGAATCAGCACTTTTTGAACGTCAAAATTACATAAGACAGTCCCCCAAAACGCCCGCCCTTCACCACTTCCTAGTGCTTTAGCTGGGGAGAAGAAGTGGCGCAACAAACTCCCCAGCAGCACAGCTGTCTGTTCAGTTAAAAAAAAAAATTATTCTATATAACACTGCGCATAATAATTTAGGCATTACGCAATACAAAACATTAAATTAAATTATTTGCTATAAGTAAGCTAGCACACGCCAATATACCAAAAAAAAAATCGAAAACTATACTTACTCAAGCAGAAACAAAATACAAAACTAAAAATGTAAGCAGAACTTTATACCCAAATAAAAGCCTCCAGTAATAAAGGGCGTGCCCACTTACATATAGCCGTACATGTAGTCGTAACTCAAAAGTCACAGATGATAAACTAGGACCATCGAAGTAAAATCAACAACGAGTTAAGTTACTAATAACAAAACAAAACCAAGGTCAGCAAGACGACCTGTCACCACAAGCAGCACCCGTTCACGAGTATAACGCAAAGATCAGCCATTACCCCCCTCGCCATATTTGAGGGAAGGAGACAACCCGACCCCCGACGCTACCGCAAGCAGTCACATCTAAGGGAGCATGACGAACTTGCTGCCGGTTGCTCGGGCAAGAAAAACTATGATCAATTGTCGAGGTCACTAGCTAACCACATATTGCAATACCACTCATAAAAATAAATAAACATTGAAATGAGTAGATTATGTCAATAATAAATAAAAATAAAATTAAAATAAATTGACCTTGAGAGTCAAACAAAATAAATAATTATATGAACTCATATAACCTGTCAGTAGGTATGCTAATTCTGGAGAAAGAACATAAACATTGTCTTAAGTTAAACACAGCGACCAACTATTCTTATCGTTTAAGTAATCGTTGATAGAATAGTATGCCTTTGAACAAAGGTTAGATTTTACTTTAGCTTTGAACGCATTAAAGGGCAAATCTAGCAAAGAAGAGGGTAGCTTGTTATAAAAAGATATACCAAGCCCAACAAATGAGTTATGAACCTTATGAAGCCGGTGAAATGGAGCACGTAATTTGTCCTTATTTCTGGTGTTAACATTGTGAATATCACTGTTTTTAGTGTATAAATGTATATTTTGTCTAATATATAAGAGGTTGGCGAAGATGAATTGTGATGCCACCGTGAGAATACCAATCTGTTTAAAAAAATCTCTCAAAGAAACTCTGGCACCGAGCTGGTAAATTGCTCGAACAGCTCGTTTCTGAAGAACAAATATATTTTGAATGTCAGCGGCTTTGCCCCAGAGCAGAATACCGAATGACATAACGCTATGAAAATAACTAAAATAGGCTAACCGAGCTGTATCAACGTCAGTGTATTGTCTTACTTTCCTGACGGCGTAGGCGGCTGAACTGAGCATTCCCGCTAGGCTTGATATATGTGGGCCCCACTGAAGTTTGGCATCTACTGTTATACCCAGAAAAACTGCCAAGTCTACAGTTTTAAGCATCTCTTTATCTAAAACGATGTTGGGTCCTAGATTTCTAACATTCGGTAAGGCAAACTTTATACATTTCGTTTTCTTAGCATTGAGAACTAAGTTATTTGTCGTAAACCAATCTGTAACCATTGAGAGTGCACTGTTTACGTCGTCAAAATCTTGTCTATTCCTGTCTACTTTAAAAATAAGAGAGGTGTCATCTGCAAACAGTACAACGTCACAGATACCCTTTAAATAGAATGGTAAGTCATTGATATACACTAAAAACAAGAATGGACCCAGTATTGAACCTTGAGGTACACCTAACTGAACTGGTAGCCCGGAAGATTTCACACCATTTACATCTACACATTGAAACCTATTATGTAAATAATAGTAATAATAAGGTAAGGCACAGAAAATAAATTTACAGTTATTGGTCTCATTGAGATGTAACATCAAATGGACGTCCATTTGATGTTACATCTCAATGAGACCAATAACTGTAAATTTATTTTCTGTGCCTTACCTTATTCGCAATATTTGTCGGATTTCAATTCAATTATGCCATTTTTTCTTACACCTAAACTATCCCCATATAATAATATAACTGTGGAACTGGGGTTTATTTTTGTCAATTTAATTTTACTAATTAACTGGCTAATACTGGCACCGGGAAAACAATTATTAATTACATATTGTTGTGAACGCTGATTAAATAAACTACCAAACCCTTGACCAAATTTGTCAGTAAATAGATATGTTGTGTTATTCAAATTATTCATACTATTTTTATCATCATCCATACAGCTACCTTTTGGCTGAGCCATTGAAAGTGTGGGTGTAACAAGTTGAGGCTGGGGCTCCTGGGAGCAGGCACAGCTAAAACAGAGGTTTTTTGTCAGAGACTCATACAACTCTGCATTGTACTTGACCAGGTCTGCCAACTCATTGGCCTCCTGCAAGCGCTTACTCAGGTCTTGTTGAGAAGCCTCATATTTACTAAAGATATCCTTTAGAGCATATTCCTTAACCAACAATTCATCCTGAAGGTGCTGAGTATTGGTGTCATACATAGTATTAGATAATTGTAATTCACTATTACACTTCTTTAATTCTTGAATTAAATTTAGATTTTTATGCCTAAGTTTTGTATTTAATTTGTTAACTTTAATGCGTTTTAATGATTTATGGATTTTTATGATTAATCTATTAATTTTAATATATTTTTTTTATCTTGTTATGGCTAGTAAACAGTTTGCCTTTAGTGATAGTATCATCAGTTAAGTCTATTGTAACTATTGGCTCAACACATGTGGATCCGGACCCGCTACCAACCAACTCATCATAAAGTTTGCATGTGATCGCAGACTCTTCACCGGCTTTGAGAGATTCCAAATGGGTTATTGTGTTGTGGGCCCTGCTTAATTCCAGTTCCAATTCAGATATCCGTCTCAATGCCAGTTCGTGGGTGTCTCTACATTGCTGGAAATTTGACACGAGTTGAAGGAGATGGTGATGCTGGTCTAGTGTGTCCATATGCTGTGTATGTAATTCCGCCAAATGGTTCTTAAGCTCAGTGTTCTTATTATTTATGTACTGTACTTCCACCTCGCTGTCTTCCCTTTCCTGTAGCAGCTGGTCGCACTGCTTAAAAAGCAGTGCGACCAGCTGCTACATGCATGCTGTATTCCAACTCTTTTAATGCCGCCCTCAGTTGTTCCTCCAAGGATGCAGTTCTACGGGTCAACATATTGATAAGCAAACCCTAGAAGCACCCTGGAAGAGAGAATTAAAAAGTGTATTGGAATAAAAAACAAACAAATTAATAATTAAGTTTTATTCAATACATTTCATCAACAGACAATTCTTCCTTGATCCTATACCATGTCGAAACATCCGTAACACGCCGAAATCAACAATCAGTTACATACAGATGTAGAAAATATTACAAATTACATAATAATTACTATTAATGGGCTATTTATTACAATTGTTGATGATGCCCGCCGGCGATACACCCAGGTGGGGTTCTTATTAAAATAAAATCATTTTTACAATAATAATCGTAATTACACAAAATAAAATATTTAATTAATCATAATAATTGTGCGAATAATCGTAGTAATGATGACTCTCAACGCATAATTAGACATTTTATGATAAACATTCTAAATTAATATAATATTATAAACTAATAAAATTCGTTTCTATCGATTAACTACGAACAAATGATTTAAACCATAATTATTGCTTCATAAATCTCCATTATGTTATGATGAAACCAATGGAAGAACTACGAACATTAGGAAATTATATTTACATACATCCCAAATTACAGATTAGTTCATCACAAATTGATTGTCTAAATAACCTGTTTTTTTCAAGTCGTTAATTTTTGTATTCATTCCGATAGCTACATGATAATTAGTTTTATCGGTGATTACTTACTTATTTTTTAGTTTTAATTTTCTCATGTATTCATAGGAGAATAAACATATCTCAAACCTAATTAAAATTTCAGTACGAGATCAATCAATAAAAGATAAACAATCATCTTACATTTTAATACTTCGACGCGTCGTTCTTAAGCATTACTTTCATTTGTGATGATCCAATCTGAATGTAGGATGCAACTTTATTACAATGATCGTATAGAAATACCAAACAATTTAATTTCAAAATTAAAACTACGCACCATTATTACAGAAGCACTCTAAAATCATTAAACATTGGTTTGATTTAGTCTCAGCCTTTCAAACTACAGATATGTCTGATGGGCATGGATACAGAAAGTTCGTGTCGTGACACATTAGGAGAAAACACCATTTTGATATTTATCTGTTATCCTTCAACCATGCTCTGTTTGTAGTGGTCTATAGGAATGCGTGTTAGTTGTTAGTGAATTTATGAGACTAAATCAAACTGGAATTGATATCAATCTGATAATTATAATGCGCTCGCCACTACGAGACGGTGAAAATAAATTTTGATAATTTGGTCCCAATTATTGATTATTATAAACAAACTTGGTGATTAAATATAAATTATATTTAAATACGTTCTGTTCAAAATAGTCGACTGCTTATAAATTGTGATATTTTGCGCTGAGTGGTAGAAAATATACATAAGCTGTAGTAAAATACCATAAAACTACCATTTTGAAATAATAGTCGACTGTTCCAAACAGATATTTTTTTAAGCTGCCAAACACAACGCTTGTTATTTAAAAACGGAATGAATTAAATGCATAGATAAATCAGTGCTATGAAATAAAATAGTTTAAGTACAATAATAATAATGAAGGATATATAATTTATAATCCTACCAGTATACAAATTCATTCCGTATCTCAAACTCTCTTTTATTTACGTACAATTTAGTTTTGCTCGCAATGTAACATTATTTTATCATGATTTAGACCACGGTACCAATTAAAAACAAAGCACTGGGCCGATAGCCCCCTACTGCTTTCGTATTATTTTGAAGAAAAAAAAAAGAAAAACGACCGTCGATTTCGTTCAAAAGATCTACATTAAATAAATGGTCGAAAGGTGAGCTAATTCATTTACCAAAAGACTATACACAACTTGTATTTTAAGCTCATTTTATGTAAAGTATTCACAATGTCACAGAATTGGTAGCTCATTACATTCCGAGCAAACGCAACAAGACAGTACGTACATACACATACAATATATTATTAATTATTGTAACACTTACATCAAAAACTGTAACACTAAAGGTTTGACACTACACATCAGCTACTTCAAGCGGGTATAAAAAATATTCTATGACCTCGGGTATACACTAGTTCACACTACAACCTGATTTCGTGATAAAATCGTCAATCCTATAGATCTTTACCGTCGGTAGATTGCTCATTTCATAATTCAGAACGATAGTCTTTACAATTTGTTTATGCCTCGTGATGTTGCTCGATTCGAGGCAGCCTCTTACTTCAATACGGCTAATTAACCAGCATTTTCTCTTAGGTGAGACTTTCGACCTACTAGATGAAAGGCCACATACATACATTTTATAAGCTTGCTTCCAATCAAACTTGCTATTGAATGAGACTCAAGTAAAACTTGCTGTCAACGAGGCTGCCTCATATCGATCGCTATATTTACAAATATATTGTGAACATGTTGTTGTCTATCTAGTCATAATCAGTGAGTGGAATATTAAATACTAATATTTAAACTGAGCCTTTATTTATGTATTTATCTGATAATTCCTTTGAAACGGCAGTTTATTTATTCTGTTATGTTTTTATTATTATAAAGATTGCGTGATGTATGAAGATAAAATGGGAATTTTGAAAATAAATATAACTTCGTAAAGAAACCTATAATTTTATTAACTTAATAAGTAGGAAATAAATGGAAGGAATGTAAAGTGAGCATTTTAGATTACATAATTATAAGAATAAAACCCAAAATTTCACAAGTCCAAGATAGCAATAGTAAACAGTTTTAAAAGAATATTGATAAAACAAATTTATTACTTGTATAGTAAAACATATCAACAAAATGAATTGTACAAGATTTTCGATAAACTATGTCAAGTTATAAATTTTATTGCGTTTATGTTTGTCACCCGTAGACCCCAATGTTTTGTAAAGTAAACATTTTATTACACTGAAGAATTAGCAAGAGGGTTCGAAGAAGGTGGCGCTCACCCTGTAGACCTACATGAAGGTGACATGTTACAGGTCACATTATGAATACTTGTTACGATATGCAGGCCTTATAAATACTTGCCACATTATTATATAACAGCAACTCTCTAAGAGAAGTAAATTCTTCTAAGGATCTCAAGTTACACAACTTGTATATTTCTTTGCGAACCTCCAAATTATATCGGCCACACCACACCGGTTTAGAAAAATAATAGATTTTAAGTAGTTTTCAAACGTAAATACAGATAGTTCGCAAATACATGATAGGTCTCGAATTATTCAGCCACTAGAGCGAAACACAAATAATATCAGGCGATATAGTTCGATATGTACGTATGTACATGCGTGGGTCGCGCCAAATTCATTATAATATCAAATTCGTATAAAAATTGTTTTCATTTCACTTTTAGAACTAATTTCCGAAACCCACTTCAATAGGTACTTTTGGTTTTGGAGCAATGGTACTATTTGCGCACAAGCGGTATTCCACGATATTTTGCTACCTCCTTGCGCAAATGCGGTAATTTTATTGTCAGATGAAATATTAATCTACAAATAAATTAGAGGAACTTTAGGGAGTTGTTTATTGAAAAAGCTTATACACATGCAAAAATAACAGGACACATTAATCAAAATTATAGTATCCCAGTGTTTAGTACGAAAACGCACGCATGATATCAATAAGGACATAATCTCAACTCTGAGCGAAAAAAATCAGTTAAAAACTAATGGAATAATCAAAAATACAGAATTATTTCTCTCTACCATTGCTCCAATCCGTATCTAAATCTAACTCAACCATTCTGGCATAAATCTGCCAGCAACCAATATCATTGGAGGAACGAGTTTTGGTTCGCGAAAGCGGGCGCGGCTCGCAGCATATTATTGTTTTGTCCGGTTGGATTAACGAAGTTATTGTTCATGATATTATTTTGCATCATAAAGCCCCCCATGGGCATCTGTGGGGGCATCTGTGGGGTCATCATGGGGAGTTGCTGGGGAACATGCGCAGGGCTATTCGGGCTAGATGTTAACTGGTTCATAGAAGGTGCAGGGCCGGCTTTAGGGGACCTGGGAGCTAGAAGGTTGTCTACGTCAATGTTGATAGCCCCGGTGGTGTCTGCCCAGGTGGCCCCGAGCTTGGTGCTCGGTTTAGCGTTGGTTGCTACAGGTTGCTGCTGCTGGTTGTTTGGCGCGATCGGTTGCAGGAGACCGACGGGTGTTGGTTGGATACCTGTATGTTATTATGTATGTGATTATAATTATGGGTATTTCTTCTGCTGTTTTATAATAAAACTTTATGTTAGGTACAGTAAGCGAGAGCGTGAGTTATCCTTATTTTTCAACAATATCTCATATTTTAACTATTCTTACGCTGTCGCGTACCGTTAATCTTTGCTTGAAGAAAGCCATTAAAGACGTAGTTTTGCAAATAATGTTGTTTCTTTTATCTCGCTCGCACTTTTTGCGTGACAAAAGGTAAAGTAAGGAAAACACATTATGACTGAATCAAACTACGACATACATATTGATTAGTAATTATTTTATTGACGGTGGGTATATACAGACACAAAGATCATTAGGAATCTCTACAATATGCTGCAATAGCATCAATACTTAAAACTAACACAGAGTTACATGGAATCTCATGGCTTTGCCAACTAACATTACATTTAAAAAGACGATCACTATACTTAAGTAACTAGGACATACGTTTTACTAATACGATGAAATTATTCCGTTTCTGCCAAACTTTTCTCCATTAATCCGAGCACTTGTCCAGCGAAAATGGCTGCTTCAGACTTGGGCCCACCAAGTCGCATCGTCAGGTCGATATTGTTCAAACAGTCTATGAGCCAAGACCTTAGCTCCACCATAACATTGAAAAATTCCTGTTTCAGGATAGTAGGGGGCAAAACGATCACTATGGAAGCTAGTAATGATAAGACAGCCGTCTGTATCTTCGGATCGGGAGTATATCTCATGTATAGCACAATTCTGATGACTTCCCAACAGTAGACCGACACTTTCGGACAGTTTTTCGATGCTAACACCACATTGCCGACCACAGATAAATATTTTAGCAGTAGAATATTATCGATATCCTGTTTTAAATTGTGGTGGCTTAGAGTAAGCTGTTTGTGCCCGAAGCCGCCCAACAAAGGGTAGAAGAAATGATCGGCTACGCTCGCGAAACGATTTCTCTTTGCTTTCGCGAAGGGATGAGCCTGCATCGTATGGAAATATCTCGTTTTATTAATCAGTCGTCGCCTTATTATTTCTTCAGCCGGCACGTTCTGTTGTGGCTCACATATTATCTCAGTCTTCGGTTCAAGATTTTTCTTCTTTGAGTACACATCGGCTATTCGATTCACAGCTTCAGATAGCACATCTAGCATGAAAATCTTCGTCGCGATGGAATACCGTCCCATATCCGTATGTATTTCTTTACATAAATGTTCGGCTGCCACTTCGGGTCTTTCGCAAACTACTGCAACGCACGTTTTGAACTTTATGGAATCAAAATTGTCTATTTGGTATTTAGCCTCGAGATGTACGAATATATCTAATAATTCTATGGCTACTTTTGTGTCTTCGTCTCTCAGTTGTTTGTTAACTAACTGTTCAGCTACTTGTAGACTTCCTTCGAATAGTTCTACGTCTGATGCATCAACTATAAGTTCTATCAAATCTCGAAGGTACTTAGGATGTTTCTTAGCGCTTGCCGGGACATCGTTACTCATATCATACGGAACTAAGTCATCATCAGAGTCTAAATCCTCTTGCTTGCCGTCTAATGCATCCAGCTTGACAGATATTATAGTTTTAACTATTTCCTTAGTTTGTTGCGGCCCTTTGACAGCGCAACTGACGATGGTGTTATGAACTCTAGAATTTTCGTCATCAGCGAATTTGCGAGCTATACTATCTAAAGTCCTTTTCAGATTCAAAGATCTTGGCACGTACTTCTCGGGACCTTTTCGTCTATGGTCTATAAGACATCTGTGTGATAGATCTTTTAGATTCCGATATATTTGCTTGCAAATGTCTCCCATGTCTTCGTATTGAAATTTTAATTCGACTTTATCGGATTCTAATTCGGACATTACTTTGAGTATGATTTCAATGGTGGCGGTACCAACGCATCGGAACTCTTGGGACAGTACATCTAAATGCTTCCCCATTCCTCTAAGCAGAATATTTTTAAGCTCATTCGTCTTCCAAACTGATTTACTCCACAACGACATGGTAACTCTATACCTGACAGCTAGAATAAGCAACTGCGATATATAGATATGTTCCATCAAGTTCGAAGTATTGGCAAGTCTGACATCAGCCCAAACGGTTGCCAGCCGTAAGATTAAATCGTTCATATTTCCTTCAGAGTTCTTTGTATAGGAAAGATAGTACAAGAGATTCTCCTGTATAGTTGTATCTTTAAAATCTTTAGGTTTTACATAAAACGGGATTTTGTAGCTTAGTATTTCTTTCCAATCATTGTTTGTGTCGAAGTTATCTCCAATAACATTATATATTATTTGTTGATCAGCTTTATAATGTATTGGGCATCTTTTCAGAAGAATAACGCAAACATATTCTATAGCTTGTCGGGATAAGTGCCTTAGTAACGTTTGTATGAGCCTGCGTTTGACATATCTACTTGGTTCAGCGGTCTCCGTCCATCCTGAGAGAACATCGGCGAAACTGGCTATTACGGGGGACTCTCCACTCATATAATAATTCGTAATAATCTTTGATAGCAAATGGGACAAGCATTTTATATTATACTGTGTGCCTTGGTGAAAACTGCTGTCAGACATGAAATCGATCACTCTAATAACGTGAAACATTAAATAATAAGAGTAATTTTCGTGAGAAAACCCTTTCGGGGTATCAGTTTCTAGTCTATTGGCAACCCTTTGCGGCAGTGTTGCCAGCAATTGAACATAGTTCTCCCACGCATTCTCTCGTTTGTATACCTCAGCTGGTTGGTAATTAAGGAGACTACAATCAACTATTGCTGTAAATATCATATCACTTTTAATATACGTCATCAGTATTTCTGACAACGCTTTTAACGTCACAACTTCCCTTTCAGTCTTGAAGAACCCGCATAGACTGGACAATATTTCATGACTGACTTCAAAACTTTCTTCTACAATGAAAAGGCTGAGTATTTCTAATCTGCAAACCGGCCACTGTGGAAGTAACATCCTTACGATCGTAGTGAGAAGCTCAAGGTACGTGTCTATAACATCCGGTGTGAGTACGATATCTTCAATCTTGCTCAGCTTCTGCACGGTGATCGGTCCCGGCAGAAACAACAGGACTTCTCTCAGGGAGTTTTCAGCGTATTTCAGGTCTTTCTCGGTCTGAATGGTCTGTGTGTAGACTAAGCGGTGAATGGCGAGTTTCAAGGCCTGCTGCCACGCCGGGTTCGATTCTCCTGCAAATAAAAAAATCCTGAAAGTGTCCAAAACTGTTGGGTACATCTTTTATTTTCACATGCACTTTTGTAAAAGGAAAAATTAAAACAAAAACAAAAAAAAAAAAAAACTCAATGTCGTAGTTTTTTTTATACCGTTTAACATTTCAAAAGATTCAAATACACGACAAAAGGCCATGTAATGAATCTTCAATTAAAATTAATTGAAAGTCCCGCGTTTAACTGATCTTTTATTGCTCCGGTTTCAACGAATGAATCGATAAATATTTTATCAGCGAAAAAACACGAGTAAAAGTATTCAAATAATTAGTGACAGACGTTGGACTTATATACTTTATTATAAAAATGGCTACCATTATTTCGAAAATGTATTTACAAATAAATAATAACATTACATATAGTAGGGGAAGTACTGCTCGATTTTTGCGACCTATTTTGTACCGAATAAATTTAATTTCTAGTAGTTGTTTAGCATTCACTAATCATGAATGTGAGAGTCAGCCGCCGCACCCAAGGAGGAATCCAAAGTTACAGCATGTCAGTTGTGAAAAAAAATAATTAAAAAGTAATTTCATACCGTACCAAAACCATATGGGACGATTATTGGGATCATCTTCTACCCAAAAAGCTGCGTGGAAGTGAGGGGAATATAGGTCAGTCGCCTAAATGAACATAATTATTACAATGGCACATCAGGATAAATTCGAAACTATAGGTAATAGGGCCATAGTGGTCAAAGGAACCACGATATCAATTTTAAATAAAAATAAAACTGCATTTTTGTTTTTTTTTAAAAGCTTCTGCCACAGCCAGGAATCGAGGAAGTTTTTTTTTTACAAAAACAGCACCGTTTTTATTGCACTAACCGATAGTGTATGAATCAAATGCTGTGAACAAACGTAAAGTGACATCAAAGGAAATATTTTGATTTTTCGTAATTTACGAAACATTCAAATTGCAAAGAACTGACACTTCCTTTGATTTTACACAAAGTATCTATTCCTTTGCAGTATTTGATCCATGTCAGCAAAACTATCGCTCACTATAAAAATACCGAGTGCTTTTTTATAAGAGGAATAGGGTACGATTTTCGGTTCAGGCAGCTTCAAAAAAAAAAACAAATAATGCAGTTAGTCTTTGATCACTTAGCCCTACTATCCGTAGTTTCGAATTTAGCCCTGATGTGCCATCGCAACAATCAAGTTCACTTACTCGACTGACATATATTCCCCCCACTTCCATGCAGCTGACTATTTTTTTTTTTTTTTTGATTGAAGATGATCCTAAAAACCATTCCGTAAGATTTTGGCGCGGTAAGAAATTACTTTTTTTTACAATTTTGCCATGCTATTGGAATCCCAACTATTGGAGCAGTTGACCCTCAGATCTCCTACACAATAAGGAAACGCTACTTTTGGTATGATTTTCAGCCGGTATACAATTACTTTTTAAAACTAACGCCGCCGCCCGTACTCACACACAAAGAAAAAAAAAAAAAAAACAAATTCTACTAACTTACAACACACAATAACGGTCATTTAGTCTGAAAGAGACATGCATACAAGTTATTACCAAACGTTTTAGAAGTCTAAAATTATTGTAATACTATCAAGTGTTTTGGAACATGGTAACAAAACTTTTACCATGGATTCAGTACATGATTCTAGAACAGAAATTTCAGGCTGGTTTAAAAAATAACAGCTGCTCCTTACATTTTTATCGTATGTATTGCAATTTTGTAGGCAACATCAGATTTTTTTTTTTTAAACTAATGATAACTTTCAACGCTTGTGGGTCTAGAAACTAGAGAACTCTAGAATCATGTACAGAATTCATGGTACTTCAAAGTTTTACGATGTTCCTTCCAGTGTTTATAAAATGTTTATTTAATTTCTAGTTTAATTATGTTGACTCTGAGTTTTCGAATCTGATGCCTCGATTATGTGAAAACTAGGTCCGCATCTGTTCTTGGTCGTCGAACGTATGCACAGTATAGAGCGAAGTATCAATAATGCTGATGAGACGTCAATCATCCGACTATGTTCCAAGTGACACTGATCCCCTCAAATCATGATAAATATAATGAAAGGTCCAACCAACTTGACCAATTACACTATTGATATTTTCTCCATGAGTTGTGCTTCGTATAGACGTTCCCTGTTTAAACCATTGAGATAGGAAAACATGGAGATGGCATATTCTACTATAGGAAGAATGGTTATACAAATATCTGTCATATCGACACAGACATGTCAAAAAGCGCTTTGTTTCTTTTTAACTAATCAAGAGCTACGTATGAAAAGAGAGACATCTAAATGTTTGTCAAGGACTAAATTTGACAACACTCTGTGTGACGTCAAAATCGTGTCTATGCGTGACCGGTCGCCATGTTGAGTGCCGAGTTTTATGGTAGATGATTGGTAGATGTGCTGTCAAACGGTTGCTTGCTCTCTCTTGCACTCACAGGAACAAACCTACGAAAGGCGGCCACGTTGAGTGCCCGATTTTTGTAGGTATGCACGCTATTTTTGTTGGTATGCACGCTATTTTTGTGGGTATGCACGCTATTTTTGTAGGTATGCACGCTATTTTTGTAGGTATGCACGCTATTTTTGTAGGTATGCACGCTATTTTTGTAGGTATGCGCGCTATTTTTGTAGGTATGGCAAGTCCATACGATTATAAGTCAGTGGTTTAAACAGTGCGAAGTGTGCACGTCAATATAGCCCAAATTGGTTTGTTTTGTTGTCTTCTAGCTTAAAGTTTATTAGACACAATTTTTATTGTTCTCCTTTGTCTCTAATAATCATACATCATTGTCAAATAACAGGTATGCCCTGTTATTTGCATGGTTACTGAAATGCCAATTTTAAATGTTATTTAATTTAAGTTGTAATTAAAAAAAAATAATTGCAAGTAACTAGTGCGTTGTTGATGTGTTTATTTAAATATGTAAATAATGTTGTAATTTCAAGTAACTGCGAGCACGGGGGTCAACGGTCATGGGTTCCACGAACTATCGAGTTTTGAAAATCCTTTTATTTTTTCTTAGACACAACTAATTTAAATTGACCTCGTATAACTTGGAACATAGTCTGCTGAGCGTATCTCCAGCGTTAGCTTTCGACGTCGCGTAATCGTGATTTAGTCTACACATACGTTCCTTTTGTATTACCGTATTTAAAGCAAATAAATTACGTTTTTTCTTGTCGTCTGTATATTTACAGCTACAGTGAGTGTGTGAGCTACTGACCTGGTGTGAGTGTGGGCTGTAGCGTGCTGGACGCGAGCTGTGACGTCAGTGCGTCTACGGCGCCAAAGCCGTCGAGTGTCGACATTGAGGAGGGAGGGAACTCGCTGAGCAGGTCCAAGTTTGAAGGTGCAGCTGTTGAGATAGGTGCGGTTAGTAACGAAGTTTACAATATCTGAGCAGCAATAGGGTAGATGACTGTTTTTTTTTTAATTTAGATTTTTCGAAACACTGAAAAATAATTAAGCCACAGTAAAAAGATTGCATTTTAAAGTCTATGCTAGACAGAGACAGCATACTAGCACCTGACGTCACAACACGGAAACGCAATAGTAACTTCGCACCATTCACTACAATGATCGTTTTGCGTGACAAGGATAGAAGAATAATTTCAAAATCGTGAACTAGATAATAATTGAAAGATCCATGTTGGCGTCACTTGTAAAGGCCACAACGCTCCTCCCACAAAATGGTCGTTCCGTGATACAAATAGGATTGTCGTATTCCTATGGTTTCCCAATCATAGACAGTGGTTCTACAGAATACGTACACCATTAAAATTTTAATACACGAAAACTCACCTGCCGACGTCATACTGCTCGTATTAACAATATTAGCGCTCGAACTAAGCAAACTGTTGCCCGAACTCATCAAATTATTGCCCGAACTCATCAAATTAGCGCCAGAACTCATCAGATTATTGCCCGAACTCATCAGATTATTCATATTATTGCTATTGTTGGTAGACTCGAACGCGCTAGTAAAATCGGCGAATCCATCGTTGTTGTTCGCTGGCGGTCCAAAAGCGTTGGTAAAGTCACCGAATTCGTTTGATACTTTCCGCGGGAGTGGCGGCTCTTCGGCTCTGAAATTGAAGAAATAATACATTTTAATGCTTTTAATTACATTTTTTTCCTGATAGTGTAGAATTTGAGTGAAGACGTTCCAGCTAAATTTTGGCTTTAAGGCGAAAGCGTCAGGGTAGCCCGCGAAATTCAAATTTTCTTTCGTTTCTTGCAATTTACAAGTCAGTATTAGGTTGTATGTTGATCAAAATTTAATTCGCGGTCGTAACAAGTATGTATTCAAAGTCAAAGTCAAAGTCAAAGTAATTTATTTGTCAAAAACATGGTATTGAGGATGTTAAATACAATAAACAATAGTTCAACATGTTTCCCCATTAATTGGTATACAAATATTAGATGATATAAAATAAATGGATGGAAATAAATGGAGCGGCCCAGATAATAATATAGATCATAAATACATTAATTATTACACACATACACTCTTAATTTCTAAAAAATAAAAAAAAATTACATTCATCGGTATTTAAAAATTTCATAATTCAATATATAATATAATTTTGCATTTTAATATTCACCATTGCATCTATCATTTCAATATTTTTATTAAGTCATTCTTGTCATTTAAAAAATCATTTAAGTTATAATAACATTTCTCCAACAACCATTCTCGTAACTTGATCTTAAATAATCTTATCAATCGAAGCTCCCTTATATATTTTGGTATTTTATTAAAGATTCGTATAGCCATCATACTACAGTTTTTTTTTATATAAAGAACTTTTACAGCAGGTTGTTCTAAGCATTGTCGGATCCCTGCTAGGGTACAGTTTTGTTTTTCCAAAATTTTCAAATAATTCTGGATGCTCTTTAACAAATACTCCGATTTGCATTATATACAGATTAGTGATAGTTAATAAACCAAGTCTTTTAAATAATGGACGACACGATTCTAAAGGTCCAACGCCACATATTGCCCTTACACACTTTTTCTGAACGAGAAACACCTTATTTATATTTGTGGAGTTTCCCCAAACCAAAAGACCATATCTAAGAACGGAGGCGACATATCCGTGATATGCTGTCAATGCTGCTTTTTCGCTTGCAATTTGCCTTAATTTCTTTAGTGCAAATACGAATCTGTTAATTTTACTACACACGAGATCTATGTGGCTTTTCCAGTTGCAATGCTTATCTATCAATAAACCAAGGAATTTATATTCTTCTGTTGACTCGATAGGGTGGCCATCGGCTCTTACGTCATATACTATTTCTTTCGAATTATAGAACCTAAAAGTCATAAATCTGGTTTTTGCAATATTGGCACATAGTTTATTGTCATTAAGCCATTCCAAGATTGAACTTGCGGCATTATTTAGCAAAACATTGTGAGTATCATCTGTGGTTTTTCCCTCGTGAGTAACAATTACTGAGACATCATCAGCAAAAAGAATACACTGATGATCTACTGCTGAAGGCAAGTCATTTATGTACAGTAAGAATAAAGGTGGACCCAAGATACTCCCTTGGGGCACACCAGAACTACTCGTTTTGCATTTTGACTTATATGTTTTCATATTATTTATATTGTCTAAGGAGCTTATCTCCACGCATTGAGTCCGATTTGTCAAATAACTATTTATCCAATCTAAAGCCGGTCCTCGAATACCTAGCTTTTCACATTTATTAATTAGTCGATTGTGATTCACGAAGTCAAAAGCTTTGGACATGTCAAAGAAAATTACAGATACTGGTATGCGTTTGTCAACTTTTGCTAGAACTTTACTCACTAGACCATAGGCTGCTAGCGTCGTTGATTTGTTTTTCTGAAATCCGAACTGTTCTTTCCGAATTACTTTAAACTTAGTTAGATAGTCATTTAGTCGTCTGTGCATTACTTTCTCGAAGATTTTGGAAAATATTGGTATTAGTGTAATCGGTCGGTAATTATCTATTAGCATTTTATCATTTTTTTTATGCAGAGGGCGAACAATGGACTTTTTGAGGAGATCCGGGAACACACCTTGTTCGAAAGACAGATTAATAAGTTCTTGTAGAATAGGTGATAATATTTCTGCACATGCTTTAACGACACGAGTACATATACTGTCAAAGCCCACAGATGCAGTATTATTTAATGATAGTATAGTTTTAAACACTTCTTCAGAGCTACAAGGGCGAAGGAACATAGTATGATCCAGTGTAGGCAATTCGTATTTTTTCAAATTAATGTTTGTGCTTGGATGGACAACCTTAGTGACCTCATTAAAAAAATCGCTAAACGCTTCTACAATTTCTTCTGGTTTCTTTAAACGTTTGTCTTTTTGATAAATTTCGTTAATTGTACTGTAGGTTCTGACAGAGTCGGTGTTGTGTTTTATTATCTGCCAGGCGGCTTTGCACTTATTTTTGGCATTGTTGACATGTTTTAGATTATAATTTTTCTGGGATGTCAGTATACACTTCTTAAGAACTGAGCTGTACTTTTTAACTTTACGTTGTAGTATGTCGTTTTTTCTTTGTTTAAAGCATTCGTACCTTAGTTTACGTTTTTTTTGACACGATATTCTTATACCTTTTGTTATCCATCTAGGAGCTGAGATGTTAGCTTGTATTTTTTTCCGTTCCAGTGGGAAACAGAGATTATAAAATAAAGTGAATTCTTTGTGGAAATTATTAAATGCTTTATTAATATCTTCTTCATTTATAATATCTTGCCACTCGATACAGGAAATGTATTCTCTGAATTTTGAAATATTCTCTACACTGTAATTTCTAGAGGTAATGAACCAATATTTAAGTCTCAAGTGCTTATTCTCTACTGGTATTTCTAAAGTCTGTCCTGTATTATGATCAGATAGATAAAGATCATGTACCTGTCCTTTAGCATCCGGAATGTTGCTTATAATATGATCAATGCAAGACCTTTGCCGTGTTGGCTGCGTTATGTGTAATATGAGATTATAATTAATAGTAATGTCATGTAATTTATTGTCTAGTTATATTATTATTTTTTATCATGTCAATATTTAGGTCACCAGTAATAATAATTTTTTTGTTTTGTTTTTTTGATAAATTATGTAGCAGTAAGTCAAATTGGTCAAAGAATGTTTTGATGTCACTATTTGGAATGCGATATAAACATATAATAATAAACTGATATGAGGGCAGGTAGGTACCGCAACATTCAAACGTTTTCTCAGATGATAAGGTTTTACAAATTGGTAATTCTTTAGATTCAATATTTTTCCTCAGAAGGATACATACACCTCCCCGTTTTTCTTTGAGTCGAGTGAATGACGCAACTAATTTAAAGTCTTTGAATAAGATATTACTCTCATTACCTGTTTTGATGAACGTTTCCGACAGGCATAAAACATCAACATAAATATTTTTTTTAGTCTCGAAATGGTCTACGCATAACTCTAGATTTTCTATTTTATTCAGTAGTCCTGCTATGTTTTGGTGAAATATCGTAAACTTTTTGTCTTTTGTCGTCTCGAAAAAGCGTTTTATTTCCGACCAGTAATGAATTTAATTTTTTAAATAATGAATTTATTTTTATTTACATAATTATAAACATAAAAGTGATCAATACAACTCTTTAAGACCAGGTAATCCTAATAAATGACTATTTCATGAAATCTTGACATTTGAGGATTATAATAGGTTGGGGAAAAAATTTCTTCGCATTTTTTAAGAAAATTCAAAACATTTTTTAATATAGTTTATTTACATTTAACTAAAGTACGTAGGTACCATTTTGTTCGATAACTTTTTGCCATCTTGTAGGTAGGGACATGATCCCATTGCTATAGAAATTTTGGGACTTCTGGTCAAAATACCGCGACAAGTGGTTTTGGCAGTCCTCTCGTGATGTTAACCTGACACTGCCTAAAGAATTCTGAAGAGACCGAAACAGGTGGAAATCTGAAGGTGCAAGGTCAGGACTATACGGCGGATGCATAAACACCTCCCAGCCAAACTCTCTTAATTTTTGCTGAGTGGCTAAAGATGTGTGAGGTCTAGCGTTATCATGATGAAAAACCACACCCCTTCTGTTGATTAATTCCGGCCGCTTTCTCTCAACTTCTTGCTTTAATCTCATCAGTTGTTCGCAGTAGAGTTCAGAATCGATGGTCCTGCCTGGTGGTAACAGCTCATAATGAATAATGCCCTTCCAATCCCACCACACACACAGCGTCACCTTGTTGCGAGTTAACCCGGGTTTCGCCACAATCTGTGAAGCCTGACCGGCCTTTGACCACGACCTTTTTCGCACGTTCTTGTCATACGTGATCCACTTTTCATCACCAGTTATCAGCTTCTTCAAAAATGGTTCGGTTTCATTCGGCGCGTCGGGTATGTTTGCCGATGCGAGAGTGGATGATTTCTACGCAATTATCCGCAAACGTTGCGCTTCTCTACGGCACAGAACATGCGGCAGCCCCCACAGCATACTGAGGGCATTGAATGATCGGTGGGACTGTCCAATGTTTAGCCGATGGGTGGGACTGCACACACAGGTTGCAGCAAGATAGGCTAGACAGGCTCTATGACTGTTATGTTATGTTTTGTTTTCTTTTGTTAGTGAAGTGTAATGTTTTGTTTTGTTTTGTCTCATTATGTGTACCTCCTAACAATAGTTTAATAAGTGAATATGTATCTACTAACAATATGGACACTGGTCTGCAAATAAATTATTATTATTATTATTATTATCTCCTTTATTTATTTTTTAAACTTATTTTATTACATTTTTAAATATTTTTATAAAAACATTAAAAAAAAAACATTTAAAAATATAAAAAATAGTGATCCGCCGGTAGCGGGTGCAGGGTCCAAGCTACCGGTGGTTAGGGCCCCAGAGACAGGAACCTCCTCACAATACGCGCCGTATCAAGGAGGACTGCCTTCTGAATCAGGCCCTTCACCCAGCCACCCAACGAGAGCCTCTTGAGATGTTGGTCGAGGCTCTTAGCGATAAGGCCATTGACCGTAACGACTATCGGCACAATGATTGCCGAGTCCACATTCCACATAGCGACAACCTCGTGGGCTAAGTCGAGATACTTCAATTGTTTCTCCTTCTCAGCCTTCACGAGGTTCTCGTCATGCGGGATAGTGACATCGATTATCATTGTGCGGCGCACTGATCGATCTATTACCACTATATCAGGCTTATTGGCTACAATAGTCCTGTCAGTGATAATAGATCGATCCCAGTATAACGTGACATGGTCATTCTCGAGAACTGGGTCGGGCACATACCTGTAATACGGTACCTCAGAGTCCACAAGGCCGTATTTCAGAGCAAGTTGCTGATGGATAATCCTGGCTACTTGATTATGCCTGTGCAAATACTCACCGTTAGCTAAACGAGAACACCCAGAAGTAATATGTCTGATAGACTCACCGGGACAATGGCATGCCCGACATATGTCGATCGTCCCGTCTTTCATTATATACTTCCGGTAGTTATTCGTTAGCATAACTTCATCCATAATCGCACAGACTGAACCTTCGGTTTCCCCAAAGAGGTCACCGAAGCGTAGCCAGGCCACGGACGCTAAGAAATCTACGTCGGGCCCATGAAGGGCCCGGAAAAAGCGTCCGTGAAGCTCCTTGCTTTGCCATACTTCCTTGCGGTCGTTGGTACTAAGCACCACAGGTATGCGCCAGTTCTCTTTAGCCAAGGACAACGGGGTGAGTCCCTTGTCCACTGCAACTACATCTCGGTGCATACCCACGTCAGCCTTGAGAAAATATTCTCTGAGACTGCACACCTCGCGGTTGTGGAGGGTCTTAGCATTTAAAAAACCTCGACCCCCGCACTTCCGCGGAATGTACAGCCTCATGACAGACGAACGTGGGTGATGCATCCGGTTTGCAGTCAGCAGTGACCGGACTCTCCTATCCAGGGCGTCTAGTTCCGTCTGGGTCCACTTTAGTATGCCAAAGGAGTACATCAGGACCGGCATGACCCAACCGTTAAAGGCGCGCACCTTGTTGCCGCCGGACAAAGAACTATTAAGTACCTTTTTCAGGCGACCGAAGAAGCGCTCCTGCAACGATTGTTTCATGTCAGGTCCGTTAATGCCTAACCCCTCTGACATACCCAGGTATTTGTAGGTATCAGTTGCGGAGAGTGATCTCAGGTTTATAGAATCTGAGAGTTGTAGTCCCTCAGATTCCACAATCCCGCCCCGCTTTACATGCATGACTGCACATTTATCAACACCAAATTCCATCCTGATGGAATCACTAAAAGTTTTAGTTACTTTTAGTGACTCCAGCAGTTGCAATTTGTTGGTGGCAAACAGTTTCAAATCATCCATATAAAGCAGGTGGGATATTACCTGACCCCCTCTCCGCAAAGGATAGCCCAGCCCTGTACCCTCCAGCAGAGTGCTAAGAGGGTTCAAGGCTAAACAAAACCACAGTGGACTCAGACTGTCGCCCTGGAATATTCCCCGCTTAATCCTAATAGGTTCGTCGCTCCCCCGAATTTGTCGGCATCCTGGATAGCGAAGAACCGTCCTCCACTGCCCCATACACGTCGTTAGGAAGGTGCTCAGAGTTGTATCAATTTTGTACAACTCTAACACCCTCAAGAGCCATGTATGCGGCACCGAATCAAAGGCCTTCTTATAGTCTATCCAACATGTCGACAAATCCTTTCGGGATCGACGGACCTGTTGGCTTATGGCCATGTCAATGAGGAGTAGCTCCTTGGTGCCGCGGGACCCATTCCTACATCCATTTTGAGAGACAGACATAATAGAATTCTTTTCTAAATGAGAATTAATTTTCTCTCTCAAAATGGATGTAAGAAGTTTATAGACCGTCGGCAAACAAGTGATCGGCCTATAATTTTTGGGTTCCGTGGCATCACCTGACTTATGGAGCAGGTGAGTAACTCCTGTTGTAAAGAGCTGTGGCAGCGACCCAGACTCTAAGGCCGACTGGAATTGCGATGCTAAGCACGCGTGTGAACTTTGCAGCCATTTAAGCCAAAAATTGTGCAGTCCGTCCGGTCCCGGCGATTTCCAGTTCGGTATCGGGCGGGCTGCACTGGCTACATCGGAGGAAGTAATTATTACTTCCTCCATCTCCGGTATGGCGTCACACACGCGCTCAACATCCCGCATCCATTCAGCCTCAGTATGGCAAACGGGCACCGACCAGATGTTACGCCAGAATATGCTAGTGGCATCATCATCCGGGCGGCATACGTCTGCCACATTTTGCTCAGGTCGCTCCCATGCTCTATACACCCACCTTTGATCACGCTGGAATATGCGATTCTGGGTATACCGCTCAACCCGTCGCTTATACCTACGGATACGGCTTGCCCATGCACAGACCTTCTGCTTCAGGAAGTCAATGCGCTCTGTAACACGGGACATATATTCTTGAGGACTGATTCCAGTCCCCGAGAACGCCCGCCTCACAAAGCGCATCACTCTAGGGCGAGTATTGCCCTCCCTGAAGCAGTATAGTTTGCCGATGAGCACCCTGGTCCCCTCGATACGCTGCTCGATCCTGCACTGCCAGGCTGGAACAGCGGGTTTTGGTCGTGTAGCTATGTCACAATTTGGAAATTTGACATTGGCTACACGACACGCCGCAATAGCCGCGCAATACAAGATCGAGTGCGTATCTACGAGATCTTCGCTGCTTTCAAAATAAAAACCAAGCAGCGAATCCAAGGCACACACCATCGCCCTATTCGTTCTGTGCATAGGCAAGCGAGGTAAATGTGGTCTAAGTTGGACAGGGGCAGTTCTAAACTCCCGAATCGCATCCTCCAGCGCGCTCCTCAATCGTTCGTTACACTGGCTACTTACCGTAACAATCTCCTCGCCCCCCTCCTCATCATTAACATAAGACCGCGGTTGGGTTATGTCACTGACTAGAGGTTGCACCGCGGTCTGTGACGGGACAGGGACGATACGATTGCTCAGTACCTCTGAGCGCAGCCTATCAAGCGCGGCGTCGTCCAATCTGTGATTCCGTTGGATAACCCGCACCTGATCCGAAAGTCGTTGGGCCGAGACGTTGATGGCTGGTTGAAGCGCCTGGAACAGAGACAGCATCCTATCGCGGTACGTTATTATTATTATTATTATTACGTCGTAATAAAGAATCACAAATGAGTACACGGTTCATTAGGTTTCTTTCAGTGAGCTCGTGAGGTACCCAAATGTCGAGCTTTTTTGTGTACCCAGTTTTTTTTCAAATGCGCCAAAACTGTTTTGTGGTCAATTCCAGTTCTTCAGCTACGTCGTTACTACTTATATGCCGATCTTGCTCCACTTTTTCAAAAATGGCATCCATTTTGGTAATTGGGCGACCAGAGCGACGTGCATCTTTGACATCAAAATTTCCGGATTGAAAACGCTTAAACTAAATTTGTGCTACTCTCACAGACACTACACTAGGTCCATAAACATCGCAATTTTTTTTCGCGGCTTGCGTTGCATTTTTACCTTTTTTGTAGTAAAATTTTAAAATGTATAGAATTTCTTCATTAGATTCACTCATCTTGACGGTACGACAAACAAATGAAAATCACACATTTTCCTAATTTGAATTTGGAATTATGTTCTTTAAAATTTAAACTTTCAATGATACCAAAACCAGCCAGATACAAATAGTATAGCCAAAGAGATTTTATTACAAGTTCATACATACTATAATGCGAAAAGACTTTTTCCCCAACCTAATACTAACTTAAGGAGTTGTATTATTGATTCTAATGATTATAATTCTGTAAATACGTTGTTACGGCCGCGAATCATACTTTATTTAACATACAACTTAATACTGACATGCGAATTGTAAAAAACTTAAGAGAATTTGAATTTCACGGGCTACCCTGACGCTTCCCCCTTAAGTGCAGTTTGTATATACAGTTTAGAAGGATTTAAGACACCAGTATAGACATATAACAATTCATGCTTGATAAGTTAACCAGCGACGACATAGTTGCCATCGCGGGCTAAACCTGGTTGAGGCTGGCACAGGAGCGTGGGGATTGGCACAAGAACAGAGAGAGGCCCGTGTCAGGAGAAGTTTTGAGACGTAAGTCTATTCTGTAACAGGATTGTGATAGATAGCCTTATTTTGTGGTAGACCGTAGTTAATGATTTTATCCAACAGATAGCTACACACCTAGGGTCAAAGTCATCCAGCATCGTGCCGCCTGTAGCGAGGCTGGGCGGAGTGGGCGGCGCGGGACACGTCTTAAACAGGTCGTCCAGCAGCTCCTGCGACTGCTGGCTCTGTGCAGCTGGCACTGGAGGTGGCACTGATGATGAGGACTTGCCGTAGGAGGCTGCAGCACCTGGGTAAAACGGAAGATAAAAAAGGATAGCTTAAAAAAACTTTTAAATGTTAGGGGGAGATTAGAAACTGATCAATACTTAATAAAATATTAATTAATTAATAATAATTAAATAACGGGGTCTTATTGCGAAGACCCCGTTTTGTATCTTATTACAAAAGTGAACACTGACCCGATGCGAAAGTCAGCATCAAGATTTTTACCATACTCAGAATAAAGTTCGAAATACAAAAACTGGCTCAAAAGTTTATTATGCTTGGTCTAAAGATGGATCTTGTTTCGTTATTGATAAGTGATAACCGATTGAACCGTCGGCGTCGACCAATTACAATCCTTCTCTTCTTCAAAAGTTAAAGAATCACGGAACAGAAAAAAAAAACTGGAAGTGCGATGCAACAAAATTACTATAGGATCCGTTGTTGCCAAAGTCACACAAATACACCTATTATCATATAATGCACTACAAATAAACAATTCGTTTGATTTGTCGTTTTAATTTTCGACAAAACTAGCATAAGTCACAGATC
The DNA here is from genome assembly GCA_948252095.1 of Dicycla oo. Lineage (NCBI taxonomy): Eukaryota > Metazoa > Arthropoda > Insecta > Lepidoptera > Noctuidae > Dicycla > Dicycla oo. The sequence goes on along the minus strand of OX411732.1, from coordinate 1,015,730 downwards.
CTACATCTGAAAATAAACCTTTATGCTCTATGCCATAGAGCACTAAAGTAAAATAAATCCTATCCATAGAGTCTATGCACAGGATTTATTTTGCTTTAGTGCAGAAAGTATTTACAACGTTTTGTAATCTAGTCAAACTAGATTCGATTGATGTGTAAATTCCGCTACTCGACCATAGATGGCAATTATAAATCTAATCGCGTTAGCCATAAGTCCGATACAACGATATGTATCGATATACATATCCGATTTCTTGTTTAATTCGAAAAAATAAGTCTTGTTGGGAGTTCAGTAAAACTGTAGGAAGAATGACGTGGTATTATTTAAAAATAAAGTGACCTTCACTGCCACTCCAGTATTTGTTGTGCTGTCATTGTCATAAACGTAAAGAGTGTGACGGTGGAAAGCGAGTGCCTCTAATAATGGCTTATACTGTTAAATGTAAGCAATTGCAACATAGTTATATCGGAGCTGCTTGCCTTTGTGCAAAACACAGCGGACGTGATGGATGAGGACAGCATCATACCCTTGTGCAATACGGCGTTCAAGAGTGAAGACATTGTAATGGCTAAAAAGTTACTTTCTGAGTCAGTGCAAACCGGCGGGCGGAACATAAACCGTAAGGGAGACGGTAAAGAAAAACGCGACATGGAGGATATTCTACGTGTCATAAAGGAGACGGACCCCGAGTCCCTGCCAATCTTCGTTGCGAGGGACCTGCAGCTTCTTCCTCCTGTAACATTTGACCATTTAGATGCTACGAGGCCGTTAAAGGATATTATAAAGTTTTGATTACATTTTTGCTATAAAGTATCTATGCAACCTAATATACCTCTTAAAATACATTTGGTGTATGAATCTTAGGCAACATTATTTGTATTGTAATGTATAAATATTAAATTCTATCGACCCGACTACATCACTAATTGAGTAGCGAAGTATTTTCGAGAACGAAATAGTGAATACAATCAATCCAAAATAAACTTTATATTGATCGTATAAGGTTGATTTTAACTAGACGTTCTATTAAATTAAATTGAAATTAACTAAGATGTTATTAGAAAACAAATAAAATCGTACCTATTTACCGACACGCGACTGTAAGAAACACCTCCATTTTTTTTATTTTTCTCCTACTATCATTTTTGCAATCCTAAATGGAATAATACAGCATAGCTACGGAAAAATAAATTTGTCGCAAGGCTAGCTACTCGACGCGATGTTAGAACACGACTGGGACCAAGTAAGCGTAACAGCGCTTATTTGTGGCACGCGTGCCACGCCTACTTTGCACTTCCACTGATTTTCAGTTCCGTGGTTAGAGAAGTATTCAAATAAAGTTGTCTATTATTAGGACTTTTACAATTGCCTATGAATCGTTATTCACACATGTAAAATGATGTTATTTCTGTAACTAGGTTTGCACAAACACTTTTACACGTCAATCATATTTTTAAAAACTAGATAAGGTCGGCTTTTCCTATCTGACTATTCTGAGAAGAAAGGCCGAAACAAACTCAGAGGTCACAGTCTCTTTTAAAGTCCAGACGTAATCTTAGTCAGATCATGTGAAGAATGTGTAAATTGGTGTCTGAAATTGTCTTTTGAGGAAAGAACCACATAGATTGAGTGCACCTGGAGTGGGTTCGATTCCCATCCATGACAAACATTTTGTGTGCACGAACATGTCTGTTTGTCCTGAGTCTGGGTTTAATTATCTATATAAGTATGTATTTACAAAAAAAAAAACAGTAGTATATGTAGTATAATATCAGTTAACTGGTTTCCATAGTACAAGCTCTGCTTAGTTTGGGATCAGATGACCGTGTGTGAACAATGTCCCAGGATATTATTATTATTATTACCTGTCCAGTCAGTGCACGCATTTGTCAGTACAGTGCAGGTGCAGCTCAACTCAAAACATAAGGAGCTCAACGATTCGACGAACAATAGGTACCAAAGAAAGGACATTTGGGTAGGCCGCATAAATTACTCTGCCAGACCATAATTAAAACTGAGAGAAATATATTATGTTATGAACATGATGAACAGATGACAGTCGTTTCAGGAAATGAAATGATGTTCATTTCTGTATGTCACTTTACACGTCAATTGTTCGGTCAATATAACTAGATGCCACTGGAGTTCCTAGCGGACTTATCCCTGAGAAGAAATGCCGTAGCAAACTCAGCGGTCATGGTCTCTTTTAAAGACCAAATATTATATTATTACCATATAAGGTAAATAACATAGCGGGACAGGTCAACATAAAATTGTAATGGCTTTTTCTTCAAAAGGATTTTCCAGTCATGGTCCTGCATTGTTAGACTCGTATATATACGAGTACGCAGCAAACTCAGAGGTCATGGTCTCTTTTAAAGACCAAACATTATATTATTACTTTATATGGTAATAATATAATATTTGGTCTTTAAAAGAGACCATGAAGAAAAAGCCATTACAATTTTATGTTGACCTGTCCCGCTATGTAACGTAAAATATTTTTACTTTTGCTAGATGTACTCTGAAAAATCGTACCAAGATCAATCTTCTTGACAGGCGTGCTAGGTTTCTGCTTGGCGGGACTCTTGAGGTTGATACTGAAGGGTTGCGGCGCTTTCCTCTCGCTCCGCTCCGGTTTGTCGGCTCGCTCCGCTCGGTCCCCTCGCTCGCCGTCGAGCGAGCGCGCGCGGGGAGGACTTGAGCTTACTACTTCTGAGTCGCGGTACACGTTTTCTCTGAACAAAAAGGACAAGAATATCTTATTTGTGGCCAAAACACATAATTATGCGAGTTCAATGAAATTGCTCTAAAAAGCACGATTGCAGAAATAAATAACATTTGAAGACAATAGGGATGATGACTAAAAAATGATTTTTTGTCCGTCATGTAGATTATTAAAATATATTAGACACGTATTTTTTCTTTTTCTACGTAATCAAAAGATTACGGCGATACATTGAGTTAAAATGTGACATGACGTCACGTCTTCGTAGATTTTATACGTAGAAGTGACGTAGCAAGCCCCCACTCCCGACCTTTAATGCGAGTTATCTAACTCATTTTTTATTAATATGATAAAGCAAAAAATACGTATCTAATATTTTTTTATTATATGACTGACGGACTAAATAGAATTTCTTTTTTTTTACCCAGGCATCATCCCTATTGAGATTCAATTACCATTATTAGAGTTACAGCCATAATTTAAAATATTATTTTCAGATAAATGGTATGCTGCTCATTGTTTTGATGTTTGGTCATTATGAGCTTGATTATTTATATTGATTTACGTCACGATTTACGCTATACATTTAATGACTTTTTCTTGATGTAAAATTTGCCTCGAGAAAACCATTGGCCAAAAAAGAGACTTCACCAATATGTCACTTAATGTGTTTTACCTTTCAGCCGACGAACATCGTCCATGAGAGGCCGGGCCTTAACCACAAGCCCATCACGACACGACTCAAAAACAAGGGTATAGGAATCTACGCTTTTAAAATGACCAAATGACAAATGACCTTCAACTGTCTGACAAACTGACAGGCCAGTTGGCGTGGGTTCGATTCCCATTCAGGACAAACATTAGTGTGCATGAATATGTCTGTTTGTTCTGAGTCTGGGTGTAATTATCTATATAAGTATGTATTTACAAAAAAAAGTAGTATATGTAGTATATCAGTTATCTGGTTTCCATAGTACAAGCTCTGCTTAGTTTGGGATCAGATGACCGTGTGTGAAAATATCCCAGGATATTATTAAACTGACTAGGTTACTCCTTGACAACCAAAAGTGTCTATAAATGGTTTAGCATAACCAGCCTATAATGTTCCCAGAGCTGGGACACCGGCCTCCTCTCTGTGAGAGGGAGTGGGTAATCTACCACGCGGGCCCAGTGCAGATTGGCCACCATCACTATTAATGGTAAAGGGACTCACTACACTTATTCAACTCAATTCAGCTTTTGTCCACAGAAAACACCAGTAGTATTGTATGGACAAAATCTGAACTGGGCTAAATAAGTATAGATAATCCCTTGTCCTAACTAATATTATAAACGCAAAAGTGAGTTTGTTTGTTAGTTACACTTTCAAGCTAAAATGGCTGAATGGATTTGGGTGAAATTTGACAGATAGCTAGCCTGAGACCTGGAGAAGGGTATAGACTACTTTTCATCCTGGATCACAGACGAAGTCGCGGGCAACAGCTAGTACTTAAAATAAATGTTTTGAGATAACAAAGTAGTACAGAGTACTTACTTCTGTGGTCTCCGCTCTCGCGGCGGTCCATGACTGTAGTCCCCGTCGGAATCTTCCCGCTCATAATCGTCTTCATCATTCCTCTCTTTTGGCTCCTCTGGAAAGTAAAGGGATACGTATTAGAATGCATTTTCAAGCAATGGGAAAGAAAACTGCCGTATTAGTTCCGCGTAGATGGCGCTAAGTGTTTGTTACTTTCATTCAGCGGTCATTGTAGTCATTCAGCTGTCACTAAGTGTTTCTCGTCTCCGATTGGTCGCTTTGCCTTCAAGATGACATTGACCGTGACAAACACACGGCGCTCTCTCGCGGCGAAGCTTCCGGTAAACAACCCCATTAAAAGTCTTATTGACAGACAAAGACTGTCAAGCGGAAGTCTTTCTGTTCGTTAGTAAAAAAATTGTGTGATCACCATTCTGCCTGTAAAAGAACTAACTATTGGCGTTTCACAGGACATCAGTAATAACAGAGATTCTATGTGCCTTAAGGTTACTTTACTTCAAAGCGGAATATAAAAATGCTGTTTGGCGACTAAAATCTGTCGCATCCGACCTAGACTAGAGTCAAGAGCAAACCCATCTTAAATAAAAAAATAAAAATAATGGTATTGAGGTAGTACTTCCCTGGACGCATTCCATCACAAACTCTACTACAAAAAGTTCTGCTAAACTATTGATTATTTCAAAGACAAACATAGTATGTGAAGTATACGCACCCCAGTTCCCCGCACTCCGGTCGCTGTACTCGCCCCAGCCGCCCGCGCTGCCGCGCGTCCCCATCACCACGGCGTCAGAAGACATGCCTGCAGAACACATACCTACTATTTATTAGTATTTTACTTCTTCCCAAGGAGCTCAAAACACAGAAAGCACTCCAGATATATTTATCTGCTTTACATACATAAACTCACGCCTTCTTCCCATGGCGGTAGGCAGAAACTACAGAACGCCACGCTACGATCCTTACATACTCCTTTTGCCTCGTTTACGTTCATACATCTGGTCATACACGTACGCCGGTTGCAAGTACTACGCACCTGACATTTCTATATGTTTTCCTAGAGCGTCCCCGTCCGGCGTTACCACTCACATCTGCCTTGGTAAACACCCTTTGTCAGTCGCCTTTCATTCATCCTCTCAACCATGATCAAACCATGTAAGCATACTCTTTTCAATTTTTGTCACTACATCTTTTAAACGGCACTGTTGCCTTTTTACATGACTGAAGTGCTTCCTGTATTTTAAATTGTAAATAGAAACCAACTTTATGCGTTGGACGTAAAGTTTATTTTGCATTACGGGAAGAACGGTCTTGAAAAGGAGAACACTGATCCTGCAGTGGGGTAGTTATGCGCCCGGTCGGCTGGGCGCCAGATAGTTAATAGATAAAGAGTGACTGATTGACCCTGACCTATATACTTGTCCTTGTTCTTCTTCGCCTTTTTGCGCTCTTCGCGCAGCTTCTCATCGTCCTGAATGAAGTCTATCAGCTCTCGCACTTTGTGCCTTATGTTTATACCCTGAAAGTTTATTATTGTCAATTATTAATTTATTATCCTCCACGACAACCATTTATCGATTACTAGCGACCCGCCACTGCTTCACGCGGTTTTTACGACTTGACATACCATCATGATTTCTATATAATATGTTAGTTTAATATAAATGTATATAAACCTTCCAGAATCAATTCTCTAAATGATGGTGAAAGCTGCATCATAATCTGTTGCGGAGTTTAGAAGAAATACACGAAGTGACTTTTACTTCTTATAGAAGACAGTTCTTCACCAGTGGACATTGACAAGCTGATATAAAAATATAAACTATGAAGTAGTGATTTGACGTTCAACATGTGTTGATTCTCACCCCGTATCACGACACACACGTACACGTACAGGCACGAGTATTGACACTTACGCAAGATTCAAAAGCGATTTCCTCCTAAGTATTGCTAGATATACAGGATGAAAAAAAATCAATGGGCCCTGAAGGGAAACCAAACCAAACCAAACCACCAAATCCTTAATATAGATTATTTTACTTAAAGGAGACATTCCTTTATTTTTAAAAAGAAACAGAACTGCATTCACATATTTCTCGACCAGTTTACCTAAACCGCGAATCGAACCAGCTAAAAATTAAAAAAATAAACACTAGCTATTTTTTATTTCACTAGTTGATACATGTTAAAGTATAAAATTTCTCCAAGAAACATTAGGTCTTCGTACTCGTCTGTCGTACAAGATACCCATGAAATCTAATATTTAGGTAGAAAGGATAGGTACAAATGGGACGATTAGATGGACTGCAAGAAGTCCAGACCTGACGCCTCTGAACTATTTTTATAGGGACATGTAAAAAATGTTTATTTACAAAAAGTCTTATGAGACTGTAGAAGAGCTAAGGATTGAGGTAGAAAATGTAATTAGGAGCATACACCACAATACTTAGTAGAAGGCTACACAAAGTGAATTTCAAAAAAGACTAAATTTGTGTAACAAGGGGTTCTCACTTCGAACAACTTATCAGTTAAATTATTTAATTTTAACAAGTATTCAGCTGCACCCGGTTAGACTGGAAGTCGACCCCAACATAGTTATGAAAAGGCTAAGCAGATGATGATATTAAAGTGTAATAAAATTGTAATTTTCAACAGTTCAAGTATAATTGTCTTGGTAATCCTTCATATTAGAATTGATGATAAAATAAAATTAATGTTAGATTTCACGATCTGTTTTATTTCTAAGACCAAATGTTTATTAGTGCGATTTTATCCTAAACAGTAATCCTATTGATTAGTAGAATAAAATAACAAAGTGTTTATCTTTTTAATTTTTAGCTGGTTCGATTCCCGTTTTAGTACCTAAAACGGGAATCGAACCAGCTCGAAGTTTTTCGAGAAATCTGTGAATACAGCTTTATTTTATTTTAAATAAAGGAATGTTTCCTTTAAATAAAATAATCTATCTTAAAGATTTTCCTGCAGGGCCCATTGATTTTTTTCCACCCTTTATATGTAAACTTGTAAAAAATTGCAACTTTGGAAAAATACCTATTTCATAACCATGAAATAGGTCTTTTTCCAAAGTAGCAATTTTTATTTCACAAGCAAAATACTTTCTTTCATAAATCCCTTATTCCAAACGTAGTGTCGTTGCTAGTATCATAACAAGTCTATTTACAAACTAGCTAATTTTCTCTGATGACCATTAACAGGCAGATATCTCTAAACAGAGTCCTTACCTGATCCTTCCCGACATCATCAACGTATGTGTAGTTCTCCAGAGAACGGAGGTCGTATATGTGTTCCCGCGCCGATGTCACCACCCTTTCAGAGCCGTTACGTACCAAGTAGCTCAGGAGAAGCAAGCACTGAAATTAAATCATTCTTCTATAAGTACATTTATCCTACTAATATTATAAATGCGAAAGTTTGTCTCGATGGATGGACGTTTGTTATACTCTTTCACGCAAAAAGTACTGAACGGACTTTTATGAAATTTAGCACACAGATAATTTATAACCTGGATTCACACATAGGATACTTTTATCCCTATATTCCTACGGGTTCGAGACTTACGCGGGTGAAACCGCGGGGCGCTACTAGTACGTCAATATTTTTTAACTAAATGGCGCTGATGTTTCTTTCTGACAATCTCTGAGAAAAAATGCTTAAAAACAGAGGTCGTGGCAGTTACATTAAATATTCATTATTGAACTGCATGCTGGTAAGCAAAACAATAATGCTGCTTTATAGTATTGCAATCCTAACTAATATTATAAACGCGAAAGTGAGTTTGTTCGTTTGTTACTCTTTCACGCTAAAACGGCTGAACGGATTTGGATGAAATTTGTCACATGGGTAGACCATGACCTGGATAGGACATAGGGTATTTTTAACCCGGTGTACGTTCCCGTGGGATAATTTCCGACCTCCACGCAGGCGAAGCCGCGGGCAAAAGCAAGTCAAATGAAAAATAGACATTCCTACTTATTAGTGTCTGTACACATATTGGACATAAAAGGGCTTGTGGCTAAGTAATAACTGCCGCACGGGTCGATCGATCAGGTTAAGCTACGCTTGGCGCTGTCAGTGCGTGGATGGGTGACCATCGTTACATACCAAGACCCATGTTCCAGAGAGCACGTTAAGCCGTTGGTCCCAGCTGTCATTCGTGTATCTTTGACAGTCGTTACGGGTCTTCAGAAGCCCCAGTCTGACAACCAGTTGTACCAAGGGGTATCGTATTACCCAGTAACTGGGTTGTGGAGGTCAGATAGGCAGTCGCTCCATGTAAAATACTGGTATTCAGCTGCATCCGGTCAGAATGGAAGCCGACCCCAACATAGTTGGGGCAGGCAGATAGATGCTGATGCCACATTTGGACATGTTCCAATAGTTAACTGTGATCTGTTTTTTAATCTCAGAGACTAATTTGACAGGTGCAAATGTCAAACTATGAAATGAAAAAGTGATACATAGAACATTTCAAATGTCAATTTAGTCTCCGAGATTAAAACACAGACAGTAATGAGTTATAATTAAGAACATTGTAAGACATTGTCATGGTGACTTCACACAATGCACTTAGTTAATCTTAAACGCCTTGGATAACGAAAATGTATAAAGTTATCAACGATATCTTTATTTATCGTAACGCGTTTACTGTGTCGACACTGTCTTGTTCGACTTTACCAAAGTATTGGATGTTGTGATGTTCTGGTTAAAACTTATTTACTCGTAGTCCTAAGCGCTCACATGACGCACTTACAATTTATATAAACAACATTTTTATAATTTCTATAGAGAATTTTTAATGGTTCTCCATTCGTCCTAAGAACGGCACGGTCCGGAATGTGTTACCGGCCGACTTTTAACTCTTAGCCATCCAGCCAGGGGGAAAGGGTGAATTCCTTAGATGATTGAAATCCTTCCTGGGGAATTCAAAGTTAGCTGGAATATTGATAGATTAGGTCTCACCTTGCAAGGAGTCACGTCACATCGCGGGGCCAGACAAGACTACTACTTTACAAATGGTCTCTGCATTGTGAGTTTTTGACAGATTTTGTATGGCAAATCATAGGCTCCTGATCTGTTGCCGGTGGGACTACTAGATGTGCCTCACCTTGTAAGTCCTGCGCCAGTGGCTGCGGTTGTCGTGCAACATGCGGCGCCACAGCATGGACATGACCTCGGGGAAGTGCTCGTACGTGAACGTGGCTAGTGCTAGCTCTTGCATCTGCTGGCCGGTGGGGCCCCACGCCTCGTCTGATGTCGCTTCGCGCACCTTGCCTTCTACTTCCGTGTAGTTCATTACTACGTTTGTGCTGTAACAAAATTACAATTCAGCAATGAATTCCCGTGTTCACGTCTTGGATAGGTGACCCGCTTATACTACTAAGCTAGTTGGATTACCTAGCCTCTCACTGAGCACACGTCTATTTTTTTCTTTGAAGATTAAAATATTTGATTTGCACATTTGTTATAGAATTCCTGGAAATCCCTCCAACAATGTAATAGAAGTAGGTCACGTAGTATAACGGACAGAGTCATAGAAGTTTAATACCCTAGCCGGTAGGTTGCTGATGGATCCATGGAAGAATGTTCAACTAGCAAAATAAGGTATGAAGCAAAAACTATAAGTGGTCGTTTAAAACGAAATGCCGCGCTGACAAGCATTTAGTTGCACTGAGATGCAACGTGCACATACATTAATTTTAACTACCATTTTACATTCAGCGATGCAAACAATTTATTGTATTGCATAATTGTATCGTACGCAATCGCAAATGTCTTTCACGGCCATATAAATAAAATCAAGATTGTGATTTCATTAGTATCTCTAACAATTCACAGTAAAGTTCGAAAACTGGCAACTTTGATTTCGATATCATATTTTCCGGAACTAAAATAAAATTCGAAATGATAATTTATACCACTCCAGTGCAGTTTGCTTCAAATATAAATCTATTTCAAGCTAAATCCTACTAATATTATAAATGTGAAAGTTTGTGAAGATGTTCGGATGTTTGTTACTCAATCACGCCAGAACGGCTGAACTGATCTGGATGAAATTTAGCACAGAGATAGATTATAATCCAGAATAGCACATAGGATACTTTTTATTCCGGAAAAATGTACGGTTCCCGTGGGATAATTTCCAACATCCACGCGGGCGAAGCCGCTGGCAAAGGCTAAAAGAATTATATGTAGTGTCTTTGACATATCTCGATACCCTGGGGTCTCGCTCCTTTGGAAGGCGTACGAGGGGCCGAAGCCAACTCACAGAGGCCCATTTGACGCTTTCAATGAAATCAGGCACCAACCGACGATTATCCCTGTACTCAATTACTCACTATGAAACCAACAACCCCCGGATTATTATTATTACATATATCAGGCACGAGTTTGGCCTCATTGAAGGATCTGCGAGGGAGATGGCGTACCTTCCTATACTTCGCATCAAGATGAACATTGACGTCACAGTTATGCCATTTACACCTTGAACTTGAGTACATCATGGCATATTTACAGTTTATTGTATGGAAGTACTCTCCACACCAACTCAGCTACCATGAATTAATAGAGATCCATACAAAATAAATGAAACGTGTTTACTTATTAAGGTTTATTTTCCCAGTCAGTATAGTATTTTTATACAGATCATTTTAATGGAGGAGAAGGAATAGGTGCTACTTTCATTCTGAACTGCAGGGCTATTCTGTGCAAGTCTCACCGTGAAAACTTAGGTGAGGTGAGCGTGGAGTGAGCTGTCAATAGTGTCAACACCTAGCATCAGGTGGAATGACAGTACACTTCTCACTTCACCTACGTTTTCACGGTGAGATTTGTACAGAATATACCGGCAGGAGAAGGAAATTATTAATTCGAACAGTATTTTTCATTGATATTTATTTGTATGTGGGTGATTCTTTATTCAAGGAAAGCGAATAATTATTTTGTTCTCGTCGTTTCTCGTGAAGTCGTGAATGCCTTCATCCTCGTCTGTGAAACTGTGACGCTACAAGTGTCTGGCCCAAATAACGACTAAGCCACAAATAGGTAATATAAGCTTATCATCAGCGAAGCCATTTCGTGATGCATCTACGTAGTGAAACATTAATTTAGTTGACTGTAGTTTCTCTTTGAGCAGCAGTTGGGTATTATTTAAAAGCTGATAGAGAGTGTACTCTGCTTATCCCCAAGGGAGTAAGGCGTGAAGCAATTTAGCTTTCTAAGGTGTTATCGGTACGCGTCAAACTTTCATTATTATATCCTTAACGCTTATTTGGGAGTAAAACGAAATTGAAAGTCAGTACTATATTGTATGTACCTTTATAGTGCTATCGAATATAAATGAGAATGAATGTTGTTTTAGGAGATAAGTGTAAAAATAGTAAAACGGGGTAACAGTTTCGTAAGATAATCAGTTCTACGCAACTTTTTTTTATCAAATATTGTTTTAAAAAACCTCTTTCGACGCTATCAATAACGCTTCGGCCATCAAGGAAACCAGTTACGTATACGTATAAAAAGCCTTCACGAAGCGATCAAAAATATTAGGACAAATATTAAATCAAATTTGAATAAGGACAGGACTATGCGGAGTTCTTTCTTTGGTTAAATTATATTCATTTCTGTAAGTATATTGGTTTGGATAAATACTTTTATGTTTCTTATCCATGTAGGTACTCTGAGAAGAAACATCGACACAAACTCGGAGGCCACAGTCGTTTTTAAAGTCCAGACATCTCTGACAGATCATGTGTCCGACGAGTGTGACCCGTTCTTGAAGTTTAAGATCATTTATTCTCATAAGAATTACACTATTTACTTTTATGAGAATATTAAAACTAAATACTTAAAAAGAACAAAAAGTTGGGTTGTTCTTCTTCATAGGAACCTACAACGCTTTGGAAAGGGCAACTATCTTCATCTTGCTGACTGACCGACCCCTAGACAATTCTAATGTGCGTCTTATTAATTTATTTGAAATGAATGCTTTGAGTAGCTAGTGCGCTTATGACAATATCCCTTAACGCCACCGAAAAATAGGTCTAATAGCCTTAATTACCTATCACCCCATCTCCAAATTACAATGACAACCAATGATACGTCATTGAGCTGTACCAATAACCGTCGGCACGCAATACTTACGGAGATCAACAAGTTATTCGCATGCGAGGCGTTATGCAATCGGTAGTGAAAGGTTACACCAAGGTTGCCTCGATGCAACCGAGTGGGTGAAGTTTTTGGCAGATTTGTAATGCTTTGGTTTCCTAAGAAAGCGGTGAACGGTCTATAATAATAACGTCTAACCAAATACAGAACCTTTTTTGTCACCCTAATGTCAAATAATGGTGATTTCCATGACCGCCGTTATTATATGACGGCCACCGCAATTATAACAACCGTATTTTGGCGGCGAAAGGGCCTACGCGACATGGTGCAGGAATGATCAATCGGTTTTGGTCTTGGCTTTCTCATAAAGACGGCAACATCAACAAGCCGATTGAAAAAGAATATCTGTTAACTCCTGTGACTAAGGAATAACAGCCGTACGGGTCGATCGATTGGTCCGTGGATGGGTGAACATCTGTACATACCAAGACCCCTCCGTGCCTCGGAAAGCATGTTAAGCCGTTGGTCCCGGCTGTCATTCGTGGATCTTTAACAGTCGTTACGGGTCGTCACAAGCCCAAAAGTCTGACAACCAGTCTTACCAATGGCTATTCGTATTACCCAGTAACTGAGTAGTGGTCAGATAGGCAGTCGCTTCATGTAACGTACTGGTGTTCAGCTGCATCCGATTAAACTGGAAGCCGACCCCAACATTGTTAGAAAGAAAGAAGAAAGAAAGAAAATACGTTTATTTGCGATAAACATGGCGCAAAGAAATAAAATAACAAAATAAAACAATTAAAAACAAGTTTGGGGAAAATATGCGCCACATTCACGCAAAACGGCCGCCGTTCAGCATAATGCCGCGACCCCATACGAGACAGCGTTTTCAGCGACAGCCGGCTGGTTGTTGGTAAAAGGCTAGGCAGATGATGATCTGTTAAAGTTAAAATCAAACGTTTGCCCGACGCGAGAATCGAATGCGCCAACCGTCAGCACGAAACATGACTTTTCGCCATTTAGAACGCCAAATCTGCGATATTAGCAACCAATCACTTATTTCTCACAAAAACCAACAAGACAGTCAATGTGGAAAATCAGATAAGTAGGTAATATTGAACCAATGAATCTTTACCCACGAACATGACTAACAAAGTTATTAATTGTACAAACATTTACATGATTTAGTTACAGTGCATATGGGAAGTAATAAACCTGTTACAGTTAGTTATTTTATTGATACAATAGCGCTCCTGCCCGCGTTTTCATCCGCGTGAAATTTCTTGTTTTAACATAAAGAATATCTTATGAAACACGGTAATACTGTAGCTGCCCATTGGTGAAAGAATTTTCGGAATCGGATCAGTATAGTTCCGATGATTACTAGCTACAAACAAACCCACAAATACCTGTTTATAATATTAAGTATATAGACTAATCTATAGGGAAAACAATAGTGTATATTAAAAATATAGTTTTACGATACTTTTACAATTTACACCGCAGACTAAATAAAAAAACCAATAGTGCTGCGAACAATACAGTGAAGCATGCGCAAATCTACGCCTCTCTCTGTGCATACACACTCACACGCACACATTTACACCAAACTACAACTAAACTACACCACACTAAGTGCACACATGTTTACGTAACCGACCTCACGTCACTTTTTTTTATTTAGTCTGAGCGAATGCAAATGCAAATGCATACAAATAAATACAATATCCGACTTTACAAATATCACGTTCTACATTTGAAAAGGGCAGTAAGAAAAGTGGCGTTCTGTAGTTTCTGCCTAGACCCTTGGGAAAAACGCGTGAACTCGGATTATAGAACCTTTATCCTAACTAATATTATAAATGCGAAAGTAACTTTGTTACCTTTTCACGCCTAAACCACTGAACCGATCATCCTGAAATTTTGCATATATGTTGTCAGGTGTACAGAAACGGACATAGGGTACCTTTAATCCCAAAAAGTACTGTTCCCGAGGAAAATAATAATAACTTTTTTATAATAATATAGATGGTGCCACGTGTCTTTCGAATCGTGATTGAAATTTCATCCAAAATTTGGCACGTAGAACATGACCTGGAGTAGGACATAGGCTACTACACTCATCCTGGATCGCAGATGAAGTCGCGGTCAACAGCTAGTTCTATAATAATCTGAACGCGGGAGTTTGAGATTATGTATGTATTTGTAGGGTAGGCAGTAATGGGTAATCTCACTCCATCGTCGACTTTGTCTCTGTCGCCTCCGACCTAGACTAGAGTCAAGAGCAAACCCATCACAAAAAAAAAATGAGTGTGTACTAAATGAGGGTAAGTGGGGGGTAAGCTTATAACCATCAGTTTATATTTTCGGGTCGTTTGATTGTTAGTCTGACTCTACAAAAGCAGTATCATAATTACATTTTAATTCAAGTGGCTGAGCTAAGAACAAAATATCCTATCATAGACTATTAAATGAGCAATGTTTAAATATACGTATATATATTTTGTAATCATGTTCTCGAAAACGCTCGTGGCTAAGTAATAACAACGCACGGATCGATCCATAAGGTTAAGCTACGCTTGCCGGGGTTGGTCCGTAGATGGGTGACCATCTTTACATACCGAGATTCCTCCGTGCCTCGTGCACGTTAAGCCGTTGGTCCCGACTGTCATTCGTGGATCTTTGGCAATCGTTACGGGTCGTTAGAAGCCCGAAAGTCTGACAACCAGTCTTACTAAGGGGCAGGGGTATCGTATCACCCAATAACTGGGTTGTGGAGGTCAGATAGGCAGTCGCTCAGCTACATGGGATTGGGAAAACGCTAGGCAGATTGATTGTTCTCGATAACGGCTGTAGCGATTTCGATGAGTTGCAATATAGGGGTTTAGGGGGCGAAAAATCTATCTAGCTAGGTCTCATATCTGGGAAAATTAGTTTTCGCTATTTTCACACGCATGGGTCGATCGAAGCTACGCTGCCGTGGTCGATTCCTGGATGGGTGACCGTCCATTACATACGAGTATGTATCGAGACAACTCCTTGCCTCGGAAAGCAAGTCGAGCCGTTGATCCCGGCTGTCATTCATAGATCTTTGACAGTCATTATGGGTTGAGAAGCCCAAAGTCTGACAACTAGTCTTACCAAGGGGTATCGTGTTTCCCAGCAGTACCTGGGTTGAGGTCAGATAGGAAATCGCTTCATGTAAAATACTGTATTCAGCTGCATCCGGTCAGACTGGAAACCGACCCTAACAGTTCGGAAAAGGGTTGACAGATTGATTCAGGAAAAATTACAAGGGCTGAGTAACAATTTTTTTTTAATTATTTTATCATTTCTAATAAAATGGTCAAAAAAAGACAAAAAAACTTTATTTTCTAACCAAAAATAAACAAAGTTCACTGAAATTTAAATGAATAAACCAAATAATAAAAATAAGAATCTAAACGGTACTCATTTTCGTTACAACATAGAACATTATAAATGAATTAAGAACTCAAGATAAGGAAATCAACTCGCTGTGATTTCCTCAAACAATAGATATTTGCTTTGAAAACAGTTGTGGACACTGATTACAAAAAGAAATAAACTAACAACATGACTAGCACACTTGACATTGTGTACATTCTACATTCACTTTTTTTTTTCATTTTTCAAATTGTACACATTGTGAGATTGGTCACACATTAGTCTACAGACTGTTCAGCATAATGAACTGAAGGAAGGAGACTGAGGGCGAATTTCACCCATGAAACTGAACACGATTATCTAAACCGCATTTAAGAGCTGTCAGGGTCAATATTCCACAACAATGATGACACTGACAGCTCTTAGACGCGGTTTAGATGTGCTGATCGCATTCTGTTTCATTGGTGAAATTCGCCCTTAGCGATTACACCTAGCGAAATGTGAATGTATAGTAACCGGCACGAGTCGTGAGCACAAATTCAACTTTTAAACCTTACAAATCTTTTTTCCTATTACGGCGATTCGTACACGGGCAGGGGCAATGAGGTTGATATAAGATCAAGCTTATTTATGTACAGGTAGAACACAGAATACAAGAGCACGTTGATGACAGCAACAACATTTCATTCGGAATTTGTGCTCACGACTCGTGCTGGCAACTATACTATAAGTACACCTTCGGGGAAAACCGGCTGATGTTATGTACTTACGAAGAGACGTAATGTACTTACTAAACTAATTTAGTAGATAGTGGAAAGGAAGGGCCATATGCCAATATGGCTGGGCAGAGCTTCAGCTGGTGAAAGACCATAATTATATACGTAGATAGATAGATAAATAGATTTAAGTACCTAATTTAAGTATATCTAAAGGTTATATTGGCGCCGATTCCCTTGTTCACAAATTAACACATTATCTGCTTAATTCTTAGCGAAATTTATGCAAACGCTTCTTTATGCTACACTAATCCTGTGTGGCAAACGCTCGGATGCGTGAAAAAAATATCTTGGGTGTAGACACCCTTACCGACCCTTATTTTATGATGGTTTCGAAACAATAGAGATGCACAACGAACGCACAGGTGCGGCGCGCCGCACTCGAAGAAAGTTATGTAAATTGTATGGACGCGCATACGCGCCGTCAAGCACACGGTGAACGTCCGAAAACGCGCATGCGCGTCGGCCGCGCCTAATGAATTAAACTAAATTTAAGTTCAGTACATCTTTTTCTTTCTATTTCATTAAGAAAAGGACAGACGATAAATATTAGTTTAGTCCTGTCAAATCAAGATTATACAAGTTTAGATGTGCATTGGCTACTAAAAATACGTCAATTTACGTCAGGCGCTGATTAATTTGACAGGACTAAACTAATATATATCTTCTGTCCTTTTCTTAATGAACTAGAAAGAAAAAGATGCACTGAACTTAAATTTAGTTTAGTTTGTGAGCAAGGGAATCGGCGCCATTGTACTTTTTTCATGTCCTAAATGTATTAACTTTTTTCAACCTATTATCAAAACATTATCATAAATGGTAAAATATTGGATAAACCCTTGAAGTGTAGCCAAAACTGCATTGTGTTTAAAACAATAAGATTAGTGAGACCAAGACCTTTGCAAAACATTTTGGAGAGAAGCCAGGAAGAAATAAACAGTGGAATAAGATGAAAATATGTGCATTATGCCCCAGTTATTTTGAGATTGATGATATTATGATGACACAAAGCTTATTTTAGAGCTTGGTTATTGAAACAATGCTTGATCATCCTTCTCCAATCATCTTATTCCAATTTATTTTGGGTTTGTACAGCTTGTCTTTTTCTTCCATACATCTCCATCACCCAACATTATTATTATTTATCCTTATATATATAATTCTTTTATATGTGTGTTTGTCACCTACCTCCTCCTAAACGGCCGGACTGATTTGGATGAAATTTTGTAAGTATGGGTTCCTGGATGGTGTGAAAACACAATATTGGACCTAGTAGGTTGCGCTTCTAAGGCGGTACGAAGTTCACCTGGTCAGCTAGTATATTTATAAATACTTTACATCTTCATGTAACTCTAACAGTTTAGGCAGCGCATGCCAAGATAGCTGACAGAGGGCAAGAATTTTTCCGACTTACTTGATAATTATTGTTATAATTATGACTAAATTACAGAAAATCTATAAAAATTGTAGCATATATATTATTCTGATGTATAAGCTGTATTACTGTGAAGTTTCATCGAAATCCGTTCAGTAGTTTTTGCATGAAAGAGTAACAAATATCCATAGGTACATTCATTCTCACAAACTTTCGCATTTATAATATTATATAGTAGCATAACTTGATTTCCGATTTCCTAGTTTCCAGTAGTCACCCCCTTTCCAGCCTTATATTATGTTACACAACAAATTCATTGTTTCTTTGGTCTTCTCTTACTCTTATAGCCATCCACATTCCCCTCAAACCTTTCCAAATATGGTTAGTTAATTTTAAGAACTAATAAAATTACTGTCCATTTCACTTTGATATAATAGGTATAAATAACATAAACAATATATTTTGAAAAACATTATTGTGTATGATTATGAATGACCATATTAATTAATTTTACTTTCCATTGCTTCTATGGACAGATATGGCAACTCATCTCACTATGTAGGTTGATGCACTACACTTGATTGTGTCAATGGTGAAATTCCTGTTTCAAGGTTAAACAGTTTAGTTGAATTGCTCATGTGTGGGCTATTATGGTAACTTTACATTTTTACTGTTATAATGTATCGTGCCAAGAACATGATATTGGTAATGTATACTTAATGAAATTTATTTAAATAAAAATCAATCGCCGAATGTATGTACGTGCATCACTTCAGAACGGCTGCACCTATTTGACAAATTCTTTTTTGTTGTGTTTGTAATTGACAGGACAAGGTTCGCATGAAAGAAAATGTTTTAAAACTTGCTGGGAAAATTAGGAAATTCAGGAAAACTGAAAGTACATTTTCTATAGGAATTTTGTAAGTATGAATTATTGAAATTTTAACAGGACAATGTTTGTTGGGTCAGCTAGTTGTAGTATAAGAAAAAAGGTTGGTTATATTGTAATTATTTTAATAAGTTACTACTGCTAAGAATACCTTACTAGAATCTTAAATACATCCCAACATAATTATAGAAATTCATAATACAATCTACATGTAATACTCTGTATACCTTTTGAGGAAAATAGTACGACTAAATGACACTTTCATTGTGTCTCCGTATTATTGCGAGATAAATATTATGTTTGTAAGTTACAGCAGCGAGTCTAGGTTTTATGAATTCACACATTCAGTTTTGAGTGTGAATTGTGTGAGTGGTGAAAAGTGAAAACTATTTAACATCCTGTAAAACTTAAAATAACAAACCTCTTCTAATTGGGACCGGCCATGATGGTACAAACAAGCTCATTTCAGAGCCTGTTAACTTGTGACAAATTCTGGTTATTTTAGCAGTGGTCTCAGTAGTTAATTTAGTCCATTAAGTGGGAAGTTTGGACGCAAATCTAAAGCAATTGAAGTATTAAAGTGCAATGCAAATTTGTAATAGTAGAATTTTACCGCCCAAAAACAAGTAAATGGTGGAACCGGTCGCTAATCTACCACATTCATTAGGTAAACCGCTGATAACGTCAATTTTCAGTAAATTTCGTCAATACACTCCCCTATCTTCATTCATGAAACCCACCCAGACAGGTTTGCAAAAACACTCGAATACATCGTTTCTAAAGTTAAATACATCAAGATCTATGCAAATTTATCATCAAGGTTCGCAAAAAAATGCAATAAATACCACATTAATGAAACAGATTGCTGTAATTTACATAAAAATTAACAAGAATGTTCGTGAGACTTACACTTTGTCTGCCAACTCCCGCACCTTCCACATGCTTATAAAACGGTCCATTTTTGCTGTTTATCAATAAAAACGATATTCAAAACACAAAATCACGATAATTTATAGAGAGATAACATAAAAATTAACTAAAAACTCGCTCTGATGATTTGGCTGACATTCTTGCAAAATGGCGAGTGGGCAAATGTTGCCAGGTGGAGAAATGACAATACTTGAATAAACGTAACATGTGAGTTAAAACGGAACGTTTTACACACGCGTATGGCAGAATGAGGAGCCACACTCAAAGCTGTGTGTAGATGTCGCTGTAGTCGACCGTACTTTGTTTACCTTTCGTGACAGTAGTGTGACTGCTATTTATGAGATTTTAAAATGTAATTCCACTATAATATGTACGCGTTTATGACTGTGCGTCAACTAAAAGTTGAGCTCCGTAAAAGGAACGCTGCAACTGCCGACAAAAAGGCCGATTTGATTGAAAGGAAAACACTTAAAATATTTAAGGTTATGATTGTTTGTGAGCCTTTTTCCATAAGCCACGGACTAACATTCCTATTTTTTGTTTTATAAATTACTTTTATATGTCGAAACCAAAACTTTGGTGCTGACTGCGACATCCAAGACGACACCGCATACCTATGTCCACCTTCTGATACATTCAGAGACATAAATGCAGATACTCCTTTACCAATGATTAACAGACAGGTGATACAGGAATATTTTGAAAACTAAGTACCTATATTGGTTGATTAAATCTTTAGAAGAATTCTTTACTACATAGATTAGTTAATATAGTATATTTTATGACACTTTTATTTTGATGACAATAATTTTATTTTATTAGATAATAATCTTGATTTTTTTGTTTTATAGATACCTATAGCATACAGCCTAAAGGACGGCTTCATTACTAATCTAATCCTTTTCTGTGAAATGCGCAGCAGATAAGGGTGCAGTACTACTTGCCTTAAAGTTTTTAATACGTAACGCCAATTCCCATTGTTGTCTGCCATTACTTTCTTTAGGAAACAAATGTACTCCTCTGTTTTTACAAGTTAATACACTACATTGTGGCATTTTGGACAAAATTACGGAAAATAGGAAAGCTAAACTTATTAGATTGCAAAAATCCATACGATTTGATAGCTAATATATCAAAACAAGGTACAGTCGATTGTGCGCCATCTATCGTGATAAAAAGTTAGTTTTCCTCCCCATTGGCAGAGGCAGTATATAGATAGTGTCGCCACCTCTGAACAGAAATATGATTGTTTCCCCGTCTCGTGTCAATCATCAAAACGACCGTTATAAAAATTGATGATATGTAACATAAATATGTTACTGGTCTTAGGATTATTGCATAAGCCTCATTAGACTAACAGAAGAATTCAGCTAGGCTGGGTGGGCAGCGTTTGGGAAGCTTCGTCGAGTCTTCTTATCACGTATTCCAGAGTCTAAAGACTAAGGTCTTCAATCAATGCGTTCTGCCTGTTATGACTTACGGAGCCGAAACGGTACGGCTGGTCCGTAAATTCCAGGTCGCTCAGCGAGCTGTGTAACGGGCAATGCTTGGAGTCTCTTTGAGGGATTGCGACACTGGCCCTTTGGGGGTTGTCAGCAGGTAGGTATGTAGGGGGTTTATATATAACAAGAGCTCCAAGATTATTTACACTTATTATTTATTGCCTAACTTCCGTGGCCGTATCTAGAGGGATTTCGCGACGTACGAGTATTTAGCAAATTTATTTAGGTGCGGTCAGGAGCGAGCGACACAGCCATCACCTCAAGCGCTCACAATTTGACTAGTCAACGTCTTTCCCGAGCCCAACCGAATCGACACTCCGCTACGCTCGGCAGTGATCGTTTTAGAGATGCGCGGACGCATAGAATTCCTCTTTACGTTTAAGACCCTTTAAGTTTAATAAATGCTCGAAGGTTCCGTATAATATTATTTAATTTTAATGCTGTATTTAAGTGTTAGGTTTACTTATAAATATTATACTAGGCTATTTTTAAGAGTTTTGTGTAAATAGTAAGCTTAAAGTGTAAATAGGTTTGTTATTATGAAGTGTTTTTATTCTAGACTCTTTTAAATTGTAACTTGCAAGGTGCAACGTTACAGGATCGAATCCGCAACGAGGTGATCCGACAGAGAAATAAAGTCGTCGACATAGCTCACAGAATAAGGAAGCTGAAGTGGAAATGGACCGGCCATATTAGCCGTAGAACCGATGACCGTTGGGGAGACGGGTTCTTGAGTGAAGACTGCGAATCGGTAAACGTAAGGCAGGACGCCCTCAGGCTAGATGGAGCGACGATCTTCGCAGGGTGGCTGGTAGCAGCTGATGTGCTGCCAGAAATCGAGTTGAATGGCGAGTAATAGAAGCCTATGTCCAGCAGTGGACTGCTAAGCTGATGATGATGAAGTCTCATTAGACAGCTCTCTCGCTCTCAGCGGCCCCCAACTTTAATGACTGTAAGCCAACTGTTAACATTTGAGCATGGCATGAGCATAGGAAACACCTCCACATCTGGATATATTGTTATGTAGGTCTCCCCCAAGCATCGCCACGACTCGTACTGTACTTCCAGCATCTACCTAATTGACGTGAACTTCCCATGAAAACAAATAATAAAACTAATTATTCCTTCATATACCATTTTATTTACATTGTTTACATAGCCAATTATTACAATATAAATACAAAATCAACATCGAACTTCACAATACATTCTAAAGGCCCGTATGAAATGGCCAACCGCGAGACACAATGGCTGGTTAATGGGCCCGGCCGGTAAAAGCTAATCATAGATGGCGCTGCCATAGGCAGTTCCCTTGTCATAGACTTTGACCGTACGTACCTATGCTTACAACAGTGTTTTTATTTTTACGTTTTATGAACGAAGATATATGAAAATAGTGCCTTTAAATATGTATCACACATGGCGAGTCAGTGAGTTAATCAAAGGAAGAGTTGATGAAACCCGGCGCCTCTTTACGAGGAAGGAAAACTGATTAGATAGAAAGGTAAGGTGCACCTTTTGGATTCGCTTCTTTAACATGGTATTTACTAATGATATCAATATAATATATAATAAAAACTTTTTAGCAAAAAAATAAAACCGACTTCCAAAACAAAACACTACAAAGTGAAAAATAACATTAATTTCGGAAGTCGGTGGCAAAAACCGAAAATACAAAACCAAAGACACCGACTACCGAAATTAAAGTTATTTTTCACTTTGTAGTGTTTTGTTTTGGAAGTCGGTTTTATTTTTTGCTAAAGTTTTTATTTTTCACTTTTTAGTTGTGGAACCTACCCCACACAAATTCGAATACATAATTGAGTACAATAATTGTAGATATAGCCATGTAAATAACAGTGATAGGAAGTTATTAAAACATCACATCATCCACATAAAATAAGTGGGAAATATACGCATTATTGAAGCTAACTCAAGAACTCCACAAGCAAAGTTAATACAATTTATATGGGACGACCTCGGAAGTATACCCTTTCAAACAAAAAAATAATTTTCCAAATCGGTCCAGCCGTCTTTAAGTAATCGCGTAACAAACATGACATACAAAAAAAAAACATAGACGAATTGAGAACCTCCTCATTTTTGAAGTTGGTTAAAAATGTACTAATTCATTGTCATATAACAACAGCTCTGTAGAGAACAATCTTAAAATATTTGATATAGTTTTTGCCAGCGGCTTCGCCCGCGTGGATGTTGGAAATTATCCCACGGGAACCGTATATTTTTCCGGAATAAAAGTTGGCTTCCGCCCCTCGTACGCCTTCCAAAGGAGCGCGACCCCAGGGTACCGAGATATGTCAAGGACACTACGTATAATTCTTTTAGCCTTTGCCAGCGGCTTCGCTTCGCGAAATTATCCCACGGGAACCGTACATTTTTTCGGAATAAAAAGTATCCTATGTGCTATTCCAGACGTAATCTATCTCTGTGCTAAATTTCATCCAGATCCGTTCAGCCGTTCTGGCGTTATTGAGTAACAAACATCCAAACATCTTCACAAACTTTCACATTTATAGTATTCAGCAAGAATTGTGTTGCTCAGTATAATTATGTTTTTGATATCAATGAATCAGCTGATGTGGATTCTAAATCTTGTCACACATAAATTTCTATATTTGCAGAGACTTTAGCAACAGTACATTCCTCATGGTGACTCGATTGGCTTTTAGGTACGAAATCAACACGTCTTATTGGTTTCAGCCACAGCTTTTTGATTTTAGAGTCCTTTGAAAAATGGTGGGTTCCCGTCTCCAAGCAATTGGGTACGCGGTGTACCGCATCATTTCAATAAAATAAACAAAAAATATATATTAATAGTACATAAACACCACTGTTTTGGGAGCGATCTACGCTAGCGCCATTTTGACAGTTGCCAGCCCCATTGTGTCTGTATACGAGAGGTTCACAAGTTCCGGCGCGCTATACGTCTATATCCGTCATAAAAATACAACTTTTATTGTGTCTCGTATGCCGCGCGTCAACCAGTTGTGCTAGACAACTTATCTTTAATTTTACAAGGGACTTGTACCTGGCGAAATGCGAAATGTTGGTGTACAATATCAGGGCAGACCCTGAGTTAACCTTGATGTTATGTTTTTTGAAACTATTCAAACGACATTATTACGAAAAAAAAAAAACAAGTGATGCTGCACCAAAAAAAAACAAGAACTCCGAAAAAGGCCATTGCATACAAGTTCCATAACTTCAAAAGCTAAGCTGCCGTAACCTACATCCAACTCAAAGACAGTCCATTTTCCTTCTAATGGGATCACCCCATTAGAAGGTCATACATCATTTCTTGGCTAAGGTGTCGCTCTGAGGCTGGGCGCCGTAGTACTGCCACAGCTCGATCGCCTTGTTGGCTACCACTTCTTCACATTGATCCGATATCTGGAAAATATTATAATAAAAATGAATAAGAAATAAGGGAATGAGTTTCAACTGAGCGATGGCCACTTGATAGTGTCAGAAAGTACTTGAAGAGATAACTCAACCTAGGCAGGTTGAGTAATGACTGTCAAAGATCCACGAAAGACAGCCGGGACCAACGGCTTAATGTGCTTTCCGAGGCACGGAGGAATCTCGATATGTAAATATGGTCACCCATCCACGGACCAACCCAGCGGACTAGTCAAGCGTAATTTAAACTGATGGATCGACCCGTGCGGATGTTATTACTTAGCCAGTTGAAAAGATAACTATGCTAGAAAATGGTCTGTCGTTATAATTTTTATACCAACATGTTTGGCAGGCCAGATGGCGTGGTTGGTTAACATACCACCTGCCATGCCGCTGGTCGTGGGTTCGATTCCCATCCAGGACAAACATTTGTGTGCATGAACACGTCTGTTTGTTCTGAGTCTGGGTGTAATTATCTATATAAGTATGTATTTACGAAAAAAAAAGTAGTGTATGTAGTTTATCAGTTATCTGGTTTCCATAGTACAAGCTCTGCTTAGTTTGGGATCAGATGACCGTGTGTGAACAATGTCCTAAGATATTATATTATTATTATTTAGAGTTGCTGAATGAGTGTTTTTTTTTTTACCTCAGATACGCATTTCAGCACTTCGTCAGCATTCTGTGACCGCAGTATATTTCTGCGTAAAGTTACGATCAGCATAACGGCAGCAAAAGAGAGTATCTTTGGAGCCCCACTGCATATTTTGTCCCATATTCTGAAGAAGCGAGAATAAAATATTAGTTGTTGCAGAGTGATAAATAAGATGCGCAGTTCCATAACATATTTATTGTTAACGTTCTCACTTGGTAAGAGAAGTGTCGTCCAAAACTCCAGCAAAGCAGCAGTTGAACCATTTTGTGAGTGGCAATACTTCCAAAGCATTTATGTCAACCAGATGACTGGAAAAGAAAAACAAGTTTATTATAATTATTTTTAAAACAAGCTTATTTTTTAATTTGTATATTATCTATAGGCTAGCCACATCCTGTTTTTTTTTTAGTGAGTAATAACAGGCTGAATCTTCGTGAGCAGGTTCGGTTCGACGAGACGCCCAAGTTTTTCCTCTGAAAATTCTCGACAGAGGTAGCTAATGTAGAGAGCAGGTATAAAACATGTCGATTCGGTGGGGTGTCGAAATTGTCTGAATAACAGTAAGTTTCTTTTCTTAATATTGAGGTACTTGGACGATAAACTCTGAAAAACAATTGTCCTACAAAATGGATGGTTTGACTGGAGCATCCTACACTCCGAATAACGAGGTCATCAAAATTATTGATAACAAGCAGATTTTTTGTATGCAGCTACGGTTTTCCAGTCCTACGTTTAGAAGTTGTTCATTCTACGGTAACTTTTTTCATTAATAACTGTAGGACACAAATAATACACGGTGATTCACTACATTCTTTACCTAAATCAATCAGTGTCCTACCAAAAAATAGGTTTGTATCGCTAGTCCTACAAGGAAATTGAAAATAACATTATTTCGTTTTATTAAATTCACAAATTATAAAATAATTACGATGTTGACGCTTCATCAGTTTCGTCTTCAACATCATCATCATCAGAATAATAATATAATATCCTGGGACATTGTTCACACACGGTCATCTGATCCCAAATTAAGCAGACCTTGTACTATGGAAACCAGATAACTGATATTATACTACATATACTACTGTTTTTTTTTTTTGTAAATACAAAACAATAAATAGAAAATTAAACCCAGACTCAGAACAAACAGACATGTTCATGCACACAAATGTTTGTTCTGGATGGGAATCGAACCCACGACCTGCGGCATGATAGGTGGTATCTTAACCAACCACGCCAACTGGCCTGTCTGAATAAATAACATCTGATTCTTTTTACAGAATCATTGTGGAAATAATTGTGGAAATTAACAAATTGCAGCATAATCATCAATTCGTATGAAAAGTAATAATATATAATCCCGGTGTGTGCTATATACTGCGACATGACGCAAGCTTTTGACTACGTTGACCATAGCATCTTACTACAGAAATTAGAAGCTTACGGCATAAGGGGCAGCATACTAAATCTTATTCAGTCATACCTGACTAATAGAAAACAATATACAGAAATTGAGAGAATTAATGTTAAGACAAAGAGAGATGAAGTTTATGTGTCAAGCGAACGCACACCTACATACAGTGTTCCTCAAGGCAGCGTACTTGGATCTTTATTATTCATAATATACATCAATGACCTGCCTAGTGCTATTGACCACCCCATGACTCTTTTGGCCGACGACAGCACTATGACTATAGCATGTAAAAATAAAGACATATATGAAAGTGACATAAATCAATCTTTGACATCAATAATATCATGGTTAAATAGGAACAACCTAAAAATAAATCTAGATAAGACAACTATTATGCATTTCAGGCAACGGAACCAGGCTGTATTTGACCTTAACGCAATTTACGAGGGCACTGTTCTTAATAAAGTTGACGCCACAAAATTTCTAGGAATTATTATTGACACTAAATTGAACTGGAAGGCACACATCGAATACCTAAGTAAACGGCTGAGCTCCTCTGCGTACGCCTTATATAAACTGGCCCCAGAGCTAAACCTGAGCCTTAGTAACAGATTATCATAGTCTAGTAGCATCGTTATTGCGCTACGGTATTATTTTTTGGGGGAATTCCATAGACAAAGCTATAGCGTTTATGTTCAATTTGAAGTCGACTGACAGCTGTGTGCCAATGTTTAAAAACACAAATTATTTACCCTACCGTCGCTGTATATTTTTGAAGTTGCGGCATTTGTTAGGGTGAATCAATTTCTGTTTCCACGACTAGCTGACACCTTCCCCCGTAACAGACGTGACAATAATCAACTGTGTTCACATACGTCAAAGACTGCATTAATGGGAAAAAGCGTTTTCTGCATGGCTCCAAAAATCTATAATAAAATACCACAGTCATAGTCAAAGAATTGCCGGTAAATTTGTTTAAAAAAAGAATTCGAGATTTATAAACAGACGAGTGTTATTATAATTTAAATGACTTTTTGAATGACACTATTTGACATTTTTAAAATTATTATTATTTTTTATTTTTTTATTTTATTAAGCCTTAAGTTTTGTGGCATTTCATGATTAATGTATTTTACTGACATCAGTGATTATCACTGACTATAATCCAGGTAGGATTGAAGTGCCGTTACTAATCCAGTCTTTATTTTGTGATCTAGTATTTTTATTTTATTTTTTGTAAATTTTATAAATTTGTACGCCTTACGGGTGAAACATGTACGTACGAAATATTAATATTGTACCATCCTGCATGCTTAATTTGTATGTATACGCATGTTTTTGACAAATAAAATTATCTTTATCTTTAGAGTACCTTGAACATCAGAAGAAAATTCTCCAAGAGATGAACGGTGGGGGCCATCGAACCTATAGAGGTATGTATGAGGAACAGGGTGTAAAGTTCACTCATCCTCCATAGAAAATGACAAGACGGGTGTTGTGTCTGGTGGCCTACTAACTGCCCCACGATTGATGTCGGGACGTTGTATATGCAAGTCGAACGGTAAACTCTGCTTGCGCGATGCAGGAATTTGCGTGACGTCAGTGTGATGCGTAGTCCGCATGTGGCGATGTAGATGCCGCCAGAAACCAATAATAATAGTATTTATTAATGCCCATCCGCAATTTTCCGAACTTTTTTCGGTGGGGCTGCGCACACATGCGCATATTTTAAAGCGAAATCTTGAGCTTCTTGTTTAAACAATATGTTATCAATGTCTTCGTCCTCAACTGTATCGATATCAATTTCCGCAGACAAAACGAATGGTTTTTGTGCTATCTTGCCTACTGAAATTTTATTTTTCAGTTGCTTTAGTATGTAATCTTGAAGATCAGTAGTGCTTAATATGGTAGCGTCAAGATCTGCAGTTTCGGAAAAAAACAATTCTTCAAGTGAGCGATTGATAAAACTCGTTGTTTTCAATTACTTCACGTTCAATATAGCCAATCAATCTTTCCCTTGCAACTTTATGAAAATCTCTTTTTGAGGTCCAATCTGTATTTGGTGGGCGATGTATCTTATTTTGGTACTTGACAAAATAATCGAGCCTACAATTGTTATGATAGCATAAACAAGTACTATCATCAAAGTTTAGCTCTTCCTGAATTCTTAGTAAGAAATCTATATCCCAAGTTCGGTAGCATACGTTTTAATTTTGTCCAAAAAGTCTAACTCTATGTTTCGTATAATTCTGTCATTCCACATCAAGAGAATCTAGTTTACCTGAAGTAACAGCACTTCGACCCACATCATCAAAAATGGTTTATGAATCGCGACAAACATTTCTGGTAATATCATGAATTCTATTTGTGTTTGTGATGGATTCGAGCCTTTAGAAACTGTTTGCAAGAGAGCAGAATTTCTTTAGAAAACGTCTTTGTTTGTTCTCTTTTCTCTCTAAACTTTGGGTTTTGCACTAAGTAATTTGCACAAAAAGCACTCCATATTCACTCGGTGAGTTATAATTATACGTAAGTTTTGCACGACACTTCGCTCGAAACTGGCTTGGGAAGGGAAACCAAGGGCAATCGATGTTGTCGGTGTCCCAAACTTTGTATGTGTGTATACAATAGCATGGTCCTAACACGTGTCTCATGTTAGCGATTTACTCCTAATTACAAGAAATGCGTTGAATGAGTATTGAGTGAAATATATCTATTCCAGGTAATACATACATTTTTTGTGTAGGACGGTGATAAAATTGTGTTCTACACTTTATTCCCGATAGGAAAAAAATAAATTCAGTTGTTATTAACGAAAAAAGTCTTACCGTGGAACGGAGAACTTCTAAACGTAAGACTGGAAAACCGTACCACTACATTTGTACGTCTATGTGGCCATTTGATTGTACAAATATTTATTAAGCTGCATACAAAAAATCAGCTTGTTCCGGTTTGAGATTATTATATTCTCATAAGTTAAACTTACTGTTATTCAGACAATTTCGACACCCCACCGACATGTTTTATACCTGCCGGTCTATTCTGTAAAAATATCACCGTGAAAACGTAGGTGAAGTGAGTTTGACGTGAGCTGTCTTTCCACCTGATGCTAGGGATTAAGACTATTGACAGCTCACTCCACGTTCACCACCTCACCTCACCTCACCTAAGTTTTCATGGTGAGATTTGTACAGAATAGCACTGCTGCTCTCTACATTAGCTACCTCTATCGAGAATTTTCAGAGGAAAAACTTGGGCGTCTCGTCGAAACGAACCTGCTCACGAAGATTCAGCCTGCCATTCACAAAAAAAAAAAAAATGGTTGTCTGTAAAGTCGGTCTACAGACGATAATTTTACGCGATAACGCTATCTCTATCGCTCGCTTGTTCCGAGCTCTCGCTTACACGCTCGGCTCAGGCGGAACGTGACAGGCGGAGCGTGAAACTTTTCGTGCGTGCAGCCGGCGTTCATCGATTTATCAGACGTTATCACGTCAAAAACACGCGGTGGCTGCTGGACTACTAGGACAGAGTCCTTGACATGACTAATGAAACGAGCCCATACTCGATAGGGTTAACACATTCTCTGCTGAATTCTTTATGCAAACGCTTCTTTATGCTACACCCTTACCGACCCTTTTTTTACGATGTTTTCGAAACAATAGGGATGCACAACGAACGCACATGTGCGCCGCGCCGCACTCGAAGAAAGTTATGAAAACGCGCATGTGCGTCTGCCGCACCTAATGTGTTAAGTCATTTTATTACTGAGTTAGCCACAGATCAGCTCCATGTCATAATAATATTGCGTTGTCATCCGATTAACATATATGCACGTAAAATTTCAGCTCAATCGGAAACCGGGAAGTGGGTCAATTTTAACTTGCAAGATTAGATTACAGACAGACAGACAGACACCGGGGCAGGTGAAACTAAATAAAAGCTTGTAAAAACATATGCACGCATAGATTTTATCCTATTTGGATAAAAAAAAAATGAAGAAGGGAAATTACAATAAGAACAATGATTTCATAGGACTGCATAGGACTTAGTATTAGCTTACCTCAATGAAAATTGCTTGTGCCTTTATCTTTGCTACAAAAATATGTCTCAAGTAAAGAAAGCAGCCATAATAAAATACTTACTTAAACAGATCCCCATCTTCCTTCTCAAGCATGGTGGTGAAAGCTTCCTTCAGCTTCGGCAGGTCTCTCTGCATGTTACGTACCACATCAGTTAGGCTTTTAGCCAGCCAGTATACATCCACCTCATCATCATAGAGTTCCAGTAGGGTATTCACTATCGGTAGGAATGTGTCTGCAGACTGGAGAAAGAAATTGATACCATTACAAAAGAGTTGAATAGTAGGTATTTCATCGTGTAAGGCTTCGTTTACGGAGACGCGGGGCGTCGAGCATCGCGTTGGGCGGCGCGGCTCGTGACAAATTCAAATATATGACGTTGTAAGAGAGCGTTTACGGAGAAGCGATTTTACACGAGTTTGCTTGAAATGCAGGCGAAGCCCGCGGATGGCACCGCCGCGCCGCACGCGACGTTTATCGTGGCGGCGCACGCAGCGTTGGGGCTAGCTATTCCTGCAATTCTCCGTTCTCGGTAAAACGTAGCGACACCCGCGGCGGAGCTCGCGGCATCGCACGCTCCGTGTCTTCGTAAACAACATCGTACTTTGCCATGTTTGTGTTTGCGCGTGTGATAACGCGGGCCGCTGCACGCGTCGCCTCTCCGTAAACGGAAAAATGGTTCACCGCGCCGCGAGACGTCACGCAACACGCGCCGAACGACGAGCCGCGTCTCCGTAAATGAGCCCTAAGGCCTGATAACTTTTCTGATGATGAACAAATATGGCTGTTTAACACAATCTCCATACAAAAGCTTTCAAAAGGTCATATTTATTCCTCAGATCCTATCTGGCCATAGAATAATCGGACCTAATACAACGTGCCGCCACAATGGCGGCATTAATTCAACACACGGGTCGGGCTAGTGTCCAGTAATCTTAAAAATTATAATAATATAACATAATTCGTAAATTGAAAAAATTAAACAAACAAACTAAACAATAAAATAATAACCAAAATTAGGATCACTCTATAGCAAAAGACTCATTCATGAAGCTATAGTTCTATGCTAGCTGGTAAAAGTACATTGACCAAAACCTTTTTCATCGTTTGTCTATTGGTATGACCCAGCTAGTAAGTAGCTTCATGAATTAATTTTTTGCACAGAGTGGTCCCAATTTTAATAAACCCCCAGCAAAAAAAAATCGAGTGGCGTGGCCTTTTTCTCGTTCGTTTTAATTTCATCTCAGGTTGCTCCAAGATGTATTTTAGAAAAGTGTAAATAAATAATAATGTTTAATGATATTAAAATATCTTTATAAAAGGAAAACACGGAACTGTATACGTGTCAAATTAATGTCGCCATTGCAGCGGCACGTTGCATATTTATTTATTTGTTTAAATAAATAAATATGTGATAAACAGTCTGCAAAGCATTGAGAGTATACTAGTGCTAGTTTTAGTTCTTTCAGACTTACAGCACAACATATATTAGAACCAAACACACAACACTGCTGCCTCTGCCGACATGCACAGAAATAAAAGGAATTTAGAAAACCGATCTTGAAGAGTATGTCCGAAATACTAATCAGGGGAAGAAATACCCACATACATTACTAAAGTTGTTGAATAATTTTCACTAGCACCAGTATAAAATTAACAATACTATGCGTTTCAACTAAGAATAGGATCAGGCTTGCTGCCAACTTCACACGATAGCTGTCAAATTAGTACTACCAGCAAAAAAAAACTGTTAACAAAACAAAAATGTTATATTTTTGTGTTATAAATCACGAATTTTTTTTTCGACTTTGCTTCTTCATATTTGTTAAGTTTGTGCGTTAGAGTGAACTTTCAACTCAATATGAGTTCATCAATCGTTTTTACTGTGCACAAGTACTTTGAAAATGCAAAAAATTGTGCTAATGAACTAAACTGAGTATAATTTTTCTTTATTTATTTTTTGCACCTTACGCTTTGGTAATGAAGTTCGCGAGTATTGCGAAACAAAATGGCGTCTTGACAGTACTATTCTTATTTGGCACGCATAGTATAGGGTGACTGGTAATTAGTGACTGATACTTAAACATATGATTGTACTCATGATAACAAACAACTTTTATTATGGGACTAAACCTGAAAACGCGAAAAAAAAATCAGCTGCTCCCTACATTTTGACGAGTTATGCAAACATGAATGTATGGGACAGCTGATTTTTGTTTTGCGATTTCAGGTGTATATATATATATATATATATATATATATATATATATATATATATATATATATCTGAACAATACAATATCTGTACATATTATAAATACTATTCACCGAGAAATTAGTCTCTGGGAACAGCGGAGGCTTCCTCTCCTCGTTTTCTAGCAGCCACATCTCCAACAGAACTTGACAGCGGGGAGCATCCATATTCACAAGCTCAAACATCTCTACTGCATACAACAAGTCTTGGTACTGCTCTGTGCGTTGTTCCATTACATATTGGTGAGAGTCTGGGTACACCGGCAGTATGTCTGGAAGAGTTGATGGTAGTTGTAAAATAATTGCGAAAACAGAATAAATAGGTACATATGTGGTTAATTTAAAAAAATTCCAGTTAAATGTCATCTTCTGTTGAATCAATAAACTAAACTCATAAATATTGAAACTGGTTGTATCCTTGTTATTTGATTAAGCAATTAATCGGGTTAGTGTGTCTAGTGATCCGAAGGTGAAATGAGTGCTTTGTTATCATCATTATCATATATACTGTACAGTACGGCCAATTTATCTTGGCAAGTCTGAACTTCGCAAAGAAGGCTGCGCAGTAAGATTTTTTAGGAACCAAATGGTTACATGAGGCGAGTGTGATGCGCGAAACTTCTTAGTGCCTGTGTTCGGACCTGCCAAGATAAATCGGCCGTAGTGTACAGTGTACAGTACAGAACGACTGCTGCCTATTACTTGGTCACCTTTTGAAAACGAAAAAGCAGGGTTGTATTTACCATTTAATGTATGAATAATATCATCTTTCCTTGCCAATAGGCATGTACTATCTTTGTACCCGTTTTAGTAAACGAAACTTACCCAGTAGCACTTTCCATACAAGATTCCTGTACGCAGCAGGCACTGTAAACCTCAAACAAAACTGTTTTAGTTTCACTTTGTCCCAAGGTTTCTCTTTCATCAATATTTCAAGCGATTTCTTTTCCTCGACCCCCCGGCATCCGACTTTTTCGTAATACGATGATCGAAAGTTCCTTTCGTCAGTCATCCTGTAATTTTATGGTCAATTTTCAGCTTAAACTTCATTCGTAATGATTCAATTCTCCGGTGAAATTCAAGATATTTGCTAAAGATGTGGAAAATTGGAAAATACTATAGTATTTATTTTGAAAACGATGCTAACATTGTCAACTTGACATTGACAGACGCAGCTTG
Source organism: Dicycla oo (assembly GCA_948252095.1). NCBI lineage: Eukaryota > Metazoa > Arthropoda > Insecta > Lepidoptera > Noctuidae > Dicycla > Dicycla oo. The sequence goes on along the minus strand of OX411732.1, from coordinate 981,467 downwards.
CTATATAATTATAATGTATATAACCTATGGGCCCAGAGCCACAGAGTAGTTTACCGTTACCGGGGAAGCGCTAAGGTAGCCCGCGAAATTCAAATATTCTTACGTTTTTTGCAATTTGTAGGTCAGTATTAAGTTTAATGATGATTCAAATATAATTTGCAACCGTAACAATCATATATTTACAGAATAATAATCAATAGAATCAGTAATACAACTTCATAAGTGAAAACACCTCAAATGTCAAGATTTCATGAAATAGTCATTCATTTGTTATATGAACTTAGAACAGTATTGATGATTTTAATGGTTATAAATCTATAAATACAGATTTGTTACGGTTGCAAATCATATTAAAATCAACATACAACCTAATACTGACTTGTAAATTGCAAGAAACGTAAGAAAATTAGAATTTTCCGGGCTACCCTAACGCTTTCGAGGAGCGCAGCACTACAGATGTCTGCAATCTCCTCTTACATTTCGTTTGGCAACCAACAGTATACAGCCGCTGTTTTTTGTTGTACGAGTCATTTTTTTGAAGAATTTGAAAAAAAATAAACTGTTATACTGTTGGCGTATTCTAGCTACATACTAAGTTCACTAAAAAATCTACATAACATGCCACAAACTTATCTAGCTCGGTAGCCGAAAGAGGAACTAACGACGCCATTGCGAAATATCAATCTGCCTGCCATTCGCTCTCGCCATTGAGATAGAAAAACATGGAGATGGCATCATTGACATAGAATAATATGGAGATGGTATATTCTATTAAAGGAAAAAAAAATATCTGTCATATCGACACAGACATGTCAAAAAGCGTTTTGTTTCTATTAAACTAATCAAGAGCTACGTATGAAAAGAGAGACATCTAAATGTTTGTCAAGGACTAAATTTGAAAACACTCTTGTGTGCCGTCAAAATCGTGTCTATGCGTGAACGGTCGCCATTTTGAGTGCTGAGTATTGTGGTGGATGTGCTGTCAAACGGTTGCTTGTTTTTTCTTTTGCACTCGCAGTTACAAACTTACGAAAGGTGGCCATGTTGAGTGCCCGATTTTTGTAAGTATACACGCTAATTTTGTAGTTAGGTAGTAAACAGTTCTGGTCCTTGTCTAAAGCGGCTGAAACGAATTTCTGTCGTGCCACTTTACCTCCAATGATGAAACCTGATGGGTCGCTGGCTCACTCTGCAAGTGACAAAGTAAATTTATTTGCATCTCTCTTTGCAAGCAATTCACGTCTGGTCGCTGGCTCCTAGCAACCACCTACTGTACCTCATTATGACTCCTCCATGCCGGAGATCGCAGTTCATATTAAAGAGGTCCGAAGAGAATTGTGCAGTCTAGACGTGAACAAGGCCAGCGGGCCTGACGGCATTCCAGCGAGAGTGTTGAGGCAGTGTGCGTTTGAACTGTCTCCTGTGTTGACACGTTTGTTCCGCCTCTCTCTTGAAAAAAAAACGGTGCCGAAATCCTGGAAGCTTGCAAATGTACAACCAGTGCCCAAAAAGGGCGACCGTGCAGACCTTGTCTATTAACGTCCGATCGCCATTACCTCCATTCTGTGCAAGGTTATGGAAAGGGTACTGAACAATAAGTTGCTGACCTTCCGATCTCCTCAGTGACCGTCAATATGGCTTTCGCCGGGGATCTTCTTGTGTATGTCACGCACTGCTATGGCGAAGCCATCGAGAAACACGACGAAGCACTTGCTGTATCGCTTGACATCTCGAAGGTCTTTGACAGGGTCTGGCACGCTGCTTTGCTCAGCAAGCTTCCTGCTTATGGCATCCCAGCTGATTTTTGTAGCTATAAATATAAAATAATAAAAGAACAATTTGGGGGAAAATATGCGTCACATTCACGCAAAACAGCCGTCGCTCAGCTAGACGCTGTTGACGCTAGACGCTATAATTGTTCATGCATGGAGGACAAGCAGGCTTTGTGGAGAATGTTTTATTAGTGTTCCAATCGAATACAAAAAGTGGTGATTATCACAACGAAATGAACAGTAGCTATGAATTTCAAAAAAATTGTGACCCATAAACTTCTGCCTAATTTACATCAGCCAACACTGATTATATTGGATAACGCCCCATATCATAGCATTTGCATAAAGATAACTTCTAATGGAAATCATAAAAAGGCTGAGATGCAGAAATGGAAAATAATGTAGAATTTAATGAACAGTTTACAAAACCGTAACTCTACGAACTTATTAAAAGACATAAACCAAAACCTGTGTACGAAATAGACGAACTGTTGAAAAACAATACACATAGCATGTTAAGATTACCGCCTTAACATTGCGACTTAAATGCAATCGAAATGATTTGGAGCACGATGAAACAAAACGTAGCTAATCAGAGCATTGATAAATCAAATCCTGCAATGTCTACTTTGATTGCAGAAGCCTTCATTAAGCTAACAGTGAATGAATGGCAAAAGCACTGCAGTCACAAAAACGAGTATTGAAGTAGGTATGTATACTTATACGAGCCTTTCATAATTAATTTTGCCAGTGACAGTGAAAGCGATAGAGGTGACTGATGACCCAAATAACTCCGGTGGCTTTCCTAAGCCACCGGAGTTGTTTGGTTCATCAGTCACCTCTATCGCAGTCATACCTGGAGTATTCCCGTTAGAGAATACTTGACATACATACATTTTATGTAGATGATCATAATTATTGTGTTAAAATATAAATGTTTTCGAGCAATATGTTTGTTTTTGTTTTTTAATTACCTAAACATTCTACCTACGTTATTTCAAATCGTCAGGTGTTACATAGGTAGTGTGTGCATAATTTCACATTTTTAACCAACTTAAAAAAGGAGGTTATCAATTTGACACGTATGTACAGAGCCAGCATATCCAAGTACTAATATCTGTTAAATTTTTAAAAATAGATTTTCAACTTTATCGCAAAAGCATTACGTTCAAGATTGATTGGGAAAATTTGACAGTTTCAGGTAGCTTGACCTGCTGGCGTCTGTACCTATGTTTTATTATTGGAACTGCAATAAATTTACATGTAATGGTCTAATAGTCAAATTTTTATAGGTATGTATGTATGTATGTTTGTCCACGCATTTCTCCGGAACTATTAATGGGATTGAAAAATCGGTTCGATAGTATTCAAGATTTGGACCAAAATGTTTTTGATAATTACATAGACTTGCTTACCCACTTTATTGCAAAATTTATTTTTACTGGCGACACCAGATGCGATAACAACGACTTTCTCACCCCTTGAGTATTATTGTTCTGTATTCTCAACCGGCCAGATAAGTTTGTGGGTCTGTACCTGACGCATTGACGTATTGTAATTCCATATTCAAAATCGACCAAACAAAATAGTCTGGTTACTATGGCTATAAAGGTAACTACGCCAAATTTTGTTTGATTTGTGTCAAGCATAGCAAATGAGTATTATTTTATTAATTTATCGGGAAAAATAAAGGTTATTGGAAATAATTCCACAGCAGAATAACATCATTTCAGTGAAAATGGAGGTACCCGATGCTTTAAAGGATCCTCAATATGTAGAGAAAAAACGGGAAGAATTGCGAATTTTCTTCCAGGGTGCCAAGCTTCCTAAGGAACTGATCGAAAAAGTTATTGAGAATGAACTCAAACCTCTAACGGTGGGTTCAAATAGACCATATATAGCAGCTTCTCATCCTGGAGAAATTAAAACTGAGCAAGAAATAATGTCTGCGCAACCTTTTACTAATATAAATGACCATAATAAGCCATTGACTCCAGAAAAAATAAAATGGATGTTGAAGGACAACCCTATAATAGCCGAGAAAGCGCGCCAAATTCAGATTATATCACAAAACGAAGGCTTGAACAGGCAAGTAGCTATACCCCTGAACGAAATAAACGTAACAGGCTACAACGATATGAGCAAGGAATTGGATGCTGCTAAAGGTGACAAAGAGCAAATTAACAAATTAAATTACAAAAACATGCTTTCTTTAATGACTTCTGTATCTGACTACAAAGCGAAATGTGCACATGAATGCGATGAAACTGGTTCAGAGCACAGTGAACGTGCCAGCTCGGATAGCGATGAAAAAGGCTACGATGAGATAGAAAAAGTGGTTAGTCAGTATACCACAAAGTCTTATGAAACAAGATATCAAGAAACTAAAGATATGTTAGGAAAAATGGCTGATAACTATGATGAGGCAGGATCATCTCGGGATCCTAAAGTAAAACAAACTATAGAAATAGAGAAGAACCCGACACTTAAAGATTCATCTGTGCAGTTAATTAAAGGACAAATAAGGCGCTCAACATTTGAGGAAGTACAAGAAAAGTATGCTATAATCAAAGCCATGAATATACCTTTAGTAGATAACCCTGTGACTCCTAATCTTAGCGAAAAAAGTAAAAGAAAACCAGATAAACCAAAGCTCGAAGAAGATGAAAATATCAACGTAGAAGATGTAGTTCCTAAAAGTCTTGGGGCGAAACTTAAAGATACTGAGGAATCATTACGTGCAATAAATTCCGTGCTAAATAATGTACCACCACCACCCTCATTGAATAAGACCTTAGTAATTAACAATAATAACAAATCCTCCGACTCTGACGAAAATAAAATCGATGTCAAGGAAATACCATCAGAAACTGTTCACAAAAATGAGCTACAAAAGTTTAAAAAAGAGACGGAGCAAACGTTACAAAACACTCTGGAAAATATATTTGAAGCGACGAACAAGGGAGAGCCAGAGAATAATGAAATGGAAGTCAAAGAAATGAAAAATCTAGCTCGAAACATCGTTGAAGGTGCTGAAAACCTTAGTACACTTATACGCGAAGATATAACAAATAAACTGAATAGTATGAACGAATTATTGAATGACGTTAATGAGGCATTAGAAAATTCAAGGAAATCTAACATTGCTTATGACTTAATAAAAGAAGAGGGTGAAATTCTTAGGCGTGGGATACATATTGAGCAAAAAGCAAAGGAAATTCAGGAAAAAAGAAAAGCTACCGATCAGTTAGAAGAAATTCAGGAAGAAGAAAAACCAACCGATGTAGTTTCTGACCCACAAATGGACAGCATACATGATGCTATTACAAAATTGAATTGCGAGATAAGACATCACGAAGAAAGAGTAAATCAAAGCCAGGCTAGGTACAAACAGAGAAATGATGAGTGCAAGTCGTTCATCAAAGAAGTTGATGAAATACTTTTAAAATCTCATGACATTTTGCACCCAATCAAAAAAATTGAAGAAGCCAGAAAAATGAAACAAGAAGAAAACGAACTTGCTGTTCACGATAAGTCGACCATTGAAGAAAATTCTGATACTAAAACGGAACAAGTTGATGAAAATGGCAAGAAGATGCGTAAAGAACTGTGGGATGTTAACTTCTCTTACCAAGATGAGAAACAGAAGAAAACTGCAGAATTGCAAAAGAAACAAGAACAAGAACGGAGCCAAAGGATAAGCAATCTTCTTTATGATATTAAGGATAAGATGAATGATAATAAAGACGTCTTAAAATTAGCCAATAATTTGCTGAAGAGGGAAGAGAATAGGAAGAAGGCTCTTGCAGATAAGTCTGGAAAGATTCGTGAGTTACCGCCAGAAGAGATTGATACAAGAGCTCAAGGAGACCATATTGAGGCGGCAGAATCACAATCATCGGGATGCAAAGAAGTACCCATGCTCACTGATGTAAAACTCGAAGGTAATAAAATAGAAGCATAACCTTAGAATACTACAACCTATTTGCTTTATAATTAAAGACCTTAGGCAGGTAAGACTGCATGTTTTCTTATTTTTTCCCAGGTTGCTTTCACATTACGAGAACGTAGCGATCAATGTCCCAGGTTATTATTATTATTATTAACCTGAACTTTAACTTACTTTCAGTGTTCGAAACTGACGAAGACAAAAAGCAGGCAGAAGAAAAGAAGAAGCGAGATGACGCTCAAAAAGAGAGACAAAGGCAAAGAGACTTTCAGAGACAAGTGCAAAGAGAATTAGAGGATATGGAAAAAACCCCGCGGATGACAAAGGAGTTCATCAAAAATCATTGCAGACAGCACAAACTGTATACCACGCCAAATCTCAATGACATTCTGTATTTGCATTTCAAGGTAAAAGTTATTTAACGAAAACAGGTAATGTAAAACTCAGATAGGTAAGTATCGATTTTGTTTCAATTCAATGGTATGACTAGTTATAGGGGCATCCTGACCCACGATTGTAATTTCAAAAGTCTACTAAGCCTAGACTTATGTCTAGGTTTCAAATTTTTGAAACAATATATTATTTTTCTGCAGGGTTTCTCAAAAATTGAAAACTTAGAAGAATACACGGGTCTAAAATGCATTTTTTTGGAGAACAACGGCATCCAGAGGATTGAAGGACTCGATACGTTGTCTGAACTGAAGTGCTTGTACCTTCATTATAATGTCCTGAGGAAGATTGAAAACTTAGATGGGTGTCCTAAGTTGGACACGTTGAACATTGACCACAATTTCATTGGAACAATAGAGAATCTAGACGTGGTTCCCAATTTGCATACACTAAGCATTGCTCATAATATGCTCAGTAGTGTTGGTAAGTATGAGTATATACATAAATACAGCTTCGTATTCAAACATTTGGGCATTAGTGAGAATTCACATTCTTTCTTATGTGGGGAAGACAGTCATACGCTGCTTTACTTTAATCCAAAATTAATAAGCCAATCTGCATGTGAAGATAAAGCTAGGTACTAGAATACTGCCGTCATAAGGAAAAAAAAACGTCTCTGACATTTGTTTCGAAATAGAGTTATTTGCATATTTGGAATCATCAAAAATAGACGCATCTACCAGTATTTTTATATTGGCCTAAACTTAACGAAAACTTAATAATTCTTACTATTAAAAGACACATCTCCTTTTGTATTTTGTATTCTAAACAGGACAAAATATTTTTTTTTTTAACCATTTCAATATTTCGGTAGATACGTCCTTTTTTCCTTACGGCGTCAGAATGCCCGAAATTAAGTAAGACTTCAAAGTTTAACTAAGTATTCTTCTCTTGTTGCTACTAAGTAAGACATCAAAGTTTAACTAAGTATTCTTCTCTTGTTGCTACTAAGTAAGACATCAAAGTTTAACTAAGTATTCTTCTCTTGTTGCTACTAAGTAAGACTTCAAAGTTTAACTAAGTATTCTTCTCTTGTTGCTACTAAGGTTACTGAATGCCTTGTGTCTAATAATATTTGACAATCTTTCAGCTGACCTAGCCCATCTAAAGTTTTGCAGAAATCTATCAGTACTGGACTTATCATACAATCGCCTGGAAGATCCTCTCATAGTCGATGTGCTCGCTGATATGATTATATTGAAAGGTATTTCAAATAAATCTCACCGGCCCGGAATCTTGGCCAAGCGCCTATCTTGCAAATACTCGAAATAACAAAAAAATTTTTTTGGTGTCATATGAGGGTAGGTCAAAAAAATGTTTACTCTTAGTTCAAGAGGTTATTTATTATGTATGAGTGCACTATGGTGCAAATTTTAGTTTTTAGTTGAATCGTGTCTCTTGAGCGACTAAGTTGCAAGTTTAAATTTGTGTGTTGTAAAAGTGTACAGTTAGCTTATTGAATTATTGTGGTTTTGTGCTTTTTATGGATTAACTGAAGGTGCTTTAACACCAATAAAAATGCCATTAACACCAGCACAGGCTGCACAGGCTGTAGCATTAATCGACCAAGGGTTGACACAGCGCGAAGTTGCTGTGCTGCTTAATGTACCACGTTCATCAATGCAGTATGCCCTAAAACAATACCAGGAGACAGGCCACTATTCCCGTAGACCAGGCAGTGGAGGCGTCAGATGCACATCGGCCCGGGACGACCATTTTATTCTGCTGGAAATTTTAAGAAACCGGTACCTGACCGCTATTGAGATAGGTACGCCAGCAACTCTAAATTGCAAGAGGCGTGAATGTTAGTGAGCGTAAAGCCGGGTATTCACTAAGCAACATTTGTTATAACACACTGTTTATAAACAGCGTTTCACGTTGTTACAACAGTTTCGTAACAGTTTTTAAACAGTCCTTAAACAAAGGTGTTGAAACATTGTTTCAGATACATGTGACCGTGTTCCCCACTGTGAGTGGAGAGCAAGGCGAAACATCTTGTTTATAAACAAAAGTTGACAGGTGTGGACGTGCGTTGCGGGAGTTTATAAACATGGAAGTAGTGTGGTCAGCAGCACAGAGCAATACTACCTCCGGGGCCGACATCCTAGCAACAACTGACAATTGTCAAGTGTGGATGGCCAAGTTTCAGAAACAGCGTTTACGGTAAACTAGTTTGTAAACACGATGATTAAGTTTATAAACAAATGTTGCTTAGTGAATACTCAGCTTTAGCTGAGAAGACGAACGAAGGAAGTGAATTTAAAAGCCCGTAGACCAGCACGTGGTCCAAAACTCCTCAGTCATCACCGAGTAGCTTGACTTCAATTCACACGTGAACACGCCAGCTGGACCCTCGAGCAATGGGCTCGAGTGCTGTTCACAGATGAGTCCCCCGATAGCTTTGCGTGCTCCAGACGATCGGGAGCGAGTGTGGAGAAGAAGAGGATAGAGATTTCTACCCATTACCACCACACGCACTGAGTTCCCATGGAGGCTCTATAATGGTTTGGGGAGGAATAAGTTCAGATGGTTGTACGGAGTTTGTTATCATCGATAACCGGCTAACTGCAGCCCGATACATCGAGGAGGTCCTCCAGAAACATGTTTTGGTATATTCGGGATACATTGGGCACGACCAATTCCTCCAAATGCACGATAATGCACGTCCACACATTGCAGATTGCTTTGAAGAATCCCTTCAAGAAGTTGGTATTCAAAAATTGCAGTGGCCAGCTCGTAGTCCAGACTTAAATCCGATTGAGCATATCTGGGACATGCTCAAAAGAAAGATAAAGTCCACCGCCGACCCGCCAGAAAATCTTAACCAACTTCGAAATGTAGCACTAACTGCTTGGGAAAGCATACCGCAAGTTGATGTCAGAAACATCATTCAAAGCATGTTAGATCGAATGCAGGCCATTATTAGAGCTAGAGGAGGAAGCACTCGACACTAAAACGTAGAGACAATAAACCAATTTAGGTTTCTTTTATTCTATAGTGTTTTAAAAATTGATACTTAGTATAAAATTCTTTGTTTCTGCAAAAGTGCCTAATTTAATAAATAAACTTATTGGTGTAGTGACGTTTTCAATTTCAATTTATAAAAGCATAAGAAACACTTATTGAGTGCATCTACCCTTATTTCTGTGATAAAAAAAAAATGAAAAAAAAAATATATATACCTATGCGAAATATCGTGAAATGAGTACATGTGGCCAAGTTTCCGTGCCAGTGAGTGTTTTAGTGTGAGATTTTAGTAATATATTAAAGCTGATTGGTCATTTTGGCCAGTCATCCAGAAGTTCACTAATATCCTGGCCATTTGAGTTTTAAAAAGAGACTGTCACACTGGTATGACTGACAGAAATGACGAACAGCTCATTTCATCAGTGACGGTAGAACATGGAGGACTTTATTATAAAACTATCGGCCAAGTGCGTGTCGTACCACGCACAACGAAGGGTTCCCTAGTTGAAAAGAATTTATCACAAAAACATGTTCTCCCATACATTGATATATGTCACGAACAATTCTCCAACTGCAAAAAGTTTTTATTCGCAAAAAACTTTTTTTAAACGTCGTGCGCGTGCAGCCATACGCATCGCTTGCTTTTTTGCTACGATCGTTTTTTACGTCGAGCGAAATGTCCGCCACAGTAAAGTGTCCTCAGTGTAATATTGTTATTGACGAACTGCTATGTTACTTGCAAAATAAGCCGTCGACGAGTGATGACGATACCTTAATTCGCATATGTTCTTCGGCCTTTAGTAACGATGTAATAAAAAATCCAAAAGCGTTACTTTTTGAATCTGTTCCGACCAACAAAAGGAATATCAAACGGAAACAAAAGGGCAAAGAACATCGTGACTTAGCCGTTATAATTGGCTTGTTCAAGTCTACTGACCCTGATGTGATCCCGATTTTCGTCGCGCGGAGCCTTGACGATCTACCCCCCATCACATTTGACCACTTGGATGTGACTAAGTTGCTAAAGGATCTCACCTTACTCAAGGATGAAGTGCGAGAACTGAAGTCAACAAGTTTGACAGTAGATCAATTGGAGAAACTCAAGGTAGATCTACAATATGACCTCAAGTTTGGATCATTGATCGAGCATGCACGAAACAAACAGTGTGTGAATATGAAACGAGGGGGCGGCAACGGAGACATCTCTCTTGGTAACTCGACATACAGGAGTCTCGAGTCTTCTAAAAATGCAGTGCAAAGCCCAAGAAATCAAGAATGTATCGCAAAACTCTCGGTTCATATTGCCGATAAACAAAGTCCGCTTATTCCAAGCGGTGGGTATGTTGAGAAGGAGCGGCCGTTATCAGTGGCGAGAACCAGTTCTATGACGGGGGCTCGCTCGCCGTCGCCCGTACAAGCAGCTGTGGGCGTTACGTCACAGGTGCAGCGAATGAACTCAGATAGTAAACAAGTGCCACATTTCATTGATGTTTTGCCTAGAAAGGATGATGACGGAGGATGGATCGTTGCAACGCATCGTAAATCGAAGCAAAAGTACCGTTACGCTGGGAAGTGGGGGTTGCTAAAGACACAGTAGCTGCTGAAAATAAAGTGCCAATGTTTATCACGAATGTGCACAAAGATTTACATACATCTGACATCATAAGGCACATTGAAATAAAAACTCACGAGGTAGTTAAATTGGAAAAACTATCTATGCGAAAAAAGGTTGACTATGATGCATACAAGTTTTTTATAGCTGAATCCAAGGTACCTGCATTTTTGGATGAAAACATCTGGCCGCAAAATATAATATTCAGACGTTTTGTGCATTATAGTCAAAGACGTAAGGACGAGTAGGTACTCGCTTAAAGTCGGTTCTGTAAACAACAACAATGACTGATAATAGTTTGTTACGATTTGCCAGCTTTGACTGTAAAAGTAGCGTTCTATTGAGGGCGTTCGGGAACTTTGCGCAACGTGTGACATAATAGCGCTTCAGGAGTGCTGGCTGCTGCCGGAGGAGCTGCCGTTCCTGAGCACCATCCATGGCGACTTCAACAGCACGGGGACGTCTGCTGTTGACACGTCTGCTGGCATGCTGCGTGGGCGACCCTATGGAGGGGTGGCTCTCCTATGGCGGAAGAGTACGAGTATGTTCAGTGATGTGTCGGTCGTTCCAAGTGATAACCCAAGAGTGTGTGCGATACGTATTCATGCGAGTGAAAGGCCTTTCATGGTGATGAGTGTATATATGCCCACGGATGCAGTGAGGAACCTGCCGGAATTCTCACATTGTTTAGGACTGGTAAGTGCGATCGTGGACAGTAGTGATGTGGAGGCGGTTCATTGTCTTGGTGATTTTAACGCACATCCGCATGGACTATTTTTTACGGACTTGTTAAGCTTCTGTAGTTATAATCACTTTTCATGAGTTGATTTAGATAAGCTGGGATTGACGTCAAACACGTACACGTATGTGTGTTAAGCACGTACACGTACACAGTGACTGTAGTGGGGCTATGCGATGGCTTGATCATTGTCTCTGTACAGAATCGTCTTTGAAAACTGTTCGTAGTGTTGGAACCAGGTCAATAATGTTAAATGGTCGGGAGCTCTGTTGGACTCGTATAGGTTGGAGTGCGGGGTGAGGCAGGGAGGATTGAGCTCACCAACGCTCTTCAATCTGTATATCGATGGACTTGTTGCTGAGCTCAGCAGCCGCCATATTGGATGCCACGTTGATGATGTTTGCTTCAACAACATCAGCTACGCTAATGATATGGTGCTGCTGAGCGCGTCAATAGGGGGACTCAGAGAGCTAATAAGCATTTGCGAAACGTATGCTCATACACATGGCCTAAAATATAACGTAAAAAAGAGCGAGCTTATGGTTTTCAATGCGGGTTCTAAATGTCCGGCGGAGGTTCCACCAGTAAGGCTATGTGGGGTGCCCTTGGAGCGGGTACATACTTTTAAGTATCTGGGCCATATTGTGACGTCCGACCTAAAGGACGACGCTGATATTGAGCGAGAGAGGAGGGCGCTGTCGAATATGATGGCCCGCAGGTTTGCTCGTAGCTCTAAGGATGTGATCATTGACATTGACATCATTCTATACGAGTAGTCTGTGGGTGTCATATTTGCAGAAATCCTACAGCGCTCTCCGCGTTCAATATAATAACGCGTTGAGGGCACTGCTGCGGCTGCCTCGCTTCTGCAGCGCATCGGGCATGTTCGCGAGCGTCCGCATAGACTGTTGCCATGCCAGCATGCGTAAGAGGGCGACTTCGATAGCGAGTAGAGTGCGGGGCAGCGGCAACAGTCTTCTTACCGTTGTTGCCAACAGGTTGGACGGGCCTTTCATGCAGCACTGGCAGGCCTTACATGCACCCGTATATCGGGCTTGGGGCAGGTAGAATTGTTAACCAGTTACTATTACTATGAATTTGACATTTTTTATATTTTTTTGACATTTTTAATTATTATTATTTTTCTTATTATTATTATTTGGATTTTATTTAGTCACAATTTTATTTTCGAGTTTTATCTGTTTTTAGTTTGATTTATATGAGTGAGTATGTATATGAGTGTATAACTATGGACTAGTACTAAGTCTGAAATAAATAAAATTATTATTATTATTTTGTTTATTCATATTTTCTTTTCTTATAAAAAACATTTAAAAATATATAAAATAGTATTCCGCCGGTGTCGGGAGCAGGGTCCAAGCCACCGGTGGTTAGGGCTGCAGAGATAGAAACCTCCTCACGATGCGGGCCGTATCAAGGAGTACTGCCTTCTGAATCTGGCCCTTGATCCAACTGCCTAACGAGAGCCTTGAGAGATGGTGGTCGAGGCTTTCGGCCATCAGGCCATTGGCCGTTACTACAATAGGCACACAGCCGAGCTCACATTCCACATGTCAACAACCTCGTGCGCTAAGTCGAGATATTTTATTTGTTTCTCTTTCTCAGCTTTCACGAGGTTCTCGTTATGTGGAATGGTAACATAGACTATCATTGCGCGGCGCGCTAATTTATCTATCACCACTATGTCAGGCTTATTGGCGACAATAGTCCTGTCAGTAATGATTATTATTATTATTATTAAACATAAAGACACGCCTTGTTTCCCCGAATGGTTGGACAGAGGTGTACCTGTAGTACCTACACCCACATTTCGCTAAAAAAAAAAACCAAAATCTATTTTTTTTATGTGACTGCTAAGTAAAACTTTAAATGAACAATTTTCAGACTTTTTCCTTTACTTGTGCTGTGAGACCTTGCTTACCAAGTATCACGATTCTAGGTCAACGGGAAGTAGGCACCTGGGAAGGTTTTGATTAACTTGCGAGTATCAAAATATGACTATTTTTTTATTGCGTTGACAAAAGAGGCTTGATTATTTTAGAGCTCCAAGGGACCATATACACAGACAGTCGGACAGACGGAAGTGTTCGTATAAGGGTTCCGTTTTTCCTTTTGAGGTACGGAACCCTAAAAAATATCGTATGTACAGACGCCAGCAGGTCAACCTACCCCAAACTGTCAGATTTTCCCAGTCAACCTTGAACCTAATGCTTTAGCAATAAAGTCGAAAATCTATTAAAGAAATCTGACAGTTTGTAGTAGCTTGATGTGCTGGCGTCTGTACTACACCAATTAATTACCCATGTTTGCAAAGAAATAAATGATTTGACCTTGATGTAATAAGTACCAGACGTTGTGCTAACAGACGGGTCCAGCCACAAAATGTACTAACTTTACGCCCCTATATTTCACAGTGCTGGTATTAACCGGTAACCCAGTGATTCGCAGCATCCCGGCGTACCGCAAGACCCTGACTCTTCGGTTGAAGGAACTCCTCAACTTGGACAACCGTCCGGTGTTCCCCAGAGACCGCGCATGCGCTGAAGCTTGGCAACGAGGTGGCTTGCAAGAGGAGATTGCTGAGAGGAAACGGTAACCGATACTAGTATCGGTCTCTAGAGACTTTGCTTGACTCTCTTGAAATAAGTAGATTATACTTATTTAAATTAATTTACTGAAAGACAACGCACATAATAGTTATTTATGCAACTGTTGTATAACAAGGGTTCTTAAAACACGAGTGTGATAATAGTGTCTCATGAGTGTTTTAATACCTAATTATGTACAGTTGCGTACAAGACTTTATCTACACCCATGATATGAATCTTCTATAAAAGGTTCTGAAACCATAGGGTGTTGTACAGTGTTGTAAGAACTCTATGTAAATTCATGGAAAGTTTAATTGTTGAGTATCTAATACAAACAAGCTACCATGTATAAGTTTTTTTTTTTAATTACAGCGCTGTGGTAGAGAAGCGCGAGCGCATTACAACGTTCTTCTTTTGAAGTTCATAAAGATACCAAGAATTGAGTAGTGAGAATGTGGCTGTTTGATGAGTAAGGAAGGAATCGAAAAAGCAAAGTAGTTGCCTATATAGGGTGACTGGTAATTAGTGACCGATACTAAACACGTGATAGTAGGTACTCATGATAACAAACAACGTTTACTATGGGACCAAATTAGTATCGGTCACTAATTCGTAATTACCAATCACCCTATATAGGCAACTCCTTTGCTTTTTCGATTCCATCCTTACTCATCAAACAGCCACATTCTCACTACTCAATTCGTGGTATCTTTATGAACTTCAAAAACACATTGAAATAACATTGTAATGCGCTCGCGTTTAAGTATCGGTCACTAATCACCAGTCACCCTATACAAGGTGTAACTTAAATAACGCACAACCTCTTAAGGGGTCATTGTACTCATCATTTTGAACAACTTTTACTAAGGGACCAAACCTGAAATCGCGAAAAAAAAATCAGCTGTTCAGTACATTTTGACGAATTATGCGAACATGAATGTACTGAACAGCTGATTTTTTTTCGCGATTTCAGGTTTGGTCCCAAAGTAAAAGTCGTTCATAATGATGAATACAATGACCCCTTAAGAGGTTGTGCGTTATTTAAGTTACACCTTGTATATAACAGAGTATTCTGTGGGAGTTGCATAATGAAATTCAGTACAACATTATAACACTCGTTTGGATGATATTATGGTTACTATGACACAGTTGTTTTAATGTAGGCAATAAGCTAACTGTTTTAGAAAGTTTTATAGAGGATTTTATTAGCATGGGTGTAGATAAACGTTATTAATTAAAGCGCTCTTCCTCTCTCCTACTTATTTTAAATTCTGCCGTGCCGGACAGGGTCCATAATTGTATTAATTTGTTATTAATTACCACTTGTTTGTGTATATTATGGATTGCATTAAAGAGTGATTGATTAAACCGCTGGGTCTGGAAGCATAACAATTTTCACGAGAGTTCCTTATAAAATTAAAGTGAGAATTTTCGAAAATCGTTCCTTGGTGAAACGATTGTCGAAAATTCCTTCCTAATGGAGTTAAATATGGGATGAAAGTTTGTGGAGGTTCGTCATTCGTCCATCTGGCACGCGGCTTGTTAAGTATAGAGATGGGCATATTCGGGTTCCACAAGGGGCTATATTAGGTACAGTAGTAATATTAACATACATGTAACATGATTGTGAAACATTGCGATGTTCGATTTCAAAGCTCGGTGGGGAAGTGGCGATTACTTGATATCTCTTTTTTAGCTGGATAGCTAAAGACCAAGAGAAAGTGATGCAGAGTGTCCGATACTTGATAAAAATGCGTGATGAGAAGAATGCAATAAGAGAGGCGAAGGAACAGGAGGCACGGGAGAA
Organism: Dicycla oo; assembly: GCA_948252095.1. Taxonomy (NCBI): domain Eukaryota; kingdom Metazoa; phylum Arthropoda; class Insecta; order Lepidoptera; family Noctuidae; genus Dicycla; species Dicycla oo. The sequence goes on along the minus strand of OX411732.1, from coordinate 965,562 downwards.
AGAAGGACTTCCACCAAAGGTTAACATTCAAAAGTATATTTACACCTAGCTTGATTAAACTTAAGTAGAATTTAGAGTTGTTATAACAGTTTCAAATTATACCTTTTATAAAATAGTCTTGTTATAAATAATTGTTCATTAACAGGAAGAAGAAAACCCCGAAGAATTCAAGCCAGATGGTGAAACTCAACAAAATAAACCAGAACTGTTGAAAATTGAAGGTCCTTCATCTCTGGAGGTGAAGTATGATGGACCAGAAGAGGTGAAAGTCAAGGGTAGAGTGGCTGTGGATATGCTCTCAGCATCAGAAGAAGAAGATTCTACTAGTGAAGACAGTAGTGACGATAATAAGGATGATGGTGAGTAAATAAAATACGTAGGTACTGAGAAAATTAACGGAGAAGGCAGAAACCTTGAAGTATTATTAATTTCAGTGTTAAAAATTATCTGAAGGCATGAATAATAGAGGGTGACTCAAGTGACCTTATGTCATATGGTATGGTCTGTTTTTCCCAAAGGGTTGAAAATGGGGCGTTTATGATTCGGAACCCTTGATGATTCCCTGATTTTCAAGAACTCAATTCATTATTTGGCTGTGGCAACAGACACGTCTTCCGCCACAATAAGGCAATTTGTGAGAAGACTTATACCGCAGTTTCCATAACTTGGGTGGTCTTCTCATTAATTAGTCTTTAGCTTAAGTTACTAACAATAGTATTTTAAGTGCATACCTGTTTAACAATTTATGGATCTCATAGTTGTCCGAAATAAAGAATAAAAGAATAAAGAATAAAGAATAAATTTATTTTGCTAAGTTAACATTCAAGTGGATTGAGTTCCTAGACCTCACACTAGGATTCCCTGTGTTGTGAGATCCAGGCTCCTTCGTTCCGTTAACAAGTATATATAAAAAGGTACATTTTTAGAACTTAACATTAAAATAGGTATAAGTAGTGTATGATATAGTGTATGCATGATGCATTGATTTGTGTCAGTTGTGTTGGTGTTGTAAGAGAGTGTCTGTATGTTATTATGTTAGTGAGTGCGCGTGTATTTGTGAATTGTCCATTTGTGTACTTAGAATTTATGCTTATGCTAATAAACTTTCTGTCATGTCGTAGTCCAGTGTAAGAAGCCAATTTGTTACCGTCACTCTGCATTTTTTTTGTGTTAGTTTTAGTATTTTGTATAGATCATTGAGTTTCGTGTATATGTGTGGTCCAATAAAGCGGTAAGACCTTCTGCCAATTGTTTTACGGCATAAAATAATTTATTATTATTATTTCCTTCCTATTTCCTTTCCATTCTTCTAGGTCCGGAGACCGGAAATATCGAGTGGTCTCAAATAGACCGCAGCAAGCGTTTGGTGCAAGAGATCACGAATGAACCTTCACCGCCACCGCCGGACGACTACTGGTATGGCTACGGGAACATCAAGGCGAAGAATCAAAAACCGTAAGTATCCGAGGGATAGAACTCTCCGATCACACGCCAATGATCTCGATCTTTGATTACTCTCATCCAGATACTATCAACCAACCTGTGAAGATCGTCACTCCACTTAACCTGAGAGACCTTGACCTTGTCTAACGATGACATTTTTTTAATAACAATTTTTTTGATTTCGTAATAAGTATGTAGAACATTGTGTTGTATATTTACAGCGACATTACCACGGACCTTCAAGCAATCAACAATCTTTTATTCAATCAGCCACCGCATACTGGAAGGCAGGGGGTTACCAAGATCTTAAAAGGTAAAAATAAAATTTACTGCGGTTTACTTTTGTTTTGAAGTATATAATATAATTTTAAATTAATTATAGATTCCAAAAACCGCAAAGACGAACTAAAAATAACCGAAATCAACCCAGACGAGGAAAACGCTGCGGTTGTAGCTGGGAAGAAACCTTTGATTCAAATAATAGATACAACGGAGAAAAAAGATGCACACAAAACTGAACCCAATGCTAACGTCAATAAAATTATTATTGAAGATGTGACCAATACTAATGCTGAAATTATAGAAAAAGGAAAAGATAACAATACAGAAAATACTGAGAACGGAAAAGATAAAGAAGAAAAAACAAAAGAAAAGAAATACATTGAGGTTAGCAATGATACAGGAATAGTAGTTAAAGGCAATAAAATCATAGATCACGACAAGAAGATTGTTACCGAAAAACCAGGAAGTACAAAAAAAAATCCCCTCAAAGAAATTCCGATTAAAGAAATTCCTCTAGGAATGAAAGCTGTTCCGAAAGACTCGCCTAAGAAAGCTGAAGAAAAGAAGGATAGTGTTAAACAAGGAGATGGCAAGAGTAAAGATATCAAAGATAAAGGGGAAGGCACAGCGTCTAACAGCCAAGGACAAGTGGAAAGAAGACCCAGTGGTGAGTTGATCATAGCTGTGCATAATACTATTATTAATGTGATTACTTTAATCACAATGTTTTTATTTGTGTAAATAAACTTGGATTATCAGATGGCTTTACAGTAAATTCAGAAAAAAAATTAAAATGCAGTGCATAACTTTCACGTTAAAAAGCTTTTGTTTAGCCTAGGACAGTCAACCTCACCCTCTCTACGTAACGATCAATCAATCAATCTGCCTAGCCTTTTCACAACTATGTTGGAGTCAGCTTCCAGTCTAACCTAATGTAGGTGAATACCAGTATTTTACATGGAGCGACTGTCTATCTGACCACCACAACCCAGTTACTGGGTAATACGAAACCCTTTGGTAAGACTGGCTGTCGGACTTTCGGGCTTCTGACGACCTGTAATGAACGACTGTCAAAGATCCACGAATGACAGCCGGAACCAACGGCTTAACGTGCTTTCGGAGATGCGGAGGAGTCTCAGTATGTAAAGATGGTCACCCATCTACGGACCAATCCCGGCAAGCATAGCTTAACCTGATGTATCGACCCGTGCTGCTTTTATTACTTAGCCACACTATGTAACGTGCTAGTATTTTGTAATATTGCTTTTTCAGCACAATTGGAAGGCGAAGGGGTAGCTCTGATAAACTACACGCACCGCATGAATAATGAGGAGTTTGATGATGAAAACCTGGATCTGGAGCCAAGTACTGAAGACCTGGAGATCTTCGCTGAGCTGGACCGAGAGCAGGAGGAACGACAGGCTAGGATTGACAGGGGAGAACCTGCAGTTGACCCCATGGTTAGTAGCTCTTGAAGGTAGAAGGTATAATTCTTCAGATCTTATCCCAATTAGTGTGGGGACGGCAGTACCTCTTTTTCTTCCTTACAATGACATCTTGATAAACAGTCATCTCTGTGTTCATTTCCTAACAATATCTATATAAGTACCTACTGCCGCTTTTCTTATATTCTTCTCCATCCACACTTGGCAATTTTCTTGTTATGTTATGCTCTATGCACAATGCACATGGGAGTAGACATAATATTTTTGTGAATCGTGAATGTAAGGAGTTCCTCCTAAACTTTTTAACTAACCCTCAATAATGGATTTTGTCTGAAAATAAATGTGTTCTATTCTATTCTTCTAATGGCTCACACCGCTCACATATTCTCATCGCTCATAACTTTGATCCCAGAAATTGTACGACAAGAAAAAGATGGACGCATACCACAAGGAAATGGATAACTTACCAGCGCACTTAGTGAAAGAAAAGACAATGTTTAGAACTTATCAACACGACAATGCCTTCGACCGCACAGCACTCAGCCAACTAACTGCTGGAGACAAACCTGGTAAGATGAAACATTTACTTATGCCTGTTTTCACTAACTCTACGCGACACCTAAATTAATGCCTAAAAATTATTACACCGTTGAATTCCGAACTTTTGGCGCTCAGTTCAGTGTTGAAAATTTAACAGTTTTTTTTAAGGCATTATATTTAGGTGTGGCTCAGTGTTGGGGAAAACAGCCATTAGAGTAATAAATGAAAGTAAATAATTATGTAAACGAGGCAAAAGGAGTAATATCATAAAGTTTATTAAAAAGACAACTTTGGTCCACAATAATTGTTAGTCAGAGCTTAGGATCTATATTAGTACCTACATCAATTAAATTACATACATTACTTTAAAAGCATGGAGGAGCTCGTGGCTAAGTAATAACAGCCGCACGGGTCAATCCATCAGGTTAAGCTACGCTTGCCGGGGTTGGTCTGTGGATGGGTGACCATCTTTTCATACCGAGACTCCTCCGTGCCTCGGAAAGCACGTTAAGCCGTTGGCCCCGGCTGTCATTCGTGGATCTTCAGTCTTACCAAGGGGTATCGTATTACCCAGTAACTGGGTTGTGGAGGTCAGATAGGCAGTCGCTCCATGTAAAATACTGGTATTCAGCTGCATCCGGTTAGACTGGAAGCCGACCCCGACATAGTTGGGAAAAGGCTAGGCAGATTGTTTGACATTAAAAGCATGAGTAAAATACATTAAAATATCAATTATTAAAATTCAAATTCAAAATGTTACTCAATTTCATAATAATAAATTTACAATACATAAAATCACCTACCCCACGCTTGTAAACGGGTGAATGAAGGGCTAGCCAATGCCTCTGAAATGGCCCGTCCAACCTGTCGGCGATGACCGCAGGGAGACTGTTACCGCTGTCCCGCACCTTGCCCGCTACCGAGACCGCTCTCCTGCGCATGGTGCATAAAAATAGTCTACCCGGGTGAATATTCGACGTTTTAACCGCCGTCATTACCTTCCGCCAAAAGTTGATGAAGGAGAATATCGTTAATGAAATATTTCATCAATTCCCAGAATCTGCTTAAGGACCAGAATCAGGAATTGCTGAAATATTTCATTAAATATATTCTCTTTCATCAACTTTTGGCGGAAGGTAATGACGGCGGTTAAAACGCTCGAATATTCACCCACCCGCACATTGGCGAACATTCCAGATGCGCTGCAAAAGCGATGCAGCCGCAACAGTGCCCTCAGTGAATTATTATCTTGAACGCGGAGAGCACTGTAGGATTTTTTAAAGGATGACACCCACAGGCCGCTCGTATAAAAAGAAGTGAAGTTCGTTCGAAACAAGGTGATCTTTACTTCCTTGGAGCTACGAGCAAACCTGCGAGCTATCAAGTTCGCCCTCACCGACAGCGCCTTCCTTTCCCGCTCAATATCGGCATCGTCCTTCAGGTCGGGCGTCACAACGTGGCTCAGGTACTTAAAACTAAGTACCCGCCCCTAGGGCACGCCGCACAACTTGACTGCTGAAACCTCTGTCGGACAGTTGGCCCCAGCTTGGAAGACCATGAGCACACGTTTCATGACGTTATACCATGCCATGTGCGTAAGCGTACGCCTCGCATATGCCCATAAACTCCCTGAGTCAACATATAGACGCACTCAGCAGCACCATGTCGTCGCCATAGCTGATCTTATTAAAACAAACATCATCAACATGGTAGCCAACATGCCGGCTGCTGAGCGCGGCAATAAGCTCATTCATATACGGATTGAAGAGCGTTGGTGAGCTCAACCCTCCCTGCCTAACCCCGCAACTCAACCTGTACGAGTCCGACAGAGAACCCGCTCATTTTACATTATTGACCTGGTTCCCGTACCAGTGCTGGAAGATGTTTATTATTGGGTTGGCACAAAAGTAATGAGTCTCTACAAAACTCTACACTTTTCCTTTTTCAAGTTAATTGTTTTCGATAATATTCTAGAATGATGTAGAACATTCTAGGTACTTGTGATGTGGGGGTATATAAAGCCGCCCTCGCGATCGGTTTAGCCTCTCGAATGTCTTATGTTACACAGTTCGACATAAGAAAAAATGCTCCAAGTGTCTTAAGTCGGACAGTTACACTAAATTGACAAGTGAAAATATTAAAATGACCTTTATGATAATGTAATCCTAATACAGCTTGACAAGCTTGACAATTTCAGTCAAGTCAATTTAGTCTCCGACATTCGAGAGGTTAGTTTAGTCAGTTTGAAGAAAAATGGACGAGCGACAAGTTCGAACACTATACTCGTACTTATACGAGTACTTGTTAGGCCACAGTGTGCGGGCTGCGGCTGACTATAATATCAACATTGCATTGGGCGCTGGAAGTACAAGCCATGCGACGGTGTCCCGATGGTTTGACCGTTTTTAATCAGGAGACAGAAGCCTTGCAAGTTAGCTACGCTCTGGACGACCACCCGCAGTGAATGATGACGATTTACGCCGCGAACTGCAGTCAAATCCGGATGCTACTACGCGTGAATTAGCGGAAGCACTTAACTGCAGTCACCACGCAGTGGAAAATCATCTGCATGAGCTTGGGTATCGAAAAGTTTTGACTCGGTGGGTCTATCTGTCAATCACTTTTGCTGCGACCCCGACGTAAAGAGTTTTTGTCTGATCTGGTTACTGGAGATGAATTATGGATTCATTACGCGAACGATACACGTCGTGTTTTTTGGCTGCCTCCAGAAGAAACGCCACCAACTCAACCGAAGCCGAAGTCAAAAGAACCGCTTAAAAGTTCTGCTTTTCTGTTTCTGGGAAGCGCAAGGCATGCTGTTTTATGAACTATTACACAAAGAAACTATAAACGCTGACAAATATTCAACCCAGCTCACCAAACTATCTGCTGCTATCAAGAAAAAACGACGAAGATGAGTCAATGTAGTTTTACTACACGATAACGCTCGACCTCATGTCGCATCTGCCGTTCCCCAATAGTTGGAGAACTTGCGCTGGGAGACGATACCCCACCCACCTTATTCCCCAGACATCGCCCCATCAGACTATAATTTGTTTAGAGTCCTGAAACAACATTTGAGGGGTAAACAATTTAATGATTTCTTTGATGTAGAGGCGGAGTTGAACAACTTTTTCGAAGCACAGCCATCAGAGTTCTGGGCGAAAGGCATCCAAACTTTGCCGGATCGTTGGCAAGAAGTCTTAGATGCTAATGGTATTACATCATTGACTAAGCTTTTTGTATTGTAATAATAATAATGAAAAATATAAAACGTAAACCAAGTGTCTCATTACTTTTGTGCCAACCTGATATTTCTGGTGCAATCTTGTGGTTGTGATGAGGCGTAACGAACCCCAGGCTGATAAAAATTTCGTTTTTCCTAATTATGTTAATATTAGTGTTTAGGTCGGTTTCCCCTATGGGGAAAAGGTAGTGCTCCACCCCGCACTACCTTGTAGAGCTCGTCTCCCGACTGGACACTCTCCCACCGATAGTAATGAATGACTTCCCGTAAGCTAATCTGCCTTGTCCCATTGATAAGGCAAGAAAGATTGAAAGAAATCGTGAATAAAACTTTAGGGATTAATAGTCATGAAAATACATTGGATGTGGGTTTAGAAAGCTAATAAATGATAATGGGATGCAAAGTATATTATTATATAAACTTGTGAGTAGGTACCCTTACGCTGGCGTAACAGGTAAATGAATCAGCCATTACTCACACGACACTTCACATCTACACTCGAAGCACTTAGAGCGAAACTTCCATAGTGACACAAGCGGCTGTTCAGCGGCATTGAGTCTACACATGCTCTTTAGGAGACATGGTCCCTAGCAGTTCTCTCGAACTGATATCCGTGACGAAGCGGCCTTCACTGCGGTAACCGAGCGATCGTCCTTGTCTAGCTACGGGGCGGCCAGTTCCAGCGGCATTGCGTCAACATCATGCTCCCAAGGAGACATGGTCCCTATCAGTCCTTGGACTGAATATTAAATATATGTGGTCACCCAATCCCCTGGAAGTTCACCCCTTGCACAACAAGCATATCTGCAAGACACCGTGTTCATGTCAGTCTGACCGAATTATTGGTCTAAGATAAAGAATACAACATTCAAGAATTACTTGATAATAGAGTTGGGATTCGAAACTCAAGAATCATTATTTGGATAATAAATAGTTATAGAAGATCAAGACTCAATGGTCACTATTTCATAGAGTTGTGGATTAACTCTTGAAGGTTTATAGACAGACAATACGCCCCACCCTTCACCACTTCCTAGTGTTTGGACTGGGGAGAAGAAGTGGCGCAACAAACTCCCCAACAACACGTCTCTGTCTGTTTAGATACAAGAAACTCAATTCCACGATCAGCCCAGGATAATTATTATAGTGAAAGACTCACCCAGTGTCTCCAACAAACACACACTCACACACATACTACATTAAGTACTAAATTAGTCTAATCTGGGTTTTAACCTGTTATATATCTATAGGGAGCGGGAGTAGTACGCGTGGAATCAAACCGCGAGTCAGTGTCATACTGCTTTATTGGAAAGATCCTCGATGACTCGCGCGCGCGACGACACACACACACGCGTGTCGTACGCACAGTAGTACAATATGCAACATTCCCTTCCCCACATACTTTAGAAAAATGGCTTATAATTAACAGGCAGAATACGCCGTTTGGATCTACAATTCTGTTGGTCAGGCTCTAAAACATTCTCACCGCCTTTTTCTGTGAGATGTGGTACAGACCGGTCGGAACTCATTGTCCTTGAATGATCTGGTGTCGAGGGCGAATGCGAGGCTAATGGCTCAACACTCGTCCCTTCCTCCTTTCCATGATGAACCTCTTCGGCGGGTGTCGGGAAATCGGCACCTATGGAAACGCCGTTGTCACCCGATCCGGCTGCGGATTTAGACTGCGGCGACAAGCTACTGTCATCCTCTTCTATGTCCATATGCCAGTCTTTCGTTTTGTTCTGTACCTCTGAAACGTCTTTGGCTTGAAACCGTCGAATCTGGTCTATGTGACGAATTACTTTGCAATCTAGCTCCGGAATATACACTGAATACATAACGTTCCCAATTTCTTCTTTGATTATGCCTTGCACCCAACGATATTTATCGCTTCCACAAAATCGCTTTATCCAAACAGCGTCTTCTAAATTAAATTTTGGTCTTTTCCTGCCTCCCTTGTTCTTACTCTGTAAGGACTGATTTTTACTTACGGTCAGCGAAAGATCCGCTGATGTCGGAGTGATTTGAAGTGGATTAATTAAGTCCAGCCGTGAACGTAGAGGTCGACCGTAAAGTACTTCTGCTGGAGATTTACCTGTGGTACTATTTTTGGAGTTCCGATAGTCAAATAAAAATTTTGCGATTTTTTCCTGTAGAGGTAGCTTAGTGTCAGATTGCAATATGATACTTTTGAGTCCTTTTTTAATTATTTTAACGAAACTTTCGGCTTGACCGTTACTTGACGGGTGATATACCGGTGATAATACATGTTGAATACCGTTTAGACTGCAAAAATTCTCAAACTCCCTTGACGTGAATGAAGTACCATTGTCCGTCACCAACGTGTGTGGTACCCCTACCCTAGACATAAAATCACATAATCTACTAATAACAGTTTTTGATCCATATGATGTACTAACTGTGTAACATTCGACCCACTTAGAAAATGCATCTACTATAACTAAAAACATTTGATTATGAAATGGTCCAAGGAAATCCAAATGAATTCTATAGAAGGCATGCGGCGGATAAGGCCACGGCGAGGGAGGCGCGCGGTGTGGCGAGGGCCGCAGCTGCGCGCACACGTTGCACGCGGCTGCTAACCGTTCAAGCGTCGCGTCGACTCCCGGAAACCAAAATTTTTCGCGTGCGGCTGCCTTCATTTTTACTACCCCAAAATGCGAATCGTGTAGTTCCCCACACATTTTCTCTCGAAGCGAATGCGGAATAACCACTTTATGACCACGCATTAAGCATCCATTTTCCAATGCCAATTGTAGACGACAGTCAAAATACGCTCGCAATTCGGGGTCGTGAACCTTACGCGGCCAACCCTTTATAACGTAATTTCTAACTTTTTTTAAAATCTCGTCGCTGTCGGTCTCGTAACGTAATTCCTTTAGCGTGATGGGTAAACTTCCTTCAACAACAAAATTAACGTAAGCAGCGCGCTCTTCACAGTCGCGGTCTTCCCCCCGTACTTCGTCCTGCACCCGGTTCTCATTCAGTAACGTCGATCGAGATAAAAAATCTGCACTGTTATCATCGCTACGAATATATTCGATGGTATAGTTGTACGCTGACAAAAATAACGCATACCGTTGTAGCCTATTCGCAGATACTTCCGGGATGCCACGATGCGGACCGAAAATTGTTAATAACGGTTTATGATCCGTACGTAATGTGAACGGTGTGGCACGACCATATAAGTACTGGTGAAATCTTCTCACCCCGTAAATTATGGCCGTAGCCTCCTTCTGTAACTGAGAATAATTCCTTTCCGCTGCCGTGAGCGTCCGTGATGCAAATGCGATAGGCCTCTCGCGCTCGTCGGTAAGCGATAACTGAGATAGAATAGCGCCTAACCCTTGCGGCGAAGCATCTACGGTTAGTATTAGTTTTGAGGCTGGATCGAAATGGGCTAACAACTGATCGGACGCAAGCAGTTTCTTAATTTGTTCAAATGCCTCGTCGTGAACTGGGGACCATTCCCACTTTTTATTTTTATGAAGTAATTCATATAATGTACTTAATATCGACGAAGCGTTTGGCACGAAACTTCTGTAATAGTTAATTAATCCTAAGAATGATTGTAACTGCGAAACATTCGTCGGTTTTGGTGCTTTTAATATGGCCTGGACTTTATCTGGAGATTTCCGTATGCCATTCCTATCGATAATGTGGCCCAGGTAACAAATTTCATTTTTTAAATACTCACATTTATCCTGCTGAACTGTTAACCCTGCATCTTCTAGGCGTTTTAAAACTAACGTTAACCTGTTAATGTGCTCATTAATATTACTTCCAGTTATTAAAATATCATCTAAGAATATAATTACACCGTCTAAACCTGCGAGCACACATTCCATAGCACGTTGGAACACGGCCGGCGCGCTCGCCAGCCCAAACACTAGCCTGGTATATTTGAAAAGGCCGCGGTGCGTGTTGATGCAAGTTAGGTCCTGTGAGTCTTCTGTCAATAAAAATTGGTTGTAAGCTCGAGAAAGGTCCAGTTTCGTGAACTGCTCACCCCCGTGTAATTTAGAGAACAATTCATCGATAGTAGGTATAGGGTATTTTTCAATCATTAATTGTTTATTAATAGATACTGAATAATCAGCACAGATCCTAACCCCGCCGTCTTTTTTTAATACCGGCACTATGGGAGAGGCGCATTCTGAATATTCTACAGGTTTTAATATCCCAAGATCTACAAGACGATTCAGCTCCACATCAATTTTTTCCCTTAATGCGAAAGCGACCGGCCTTGCTTTAAAAAATAACAACTTTGTATCTGGTTTTAATTTCAAAGATACTTTATTCTTGTTGAAACAACCTAATTTACTAGAGAATAGTTTGGGAAATTGCGAAATAATTTTAGTGATTTCACGATTCTGTGGTTTATCTATAAAATTAACGGGTGCCGCCGCGACGAACTCTAAGTTGAAGGTATGTAAGAACTCGCGGCCTAGGAGCGGCGGCCCGCCGCCGCGCGCTACGTAGAACTTTAAAACATGTGTGTTATCTACATACGTCACGGACAATTGAATGAAACCTAAAGTTATAATTTTACTTCCCGTATAACTATATAATTTTTTATCGGTGGCAGACAATGGTACTTCCTTGAATTTGGAATGGTATGTATGATCTGAAATGACGTTAACGGCTGAACCACTGTCTATTTGAAACTCCAAAAATAAACCATTTACCTGTACTAACTCTGACATTGGTCTACCTCTCACGCATTTAATGTTAAGTACATGTGACTTACCATCATCACCGACATCAGCAATATCTTCCGTGACGTAATTTACTTTCGAGTTTGCCGCACACATTCTACTTAAATGACCCTTATGGTTACACTTTTTGCACTTGTAATTTTTAAACCGGCACTGATTGGACTTATGATTGGTATACCCGCACACACTGCACTTTTCGTTCTTGGAGATACTGAACACGCCATCGGGGCCCGCGCTGCCGGTGGCGGCGGCGGCCATAATGTTGCCGCCCGTGCCGCCCGATGTTTGAGTGGCTGTTGCTGCTTTGCGCGCCGCGCACACGTTCTCAGCCAACTCCACGGCCTTGACCAGCGTCAGCTCCTGCAGATCCTTCGCGAACAATCTCTCGCGCTCGGGACCCGCTGCCATTCCCATCACAAATTTGTCGAGAAGAGCCTCTTCCAGATTTTTGAACCCGCAATGTGCCGCCAATCCCCTAATCCTTGCTGCCCACTGAGTATGACTTTCACCTTGGCGCTGCGTAGCCGAGTAGAAATTATACCTCTCCGCGAAACCAAGCCGTTTCGGGGTAAGATGGCAGTCCAACAGATCGACGATTTTGTCATATTCTATATCTTCAATCTTTTGCGGCAGTGCCAAGTCGCTCGCTAGCTTGTAGGTAGATTCGCTCAAGGCACTTAGCAAAATTGCTTTACGTTTGACCTTGGCTTTGTCCGACGCCTCATTTACGTCGTTCGCGACAAACCACTGCGTGAGTCGTGATTTGTAGGTATCCCACTCGCTTGTGAGGTGGTCATAGTTGGTTATAGCACCAAAAACTCCACTAGAAAACATTTCCGTGCTGTTTTAATCCTCGTCGCCACTGTTATATGTCTATAGGGAGCGGGAGTAGTACGCGTGGAATCAAACCGCGAGTCAGTGTCATACTGCTTTATTGGAAAGATCCTCGATGACTCGCGCGCGCGACGACACACACACACGCGTGTCGTACGCACAGTAGTACAATATGCAACATAACCCAACTATATTTAACATAATAACTAATACTCGCTGTCTTGCGACAGCTCACTTAAATATAGCCTCTTGGTATTCACCAAGTTTCCTAACTTGACTAGCCTAGACACGAACGTCCGTCTCCTCTAGTGGTCAAAACCGACTTCCCAAAATCGCCATGCCTCAGCCGCGACTGCGACCGTTCGCGCTCTTTTTCAGCCTCCTGCGTTCCAACCCTAATCCTTTGTTTATTCCTCAATTGTTTCAGGGTTTAACCCATGAACAAGTTAGGCAGTTGTCATACTGCTAGCGAGGAAGTGACCAACCTCCGTGTAACCAAAATATATATTATGAATTCAGAACAATTACTAGAACTATCATTGTCTAGTTCAGACGACGACTATGATGTATTTTATAATAGCATTTATGTAGTGGCAGTTCTTATTAATTTAACGAGTTATAAACCTTACAATATACCTATAATTATAGATAGCAAAGGTAGGTAGGAATGTAAGTACCTACTGACTGAAACCCTTGCGCCCATCACACTCGGACACTCGCCGATAGCCCAGCGACAAACCCACTAGAACTACACACTCGCTGTGAGACCATTGCCTTATGACCATATGTCCGTTGTCCAATGCGTTCTTAGAATTTTGTCTTAATGGCCCTCGCGTCATTTGAAATTACAAATAGAATATTTTACAGTCCTTTAGAAATTGATTGACTTATTGTATCCGTCCTGTCGACCGTTACTAAGACTTTGCCTCACATTAAATAGATAATTTATGTCTCCAAGTGACTCGAAAGATGTGCTGGTTTTAAAATAATAATATAATATTTTAATATTAAATTGAAGTAAGTGACAGACAGTCACATGGTCCTTTAGCTTTTTCCACAGTACATCATACGAAACCAGGTCTAATGCTCTGGACGAATAAAGGAAGCTGGCGTATACTGATTGCTGTGTTACGGTCCATGTAATATTTGACAGCATGCTTTAAATTCTATATTGTACTATCAGTAGACCGCTTGGGCCTGAACCCAAACTGGTTATTATGCAGGATACGACCTTAATTAAGGGGGAATTAAGCATGCTGTCAAATACCTTTGCGATGACTGTAGCTAATGAGATCGGCCCGTAGTTGTTTTTATCAGAAATGTCACCAGTTTTATTCTTTACTATCGGTACTACGACCGTCCTCATCAGCCCCTCCGGCAAATAAGAATGCCTAAAACAGAAATAAGTAAGATAATAAGTATGTAAGGATCGTAGCAGGTGGCATTCGTAGTTTTTGCTTACCCCCATGGGAAGAATACATTTAAATGATAACTGAAAAGGATAGTCCTCACAAAACTGATGCACTATGGTTGCCTCAGCGAATCTTGTAGGTCTGCACAGGAAATTCAGCTTCTGATTTGGGTACCTAGTCCTTTCCCTTTTGTAGCTGGTTTGTGTCTAAGAGTGATGCCACGCTGCTCCGTTGTATTGCGTTCCGTCGACACATTTCAATGACACTTGCTCGGTTCTAAAAGATATGAGGTTTTAATGTCATTTAGAACCGAGAAAGCGTCATTGAAAGGCGACGTCGCAACGCAACACACCGGAGCAGTGTGGCAACACTCTAACTGAGAGTTTAATTAATCCCGATGAAGGTAGACGGACAACTTGCTTAAGTTTAATGTGAGAAGTAACGAAGTGACTGGTAACTGGAACAAATGGATGGAGAGGATGTTAATAATGACTTTCCATTGCAGACGAAGCTAAAGTGAAGTTGACGTCTGTGCCGGGCGCCGTGCTGTTCCAATATCGGGACAACCAGCGGCCCATCACTGATGTACAGTATGAGATTGGAGAGGAGGAAGTCGAGTCCGCCCGTAATTAGCATGATTGATATAACATTTTGTAGCTTTGAATAGCTGGTCCATTCTAAACAGTGACTACAAAGAAGTAGTGTTAAAATCATTGGGGTTTCGAGCTCTAAAAATATATTTAGTTAGAAGTACTTATCGCTATTTCTTTATTTGTGTCATTTATAAAAAAAGAGGAGGAAAGTGTCCTATGAAATTATAAGCCAGAAATGCACTTACTAAGCAGTCATCTCGGCTAGGTTAACTTGAAACAAGTCCTTATTAAGTGAAATAGTAAATTATAGTCTTTCAATTCCAGCATCATCCGGTGAAACAGATTCAATAAACGTATCATCAGACTCAAGCGCAATTGAAGAGGAACTGAAAGAAGAAGTAGCTAAAGTTAAGAAGCCGTCTAATAGACCAACCACTGCTAAACAACATCAAAAGGAATCTGCTAAAGAAACTGCTATTTCTAAAGATAAGGGCAAAAGTATGAAGGACACTAAAACTGGTGCTGAAAAGAAGGCTATTGGAAATACGAAGAGTGATGTCAGTGGAGGACAGAAGACAGATAGAAAGTCTTCTGGTAGACGTCATGGGAATCAAGATAGTGAGGATACAGCAGCTGGGGTTCCTGTTGATGAACAGGAACCAGTTCCTAGCGCGTCTGGTGATACAAGTAAGATACTGCTGTTTTAATAACCAACTTAATAGGTAAAATCTACCTGTTTTAAAGGTCTTCCTAAAAACGACACACGGTTTGGCTTGTTCAAACCAAGTTTTGTTTCAGTGTTGTCAGTTCACTTGGGGAAAAAATATATGTGAAGAAGATAATTTGATTTAATAAATAGAATAAAACAATGAAATAAAAGAATAGGCCAGTTCTTCACATACATAGATAAATTCACACCTTCTTCCCATAGGGATAGGCGGAAACTATAGAACGCCACCTGCTACGATCCTTACATACTCCTGTGGCTTCGTTTACGTCCATACATCTGGTCATACACGCACGCCGATTGGGAGTACTTTGCACTTGACCTTTCTGAAGAACATCACCAATAAGGTCACTATATGCCCTTCTAGGGGCGTCCCCTCCCGGCGTTCCTTTACCTTTTACTTGTCTCCTTTCATTTATCCTCTGAACATGACCATACCATGT
The DNA here is from genome assembly GCA_948252095.1 of Dicycla oo. Taxonomy (NCBI): domain Eukaryota; kingdom Metazoa; phylum Arthropoda; class Insecta; order Lepidoptera; family Noctuidae; genus Dicycla; species Dicycla oo. The sequence continues at coordinate 949,857 of OX411732.1, read as the reverse complement.
GAGCATACTCATTTAATTTTTTGTCACTAAGTCTTAAATCACATCATTAAAATCTGCCAAGTCTTTTCCCAACTATGTTGGAGCCGGCTTCCAGTCTAATCGGATGCAGCTGTATCTGGTATACAGCATACATGGAGTGACTGCCTATTGGACCTCCATAACCCAGTAACTGAGTAACATGATACCGCTTGGTAAGGCTGGTTGTCAGACATGGGCTTCTGTCTACCCGTAACGACTGTCAAAGATCTACGATTGATAGTCGGGACTAATGGCTTAACGTGCTTTCTGAGGCACGGAGTGCACACTTGCTTCGCTAAGAACGCATTTCCACAGCATTTATTCTACTTTCATGTCGCTTTAACCACACCCGACATTCACTTCCATACATAAGCGTAGCACTAAACACGCCATAGTGAACAGCCAGTAGAGAAGTACAGCACCATTCACTTTATTTCCCGCATTCACTCTCCTTTCGACATTTTCATAAATCTTTCTTGTAAATAGTCGATCGTCTGTTGTAAACACTCTCCCCAAATACTCATTTACTTGCCCCACATTCATCATAATTTATTTTCACATCACACACCGACACTCTCTCTCAAACGTCATGACTTTCATCTTATTCACATATACGTAACATACATCCCTTTCATATTATATGCTTCATCCATCACAGTCACCATGACTTGTAACTTTTCTGCTGACAATGCAAGTAGAACTTCATCATCTGCGTAGAGAAGTCATTTGACAGGTAAATCATTCATCTTCAATCCGCACTTACCCGTTTTCAAATCTGTCAGACAAGTATCCATGTACAAGTTGAACAGCCACCGTGATGCTACACAACCCTTTCGAGATGCAGAACCAGCCCGTGAATATTCCATCTAATCTAACACAAGCACTGGAAATACTGGAATCCGTGTACAATAAAGATTTCAGTGTCCGTACCAAGCGCCAGTCCACACCGTACATGGACAGCGTCGACCACAGTTCTTAATTTTTTATTAATTATTTCATTAATATACATTAAGATGAATTATTAGGTATTATTTAATAATTATACTTAATTATCATAATTACATAATCAGCATATAATGCTCTTATTGCTGGGATACAGGCCTCCTCTCTGTGAGAGCGAGTGGGCCGTAATGAACCACGCGGGCCCAGGGCGGGTTGGTAATTATTATAATTATCACCTCAATGGCTGGACCAACGAAAGGCTGTCATTTAATCAACTTACTCGGAACTTCTTCACATATCTTTTTTATCCAAGTGAATTCAGACTGGCTGTCTTAGGATTATACTGTATTTAAACAACTCCATGAATAAAAGACAAACATAGTTCAGTTATTTTTGGGTACGGGGCCCATACAATAATATATAATAATACAATACCCATTGTCCTTTGAATTATATGCAGATGCTCGTGCTGCCATTACGAGTATAGCTTAGTTATGGCATGGCTTATATTCATTTACCGTAACTGTCTTGTAGGAATTTCTTGTAGGAAGGTCTCAGTTTTTAAGGTCAAAACGTTCATATTTTACACGCCTGTGGTGAATCTAAATGATTTTATTATAGATGCAAGCTCGGCATGTCCCAGTACTAGCAACGTTTTGCCCTCATCCTACGATACGATGCTAAATATTGATCGTAGAGAAGCCAGGAAGTCCATAATAAGCACTATCAATTCTTATAATGATAACAGGTTCCCCTCACAAGGTATTGTTTGAAATATAAATATATTGTATTTCGAAGTAGTGGAGACGGGCACTCTGTAATGGAGACGGGCAGGACACAGAGTTGGTTTCCTGAGAAAGCGGAGAACGGTCACACAATAACGGTTGTCTAAATTACAATGCTTTCTTTGACACCCTAAGGTTAAATACGGTTGAAAATTACAAATTTTCATGACGTTATAATATGACGGCCACCGCTCTTCTAGGAAGCCGTAGTTTTAGCAAGACGTTGCTGTGAGACGGTAGAAGAATGACTATTAGTAGAGAATCCGTAGAGCAACGACCTTCACCAATCTGTTTAATGGATAAAAAGTATTTAAAATCATATCCAGTATGTTAAAAAATATATCGCAAGGGGGTTGGCTAAAAAATTCCTGGCCAGACTATGATATTAATAAAAATTCAAAATGGACCTTTTTTAAAACATTGCACACTTTCGTTTAACGAATAAATTTAATACCAATCGAAAGTAGGAAGCCTATAAATATAAAATATACTAACGTTGGGTTGTCTATTTGGCATAACTATTGGGTTGGCAGCATGCCAGGTATAAACAGGTAAGTCGATACTAGTAATTTGCACTCGATCTGTTTAATAGATAAATGTTATATCACAAGAAGTGCTATTTTATGGCAAACACGATGATATGGGGCTGTCTGCGAACAAAAAATTAATTATTTTTTTATTAATCTTAGTCTGGCCAGGATTTTTTTAGCCAACCCACACGTGATATATTTTTTTAACATATATTATTATGTTTTAAAATACTTTTCGTCCATTAAACAGATGGGTGAAGGTCGTTCCTCTGTGGATCTTAGGCTATATCAGCCAGATGGGTGAATGATCTACAAAAGATCGCGCCAAAAATCTGGACAAGCCTAGATCAGGGAAGTAAGGCGTAGCGCTAAAAAGACGAGGTTTATACTTTGCAGTGAATTGTAAAAGACTGTCAATGAACGAATGATGATGGATGATTTTGAATTTGTACCCTCAGGTATATCACAGTAAACAGCACTCGGGTGTTAATATGACACAGCAAGCTTTAGAAAGTGACTGTGACACAGGCGTAAGTGACAACAGAGAGACTGTGACACAGGCATATGTGACAACAAAGCCCACTTTTACTAAATCTCAATATGCTAAATTGACAGCAGTGGTGTCCCAGTGGTAACGGCCGCGACTTACGAGTACACCTACACCTTCACGGTCATAGGTTCGAACCTGACAGGCGCTTTACTTTGTGTATATTAAATTCATCACCACTGCTCTCAAAACGGTGAAGCAAAACATCGTGAGGAAACCGGCATGTCCTAGAACCAAACATTCGAAGACATGTGACATCCATCAGCCCGCACTGGGCCCGTGTGGTGGATTACGGGCCACTCCCGCTCACCGAGAGGACGCCTATGTCCCAGCAGTGGGTACATTATATGCTGATATGATATGCTAAATTATCAGCCGGGTAGGTACTCGTATCTTGGTGTGGCAATAATTCTTTACCTTTTAGTACCTACAGTTCGGTGTTCAAATTTTTCTTGTAGTCGAAGCTTCTCATGAACCTCATTTCTTAAAACCCTGTTTCCAGGAGTAAACCTGTCGGACATGGCAGAGAATGCTCGCATAGAACATAACGTGGCGTCTGAGATACTGGACCGTACGCTACAGTATGAAGAGCGAGAGTTGTACCGTCACTATGACGTCATGAATAGCCATGCTGGTAACATTGATAACAGGACCAATACCATCATCGAACATATCTCTGATCAGCTGGAGAATGAGTATACTGTAAGTTGTAATTCATCTTACTACTACCGATTCTACCAAACTCAGTATTTCCATTGTAAATTGGTGGTTTATCCAAATTCATCGGTGATGAATGCTTAATACATATAGCTTTTATCGTCAATACACTTCTGGGTTTATGGGAAGCATTTTAGCTCCGAAATTCTTAGGGTAATAATCAGATCCGCACTAATTGTGCAATATGAGACCGAATCTAACCTACCGTCTTTAGATAAGATCCACTACGGATGACTTAAACCTATTAAAATTCATTGTTCATATTTTAGATTTCATTATTTTCGAGGAGCTTGTGGCTAAGTAATAACAGCCGCACGGCTCGATCCATCAGGTTAAGCTACGCTTGCGGGAGTTGCTCTGTGGATGGGTGACCATCTTTTCATACCGAGACTCCTCCGTGCCTCGGAAAGCACGTCAAGCCGTTGGTCCCGGCTGTCATTAGAGGATCTTTGACAGTCGTTACGGGTCGTCAGACGCCCGAAAGTCTGACAACCAGTCTTACCAAGGGGTATCGTATTACCCAGTAACTGGGTTGTGGAGGTCAGATAGGCAGTCGCTCCATGTAAAATACTGGTATTCAGCTGCGTCCGGTTAGACTGGAACCCGACCCCAACGTAGTTGGGAAAAGGCTAGGCAGATTGATTTTTTTGTTCATTAAATAGCCTGTACTGAGATCATTCTCATTTCTAGCTCCCTGAAGTATCCCGTATCCTCGAAGCTCACATGGACGTCGCCGAACAAAGATGGAGAGCTGGCGAGGTATTACAGTTCATCCCAGGCAGTCCCGACGAATCAATCAACGAAGGGAACGACGACGACGAAGATACCCTCATCGCAAGCCATAACACCTCCTTATCCCTAGAAGATACTCTTACAGATGAGAATGTGAACAAAATGGCGGCCATCGTCGAAGATGATTCGGGTATCGGTAATGATACCACACTAAGTGATACCACTGAGGTTAATAAAGGTGTCGATGAGAATGATAAAGCTCAGAACGATATTGTCGGTAAAGATACGCCACGAAAGGTAGACAACGATGGTAAAATAAAGGATATGGATACTTGGAGTAGTCCTATTGCTTCTGGCGCAGGAGATGCTTCGTTTTCCAACTATAAAGCGTATGGAAAAACCAATGAAGATGAGAACGATGTAGATCGACACGATTCTAGAATCTACGACAGTGGTGAAGTTTTCATCAATGATGTATCTACTGATGATATATTTGAGGATTGTGTAGATGATATAGAGGTAAACGTAGATGATAAGAAGGATGGCGATGAAGGGAAATTTGATAGAATTGAGCAGAATTATTCCTTAGAAATGAAGTTAGCGTTAGGGATTGAGGATCGAAAGTTGTAGATTTTAGCTGTATTATGTTACTACGGGTTCAATACAGTTCTATTGGTGTCAAATATTGTGTTTATATGGATTTCACTAGTTTAGTTTAAATAGTTTGGTTTAAATACGGATTTTTCCCGTATTTAAACTAAACTAGTGAAATCCATATAAACACAATATTTGACACCAACATGTACAGCCACATGTGTGTGCATTTTTCCCGTATTTAGGGTGTGTTTTACGTATTTTCTTTCCTTTATGGAGTGGAGCACCAAATAAATGAACACTTATAAACTTGATCTCATAATAGTTTCTTTTATAGTAAGGTCACAATTTACTGTACCTTTAGGTAGCATTATTTTATTTTATTTTCTTTAAGAAATTATGTTTTACTTAGTTCAATGTTACTTTTTATTAGCTATGTTCACTTATTGCAATGTAATATTGCCGAACTTCTTGGTCGCTCCGAACTTTAATAGAGATGTGTAGCTACGATCGCTCGAACCGTATTTTTTGTGTGTGTCGATGTCGTCATTAATTATTGCTTGGTTTAGATTCAGAGCGTGCAATGTTTGGCGTGAGTAGAAAGTTTTAAATAAAAATAAATTATTATAAGTTTTGTGTAGTTTTACTGAAAAATCTACAAAATTATTTAAAAATATTTGTTATAAATCAAAATTTTTAAGCGGTGCAATTAAAAATTCTAATAATAAAGTAAAATCCATTTGGAAAATTATTAACAATGAAACGGGTAAGTCGGTTAAACAAGACAAACAACTTATGACCGACAACAAATTAGTTAATAAAGCAGCTGACGTAGCTGAGGCATTAAATGAGTTTTTTGCTAACATAACTATGACTCGCTCCTTAAATTCATCCCCGTCTGAAGCTGAAAACCTTTTGCATAGTAGTGTGCCCAAATGTAGTCGCTTATCTCATTTATATATAGCAGTCTGTGGCTTATTTAGCTTCGAACATGTAACACCTCGTGATGTAGGTAGTTAATGTTTTTAACACACAACACTGGTGATCACTGGGGCATCTCCATTAAACGTTTACGTAATATAATAGACATCGTAGCCCCCTATCTAGCTGTTACTTTTAATAAATGTGTTGATTTAGGAAATTTTCCTGAAATCATGAAAAGTAGTAGTCATACCATTATTTAAGACACAATGACGTTGGCAATTTTGGGCCTATTTCTATCTTGAAAATATTTGAAAAGTTAATACTCAAGCCGTTGCTAAGACATTTTAATTTAAATGGCCTACTGCCTGATGAACATTATGGCTTTACAAAAGGTCGTTCGACTACAGATACGGGTGTTGCTCTGCTAAAACATATGTTTAACGCATGGCAGAACTTGCAAGATGCTATTGGAGTTTTCTGTGATCTCTCCAAAGCCTTTGATTGCGTACACCATGACACGCTTTTGCGTAAACCACATCATTACAGTATACAAAACGAAGCTCTTATAGTAATAAATTCATATTTACGTAATAGGTTTCAATGTATAGATCTTAATAGTGTGAAATCTTCCGGGCTACCAGTTCAGTTAGGTGTACCTCAAGGCTCAATACTGGGCCCGTTCTTATTATAAGTGTATATCAAAGACTTACCATTCTATTTAAAGTGTATCAAAATTACTAGGAACAAACAAAAATATGTTGTACCTCCAACAAGGCTCAAGAAAATAGGTGCCTCATTTAGGTGTCAATGTATACGCTTTTATAATAAACTTCCAAGCCACGTTCAAGATCTGAGCCTTAATAAATTCAAATCAATTAAACGCAAGTTGTGTCAGAAAGCTTTTTATACCGTTAAAGATTATATACAAAAAGGCTTGGGATTGAACTGCTCCAAATTTTCTTTTTATTTTTGCATCCTGAGTGTTTTTATGAATATTTACTTTGTAAAGTATTATATTATTTTAATTTATTGTGAATGTGAAGACTATGTAGGTCATTGCTTTTTTGTCTGTTTTATTTCTTCTCTGTTATTTTTAATCATGGTCTGGCAGTTTGAGTAATTTATGCGGTAATATTAATTATATTTATGTCCTTTCTTTGGTATTGTTCGTCGAATCGTTGAGCTCCTTAAGTTCCGAGTAGAGCTGCGCGTTTACTGACAAATGCGTGCACTGACTGGACAGGTCCTCTCAATCTGTGTGGTTCTTTCCTCAAAAGACCATTTCAGACACCAATCTACATGGTCTTCACATGAAGTGACCAAGATTTTGTCTGGACTTTATAAGAGACTGTGACCTCTGAGTTTGTTTCGGCCTTTCTTCTCAGAGTAGTCAGATAGGAAACGCCGACCTCATCTAGTAAAAAAAAAAAACATGATTGACTTGTACAAACCCACTTACAGAAATAAAAATCATTTATCATTTAAAATCAAAAGTCATTTATTCAAACTAGGCTGAGAATCAGCACTTTTTGAACGTCAAGATTACATAAGACAGTCCCCCGAAACGCCCGCCCTTCACCACTTCCTAGTGCTTTAGCTGGGGAGAAGAAGTGGCGCAACAAACTCCCCAGCAGCACAGCTGTTTGTTCAGTTAAAAAAATTGATTCTATACAACACTGCGCAAAGTAATTTAGGTACATTACGCAACACAAATCATTACGTTTGCTAGCTGACCTATAAGTCAGCTAGCACACGCCAATATACAAAAAAAAGTAAATCGAAAACTACTCAAGCCAATACTCAAGCAGAAATAAAATACAAAACTAAAAACTGTGTATCTGTGACCTGTGACGTTCGCGACGTTGTACTGTTTACTATGCTGAGATGACACCTCTCTTATTTTTAAAGTAGACTGGAATAGACAAGATTTTGACGACGTAATTAGTGCAGTCTCAACACAGAACACTAATACCCTATACGGCCGAATACTGAAACGCCACTCAAATATTTAGACTCTCAATGGCAAATGGTTACGGATTGGTTTACGACAAATAACTTAGTTTTCAATGCCTAGAAAACGAAATGTATAAAGTTTGCCTTACCGAATGTTAGAAATCGTCCATCATCCAAACATCGTTTTAGATAAAGAGATGTTTAAAATTGTAGACTCGGTAGCGAGAAGGCTCAGTTCAGCCGCCTACGTCGTCAGGAAAGTAAGACAATACCCTGACGTTGATACAGCTCGGTTAGTCTATTTTAGTTATTTTCATAGCGTTATGTCATACGGTATTCTGCTTTGGGGCAAAACCGCTGACATTCAAAATATATTTGTTCTTCAAAAACGAGCTGTTCGAGCAATTTACCAATTTACCAATTTACCAATTTGGGCCAGAATTTCTCTGAGAGACTTTTATAAACATATTCGTATTCTCACGGTGGTATCACAGTTCATCTTCGCCAACATCTTATATATTAGACAAAATATACATTTATACAATAAAACAGTTCACCGGCTTCATAAGGTTCAAAACTCATTTGTTGGGCTTGGTATATCCTTTTATAACAAGCTACCCTCTTCTTTGCTAGATTTGCCCTTCAATGCGTTTAAAGCTAAAGTAAAATATAATCTTTCTTCAAAGGCATATTATTCTATCAACGACTAGGTACTTAAAGTTGGTCGCTGTGTTTAAGACAATGTATAATGTTCTTTCTACAGAATTAGCTTACCTCCTGACAGATTCATGTAATTATTTATTTTCTTTGATTGTAAAGGTCAATTTATTTTAATTTTATTTACATTGACATAATCTACTCATTTCAATGTTTTATAAGAGAGGTATTGTAATATGTGGTTAGCTAGTGACCTCGACAATAGATCATATTATTCTTGCCTGAGCAACCGGCAGCAAGTTTGTCAAGCTCCCTTACTGCCATATATTATACTCGATATTAGGTCACTGCTTGCGTTTTGCGTTATGCTCGTGAACGGGTGCTGCTTGTGGTGACTGGTCGTCTTGCTGACCTTGGTTTTGTTATTGTTATTAGTATAGATAGATAGATATAGATATAGATAGATAGATAGATAGATATATAGATAGATAGATAGATATATAGATAGATAGATAGATAGATCTTTATTTATTTCACTTTGATGGTCCTAGTTTAACATTTGTGAGTTCGAGTTACGGCTACTTACAGCTGTACGTGTATATTATATGCGTATATTCTGTTTACGTGTTTAGTTTTGTATTTTTATTAACTGCTCGAGTACAGTTTTTTTGTTGGTAGGTATATTGGCGTGTGCTGACTTATGGCAAATCATTTAATTTAATGTTTTGAATTACGCAATGTAACTAAATTATTTTGTGCACTGTTGTATAGAATCAAAATGTTTTACTGAACAGACAGCTGTGCTGCTGAGGAGTTTGTTTCGCCAATTCTTCCCAGCTAAACCACTAGGAAGTGGTGAAGGGCGGGCGTTTTGGGAGACTGTCTTATGTAATTTTGACGTTCCAAAAGTGGTGATTCTCAGCCTAGATTGAATAGATAGACTTTTAACCTTTTCGCCGCCAACGTACACAAAACGCAATGCCGCGCCGAGCGCCAAGCTATAAATGTATAACTAAATATACAGTAAACAGTAGTGATGGGGATATCGTCATATCGATGAATAAGATTTGTACGCGTAAAGTTAAGATTTAAAGTTGATTTTACGAATATAAACAAAAACTGATTAAATATTTCCAGATTTGTTTTATTTCACAGTATCCTTAATAAGAAAAAACAGTATAATTTATGAGTATCAAAGAAACTAATACATAACTCAATTAGAACTATAAGGAATGGGGTACATCTCTATTTGTTTCATGATCTCATTCTTTAACTTCATATCAAGTTATTGGCACTGAGGGCACGTTGAATTCGATTCTGATCAGGGATGGGGTCTATGGTCTTTCTTTCTTCTATTTTTGTTTATTCCTGTGTTTTTTTAATAACTTCAGTCAACGTTTTTACCGTAGGTATCTAAGTGGCAGAATTTTGAATTGTTTTTTTTTTTAATTATCTTATCTTCTGGTTCAATATTCTCCACAAAATACTCCGAGTCCGATTCCACACCTTGCAAAATTTTCAGAAGTTCGTCCGAATCAAGTTCTTCACTCATTTTTCTATTTGCAAGTGAAAGAAAGAAAGATGCGTGCGCGCGAATCCGATTTTGTGCTGCACTATGCCAAAGTGACCTTGACAGCCGCACGCCTATGACGTCACTGACCAACTTCTATAGAAGTTCGTGGCACTCGGTGGCGCACAGGGGCAAAGACGACCAATTGTTTTGTAGAGATGGGAAAATAACTATCGACAAGAATTAGTAACAACTTTATAATTACGTATCGGCATCTACCTGAAGGTCGAAATTCATCTACTATCCTTTGTAATGAAGTAGATAACTAAGTTCATATTTTATTGACCTCAAAATGTTTTCGATATTCGTAACTTTCTGTATTTATAAATATTTCAATGGTGAAATCAACCTTTCACGGCACATCACTGGCCAACTTGATAAGAAGTGATTGGCGTTCTGAGGAAAGTAACAAAATTCGGAGTTTCTGTTTTAGCCGATTTTAGGACAAACTAGGGCTTATTTTCTGTAGAAAAATAAAAAACAGGGTAGTAGACAGTGCTATCTTAAATAATAAAATGAAACAAAGCTTTTAATCACAGTAAATTTATTTTAATAAGATAATTAAAATGAAAAACTTCTATAGAAGTTGTGGCGCTGGTGGCACGAAAATCCCGAACTTCTATAGAAGTGCTTGGCGGTGAAAAGGTTAATCAATTTGATTTGATTTACTGTTCTATAAATAAGGGCATGCAAACGGTATGCTAGTGTATGTGATAAGCCGTGTCTCCTGCGCGTGTTTTCGAAACATTCTGGGAAGCTCACTCCATCGAAGACTTTGTCTCTGTCAACTCTGACCTACACTAAAGTCAAGAGCAAACCCATCTCAAATAATTAAAAAAGAAAAAAATTACACATAAACATTTGTTTCCAACACAGGAGACTGTGTATTAAAATATTTTTAGATTAATAACACATTTTGTGTAGATGTGGTAATGAGCTCCGACGAGGAAGACATGCTATTTATCAGTTTTGGCAATGATAGACTCAATGTCGAGGAGAAGACAGATTTCGAGCCGGACCGTATTTGCCTACGACTTCGAAATTTTGACAATATAACCTCAAAACCTGTGTTGAGTGACAGTGACAGCAATAGAGCGCGGTGCGCGCGGGCTGTTGAACATTAAACAAACCCCTCTCTTCACCCGCGCGGGGAATGTTTTCCATGCAGCTCGGAAAACAAAAACATCGTGTTTGCAGACCTACACAAATGTGTATGACCACCACTCTTTGTTTCGATGTTTTGAAAAAATACGCGCAGGAGACACTGCTTTATATAGTTGCTGTGAATATATCTATACATAATATAAATTAAAGTCGCTTTTCGTGTCTGACTGCGTGACCGCGTTGTTCTTCTAAACTTCGCAACAGATTTTGATGCTGTTTTCGTCCTCATTCAGAGAATTTATTCCGGAAGGTTATTATATTAGGTAAGTTTAATACTTTACTATTAAACTTACATAATTATAATAAATAATTCTCGATGTTTTGTCAAGTCGTTGAAACGTGCAAAGCAGGGGCGGGTCGCTAGCGGTAAAATTAAACACTATAATAAACAAACTATAATATATTTTGTCCTTATAAAATACATTATTGCACTTAAAATATCGTGTTCTAAACGTTAATATAAAAAATAAACTTCTCTTAATTAACAATAAACGTAGTTTTAAAATTAAACTATTTACAAGTTAAAACAAAATAAATATTTTTTTATAATTTCAACGAATTTTGTGAGTTAATTGATAAAATTTAAAAGCTTGGTACATATTACTGTATTTACGATTTTTGTTAGTTAGAATTAAAAATGTCGCCAGGATGTGTCGTGTGTGTTAAAGTGGAAGTCATCCGTATGAAATCCTCACATTCAGCTGATACTCACAACATAGCTGATATTATAAGGCTATATAACAATTGTAAAATCTTGTTCAAAACATTTTTTTTGTGTTTTTAAACCAACAAATAAATACCTATAAGAAATATAATAGAAAATGTATAAATAGTATGGCAACTGTGATGCTATTTAATAGAGAGATCGTGGATATCATATCACACAAATGTGCATTAAAAAAGATTAAGGCAATATTGCATAAACATTACCTTCCTTTTGGGCTTCGCCGTAGTCGGGTAAAAATAAGATACAGTTAAATATTGCCAAGTGCCTACTGAACCGGGCACAAATACAGACTCCGACCTGCTGCTGAGATATTCCAGATGGCACAACACAATAACACTGCCCGACCCAGGACTCGAAACCAGGACCTCGTGCTCAGCAGTAGCGGTATGACAATCCGAAAAATACTGTATTTAACTAAAATGTATGTTAATATAAAATCGCCAATCTTAAGATAACAACATTCATGAGGTTTTCATTACAAAATTGCTTCTTATACTTATTGAGCTTGACTTTCTTTACGGCCGATGAATCATGGCCGGTCTGAACATAGGCTCTCCGAACTTTCGCGCATGTACCCTCACTCACACTTGTCTCATGTCACCATTTGGTTCCTAAAAATGCTACTGCGCAGCCTTCTGCGCAAAGTTCAGACTGGTCATGATTCATCGACACATGATCCCCAAGCTAACAATATCTACTTGTGAAAAACGTCTAACACATACTTATTGTACTTATAATTAATTATAGGCGTTGACTACATACACATACGTACTATATACACTGTAAACATCGCGAGAGATCGAACATGTAGCCTAGCCTTACAATTTGATCACAAATATTACTAATTTGGCATTTGATTTACTTAATTCATTTTTTGTATGATATGTCGAATTGCGAGTAACATTTGTACAAGAATAACGTTTTTCAATATATCTTATCAAATGGAATATAAAAAAGAAATCCCAACGGACTGTGTGACTTATGAATACATATAAATATTTCCATATATCAATATGGGTACAGCTATTTAGGCCGATGTGACAGACGGACAAAGAAAATTGGACACAGATTGGTAAATAATGGAGTGTTAGCCCGCGTCCTAACCAAAACCGTCTGTCGCGCGAATGAGCGATTACGCGATCGTTCACCTGAATAATGACATTCATACGGTCATACGCGACTTGATTGATCGGGCGAGTACGTCATGTTCGTATGAAGGAGCGCGACAGTCGCTTTCGGTTGCGTCCCGGCTAGCTGGCTTTATGTTTGTCAAGTATAAAACTTGTACGAGTAACTTTACATTGATAAAATAGTTTGTAATGCAATCTACATTCACGAAATCAAAATTGATACAACAAGGTTTTTTTTATAAACAAACTAGGTGATCCGACAGACGTTGTCCTGTTCAAACTTCATGTATGAGAAAATGAATTTTCTTCAAGAATTTTCCGATGTTTTAATACCTAGTTATTCTGCTATTCGGGGCGGAGACAAATACAACAAATCAAAGATCGTAAAATCGGCCCAGCCGTTCGAGTTATAAATGGTGTGACTTTACCCGACTTTGTTTAATATACATTATATAGATAATATATAATGTAGAAGCAAGAAAGGGCCGTACATGGAAGTGTTAAAGTCATCATTATTTCAGTGCACGAAATAAATGAAGCTATTCGTCTTCTTCCACAATTTGTTTGTTTCTGTGTTTCTTCTCAGAATAGTCAGATAGAAAACACCGACCTCTTCTAATTTTAAAACCTACTATACTAATTATTTATCATTTACCAGTTCTTTTTCGCACTGTGTGTTATGATGACTTTCACACTACCCTAAACGGCCCCACAAACTTTCAATTTCATCAACACTCCATTTTTTACCAATCCGTGTCCTGAAGTAGTGATAAATACTTATACTATATTACCCTGTGTTTCATGCGGCGTGGTGTTTGAGGTCGAATATCTCCATCAGCAGAGGTTCTATGGGGTTCACGTCTAGGTACACGCCGGTGACCTCTTCAGCCAGCTTGCGAAGTTCTAGAATCTTCTGTATCAGCTTTAAGAAGGTGGATTTCGCTTCGCAGCCTGGGTACACGCTCTCGAGGTAGCGCCGAAGTAGGTAGTAGTACGAGTTCTGAAAAAGAACACATTTTGGGATCAATTTAAAAAAAAAAATCTGACGTTCTCCGGAACTCTCAATACGTGTGACATTGCAAAATATGTGTGGTTGCCAGCGAGATCTGTTGTTGGTATTAAAACGAAGCTAATGACATCGATCTGTCCTTAGTTCCACTGCGGTAATCGAGATGGCGTTAGGTTCAATCTTTTCAATAGTAGTTTTTACAATTAATATTCTGCTATTAATTGTTTGATAATTAATTAATAATTATCTCAATGTTATTTCCAACATCTAATTGTAAAGCTGGTTAGGGAAAATGATTGCTGTGATCGAATTTCGGAAATCGATTAGAGTCGCTCCATCATTAATACATTAGGCGCGGCAGACGCACATGCGCGTATGCGCGTCCATACAATTTACATAACTTTCTTCGAGTGCGGCGCGCCGCACCTGTGCGTTCGTTGTGCATCTCTATTGTTTCGAAAACATCGTAAAATAAGGGTCGGTAAGGGTGTAACATAAAGAAGCGTTTGCATAAAGAATTAAGCAGATAATGTGTTAATGTTTTGCACCCATCTCGGGTGAGAGAGAGATTGTTTTATTATCACTTTTATACTGAATATTTTGATAAGGTCATGTTTGGGAATTACGCCTGTAAAGAACTGGGTAATCGAACCAGTTGTTATAATATTTATGTGAATGGTAGTGTCTCCCGTTAACTTTCTGAATATTTAAATGTCTTTTATGAGCGCTACCAACAGTTTGAGAATTCGTCGATTTGAGGTAGTAGTTACTCAGTTGTCATCTTTCGGACCCTCAAAAGCGATCTTGAGTATCATTGTTATAGTCTCATGTCAGTATTTGCCTTAACATAACCTGTTACGGAGACGGGGAATGTTGGAGCAAATACTTACTTATAAGTAAAGGAAGAATTCGTGTATTTTTTTATTTGAGATGGGTTTGCTCTTGACTCTAGTCTAGGTTAGAGGTGACAGAGACAAAGTCGACGATGGAGTGAGCTTACCCAGAAGAAGCCTGTTCACTCTCACTTTGAAGAGATTATGGTTGTATGCGCTCGGAAACACAGACGCAGACGCTGTGCCCATTATAAAAGACATTTGGAAACGCTTAGTGCGAATTGGTTGAATAGCAACTAAGTAGGGATGGTAACTGGCAGTGCGTCTAGATGTCCGATGGTAGAAGGGGGCCGATGGAATCAGGTCGTGGAGTTCTCGGGCACACTCACCGAAGAACAATCTGTAGAAGACCGACAAACAGGCAACCTTGCGGCGAGGAGCCAAGCTGTGCAGCTTGGCATCCACCAGTTTTACGTCGCCAATGAACGTCTTAGCTCTGCGTTCCACCGAGTTAAGCGCGGCTAGTTGGTACTTAGTTGATCCATCCCAAAGGTGGCTGCAATACGCCATGCAGGATCGGACTTACGCAATGTAAAGGATTAAAAGCTGTCCAGGCGTAAAGTATCGGCTCACCCTATTTAGGATGCCCAGTTTCTTGGCCGCAGTTTGGGCTTTGTACTCGATAATGGCGCCAAAGTTGAGACCAGATGTCAACTCCATGCCTAGGAGCTCAAGCCGATCAGTTACAGGAACAGATGTACCCCGAAAAGTAGGAGTTTGAGCGAAACGACTCATTTTAGCGGTAAAAAGACAGTCCTGTGTTTTGGTGGCGTTAAAAGAGACCAGATTATCATTACCCCACTGGGAGACAAGGCTGGTCCAATCTGTCCGCTCTAACATGGCCTCTCTTAAGGAACAAACTTCGGCCCCGCTAGTTTCTGAAACTGTACTGTCATCTGCGTACCCAACAATACCAGGCTGGAGCAGGTCATTATTGTGCAACAGGAAAAGAGTTGCAGAGAGAACACCCCTGAGGAACTTCGGCATCAATAGCCATAAGGTCAGAGGAGCAGCCGTCAACGACTACTCTGATCGACCGTTCACTAAGGAAATCTGATATCCAGCTACAGAAATCGGCTGGGATGCCATAAACAGGAAGTTTGCTGAGCAGAGCAGCGTGCCAGACCCTGTCAAAGGCGTTTGAGATGTCAAGCGATACAGCCAGTGCTTCGCCGTGTTTCTCGATGGCTTCGCCACAGCAGTGCGTGACATACAAAAGAAGATCGCCAGTTGACCGTCCCCGGCGAAAGCCATATTGACGGTCACTGAGGAGATCACTGTCTTCAGGTCGGTCAGCAACTTATTGTTCAGTATCAGTACCCTATCCATAACCTTGCACAGAATGGAGGTAATGGCGATCGGACGGTAATGGGCAGGGTCTGCACGATCGCCCTTTTTGGGCACTGGTTGTACATTTGCAAGCTTCTAGGATTTCAGCACCATTATTTTTTCAAGAGAGAGACGTAACAAACGTGTAAACACAGGAGACAGTTCAGGCGCACACTGCCTCAACACTCTCGCTGGAATGCCGTCAGGCCCGCTGGCCTTGTTCACGTCTAGACTGCACAATACTCTTCGGACCTCTTTAATGTGAACTGCGATCTCCGGAATCGAGGCGTCACAATGAGGTACAGTAGATGGTTGCTTGGAGCCAGCGACCAGACGTGAATTGCTTGCAGAGTGATGCAATTAAATTTGCTTTCTCACTTGCAGATTGTAAATGTTAATTTAATGATCGCCCACATTACAAGTATGGTGGTTGTGTACCTTTATTTTAGTATTTCTAGAATAAACTTTGTATTGTATTTGGAGGTTTTTGTATAATTAATTTCTTTCTTAAAACTTATACCTAATAAATGTTACTTGGGCACGGTTAAGCGTAGTCTCACATAAATAAACCAATAACATCTTAGGTTTACCTACAAATGTCTGTAACTACCAACTCCGGGCTTACAAACGACAATTTAAATGACAGAAACAGCATAATTAACAGCGATTTAAAGTTGAGTCACGTTTAAGCATTCGGCCGGAAGGAGTAGTCATTTAAACGTTTTTGGTCGTTTTTCATTCCTAAATGATTTTTAAATCAATATTTTCTCAGTACTCCATACATTGCAGATGAATGAGTAACATGTTGCAAATAAAATTTGAGAATGAATGTGGATGGTTATAAGAGTAGGGGAAGAAGTTAGAAAATGGGTTGCTCATCAAGATTTATGAACGAAGTTTGTGTCTCAATAAACCTTCCTGCACTTAGCACAATTAGTCAAGTCCGTTATTACCTGTTCCAACTTAATAACATCGGGATGCACGACCTTCATCCTGTCAGGCGTGAACAGCAAGATGGCCGACATGATAAGTATGATGTGCTCGTCGGTGCGCCAGCGCGGCTCGAAGGAGCGGATGAAGGACTCGTGCGAGCGGTAGATGTTGCCCTTCGCCAGCTTCAGCACATCCGTGCGGATGCTGCCGAACTGCTCCTGGCAGTGCGGGATCTGGAATTAAGAAAGATTATTATAATATCTTCTGCCTGCCTTTCACTCGCATGTTACTGTTTGAGGGCCCAGCACGAATACGCGAAGAAACCGTAATGTAAATAGGAACGAATTTTGCGAGAATACCGCATCAAATTATACAGGGTTATTGGTAAAACACCAACAACCTCTTAAGGGGTCATTGTACTCATCATTATGAACAACTTTTACTATGGGACCAAACCTGAAATCGCAAAAAAAATCAGCTGTTCAGTACTTTTTGACGAATTATGCGAACATAAATGTACTGAACAGCTGATTTTTTTCGCGATTTCAGGTTTGGTCTGATAGTAAAATTTGTTCATAATGATGAGTACAATGGCCCCTTGAGAGGTTGTTGGTGTTTTACCAATAATAATAATAATATTTTTATTATCAGGCTACTGATGCCCATAGAAAAAATACACAAAATAATATTAACAACGAAAATAAACTAATACATATTAAAAACCTTATTAAACTATAACTATACACGTAACATGGTTGGCGTCATGTGTCGCGTAACCGTCCTCGGAAACGTGGATATACGACACCTTTCGGCCAAAAGTCCTCCTTCAAGCAGGTTTGTAGATGGTGGGTTGGAACTCGAACGAATGACTTAAAGTTAATGTCGTGGCGCGATTCCAACCTTTCGACCCTCAGAGTCCAGTTGGTCTTCACTTTCATGTACTGCACGACCTCCTCAACTGTTATGGTGTAATGTACCAATAACCCTGTATATGATATCGTACGGAGTCGAACATAAAATAGAAATTGGAGTTATCCATATCCAACATCATCATTCTCCTGCCCTTTCAATCAATTTATTTGGGGTCGGCGCAACATGTCCCTTTGTCCATACTTCTCTATTACTCGTCATCTCGGTAGCCACCCCCTTTCCAGCCATATCATCTTTCACACAGTCCTTCCATCGATTCTTTTGTCTTCCCCTACTCACGTAGCCATCGACATTCATACTCAAAACTTTCAGTCACCGGTGCCACTTTCATATTTCCTCTTATGTACTCATTTCTTATTCTATCCATTCGTGTAACACCACACATCTAGACATGGGTAGTTCGCGAACGATTGAAGGAAATGAACTACTTCATTTCGCAAAATAAACTTATCATTCAATCAGTACTCATTCAAATGTGTCTCTACTTCATTTAGTTCAGCCTTTCTTTTCGCTCGCGCCAACTGAACGCCGGGCACACTACCGCACTTCTCACTCACACTCGGCCAGGGCCAGTCTCTTACTCGCACACGTTCGTGTCGCTTCGCCGGCTGGTCGGCTGACGTTCGCGGCGCTTCGCCGACACGGAATTATTAGCATACAACAGTGCAAAAACACACTGATATGAACTTTCTGTTTATAGTTATAAGGTCTAATTTAGCGTACAACAATATACGTAAACTATAATAGAAATACGTTTATGAAATATTATATATTATTGTTTCAATTGCAGTGAGAACTGAGCTTTTTGCGATAGAGATAAAGCGCATAATGTTCGCAAAAAATTATTGTTTCCGTTTGGCCATTTGAATTTTATATTTGAAATTCTCGGTAATAGTTCCTAACTACTTTTCTCAGTAATTTAGTTAAAAAAAAAAAAAACAGAAAACAAAATAGTTTTGCATAATTCATATTTCAAGGTTGACAGTCCTAAGCCTGTATAAAGTATGAAGGAAAATCGAGATAGGTATAAAACTGAACTAGTGTGGTGCATCATTCTTCGTAACTGATTTACTGAACTAAATGAAGTACTGAACTAAATGAGTGGACTACTTCGTTAGGCGAAAAGATATACTTCATTCATTTCTTTTTACTGACACATTTTGCGCATCTCTACACACATCCCTCTTAGCATTCTCATCTCAGCTGCATGCAATTGCCTTTCATTCGTTCTTTTTGTGGCGCAACGTTCTGATCCATACAAGACAGCAGGACCATATCCAACATACCGTACGTTTTTATTCTTTTATTTTTCGCGACGTTCGGCAATAAGCAAATACAATAAGTGAACCAAAGTACTCGAGGGCCGTAGCGTGCCCCCTAAAATATGGCTACTTTCTAAAATTTTCCTAAATATAGGATCGCCTGTCCTGCACCAATATAAAGCATCTTTCAAGAATGCTGTATGCTTACAAGTTCGAAACAAAAAGCAAGGTTGACTTTTCGCAAAAAATAAATTGAAATCGCCAATCCATTTGCGTATACCGGGGTTTATTTTTGTTACCAATAATTCTTACCTTCCACTGGTTTCTCTGTCCGTCATACGTCATAGTACTTCTGAGTACCATCATCTCTATACAGCCACCTTTGAGAAGCGCCACCTGTCACAATAACACAGGAATTAATTCAACATCAAATCAATGTCTTCATCACGCTCTCGTTATCGATCCAAGGATTCAAATTCACAGACATTCACAGATAAATGATATTATTTCTGTTAATAAATTTTGTTTTAAAACTAGATGAGTTCGGTGTAAGAAAGGCCGAAACAAACTCAGAGGCCACAGTCTCTTGTAAAGTCCAGACATGATCTTGGTCATGCCATATGAGGATCATGTAGATTAGTGTCTGAGATGGTTGAGGAAAGAACCACACGAGTGGACCTGTCCAGTCAGTGCACGCATTTGTCAGTAATCGTGCAGCTCAACTCTGAATGTATTATGTTCTTGTTGTCGAAAAGTACACCATTTAAGGCCAAATACTCAAACACTTACTTGATCTTCTTCACACATATTCTTGAAGGAGTTAATTTTCTTGGCCATCTTGATAAACCGCCGTATTGCGACAGCGGTAAGGTTCACTATCTTTATCAAGCGAGGATCGTGTTTGCTGCCGCCTTCCTGTAATTAAGGATTTTATTCATCATCATCTGCCTAGTCTTTTTCCAACGTTGTTGGGGTCGGCTTCCAGTGTAACGGATGCAGCTGAAAATCAGTATTTTACATAGAGCGACTGCCTATCTGACCTCTACAACTCAGTTACTGGGTAATACGATGTCCATTGGTAAGACTGATGTCCGGCTTTCGGGCTTCTGACGACCCGTAACGACTGTAAAAGATCCTTGAGGCACGCACGGGTCTTGGTATATAAAGATGGTCACCCATCCTCGGACCAACGACGGCAAGCGTAGCTTAACCTGATCGATCGACCCGTGCGGCTGTTATTACTTAGCCACGAGCGCCTCTTGGGGACTTTATTAATGTGTGGTACAATTAATCATTTTATTTAATGTACAGTACAGTATACAGAATGATTAATGTAGGTAATTCAAGTTGATATTTCATTTCAACATGGGTCGGGCTCGGTTTGTAGTTAAAATAAGACGCGTTTTCACGAAATAAATTCACAGTTAAGTATAATTTTCTCCAAAAAATCTTCCTCTTCCTTTATAAATCAAGCCTTTGAGGTTTTGGTTTCATTTTCTTAATAAAAAATATTTTTAAAAGTATAATTGGTGAACACTGAACGAGACACGATAGAAGTTTTTTTTTTGTTTGTAATAACGTCTGGGGGCGTTGAGGTTCCCGCAAAATGTTAATTAATATAAAACACATCATCA
This sequence comes from Dicycla oo, assembly GCA_948252095.1. Taxonomy (NCBI): domain Eukaryota; kingdom Metazoa; phylum Arthropoda; class Insecta; order Lepidoptera; family Noctuidae; genus Dicycla; species Dicycla oo. The sequence goes on along the minus strand of OX411732.1, from coordinate 928,877 downwards.
TTCATTCTCCTGCCTTTATCCCAATTTATTTGGGGTAAAGGCAGGAGTTGTCCCCTTCTTCCATACTTCTCTATTAGTCGTCATCTCGGTAGTCACCCCCTTCGTAGCCATATCATCTTTCACACAGTCCATCCATCGTTTCTCTGGCCTTCCTCTACTTGTATAGCCATCCACATTCATACTCAAAACTTTACATCATGCTTCGTTATTTCCATGATGATTCACTTGACAGATTCTAAACAAGAGTATTTTACCTTGAAGCCAGCCGTACTCGCGGTATCTCCCACTAACTGAGCGATGTCATCGTCTATGGGAGCGTTTAGCGCCTTGTTCGCTACTATTAGCTCGTTTAATTTGGCACGTTCCACCTGAAAAATGTGAAGAAAATGTTACTAAAAGGTGACACATCATTTATTTATGATTATTTTTCCATGTAAAATGGGTAAGTTACTAATACTAAGGGTCGATTTTTCAACCTTCAGATAACTTTATCTGAGGAATAAAGATGGCGGTTTGACAACTTTTGAAAATATGTCAAACAGCTTATTTTTTTTAAATTGTTTATCTGTATTTATATTATATAGAAATATCTTAGCTAAACCGATACAAACAAATAGACCTTAAACACATATTTTAACTAAGAAAACATGAATAAGTTCCTTAACGCCTTCAAGGACACTGAACTAGACACATACAAATAAGTTTGATTGTTGGCCGTTTAGTGTCCTTGAAAGCGTTAAGGAAAACTTTATCTCACCTCATTTAATTCTCTAGAAGAACCACTGCACGGATTGACAGATGTGTAAGCTTCGAACTCCAACTTTATCGCTTCACATAATATTGACTCCATCGAGTTCGGTTCTATCCTGAAAAGATGAAGAATACATGGTTAAGAACTCTTCTATATGCAAGCAAGTTGTAGGATGAAAAACTGGTTTTGCCGAATAAGTTCAACGCAGAGTATTAGTCACTACCCACTGCGTCAAGACTGCCTTGGGCACAGTCATGAGTTTAAATCCTGGCTTGGAAAAGTGCGGTAGCTCTCGGTTCTCGGTAGCAATTTCGTCTCGATTTTTGCCTAGTTAAAGACCCCAACGCTCTCGCTCTCTACACAACCCTTTCGGCTATACACGCATGCCCTAAATATCGCATAGTTTTAGAAAAACAATCAGCGTTGTAGAGCGTCATCTGTCACTCAATCATGGATGACACTCTTTTTAAATAATAATCCTACTAATATTATAAATGTGAAAGTTTGTATGTTTGCATGTTTGTTACTCAATCACGCAAAAACGGCTGAACGAATTTGGATGAAATTTGGAACACAGATAGTTTATAACCTGGATTAACATATATGATACTTTTATCCCGGTAGTATGTTCCCGAAGGGATAATTTCCGACATCTATACGAGCAAAGGCGCTGGCAAAGTTAGTTTTATATAAATCTGTCCGATTTAGTTAATGATTGAGTGTTTTTATAGGTAGAATAACAGTTTTCCTTAAGGAAAACCAGGAAGATGTATATTCATATTTCCGGCAGGCTTATTACGAATCAACCTAAAAACATATTGCGCAAATTTTGCTATCGCTAGGCCGTTGCAAGATACGTAACAAGCCTGCCGGTCTATTCTTACTTCGAATACTACTAGGTTTATTATGAGTACATCAAACACACATAATAGTCTCACTAATATGAATTACAAATTTAAACAAGACATACCTACATACAAAGTCGAGATAATACTCATTAGAATTGAGATTACAAAGTTAAGTACTCCTAACTAATATTATAAAATGCGAAAGTAGGTTTCTTTATTTGTTAAGCCTTCACGCTAAAACGGCTGAACGGATTTTGATGAAATTTGGCAAATGGGTAGATCAATACCTGTATTAGGACATAGGCTACTTTTTATTTCAGTAGTACTTTCCCGTGGGATAATTTCACAGACGAAGCCGCGGGCAAAAGCTTGTAATAAAATAAAAATTTAATAAATAATAATAAAATTTAAAGCTCGATGTGTGACATTTACAGCCAGGCACTGTCAGCCACTTTCGAAACGCGAGTCTTCCGTCAATAGCTGTTGCTAACCCGATACGCAAGGACTCCTGATAAGCTGATAAGGAGATTATTGACGAATGTGTTATCTATATCATTTTGCACTGACTACCAAGGTTTGTGGTGCACACGTAAGTGTGAATGAGCGTCGTCATATCGGGCGATGTACAGTCGGTATGTGCGGCGTACTTAAGAACCTAGATAATGTATATTATAATCAATAACTACGGCCTGCTATGTTGCTGTTTTGTTTTTAACCATAAATTACTTATTATAAGAACTAGAAACCTTCTCAAGGTGAATTCGACCAAGCTTATCCTCGTAATAGCAATAACAGCGCTGCGGTATTTATTTAAATATTGCAGCTTTGTGCTGAGATAAGAGCCTTTTTGGCCTCGCACAGGTATTTTTTTTCTTAATTTTTATATTTTGTATTTTTTTAAAATGTTAATTTTGTTAGTTTCCTATGCTCTTTTTTACTGTTTGTATTTCCTGTGCGTGTCCCAAATAAAATATTTTTCTTTCTTTCTTTCTTCTTTCTAATATTATAAATGCGAAAGATTGGATGGATGAATGGATGGATGTTTGTTACTGAACGGCTGAACGGATCTGGATGAAAGGCATAGAGATAGATTATAGTCTGAAATAGCACATAGGATACTTTTTATCCCTGAAATGTGTACGGTTCCCGTGGGATAATTTCCAACATCCACGCGGGCGACGCCGCGGGCAAAGCTATAAGTCGCCCAGTATAAGTCGTCCCATTCGAATAAATTTTGAATGTTTGACAGTTTCTCCATACAAAAACTGTCAGTCGTCACTTTTATTCCACGGATAAAAGATATCAGACTTTGGTCAAATTAGCCCTAAATGTATTAAAATTGTCCGTTTATACAGCTGTAATCAGACATCTGGTAAACAAGAAGATACAAATTTAAAGCAAACGTACATAGTCACATTATTCTTGAAAAAAATATTAAAATCGGTCCAGTTTTGAAGAATAAAACCGGGGAATACGAGATTACGATTTTGTTTATTTTGTCAGTCCGAGCTGCAGTTGTCTTTTTCGATCACTAATGAGGTTTGCAGGCGGGACAGCAAAAGATCCATTATCCTTCAAATGTTTCGCCGCCCGCGTCCTCTTAGGCTGCGGCCAGCGCTGGTTTAGTGCCTTAAGGAAATTAGGCAAAAAAGGGCAATCCTTTTTGCCTAATTTCCTTAAATTTCCACTGGCGTGACACTAATTAATTTCCTACTCTTATATTCAATATAATATATATACAAAGATATAGGGAGCAAGCCTTATTACTAATTAACTAGACTCCAAATTAAATAAATTGATCAATAAAAATATGGTTTCCGTGATGCGTTTACTAAACGTACCTATTGCAGAATATTCACAATTTGTATGCAGTGTCTAAAAACGGAAACAAACAGACATCAATGATGACGATTTAATAGTGCACATTCAATTGCAATTTCTGAACAGAGAAATAACATTAGGTCACGAATTGGAGAAATTGCATTATATGTATACTTACATATTTTAGACTATTGAAATTATAGCGTCAGTGTTGTCCATCTGTCTAAATAGAACCCGCACCATTGCTAACCGTTATATGGATTTGAGGACCTGGGGGTGCCACGGGTTCGAATTCAAGTTCCCATGGCACTCCCAGGGGTATCTTCCAGGGGTGCCTTGGGCCCGGAATGGAATAACTAGCGGTAGACACGCACGTCCGCTCACTTAGGCGCTCAACGGCCGACCAAAAAAAATGTATCAAACTGTAACCAAGTATCAAAAGGAAATGCAAGGTAAATTTGTGTCGAGGGTTTTTCAAATTTTAAATTTAACTTGTATCTGTATGAATGGTAAATAGAAAAATGTAACGTATCCGAAATTGAGCAAAATTGGGCATTCTCATGATTCCTTAGTTTTTCTGCATAACTCGACAAAGTAAGTATTTACCTAAGTTTTTCTGTTTGAATGCTCATAAAAAAATGTAACCTATGAAGGAGGAGCAAACATTTTCGAGCTCGCTTTCGTTCGCTCTTTTCTGCTGGCTGCTAAGGTGTATGGGAGTGATTAAAAAAAAAGTTAGCGGGGTCGCGTATGTTAAAAGGTTGGGAACCCTTGATTTAGAGGATATGTTGCTGACTGTACCACTTTGCTGAGTGCTTAACGTTTTTAGTTTTTACTAGTTATGATTTGTTTTTATACAGTTGAAGCCAATGCAAGATACACTAAGTATGTACCTCTCAACATCCTGCAGTATATCCCTCGCCTTGTTGACATCGGGGTTGTTGCTGGTAGACGGGATCTCCTCACACACGTGCTGTGGCCGCGTCTCTCTGTGCGACGACTTGTCACTATTTGTTGTCAATATTGATCTGTCAATTACAATCATTATATTGGGGCTTCTATGTGAGGGAGTGATGTGTGTGGGAATGTGTTGATTAAATAAAACAAATATAGGTTGGAAAACATGGAAAATGTTTATGGTTGTGGTGCGGTTGTCTCTGGCAAATATAATATCAACCTTGCCACGGTAATAACATCTACAGTATTCTATCTTCATACAAACGGTCGGAACGCGAGTCATACCTACACGTCTCGAGCTCGGTACCCACTCGACACCCAGTCGCTGATGCGCCGCAGTGAGGAACGAACGGTGTGATGGTTTTGTAAGCAGTAAGCGTGCGATTTGTGACAAATATTCATTGAAATAAGTACAAGTATTTACTTAATATGGCAACGAGCAATAATAATATTAGGTTGGGGAAAAAGTCTTTTCGCATTATAGTATGTATGAACTTGTAATAAAATCTCTTTGGCTATTCTATTTGTATCTGGCTGGTTTTGGTATCATTGAAAGTTTAAATTTTAAAGAACATAATTCCAAATTCAAATTAGGAAAATGTGTGATTTTCATTTGTTTTTCGTACCGTCAAGATGAGTGAATCTAATGAAGAAATTCGATACATTTTAAAATTTTACTACAAAAAAGGTAAAAATGCAACGCAGGCCGCGAAAAAAATTTGCGATGTTTATGGACCTAGTGTAGTGTCTGTGAGAGTAGCACAAATTTGGTTTAAGCGTTTTCAATCCGGAAATTTTGATGTCAAAGATGCACGTCGCTCTGGTCGCCCTATTACGGATAAAATGGATGCCATTTTTGAAAAAGTGGAGCAAGATCGGCATATCAGTAGTTACGACGTAGCTGAAGAACTGGAAATTGACCACAAAACAGTTTTGGCACATTTGAAAAAAACTGGGTACACAAAAAAGCTCGACATTTGGGTACCTCACGAGCTCACTGAAAGAAACCTAATGAACCGTGTACTCATTTGTGATTCTTTATTACGACGTAATAAAACCGAACCATTTTTGAAGAAGCTGATAACTGGTGATGAAAAGTGGAACACGTATGACAAGAACGTGCGAAAAAGGTCGTGGTCAAAGGCCGGTCAGGCTTCACAGACTGTGGCGAAACCCGGGTTAACTCGCAACAAGGTGATGCTGTGTGTGTGGTGGGATTGGAAGGGCATTATTCATTATGAGCTGTTACCACCAGGCAGGACCATCGATTCTGAAGTCTACTACGAACAACTGATGAGATTAAAGCAAGAAGTTGAGAGAAAGCGGCCGGAATTAATCAACAGAAGGGGTGTGGTTTTTCATCATGATAACGCTAGACCTCACACATCTTTAGCCACTCAGCAAAAATTAAGAGAGTTTGGCTGGGAGGTGTTAATGCATCCGCCGTATAATCCTGACCTTGCACCTTCAGATTTCCACCTGTTTCGGTCTCTTCAGAATTCTTTAGGCAGTGTCAGGTTAACATCACGAGAGGACTGCCAAAACCACTTGTCGCGGTATTTTGACCAGAAGTCCCACAATTTCTATAGCAATGGGATCATGTCCCTACCTACAAGAGGGCAAAAAGTTATCGAACAAAATGGTACCTACATACTTTAGTTAAATGTATATGTAAATGTATGTATATGTGTAATGATAAATTATATTAAAAAATGTTTTGAATTTTCTTAAAAAATGCGAAGAAACTTTTTCCCCAACCTATTATAATATTTACAATCACGAAACTCAAGTAGGTTGATGAAATTAAAATACTGTAGGCAGGCAGGCCTATTGCGTTTAGGACGTACCGCGCGGCTCTAAGTAATTATTTCAAGATCAGGGGCCGAGTCTATGATTCGGCCTTTTTTCGAGTCTGTGACAGTATTGTGATACTTTATACAGGGTTATTGGTAAAACACCAACCACCTCTTAAGGGGTCTTGTACTCATCATTATGAACAACTTTTACTACGGGACCAAACCTGAAATAGCGAAAAAAATAAGCTGTTCAGTACACTTTGAAGAATTATGCGAACATAAATGTACTGAACAGCTGATTTTTTTCGCGATTTCAGGTTTGGTTACATAGTAAAAGTTGTTCATAATGATGAGTACAATGACCCCTGAAGAGTTTGTTGGTGTTTTACCAATAACCCTGTATATTTATTAGCTGACCCGACAAACGTTGTCCTGCCAAAATTTCAATAATATATACAAAATTCCCATGGAAAATTCCCTTGCAGTTTCCCGAATTTTCCCGGCAACTTTTCAAACATTTTCTTAATTGTCTGGACAAGGTTACACACCTTGTCCAGACAATTACAACAAAAAAAGAATTAACTAAATAGGTGCAAACGTTCTGAAGTGATGCGCGTACATACATTCGGTGTATATACGCAATATTTAATGTATGTACGCGCATCACTTCAGAACGATTGCACCTATTCTATTCTAATCTATCTAGATTACCGTGACCTTGCGCACTTTGACATGAGGTCAAAATTACAGGTTCACGCGCGGTAAGCACGAACAATAGAAGTTTTATTGTTATAAAAAAAGACGAGAGAAATGAATAAGTTTACCCCAAAAACTGCATATACCAATTTTTGGGGTAAACTTAATAATTTCTCTCGTCTTTTCCTTTTTCTTGCAGCTGCATCCAAAATTTATTGACAGCTAAGCCCAGCAAGTACTCCAAAGCCATTTTACAAACAACTAATTTGTGCTTCCAAATAAAATAATGCCTTATTGTTTAAGCCTATATTGTCCAGTGCTGAATATATTTCTTTCACATTGTGCACTAAAACGACGAATAACATTAGAACAAAATTGTAACAGGCGTTACGTGTGATACACAAATAAACCAGCCTATATTTTAATGCGAAGTCTTTTTTAAGGCACACAAATAATTTGCAGGCGTATATCTTTACCTACTTTCACTTTTACCAAAAAACTTACGTTGCCAAATACGCTACCTAGTTGACCAGCCATCGAAGTCCAGCGAAATTGGAATATTTTTCCTTCCTAATAATTCTAATTATTTTGTGGATTTATATATCTCATGTAGGAGTAACTTTTTCTTACATTTTGTGATGGGCGTTACACATATATACATGCAGTTACCATTTTATCACTAGAATGATTACTATTTACCTGATTAATTTCAATTTTTACACAATAAATGGTAACGAGTCGTAGCATCGAGAACAAATGAAAATGGTGGTCTATGAAGCGATTGACGAAAAAAAAATGCGTGGCAATATTTTTTTTTCGTCTTTTCTCGCTGAGTGGAAGGCCAGAGCCTTCACAAACAACACACAAACTCAGAAGTTTGTGGAAAATATTACGAAAATTGACGAAAATATTGATTTTCTTTTGAATTATGAAAATTTAAAACATACAGCTTAATGTAAGTAATCTATAAATATATATCGAGGGTTCACGGGCTATATGTATTAAGCGACATCCTGGCCGATATTGAGTTATAATCACATCTACCTGCATTAAAAAGTGAAAAACGTAAAAAAACGGAGATAGATACTATTGATTCTTAACCGTCGATAGGCCACTTTTTCTTAAAAATAATAGATGCTTTTTTTACAATGTTCTTTTTTCCGAATAACGAAACTTTCAAATGCTCTCCTGTAAAGTTCCAAACATGTCGCTTAATACAAATAGCCCGTGAACCCTCGATATAAAAATGCATCGTCGAAATGTATGTATGCGCATAACTTCCGAACGACTGCACCAAATTAGATAATTCTTTTTTTGTTGTGTTTGTAATGTCAGGACAAGGTTTGTATGAAAGAAAATGTTTGAAAAGTTGCCGGGAGAATTGGAAAATTCGGGAAAACTAAAAGTGCATTTTCTATGGAAATTTTGTATGAATTATTCAAATTTTGACAGGACAACAGTTTGTTGGGTCAGCTAGTATTATATAAAGTGAGTAAATAATATTATTCACAACTCAGCCTTTAACATTAAAAATCTGAACTTTGACCTATCCTAAGTTAAAACTTTTGCTACAAAAGCCAGTTGTTACTCACACATGATTAATTATTATTTAAGTTACACCTAGTATTTAAAAAATACGTATTTGAGGAAAACATCTTGGATTATCCTTTAAGAAATTAACATTATTATTAACTTTAAAAATCCATTTAGGTCAAGCTTAAAACTGGAAAAAGGAAATTTTGCTACTGATTTGTACTCTTTTAGGATATTTTCAAGCTGTGTTTTACAAAAAGAGCTTTATTTTCATGTGACTTAGCTTAACTATCCAAAGCCTAGACCTGCAAGACCATATTTATAAAGGTGTTTCACACATACTGTCCGATTTAGTTATGAAAGTAAACAATATACCTACTAGAGAAAACATTTATTAAGGCGAAAACGTCAGGGTAGCCCGCGAAATTCTTTCGCAAAATTTTCTTACGTTTTTTGCAATTTACAAGTCAGTATTAGGTTGTACGTTGGATAAAATGTAATTTGTGGCCGTAAAAAGTGTGTATTTACAAAATTATAATCGGAATGTGCTAGATATGAGTCTAATATAAATTACCTGTTTGGAGCATTGAGGTTGAACCGGCTTGAAATAAGCACATTCCATAGAATTCTCTCTCAACCAAATGGTGATGATGTGAAGAGTCTATTCAGGTTCATGGCCCAAATGTAAACAGTAGCAGTGTGTGTTTAGGGTACGATGGGACTGTCATACGCATTGCAATTATAAAAGTCCCTAATTAAATAAAGAAAAAAAATTATAATCATTACAGTGATCAATACCAGGTAATCCTAATGAATGACTATTTCATGAAATCTTGACATTTGAGGATTATACTTACTTTAGGAGTTGCATTTCTGATTCTAATGATTATAATTCTGTAAATACATATTTGTTACGGCCGCAAATCATACTTTATTTAACATACAACTTAATACTAACTTGCAAATTGCAAAAAACGTAAGGAAAATTGAATTTCGTGGGCTACCCTAACGATTCTCCCTTAATGGACCCTAATTATGCTCGTCAGATAAATGTGTACTTGTATAACTCAACAAGAGGAGAGAGGAGGGCAAAAAGATAATAATGACATGTTACACTTTAACATAGATACTCAAAGTAGAAACCATACAAAGGCTTAATTAATAACTATAATATAATTATACAAACCTTATACTATTCTGTTTGGGTGTGTCCCCATACATATTACTATCACCATTCTCATACATGTATGATTCAATCATTCGTTGTTCATAAATTGCCCTATTAATGATTGATTTCTCATCTATGGGGTATATCTTCATAGTGTATGGCGCATCATTATTAGTGACAGGCGGAGCGGGAATGTAGTTGTATTGAGGAGACTGTATCGATGTGTCCAGGTCATTCGACAATGGAGACTGGACCGTACTACTAGGACTACATGTTGTACTTAAAGTATCATACTGAATGACAGTGTCTTGTAACGGAATGGATCCCGTGTCACCTTCATCGTCTCGTTTGACATTCTTAGAGCTTGTTACCGCGTCGTCAGGATCACGTTGCCGTTTTCTAGCTCTGTTTTCTTCTATCTTCCGTCTCTTTTCCGCTTTGTCCTCTTCCGACATTATAAACTCTTTCACCATGCCTATAGACAGACATTTTTCTAGTCGGCATTTCTGACAAAACCTTCTAGTTACTACAGTAATCACACAGTTGTTCGTAAACGGACACTTGAACTCTTTGCTGGCTAAGGCGTTGCGTCTAAAAAACGCCTTGCAACTCTCGCACGAGATTGCGTTGAAGTTGTAACCTAGGGCCTTATCGCCACACACTAAACATATTTTCTGTAAACTCGAGAGCACCTCTTTCTTCTGAGCACTCGTATCGTCTTTCTTATCACTGCTATTATCCATTTTAACTAATAAAAACACTCACTGAGGTAAACATTGGAATACAACTTCACACTAAATTTCAAAACTACTCTTGTTCTCATCGCACGCGCGGCCAACATTCACTATCTCGCGTTACGTGAAAGTGATTATCAGTAATATTAGCTGTTTGCTACGATAACTTTGTATTTCGCTAAAATATTTCCAGATAAATAGCAGATTTATCAGATACGACATATCGGATGACTAATGACATAAGTCACCGCTTGACAGCTGTGACGTCCAAAATGTCAAGTGATAAAAATAACTCTTTTATGACGGTGGTCACACTCACAGAACATATTCTCCTAGCGCAGGTCACACTAGCGTTTATGTATGAGAAACCTTTGCGAAATCTTGTACAGACGCCAGCACATCAAGCTACTACAATCTGTCAGATTTCTTTAATAGATTTTCGACTTTATTGCTAAAGCATTAGATTCAAAGTTGATTGGGAAAATCTGACAGATTCGGGTAGGTTGACCTGCTGGCGTCTGTACATACAAACTGATTAAACTGAAACTTAACAGGAAATAGACGTGGAAAGTCTGCTTCAGGGTCATTTCTATAAGTTCGAGCCAAAAAATTAAAGAAAATATAATAAAATAATATACATCATTTATACACTACCATTGCCAAATAATGCCTTACAATCTTTAAAAACTAAACTGAATCAAGTAAACTAACTCCAAACAATCCAGGAAAAATACGATGGATTAGAAAATGAACTCGAAGAAACCAACAATAAAGTACAGAAAGACCAAACATCAAAAGATAGTTTGGAACTAAAAGCACAGACGTTATGCGACCTGAATTGCACTTTATTGTGTGGTAGCAAGAGTCGCTTTTTATTTAAATGATTTTGCGGAGTGTGCCAGCTGTATTAATCGGTGCTAAAAGCAAGAGAAGAAGGTAAAAAACAAAAACCCGATTGCGAAAAAAGTGAACTTTAAAAAAGATGCAAACAATATGGCCTATTTCTGTCTCCAATCTTACTTAATAGGCCTAGCACGGCGACGACTATGTAGCAATTTGGCAGTTATAATTACGTTTATTTTGAGTTTTATATTTTATCGATATTTTTGTTTAAAGTAAGTATATATGTTAATTTCTTATGAACTAACGTTTATTGTGGTATAAATACGTAATAATATTAATGTAGTAAGAAGAAACAGTTAATTCTGAGCGGTTTTAGTAGTTTTATGTTTTTAAATGGGATTTATATTATAATAAAAAAAAAAAATATATATTATAATAATATAAGTTTACAAAAAGTGTACAAGTGTTCAGTAGTATACAATATTAGTTTTAGTATATGCGAAACCCGAAACACGTGTCTAGTATTTTTACGTAAATAATCTACATAATTAAGTACAAAATTTCAAAACTGTATCATGAAAAATGACAAAATTGTTATGTTAGCTGGTTGTCCGTACAAAAACATGCTCACCGCGGCACGTGGCCCCCGCGCCACCTGCGCCTCCAGTGTCACGCAGTGCTCGTTCATAATAATTTGGCAGTAGGTACTAACCGTATGGCGATTGTACCATTTTCCATCACACTTGCAGGCTTTGGACTGTCGTAATGGTCAAGTATAGGTAGATATTATTATGTACTTTACTCGTTAATGCAGCACTAAGTGATAAAGTAACAGTCAATGCGATTTGTTACACCTTATGCCAACCACTTAAAGATCAAAGTGGATGAAAAGTGATAAACTTACTATGTAAATTAAATATCTAGGCACCTACATAACATCGGCATTAAGAAGAAAAAGCACAATTAAAAAATGTTGTGAACAGGCCATTAGAAACGCTAAATCTCTATTACCATTCATAATAAACTCAAAGATGGACTGGAAATTGGCCAGACTAATGTATCAAATGGTTATCGTACCTTGAATCATACACGGTTTGAAAGTTTCACTGAATAAAGCTAACTGATCAAGACTGAGAATATATGAGAGAGTTATTATGAGAGACTTGATTAACCACGCAAGGAATAAGTCAAGACAAAAGAAAATGCATGAAATCCTAGATGGAAAAACCATAACTAAACGCGTCAAGAACCACGGGCGTCGCGAACCGCACCTGTTACATGCAGCAATACAGTACAAGGCTAAAACCAAAATTAACTTTTGAGTGGACACGGCTGAAGAAAGAAATAAGATCAAAAAGCCTGCAAATGATATCTACAAGAAACCTGAAACGGATAGCATTGAGACCTCAGACGAAGAAATTGGAAACAGCAACGTGTTATACAGCATAGCAGTGACATAAAGAGTCGAAAACGCAGTTTAACCGCAAAAAGATTCACTGGAAAAGCTGGACTAGAAGCAGCCCATCTCTCCACAATTCCAAGGCTTATTAGAGGGTGCATACTCGATAGGCGCTTTATCCCTTCCATATCCTAAGGGCCTGTCTTCCCTACCATTATCACGCCCCGCCGTCTACATCTTGATATGTCTCTATTGCACCATGTAACATGAGGCAACAGGGGCTAGTGTGAATCTTTGGGTTCATTCGAGTAATCGAGTCTGGTCAAACCACGCTGGGCTCGGTGCATTTCATTCGTTCTTAAACAATCGTAGATATTTCTTGTATATTATAAATAGATCAAAAGGGCACGTCCCCTCTTTTTCTTTGGTCATTGGGGAAATCTGAACGGGCGACAGGTGGCGACTTTTAGAATTGCTCTTTGAGCACGTTCTAGGAGAAGTAAACTTGATTTTGCGGCACCACCCCAGGAAGTAATGCAGTAGATAGGTAAGATATCATAGATTGACCCAATGCCAAGTAAACCCGTTTAATTAATTCAAAGTCGGCTATGTCCTGTAAATTCTTAAAAATGTAAGTATATTAATTTACGCACTCTAGTGCATAATAAATCGATGTGTTAACGGAAATTAAGATTCAAGTGTGACGCCTAGGTATTTGATATGGTCGGCTTGAGTTAAAGTGGGACAACTGCATGTGTCAGCGTATGTATAACAATTGTGCGCGTGAATGTTTTAGTTAGTAAGCATCGCGTTAGTATGTCTCATTGCAAATAGAGTTTTGGTTTTATCTCAATTCAACGTTAATACGTATAGATTGTTATGTAGCCAATTATTACACACAATATAAACGCCATTCTGAGCAAGTTCATAGACCTTAGCTCTTGATTTACCTGAGTACAGCTGTGTCATCCGCATATGACATAATTAAAGCATTATGGCGTTGTAAGCGGCACAGGTCATTTATATAATTTTCGATTTATATCTATCTGTAGTGATTTTCTGTACAAACACCGTGAAAACTTAAGTGAAGTGAGCGTGTAGTGAGCTGTCAATAGTGTCAACCCCATAGCACCAGGTGGAATGACAGCTCACTTCATGCTCACTTCACCTAAGCCCCGGCTAAGGGTATTAGTGTTCTGTGACCTAAGCATTCACGGTGAGATTTACACAGAATAGACCGGATGGACGCCATGAACTAAACTAATATTTTGAGAGATATTAACAGATATTTTTCATTTAATTTTCGTATGTAAGTAGTTCAATCCAAGAGCTCAAAAAAATGCAGTCGCGCATTTAATGAAGAACATGTTTCGAAATTTTGGTTTTATCTAAATAGATAAGAAAAAAAATGTGAAAGCGAGGCCGTTATGTACTATGCTAATAATTCTTCACCCCTCAATAAGTCAAAGTTGTCGAAGTCTTCCAGTTTCTCAGAATAAAAATTCACAGATCTCGTGCTCTACACGACCTTCGGGTAGGTACATTGAAAATGCACTTAGGCAGGCTTTTCATTTTGTACGATGCCCTAATCTAGGTAATAGATTTAGACCTAATAGATTTTGTATCGTCTTTGAAGTAATAGAGTTCAAAGGCAAGAAGTAAAGAATCCGTAAGGTAAAAATTATGCCATGCATTTTTGAACTTTAATTAAATATTCTTAACACTATTTTTGAAAGAATATCATTTTTTGCTTAACACAACAGTAACGAAGCGATATAAAATAGTTATGAACATAGAAATAATAATTTTAGTCTCAAATATAAAGTTCTAATTAGTAATTTGAAGTATTTTCAAAGTATCGCAAAACAAAATTATTATTATTTATTATTATTATTATTAGCCTTTATTGTCCCACTGCTGCACTTTTCACCCTAGTCTCTTTCCACTTCTCTCTGTCCAGAGCTGCCAAGGACCAATCATTATTAAAGGAGTCCAGCTCATTCCGCCATCTCCGTTTGGGCCTGACATGATGTGCAGGACCCACTGGGTCGTAAGTTTGGCCTATTGATGGTCTGGCATCCGGCAGATGTCAATAAAAAATAAATAAATAACTTCATTATAAAATTAAATTAAAATACGTATTTACTAATAAATACAAATACATTTCACGATCAAACTCTTAAACACTCCCATAACAACTCAACGACACGACGCGCCTAAGGAGCGTGCTCCCCGAATTACATCACACAATGGGCACCCTCCTGCCTAGACTATTAGAGATATAGAGGTCCGGTTTTTTTAAATTAATGTAGCCCAATTCAATACCCCGAGGGCTTTTTTCATTTTTTCGATATCGCATTTAGTTTTTGAGATATAGCTGATTATATGACAAAAGTCCCTAAAAATTAATCGAGTTTTTCACATTTTTGCGATTTTCAAGAAAAGTTTGACTTTTCAATTTTTTTTTTCACCATATTGTAGCCCTTGTTGTAACGCGTCTTTTGAGACCTCAACCATTCATGTAACTCTAAAACTCACGACACCAAGGCGATGTCACACTCTGAGCGAAAATGGGGGCTATACTGAAGTGAACGAAAAAACATTTTTAATGTTAAAACGCCAAAGTTGGCCATTTAACGCAAAAATCACGCTCGATATATAATAGGGGCCTTAAAGGCCTGTTTAGATCGATATCGCTGTCGCGCTCGGTAGCGGTACCAAATCGGTACGCGATGTCGTTGTCACGCTCGGTAGCGTTACTGGTTCGCTTGCGCTGCCGCCCCGCCGCGCTTTTAGGCGATATCGCCTACCGAGCGCGACGGCGATATCACAGCGATATCGCTTTTATCTGAACAGGCCATAATACTATAAAACAATCTCATGCAGTCGGATATATATAATAAAGACTAATAGGCCTAGACAAATGGCGTTCGCTTCGGAGCGATACTATTTCTACAATCGCTATCGACGCATCTCTATGGAAGTCATCGTTGGACGTTGTCAATTCGTTGACCTATGATCACGTGACATTTTGATAGATGTCAACTCCATATATTTTTGGCTTTTCTACTAGCGTCTAGGCCCCGTTTTCTATTGCCAGATTGTTTTATAGGGATTGGAACTAGAAATAGGTCATCTTGTTTCCATCTTTTTTAACGTTTACTTTTACGCAGTCAGGTTTTTGATTTTTTAAATTTACTTTTTTGTTTTACACTTTTTAATTAGGAACGATTATTTTTATCTCACTGTATGTGTATTATGTAACGGTTTAGGAAACGGTCGTTAAAATTATCTATAAAAATCCGCCATTTTGATTTTTATAATTTTAACAACACTGGTACAATGAAGACTAATCTAACGACATATCAGTCATCAAAATCAGTTGAACCGTTTAGTAGTTCCGAGGGAACACAGGGACGGACATACATAAAATTGTTGAATATTGTTGTTGATGATAATGTTTACTTTCACCGTTTTGAGAGCAGTGGTGATGAAATAATTTACACAAAGTAAAACGCCTCTTAGTAAGAATAATGAAAGCGCAGTCTTAGGAAGAATAATAAAAATTAAATAATAAAAACACTTATTCCAAAAAAAAGCTAACCGACTTTGGACTGTCGGTCTGTATTTTAGTTTTTTGCCATCGGATGCCATCGGATCTGTATTTTAGTTTTTTTGCCACCGACTTCCGAAATTAAAGTTATTTTTTACGTTGTAGTGTTGTAGTCGCAGGGGACCAAGGGTGCCTAGTGGTCACGGCATGCAATGTGTTCTGGTGCGCCGGTGATGGGGGGTACTCCCCAGAGGAGAGTCCGGTGACAGTCCGATTCAGGGTCAGTGCTAACGCGTGCCCGTGTTCCCGCCACAAGCGGCAGAGGAGGACACCGTGGAGTTTTGGTGGGTTGGAGTTCCACATATTTATACTAAAACATAAACGCAGTCAGGGTGTCTTAATAATCTTGTACGAGTCATGTATCGTACATGGCACGCGCCCATTGCATAGATCAGCACTTTTCAGTCGCCTTGCACAAAACATAGTGTAACGCGACAGTACACGATCAGCGTTCATAGTCAGCTGTACTCATTCACACATTCATATAGCATTAGTTACGTGGTAGTTAAATATATTCTATAAACCATCATCTTTGGCTATCCGTGACTTATCATTCAAGCTAACACCCAAGGTGTGTGCGAACCATTCAGCAGCGCATACAAATCTGTTTCTTAATTTTAATGCAAAATCAAGGTTCGCTTCTCGTACAGTCATAGCGGGGTGGGATAGATCTCTGTTGTTAGAAGCAGGGGTAAGTGCTTCGCCTGGCAGTCTTAGGTCTGCTGTAGCCTCTATAGGAACTGGGTTAACAACAGACTGTACAGTCATAGCGGGGTGGGATAGATCTCTGTTGTTAGAAGCAGGGGTAAGTGCTTCGCCTGGCAGTCTTAGGTCTGCTGTAGCCTCTGTAGGAACTGGGTTAACAACAGACTGTACAGTCATAGCGGGGTGGGATAGATCTCTGTTGTTAGAAGCAGGGGTAAGTGCTTCGCCTGGCAGTCTTAGGTCTGCTGTAGCCTCTGTAGGAACTGGGTTAACAACAGACTGTACAGTCATAGCGGGGTGGGATAGATCTCTGTTGTTAGAAGCAGGGGTAAGTGCTTCGCCTGGCAGTCTTAGGTCTGCTGTAGCCTCTATAGGAACTGGGTTAACAACTACTCCTTAGATGAAATACTCTCGAGAGGTAATTGGTGATCGCAGAATACCTTCACCCGCTATTACTGTAGAGAAGTGTTGTTGTAATGTATCTAGAACGTTTAATCCTATTAATTAATTTACATCGAGGTGTCATTTGTTGTACCTATTATTGTACTATGTATGAATTCTTCTCAAGGAATGTTAGAAACGTTTATATTTGCATAATATTCTAGAAACAAATTAAGGTAATTTATAATGTGATTATTTAAAAAGTTACTGAGTTATTAGTCAAAATTCATACTATTTTACTGGAAATAATAGTTCTTTGTTAATAATTTTCTATAATAAATATGTATTTAGTACCTATTATACTTAGTCTGGCCATAATTACTGTTACAATTAAAAATAAGAAAGATATTACATTTGAATTTGGAATCTGTCATTTTTATACGATTGTTCATTGAGTTTTCTAATTTTGGCGCCAATACATTATACAATATTTTGCGATATTAATATGCAGTGGGGTGCTAAAGAGAACCGAATCGCTGTGATTGCATTACACAAAGTTGGTATGGAGCAAAATGCAATTTTTAAAACTCTCCATACGCTTGGTATTAGTTAAATGTTTGTGTACCGGGCTATTAATAGGTACAATGAGACCTCCTCTGTTTGTGACAGAAATAGATTAGGCTGTCCACGTAGTGTTCGTACGAAAAAGGTGGTCAAAGCAGTAAGGGAAAGAATTCGAAGAAATCCTGTCCGAAAGTAAAATATTTTATCTCGGGAGATGAAGATAGCACCCAGAACCATGTCGCATATTTTAAAAGATGACTTAGGACTTGCAGCCTATAAGAGACGCACTGGTCATTTTTTAACTGATAATTTAAAAAAGAATAGGGTGGTAAAATCGAAAGAACTACTGATCGGTACGCAAAGGGAGGTCACAGAAAATTTTTGTTTACGGATGAGAAAATCTTTACAATTGAGCAACATTTTAACAAACAAAATGACCGTATTTATGCTCAAAGCTCTAAGGAAGCTTCCCAATTAGTCGACAGAGTGCAACGTGGGCATTATCCGACTTTAGTGATGGTTTGATGGGGTGTTAGCTATGAAGGAGTGACTGAGCCATATTTTTGTGAAAAAGGTATCAAAACATCGGCACAACTGTATCAAGATACCATTCTTGAGAAGGTAGTTAAGCCCCTTAACAACACCATGTTCAATAACCAAGTATGGTCCTTCCAACAAGACTCGGCGCCGGATCATAAAGCTCGGTCGACGCAGTCTTGGTTGGAAGTGAACGTTTCAGACTTCATCAGAGCTGAAGACTGGCCGTCGTCTAGTCCCGATCTTAATCCGCTGGATTATGATTTATGGTCAGTTTTAGAGAGTACGGCTTGTTCTAAACGCCATGATAATTTGGAGTCCCTAAAACAATCCAAACGATTGGCAGTGAAGAATTTTCCAATGGAAAGAGTGCGTGCTTCTATTGATAACTGGCCTCAACGTTTAAAGGACTGTATTGCATGCAGCCACTGGAGACCACTTCGAATAAGCTTTTTATATTTTAAATTGTTTTATATTTATGTATTAAACTAACACACTGTAAAAGTAATTAATATTATTTGCAATAAAAAAAAAATGTTTTTTTCTTCGTGACAATATTTATGGCAAGACTAGGTAATGATATTTTTCATCCCACGGATTGTATGAATATGTTTGTATGTATGTATGTATTGAATAAGTCATCCATTTTTCTCTATGCGCACGTAGCACGTAGGTAGGCGGGGCTCATGGCTAGATAATAACAGCCACACGAAGGTTTAGCTACGCCTGCAGCGGTCGGTTCGTGGATGGGACCAACCATAACATATCGTGGCCTCTTCGTGCCTCCGCTGACATTCATAGATCTATGACAATCATTACGGGTAGTCAAAAGCTCAAAAGTCTGACAACCAGTCTTACCAGGGGAATCGTGTTACCTACCCAGTAACCGGTAGCCGAGAGGTCAGATAGGCAGTCGCTCCATGTAAAATACTGGTATTCAGCTGCATCCGGTTAGACTGGAAGCCGACCCCATCTTAGTTGGGGGCAAGCTGGCAGATGATAAGTTAGATAGGTGCACGTGCAACCCAACATATGCGCGTGTGAAACGCATCTCGAGAAATTATTCACTAGATACGAATGCAAGTTGAGACGTGCCATAATGTTTATAAGAAAATAAACAAATCATTGTGTAACATTTGCTATAATAATGTATAATACGTAAAATGCATGCGTTCAACAACTTTGCTTGCTATTCACGAGAGTCAGCATTTTTGTGTTGCTGACCGTAATGGTCATTCAGGTTTTTGTATAATCGTCCGTAATATTTTGCAGTTGGTATTTAATTTGTCACTATAATTAATTCTCAAGTCATCTATTGCTGGCCCATCATCATAAGATTCATCTTTGTGTAAATAATGTTGACAAAAAACTCCAGAAAACATAAGATTAGCCGGGTAGCTGGAGGTAAGATAAGATTAGCCGGGTAGCTGGAGCTAAGATAAGATTAGCCGAGTAGCTGGAGCTAAGATAAGATTAGCCGGGTAGCTGGAGCTAAGATAAGATTAGCCGGGTAGCTGGAGCTAAGATAAGATTAGCCGGGTAGTTGGAGGTAAGATAAGATTAGCCGGGTAGCTGGAGGTAAGGTAAGATTAGCCGGGTAGTTGGAGGTAAGATAAGATTAGCCGGGTAGCTGGAGGTAAGGTAAGATTAGCCGGGTAGTTGGAGGTAAGATAAGATTAGCCGGGTAGCTGGAGGTAAGATAAGATTAGCCGGGTAGTTGGAGGTAAGATAAGATTAGCCGGGTAGCTGGAGGTAAGGTAAGATTAGCCGGGTAGTTGGAGGTAAGATAAGATTAGCCGGGTAGCTGGAGGTAAGGTAAGATTAGCCGGGTAGTTGGAGGTAAGATAAGATTAGCCGGGTAGCTGGAGCTAAGATAAGATTAGCCGGGTAGTTGGAGGTAAGATAAGATTAGCCGGGTAGCTGGAGGTAAGGTAAGATTAGCCGGGTAGTTGGAGGTAAGATAAGATTAGCCGGGTAGCTGGAGCTAAGATAAGATTAGCCGGGTAGTTGGAGGTAAGATAAGATTAGCCGGGTAGCTGGAGGTAAGGTAAGATTAGCCGGGTAGTTGGAGGTAAGATAAGATTAGCCGGGTAGCTGGAGGTAAGGTAAGATTAGCCGGGTAGTTGGAGGTAAGATAAGATTAGCCGGGTAGTTGGAAGTAAGATAAGATTAGCCGGGTAGCTGGAGGTAAGGTAAGATTAGCCGGGTAGTTGGAGGTAAGATAAGATTAGCCGGGTAGCTGGAGGTAAGATAAGATTAGCCGGGTAGTTGGAGGTAAGATAAGATTAGCCGGGTAGCTGGAGGTAAGGTAAGATTAGCCGGGTAGTTGGAGGTAAGATAAGATTAGCCGGGTAGCTGGAGCTAAGATAAGATTAGCCGGGTAGTTGGAGGTAAGATAAGATTAGCCGGGTAGCTGGAGCTAAGATAAGATTAGCCGGGTAGTTGGAGGTAAGATAAGATTAGCCGGGTAGCTGGAGGTAAGGTAAGATTAGCCGGGTAGTTGGAGGTAAGATAAGATTAGCCGGGTAGCTGGAGGTAAGATAAGATTAGCCGGGTAGCTGGAGGTAAGGTAAGATTAGCCGGGTAGTTGGAGGTAAGATAAGATTAGCCGGGTAGCTGGAGGTAAGATAAGATTAGCCGGGTAGCTGGAGGTAAGATAAGATTAGCCGGGTAGCTGGAGCTAAGATAAGATTAGCCGGGTAGTTGGAGGTAAGATAAGATTAGCCGGGTAGCTGGAGGTAAGGTAAGATTAGCCGGGTAGTTGGAGGTAAGATAAGATTAGCCGGGTAGCTGGAGGTAAGATAAGATTAGCCGGGTAGCTGGAGGTAAGATAAGATTAGCCGGGTAGCTGGAGGTAAGATGAGATTAGCCGGGTAGCTGGAGGTAAGATAAGATTAGCCGGGTAGCTGGAGGTAAGATAAGATTAGCCGGGTAGCTGGAGGTAAGATAAAATTAGCCGGGTAGCTGGAGGTAAGATAAGATTAGCCGGGTAGCTGGAGGTAAGATAAGAGACAATTAATTTAATAACTAAATAGTTCACAGCTAGCACCCTATCCAAATCACGTACTACTGAACTGTAGGTACCCAAGTAAGTCCAAAACTATACTTACTTGTCTTAACATAAATACCACAAAGACAACATTAAAACAGCCCAGAAATTATTCCATCAACAACTTTTTAAAACTTTGTATGCAACACAAATTCTTCCTGTATCGTCGTCGATATAAACTGCAATGGAAGCGCTCAGTGTTTTATTTCGCGTATTCAACGCGATGGGGACTACAATACATTTATTTCTGTTCATCCTGCTAAGATTTCTGTCCTTGATCAGTGCTGACACGTATAGCGTGAAGATAAGTACTGAACAACATGTGAATTTGGTCGATAGCAGGTTTTTGAGCTTCACTATAGACCCAAAGTATTTGTTTTCGAGCAGTGAGAAGTATAGTAGGTGAGTTTATGTTACTTACTAGATTTTTTTTTTGCTAATTTTACGTTTTATAAGAATGTAGGTTCTATCGACAAAACGGACGAGTTGATTTTTGTGTACACTGATTCATTGAAAAACCCTGCCCCTATGGTCTTTTGTTTTACTTTGTCATAAGTACAGTTGCAGCTTGCAAGCAACATTGTTTCGAAAATGGAAAGGCGTAGCTTTTGTCGATCGTACGTACCTACGTACCGTGCAACTGCTGCTCACATTAAAGCTTTAACTCTTCAGTGTTTATTTTCTCGTGATGCACGATTATTAATATGGTCACCTTCTTCCCTCGACTTTTGTGTGTGCGTTTGGATGGCTGGTTTTCTGTATTGTTTCGCGTCAGGCTAGTGACCAAAAATTGCTACCTATTTGTTACTATTTACTACCTATAGTCAATTAATTGCTACCTAACTTTGAAATAAAATAAAGGGACTTCAAAATGACCAGCCATTCATATCAGGATAGCTAGTCAACTCTCCGTTTGTGTAAACTATTCAAATTCGTGTTATTATTTTTATTGAGTAATTACTACCTGATTGCTACCTTCACGTCTTTCAATGTCCAGCTTGTAGCTTTAACAAGTAAAAAGTTATGATCATTTTAAATTATTGCAGGGAATGGATTATGGTTATTAAAATAACGCATTTTAAAACGATTATAATTTTTTTCCTTTTATTAGAATATACACCTACCCATTATGTTAATTGAACATATTATAGAAATTTATACCAATAAAAAGAAACAATTTTATAATCGTTTTAAATTGCTTTATTTCAATAACCGTAATCCATTCCCTGTAAAAATCTAAAATGATCATAACGTTGTACTTTTATCTCTCGCGTCCGGTCCTGGTACAGGCCATGGTACGGAGCGAGAGTGCATGGGAAGCCGTTACTTCCTTCTGCGAAGCAGTAATGCTCGCGAAGGAGGAGGCTGAACGCGTGAGGGAGAGGCCATCTTTGCGCCCTCACGCCCCTAGTCGCCGCAGGAGACGCCCTGGGCGTCGAGAATCGATAGCCGATTCCCGGCCACCGTAGGCGCGGACTTGCGGATGTCGAGCAATAGGTAGCTCGCCGTCCGTCCGTTGTGTTCCACACGCGCCTCAAAGTGATGTCAGCGCTAGCTGAATGGGTCCGCTAAGGCCGATGCCCGCCAGGGTTGCGGGTTGTTCGAAAGAGTTACCGTGGCCCTGGCACAGGCAACCGAAGGAACACGGCTGGGGTTTAGTCAGTAGAAGTCTGACACGCCCTCCCGCTCCACCCAGAGCGGGAGAAGTTATTTGATGATTTCCCATGTAAAAAAGAAAGGGCCTAAAGAGAAACAACAGACATATTGAAAAATTTATATGAAGTTGATAATAGCAAATAATGTCAGATGTCGTCTCATATCGGCTGTAAATCTGCTCAGAAATAAAAAAAAACGCAATCAAAAAAACCTTGCATCAAAAGGAATGCAATGAACCTAAAAAGTCTAGTGCTGCGCAAATACAAATAACTAAGGCAGTGTCAGAAACCGTAAGAAAATCTGTTGCAGTTAGCAAAAAAGTGATGTCGGCTCATATCGGCCGTAAACTATCATAACCGGTAAAAGCTTACTTTATGAGGAATGCAAAAAGCCTGCTAAGTCTAGTGTCGAGCAAATACAATGGTTGCAATTTTTGGCAGTATCGGAAACCGTACAAAAATTTAAATCTGTTTTCACAAAAACAAACGGCGCGGACTCGAACTGCGCCTAATATTATATATTTTTTTAAAACAATTTTCTCTTATTTTCCAGCAAAGAATGCATCTGCATGGCTTCATCCCTCACACCAGCGTTTCTCCGCATAGCTGGCCCATCTACCGCCCACATGACATTCTACAACACCACCATCTCAATCAACGACGTCCACTTCCCTGACCATAGACAAAACTTCGACATCACAGCCATAGATTCCGATGCTCCAAGAAGGGTTCCTTTATACCTCCATAAAAGGAACTTGGCTGTGTCCCATAGACAATGGAAGAAGTTCGTTCATTGGGCCAAGTCTACCGGGTTCGACCTGGTCTTCGCTTTGAACAATGAGGAGAGAACAGCATCTGGCATGTGGGATCCTAATACGGCGCTGAATATACTGACGGTAGCCGAGAAGGTCCAAGTTGGTGATATTTTCTGGGAGCTGGGTTATGGTATGTATTTTTACAACATTTTTTAAATGCCCTATACAAATTGGTCTAGGGTGTTTGTTGATCGTAAGATCTTGGGTTCTTTTACGGACAAAATCTGTCCTTTTGAAGAGAGTAGAGGTAATAATAATAATCTTTATTACATAAGAAAGTGGCTTCAAATTGTGTGAAGTCCCTGACACTTGTGCTAGGTGGTTAACTTGTGTTACAAGAGCCAGTGCCCTCTCCCGGGAGAAAATACTATAGAAAACTGAAAACGCCCATTTGCGACGAAAGTGTGACATCTCGAATTTCGATTTTTCGTTTGACTGATTCGTTTTTGTGTTTGATTATTTCATTTAATTATTAGTTATACTCTAAACACTACATACATAATAAAGCTATCTTGACAATATTTTAAGAGTTTAGAGAGAGCATCTAAAAGTTCAAAAGTCGTTTTCTGTAAAATTACGGTTTTAATACAAAACAATAAAAAGCGGTTAGAAAAAGCCTGTGATGGTGATTGTGTGTATGCGTGTAGTTATGTGTGTGGGGGTGTGTGTGTGTGTATGTGAGAGCGTGTGCGTGTACGTGTGTGTGTACGTAAATTGAATTAAATGATCAGGAAAAGTTGATTGTGATCGCGAGTAGAGTGCCTCTAATAGGGTAGGATTGTTGTTACGAAAGAGATGTTAGAATTTGCTCTGTTTCGTCGTAATTGAGGGACAGTAGCCAAGACTCAGCCTGACCTTATGCAAGGTAAGTTTATAAATCGATAGTTTCTTGTGGATTTGTTATACAATATATTTAAACATTCTAAATTTATTCTTTATGCAGATGATAAGAAAATTTATAAAACTATTACTAAACCAGAAGATTGTCTAGAACTACAAAATGATATTAACAACCTGTGCGATTACTGTAAAAATAATTGTTTGTTCCTTAACGTAAAAAAATGCAATATTATAACATTTTCTAGAAAGACGAACTCGATAAAATACAACTATAATATCAATAATGATCCTATTAATAGAGTGACCGAGGTGCGGGCCCTTGGGGTCCAACTTGATAGTAAACTCATATTTGACTCTCAAATTACCACTATGACCAACAAGGCATTTCGCATACTGAGAGTTAGTAAGGATTTCAAACATAAGTCAACATTGATACTTCTTTATAAGACACTTGTTAGGTCGATTCTTGAATATGCCTCAGTGGCGTGGAATCCCCAGTATGCAGTTTATATTGAACAAGTCCAAAAACTGCAAAATAAATTTACTAAGCACTTGAATTGGCGATTTAGCTTTGGAACTGATCATACAACTGGACTTCAGAAATTGGAGGAACGTCGTGCAGAGCGAGATCTAGTTTATTTATATAAAATTATTAGAGGCCAATTGGACTCCCCTTATCTTCTCAGCAAAATAAGTTTTGGATGTCCACGCTTAAATGCACGCAAAAGAACTCTCTTCCAAATTGGTTTCTCCCGAACCAATTATGGGAAGAATACTTTTATTAAAAGAGCATGTCGTCTGTACAACGACACAATTTCATTAAAAGCAAATCAGGATTTAGATATTTTTCACCTTTCTCTACCCAAATTCAAATTTTATATAAGAAATATTTTGGCATCGAAATTTAAATAATATTATTGTTGTATGTTGTATAATATTAAATTCTAAATTCTGTAAAATTTTAACGGTGTGAACTTCTGGTTGTTGTTACACTTAGGTACATATAATTTAGTTGTATACTAATCTGTGGAAACTGTTTCTGGATTGTGTTGAACTATTTGTATACATGTATTTGTTATTGCATACATTTGGGAGCTTTGGACACGATAGTGTCGCCGGGCAATCGCAGTACGGTACTGAACAGATTCACAGATAGGAAAGCCAACCCGCCGACTTAACAGATTCCTATCTAACGGCAACATGGAATGTCTTCGCAAGAAGTGCGGAGGACATAGTTTTCCCACCGTGAGTACATGCGCTTCTGAGTACAACTGGGCTGTGGGGTAGTCCCTTTTACGAAAATACATAACTTTGAGGACAGGCTGCTGAGGTCGTTCCACCCTAAGCATCACGGTTTTGAAAGCCCCCCCCCCCCCCCACACACACTGGGATGCAGTAAGTAATAATCGACTCACACAGGGAACGATAAACAAGGGAAGCCGTTTCAATGTCAGCCGAATGTGTGAGCTCTTTAAATAAATAAATTAGTTTAGTTTACGAAGCCGAGTGCATAACCTATCCGTATGAACACGCCAATCTAGTCTCTCATCGATACGTACACCTAGACATAATATTTGAGACCATAATAAGGCAATCGCAATTGCAAGGTGTGGCATCATTACAAATATGCGCTGTTATTTTGGTTGAAGACGGTGGTGGTTTAAGTGATTTTGGTGTTGAAACTGAATTACTTTAGTCTTAGTCTTCAAAAGATTGAGCGTCAGGAGGTTAACAGAAAGCCAGTCCATAACAGTTCGCAAGGTTAGTTCAGCTCTATGTTTAACTTCGTCCCGGGTCTCGTCATATATCAAAAATGCGTAGGTAACAATCTCACACTGAATGATGAATAATTGACGGAGGTCATTTATATAAATAGATTAGAAATAGTGTGGGTCCCAAGATACTTCCTTGAGGTATACCATAACTGAATAACTCTTCGTCACTAAAGACGGAGTCAATTTTAACACACTGGCTACGCCCACTGAGGTAATCTTTGTAAACATCTAGGGCCACACCACGTATTCCTACATGTTCCATGTGTCGATCATGACGTGTTTACAATAAGGCCTCATTTACGGCGACGCGGGGCGTCGCGCGTCGCGTTGGGCGGCGCGGCCCGCACTAAATTCAAATGTATGGCGTTGTAAGAGAGCGTTTACCGAGAAGCGACTTTACACATGATTGCTTGAAATGCAGGCCGAGCCCGCGATTGGCATCGCCGCGTCGCACGCGACGTATCGTAGCGGCGCACGCAGTGTTGGGGCTAACTATTCCTGCAATTCTCCGTTCTCGCCTTGTGTCTTCGTAAACAACATCGTACATTGCCATATGTTTGTGTTTGCGCGTGTGATAACGCGGGCCGCTGCACGCGTCGCCTCTCCGTAAACGGAAAAATCGTTCAACGCGCCGCACGACGCGCCGCGTCTCCGTAAATGAGCCCTAACTGTTGAGCTCTGACAGCTCAGCCTAACTTCAGCCGTCTCTTCGGAGTGTACAGTAGCGGCCATCTACTGTACAAGTGGCTTCATCACCATACTAGTTCCCTCATTACAATTTATATGGGTTGGCTGTCTTACATTTACACCTAACCGCCTTTGGCAAGCCAAAGGCGGTTAGGTGTAAATGTAAGACAGCCTGTGATGAGGAGGGAGGAACGCAAGTGACTAAAAGTGTTATGAAAATAAATGTTGATGGATGGAGAGGGAAAGGAAGGCCGAAGAAAAGATGGATGGATTGTCTGGAATTATATGAAATAGAAGGGAGTGAATCAAAGCTTGGCGGTTGACAGGGGAGGACGGAAGAAGAAAACGTGTTGCGCCGCCCCCACGTAACATGGGACAAGGCAGGAACATGATGATCATCTCTTACAACCGTCATCTCCAAGTTTAACATCACATAACATCACGCTTGTATTCCCCGAAGGGTTAGCAGAGGTGTACCTGTAGCAGGGGGCGAGCCTTTTGCCATCAACCGGCACAAATCCAGACTCCAAGCTGCTACTGACAAATTCCTGATGAAAAAAAACCCAAAAAAATCTCCGAGTTTACTTCCGATATAATTACCAGTGATCGGATAATCGGGCGCTTAGTTCAGTACCTAAACTTCTTCCCACGAAAGAATAATATGGACATTCCTTTCTGAATAAATTGTTCAATCCCGGGTTCCCGGGATTGAACAATTTTGTTAAAACAACTATAACAAACTTAATGAAATTATAGCAGTGGTTATTTTGATTTAGTATCTTTATTTTACTCAAAACAAATGGAATATCAATAAAAAAATGATAATGTTCACAACGTGGTCAAGTAGTGGTAATTGATCTATTCTATCTAACAGATTAGTGATCGAATCGACAAATTTGTTGTATTTTATACGAACAGAAGGGATTTTGAAAGGCATGCCCGTAGTATTCTTTCGTGGGAATAAAATTGAAGTTTGGGTATAGTAGCACCCGATTATCAGATCACTGATATTACGTAGCATAACCACATATTAATACAGATGGGACACTCCGTAAAATCATTTAAATAAAAAGCGACTCTTGCTACCACACAATAAAGTGCAATTCAGGTCGCACAACGCTTATTACCTGCAGTTATATTCACCTACAAGTTGCCTCTCTTTCTATCGCGTAACTCTTATACCTTCTGACTCGTTAGGGTTGTCTTCTTTTACGACGCGGCGGCGTGTGAGTGAGTATCGAACTGAGACCGTGCGAGCCGGCCACTGAATTGGCCCGACAAGTCGAGCGCGCCGCGTACTTGTAGCTTCATGCCTAAACTACGGAGTGTCCCATCTGTATGAATCTGTGGCATAACTTACATTTAAACGGCTTATTTCCACGACTAGAATGCACAAACCAGTCTATAGAAGAATACCTGAACGACCTGGAGACTCTGCGCGTAATCACCGAAACCTTTCCCCCTGGTCGAACTGCAGAATGGAAGGTAGTAGGGGGTGACGTCACCAAGTGTCTTCAGGCAGAGTCCAAGAGTGACTTTAAGGATTATATGACGCTGTCCAATGATATGATGGATGCATTGCTACTGAATGGGTATGTATATTTTTTAAAAGTTTAATAGTAGTGGAAATGCTTGATCACAGCGTAAGTCATATTACAGAATGCTAATTTATCACTGCAAAAAACATAGTTAAAATAACTTAAAAAATAATTAAAGTACGTAGGTAAGAATCTCTTTTTCTGCCTCTAGCCTGAAAACGTCAGAGCGTAAAATGGACCTTCCTCTGTTTCAAAGAGATTAAAATTATATTGTTAGTATAATTTAATGTCTTTGCTCTGTTTTATGCGTAACTAGCATGAAATTTGACAGCTAAAAACTTTTCTATTTTGTTTGATTTGTTAACAAAATAGTTTAGATTACATTCAAGTTTTGAATACGTAGTATTCAAATACCAAGTTACTACTTTCAGCAACTCCTCATCCCACGAACTGGAACGCATGACAGAATACGATCGTTTGAAGCTCCTGCGCCTTTTCTCCCGGAGCCAGACCCCCCTCTGGTTGATAGAGACCAATCAGAAGCGATACAATGATCTAGAGAGGGCTGCTGATTGGCTAACCAGTCTCGGGATTGCGGCTAAGAACGGCTTTGCTGTGCATTATCGGGAATTGGAGGAGGAAGACATGTATGAACCGACGTTGGTAAGTTAAACGAAGGGAAGTTTTACTTTTGTAATGGTGCATGTACAGTCAACCGCACATTTTTGGTAACAATTTGACATCGACACTGCTTTTATGTCATAGCAGTAAGGGCGTTTTTGGTTGCGCATGTGTTACCACTGATGTGCTGTTGACTGCACCCATAGGTTTTAAGGAAAATACATAATTACAAAAATACTTAGTCTGGCCATAAATACTGTTACAATTAAAAATAAGAAAGATATTACATTTGAATTTGGAATTTGTCATTTTCATACGATTGTTCATTGAGTTTTCTAATTTTGGCGCCAATACATTGTACAGTATTTTGCGATATTAAAATGGAGTGGGGTGATAAAGAGAACCGAATCGCTGTGATTGCATTACACAAAGTTGGTATGGAGCCAAATGCAATTTTTAAAACTCTCCATACGCTTGGTATTAGTCAAATGTTTGTGTACCGGGCTATTAATAGGTACAATGAGACCTTCTCTGTTTGTGACAGAAAAAGATCTGGCCGTCCACGTAGTGTTCGTACGAAAAAGGTGGTCAAAGCAGCAAGGGAAAGAGTTCGATGCAATCCTGTCCGAAAGCAAAAGATTTTATCTCGGGAGATGAAGATACGTAGCACCCAGAACCATGTCGCGCATTTTTTAACTGATAATTTAAAAAAGAATAGGGTGGTAAAATCGAAACAACTACTGAAGCGGTACGCAAAGGGAGGTCACAGAAAAATTTTGTTTACGGATGAGAAAATCTTTACAATTGAGCAACATTTTAACAAACAAAATGACCGTAATTATGCTCAAAGCTCTAAGGAAGCTTCCCAATTAGAAAAAGGTATCAAAACATCGGCACAAGTGTATCAAGATACCATTCTTGAGAACGTAGTTAATCCCCTTAACAACACCATGTTCAATAACCAAGTATGGTCCTTCCAACAAGACTCGGCGCCGGGTCATAAAGCTCGGTCCACGCAGTCTTGGTTGGAAGTGAATGTTTCGGACTTCATCAGAGCTGAAGACTGGCCGTCGTCTAGTCCCGATCTTAATCCGCTGGATTATGATTTATGGTCAGTTTTAGAGAGTACGGCTTGCTCTAAACGCCATGATAATTTGGAGTCCCTAAAATAATCCATACGATTGATTGGCAGTGAAGAATTTTCCCATGGAAAGAGTGCGTGCTTCTATTGATAACTGGCCTCAACGTTTAAAGGACTGTATTGCAGCCAATGGAGACCACTTCGAATAAGCTTTTTATATTTTAAATTGTTTTATATTTATGTATTAAATATTAAACTAACACACTGTAAAAGTAATAAATATTATTTGCAATAAAAAAAAATTTTTTTTTCTTCGTGACAATATTTATGGCAAGACTAGGTATATGAAAAAATAGGTACCGAAACTGTTTGAATCACACCGTACAAATTGGATATGTTTGGTTTTTTAAATAGCCTTTAGTAGTCCACTTTTAAACATAGTTACAATGCCATTTTATGCCACTGAGTTGACCGAGTTCAGTTTTTTCCTTTCATATTGTTCACAATTAATTGAAATTATCTTTATGTAGGCATGACCAACAGATAGAATAGGGTAAAAACATTTGTCAGACGGGTTAAATAATAATTTAACATTTCAGAGTTTCTACATGGCACTTCTATTCAAAAACTTGGTCGGTGAGCGAGTATTGAACGTAGACATGGATCCAGATCAAGCGATCCTCTTCGCACACTGTACATCGCTGCGCCACAAGCCAGTACCCGGTGCTGTCACCCTGTTTGGAGCGAATATGGATGACGAACCTGCTAGGTTCTCACTCAAACTGTCGCGGAGAGAAGAGGGCGGCGATATCATGCAGTTTATTCTGGAGAAAAATCATAATGGGTAAGGAACTTTTGTTAAAGGTCAATATTATAACAGAAACATAATGGCATTTACGTATAGTCAACTTATGCTTTACAACCGGTTACTATGTGCACGCCATTGAACGACAAGGCGATTTCTTTACTACGGGCAGAGTTAGTGCTATCGAGCAATGATTTTAAGGTGTAACTCGGATCTATTTAGTTTTTTTTAAATATTCTTTGTTATCAAAAGAGGGTTTTAAATCTGGATATGCCAACCCTATTATGAACTATTTAACTTTAATTGAAGTAACCACAGTTGCCAGAGGCTTGATCCGCGTCGATGTTGGAATTGAAATACTATCTTAAATTCATGCAAGTCTAGTACTTTTTGTTAGGTTTACTCCTCAGGATATGTCTAACAGTTTAAAAATAAATCCCAAAAATCTTTATAAGAGCATAACTTTTTCTTGCAACATTCGCTTATTCTGCATTGAATTAATCTCTGTCGTCACCTGTTGAAACTATATGAAAATGAACAAACAGACAGAAAATAATTCTAAAAATCGCTGGTTTATGTTCTATTACTTTTCTTTAATTACCGCCTTTCTATTTTTATTTTATTACGTTTCTTCAATGTACAGTCGGATACACGATTATACTGTTTTATTATATGTATAATATCTCCCTCATTTTCAATTACAGGAATATAGTAGTGAACGGTCGTCCCATGTACTACGAAGGCGATCTAAAGCCCGCAGTGAAACGAGTCCGCCCATACAAGACCTTGCTCATCAACCTACCAGCTAAATCCTTCGGCTTCTGGGTGCTCGCCAACACGAAGATCGAAGCCTGTCATAACGTAGGTAAAGAAAATAAAACATTCATCGGAGCAGAGGCTATACGCAACGACAACTTTAGAGCTAAAAGATCTATCGATGATGACTTTGATGACTACCCACACGTAGCCGATCTTTCGTATGATTTTGAGGACACCGATGTTGTTGTACCTGACAATCAGGCTTTGAAAAGCAGAATTAGTGATATGAATAAAGATTTGGATAAGATACAAAATGCTTTCAAAAGGAACTTAGGTAATAAAAGATTTAAAAGAGAAGACACTGATATTTTTGGAAAAGGTAAACTTCGGAAACAAAGCTATAGACACAGAGCCGACAGAGGATATAGATTCGAGGACCGTGATTTTGACCCTAGAAGGATTGTAGATGATTTATTGGAAAAAGCGAGACAAAAAGTAAATGATCTGAAAAATCTTCGACCAAACCTACCAAGATTGAACTTCAATCGAGTAAGCAAGAAGCATTCGAAGAACTCCAAATTACGACAATTTAACTCATTGAGGGCAGACAGTCAAATACTTGGAAGAATTAATAGAAAACCCAAACACATCAAAAAGATTTCAGAAGAATATGATGACTTCCTAAAAAAAGTTAACAGAAAAAGCAAAACCGAGAAAGACATATCTAAAAGAACCTCAGTCACACAAGATAAAAGTACGAAACGAAATCAAGACATTAACAAAGTATCTGCCGAAGCTCCAAACACTTTAGAACCAGTAGTAAGAGAAAGAAGAAGTATTAGTAATGACATTGAAGAAATATCAGCAGAAAACGATATTAGCGACCTTAGTGGTAAAAACAAAGCCAAACTTTGGAAAATGCTAAAGAAATTAAACAAAGAATTTGGAGACTTTTCAGAAGAACATAGTGACACTGATTCTACAGAAGGGGTGGTGTTAAAAACTGAACTATCGGACAATAGTGCTACTATTAGGGTCAATAACCACGGAATGATCAAGTCTACAATGGAGACTATGCTGAATGCTTTAGAAGATTTGAACAAGAACTTGAACAGAGTTTGGAACGCTATCAATATGTTAAATTAAAGTACAGTGAATAGGTTAGGATAAATATATTTTTATACTTTTACTGATGAGCGTTTTTCTCTTAAAATAGTCCAGACAAAGGAAGAGCAGACCACTGAACTTTTGTAGTTTCACACATCACCATCAGATTTGTTTAGCTACCAATTGTTTTCCAGAAATAGTACCCATTCCCATGTTGAAGGGGGCGAGCTTAGTACCACGCACTAATCCAGATTCCGGGTTGCTGTTACTTTCCTAATAATTTTTATTTATTTATTTATTCATTCAGGAAATATTATATACAAAAATATCACATGTTTTCTGCCAAACTGCTGTACAGTTTGTCGGCAGTGTTCCCGTGGATACGTAGATACACTTTTGTGACATACAAGTACTTATTGCCTACTTATAAGAAGTCGAAGCAAAAAGAAAGAAAATAAACAAATAAAAGGGTACACACACTAAATATCTACGGATGGGCTCACGTCATCTTGCTTGCCCACCAGGCTGGCATGAGCAACGCTGAACACATGCACGCAACAAACTCAACACGAGCGAGATGCCGCGATGGCCGCTCGAGCGACAACAACAACACGGCGCGCGCGCATGCCAGACTGGCCGGCCCGCGCCTGCCTCATAAAGTTATTACATAACTAGGTTCTTACGCTAAGGACATAAACCTAAATAGTGCTTACGCAGGACATTTTTAAGACATTTTTAGAAACTGCTTCAGTTGTAATTTGCGTAGGTAATTCATTTAGTAATTTTGGAATTAACTATCGCTGCGTCCTTTGACCAAAATAATTATTCACTTTAGGGACTACATATTTGTTTCTAGTCTTTTCACGAGTTGGCCGGTTATACACTCTCTTAAATTTATGTTCGTTTTTATTGTGATGTTCTAAGATTATAGCTAACTTTACTTTATTTAGTATCGGTAATATTCTACAGATTTTAAATAATTTTTCGTACTCCTTATTAATATTATCTTTGGTTGCCTTGTTTGATAACCTAACATATTTTTGATAAACTTTAACAGTCTAATTTGTAATTTTTTATTTTTTTATTTGTGATGGGTTTGCTCTTGACTCTAGTCTAGGTCAGAGGTGACAGGGACAAAGTCGACGATGGAGTGAGCTTACCCAGAAGAAGCCTGTTCACTCTCACTTTGAAGAGATTAGGGTTGTATACGTTCGGAAACACAGACGCAGGTAGTGAGTTCCACTCTTTTGCTGTGCGCATTATAAAAGACATTTGGAAGCGCTTAGTGCGAATTGGTGGAATAGCAACCAGGTAGGGATGGTAACTGGCAGTGCGTCTAGATGTCCGATGGTAGAAGGGGGCCGGTGGAATGAGGTCGTGGAGCTCTCGGGCACACTCTCCGAAGTACGATCTGTAGAAGACCGACAAGCAGGTAACCTTGCAGATCGCCGCAAGGTTGCCTGCTTGGCTCATCGGAGCCAAGCTATGAAGCTTGGCATCCACCAGTTTTACGTCGTCAATGAGCCTCTTAGCTCTGCGTTCCACCGAGTGAAGCGCGGTTAGTTGGTACTTAGCTGACCCATCCCAAAAATGACTGCAATACTCCATGCAGGATCGGACTTGCGCTTTGTAAAGGGTTAAAAGCTATTCAGGCGTAAAGTATTGCTTCACCCTATTTAGGATACCCAGTTTCTTGGCCGCAGTTTGGGCCTTGTACTCGATGGTGGCGCCGAAGTTGAGACCAGATGTCAACTCCATGCCTAGGAGCTCAAGTCGATCAGTTACAGGAACAGATGTACCCCGAAAAGTAGGAGTTTGGGCAAAACTACTCTTTTTAGCGGTAAAAAGACACGCCTGCGTTTTGGTGGCGTTAAAAGAGACCAGATTATCATCACCCCACTGGGAGACTAAGCTTAAGGTCAAATCTGTCCGCTCTACCATGGCCTCTCTCAAGGAACGAACTTCGGCCCAGCTGGTTTTTGCGCTGGACAAGTATCTCTCTGAAACTGTACTGTCATCTGCGTACCCAACAATACCAGGCCGAAGCAGGTCATTAATGTGCAGCAGGAAAAGAGTTGCAGAGAGAACAGACCCCTGAGGAACTCCGGCATCAATAGCCATAAGGTCAGAAGAGCAGCCATCAACAACGACTCTAATCTCTTCCGTTCACTAAGGAAATCTGATATCCAACTACAAAAATCAGTTGGGATGCCATAAGCAGGAAGCTTGCTGAGCAGAGCAGCGTGCCAGACCCTGTCAAAGGAATTCGAGATGTCAAGCGATACAGCCAGTGCTTCGCCGTGTTTCTCGATGGCTTCGCCACAGCAGTGCGTGACATACACAAGAAGATCACCAGTTGACCGTCCCCGGCGAAAGCCATATTGACGGTCACTGAGGAGATCATTGTCTTCAAGGTAGTTCAGCAACTTATTGTTCAGTACCCTTTCCAAAACTTTGCACAGAATGGAGGTAATGGCGATCAGACGGTAATGGGCAGGGTCTGCACGGTCGCATTTTTGGGCACTGGTTGTACAGACGCCAGCACATCAAGCTACTACAATCTGTCAGATTTCTGTAATAGATTTTCGACTTTATTGCTAAAGCATTAGGTTCAAGGTTGATTGGGAAAATCTGACAGTTTCGGGTAGGTTGACCTGCTGGCGTCTGTACATTTGCAAGCTTCCAGGATTTCGGCACCGTTCTTTTTTCAAGAGAGAGGCGGAACAAACGTGTCAATACAGGAGACAGTTCAGGCGCACACTGCCTCAACACTCTCGCTGGAATGCCGTCAGGCCCGCTGGCCTTGTTCTCGTCTAGACTGCACAATACTCTTCGGACCTCTTTAATGTGTACTGCGATCTCCGGTATCGAGTAGTCACAATGAGGTACAGTAGGTGGTTGCTTTCAGCCAGCGTCCAGAAGTGAATTGCTTGCGAAGAGAGATGCAAATAAATTTGCCTTCTCAGTTGCAGAGTGAGCCAGCGACCCATCAGGAGGTAAAGTGGGACGACAGAAATTCGTTTCAACCGCTTTAGACAGGGACCAGAACTGTTTACTACCCGGAGGGTGCGAAGCCAGCCTGGACCCGATATGTCCGACATGGTCAAAACGTGCCCTACGCAAAACCCGCTTGCAGAACTTGGCGGCAGAATTAAAGGCTCTTTTCTTCGCGCGAACCCTACGCGCTCTAACTTTGCGGTCGCAGGCCTTGACCCAGGCTTGGTAGGCAGTCTCTTTTCGGGCCTCAGCGTGGGCGCATTCTGCATTATAATAATAATAATAATAAATCATTTATTTCGGGTAACAAAGACCCAAAACATATATACCTTACAGACTATCATACATATTATATAAAAACCACAATAATATTATTGTATACGAAGAGACGGCGTCGTACTACGCTGCGTGGTGTCGCGTAGCCTTCCGCGGAATCGCCGATACACGACACCCTTCGGCCAAAACTCTTCCTTAAGTACGGTCTCGATATATTGAGTCGGAACTCGCACCACGAACGATTTGAAATTCGTGTTGTGGCGCGACGCCAACTTCTCGACCCTTAAGACCCAGTTGGTCTTCGCTCGAACATACTCCACGATCTCCTCAACCTTCGTGGTGTGATGTAGCCGAGAAACATAGAGCTGCGTCGTAGGTATTGCCGGACGCAGCATATTGGGTCCTGCCAGCGCGGTCCCGCACTGGTTCCGACTAGGAGGCTTCTTCCCTTTCTTCCTCTCCACCTTCACGAAGCCATCCTTGTCACACGTGCCCTCAGCCGGGCCTTGCTGTTTCGAACCCCTGTCGGCATGTTCACAGCAGCTCTCCTTATCCCCCTTCTTGGCCTGAGACACAGGTTTGTGTGTGGCGACGATAGTAGCGTAGGCAGGTTTAGGGGTCAACGAACCTACACGAGTCACTACCTCGACCGGCAACGAGTCAGCGACGGCGGCGGCGCAAGTTGCAACGCGTGCAATATCAGCAGCGGGTGACGCAGTGGAGCTCGCCGACTCAAAACTGCCGATGCTAGCGTTTTTTCCCGCTCCGCGACGTGTGTTCACATTGGAGGCATCAGGCGACCTATTTACCTTAACAGCGTTGCGCAACAACTGTACTTCGGCACGTAGTTCACTAATGGTGTTATTAGACACCTCCAACTTGGACTGTACATCGGCCAGGCTCGCCTTGAGACTTGTAATGTCCTTCAGCAACCTGGTGACGTCGACGTGGTCAAACGTGACTGGGGGCAACTTATGTAGCTCCTTCGCCACAAAAGCGGGCACGTCGTCCGGGTCGGTGCTCTTCATCAATGTGATGATGTCCTGCACACACTTCTGGCCACCATCCCTCCGGCGGGATTGCATCTGCTCGACTTTGCCGAGCGATTGGAACAGCAGCAGCTTGGCACTGCTGATCTCCTCCTCCTTGAAACTGGACTTGCAGATCTGCAAGATGCTGACTTCGTCCATGTAGTCGATGGCATGGTTGATAAATGCCAAGACCTCGTTGGCTATGAGCGGTTGTGAACTCATAGCGACGTAAACCGAGCAGCGGCTAAAGCCGCGCAACACGTGAATATAATATTCTTGTCGAGCAGCGCAAACACGTCCGTACTTGACCGTGCATTGCACTGGACTACCAAGGCCGGGATTTGTGACCGAGCGGGATGTCGGAGAATGGAATAAAATATTCCATCCCCTGCCGAATCACGTCCGCAACCGCGTCAGCACAGCGTGAGGGGTTACCCGAGGAAAAGCACACTTGCCGCCATGGATAAGACGCAAAAAAGTGCCGCATCTCATCCCAGCCTGCTGACCCGTATCGCCATACTCGCCTCGTGCCTCTAGGGCTATCATCTGGAGGAGAGCAGGTCGATATGGATTTCACCAGACAGTGGTCAGACGTTCCCAGCGGGGCTGAGACCTATACTGAATGACTGTCCGGATCAGATGCCAGCAGAAGGTCCAAGCAATTGGGTGTATGGCCGTCAACATCCGGTACCCGCGTTGCCACATTCACCATCTGGGTTAGATCTAGCGTTAAAGCAAAATTGCGCGCCTCCAACCCAAATCTTTTTGTTTAAGTGCACCGGAAACGTCAGCCCATAAGCAGTCAACCCGTAGTTTATTGTTGCAACTGCGAGCTCGTGGTATAGAATGTACAATATTCGCTTACTGACTATATATTTTAAATTATTCAGTTTTCCTAGTGCTGAGCGCATACAGTGTCTTCATGTGCGTCCCAAGTAAATCTTTCATCGATTGTTAGTCCTAGGTACTTGTACTTAGCTACACGTTCCATACACTCACACTGACAATTTACCTTGCGATCATGACGGCATTCATACGAGTGGCCCTTTCCTGAGATATAGGCGTGTTTAGCTAAATGGTTATACGGAGACGATATCAGCAAACATTTGGTTTTATTTAAATTGATAATAATGTCATTATCGTGCGCCCATTTAACTAAATTATCCAGATCCTCTTGCATTGTTGACTGGATGAGTTCACAGTCCCGGCCACTGTATGCCAAGCACGTGTCGTCGGCATACTTAAAGGCATTACAGTTTTTGATGACATTGACCATATTATTAACGTGCATGATATACCCAATCGGTCCATAAACTGACCCTGTCTACACACCATAATTGACTTTACCGAGTTCACTGTCTGCTCCTTTAACCCTAACTTTTAGGTACCTATTGTGCAGATATTGCCTGAACCACCCTTTTACAGGCCCTCGTATTCCACACTCGTTCATGGCCTGCAGCAAGCCCTCATGGTCCAAAGTATCGAAGGCTTTTCTAAAGTCTTTTTTAATGTTAATAAAACCACTTCTTTTGAATTTAATGAGCTATTTATATTATCAGTAAACCTACTTAATGCCGTTGCTGTGTTTCTGTTTGGCCTAAAACCATGTTGAGTATCAGTTAGAATGTTATTACTTTCTAAATATATTGTAATTTGGCCCATGATTACTTTCTCGACAATTTTATTAATATTGCAACTCAATATTGCGAAAGGGCTATAATTTGTGTATTCTTTGTATTTCCCCTCCTTGAAGATTGGTCTGATAATTGAATTTTTTAATTCATTAGGGTATAATACTCGCTCTATACATTTATTTATGAAATGACTTGGCTAATTGAATATTTAATTATTTTCAATAATAATATATTCACCGTCGTTTTCTACTACCCTTCGCCATCGATCTGGCAAAGAGTGAATGGCGTCCGCATAGAACTTCGTTGGTTTTGAATTGAAGAAGTCATCTATGTATTGTTTCAAGTGTGGTTCATCGTCAACGCTTTTTTCCCGTAAATTATTACTAAGTGATCGGAACAAGCTGAAATCAGTTGGTGCTAAGTCCGGCGAATATGGAGGGTGGGGTATTATTTCCCAATTAAGCTCCAATAGTTTTAGCCTGGTACTCTTAGCAATATGCGGCCGGGCATTGTCGTACAGGAAAAATATTTTGTCGTGTTGAGGACGTTTGCGATGGATGTCAAGCTTCAGTTTTTCGAGTTGATCACAGTATACTGTTGCTGTAATCGTAGTATTAGTAGGAAGGAATTCTCAGCTTATTACTCCATGTATATCCCACCAGACAGAAAGCATTACCTTGCGAGGATGAAAATCACCTTTTGACGTTGGTTTTCCCTGTTCTCCATCCCAGCCACTGGCAATTGCGTGTGTGATTAACATAGAGAACCCACTTTTCATCTCCAGTGACAAGATGATCTAACCAATTAAATGTGCGGCAGAAAGATAAAAGTTGTACACAAATCTCAGCTCGGTAGGTCAGCTGATCTTTACTTAATTGATGGGGTACCCAAACACTATATTTGTCTTTCTCAAACCATGTAAATGATTTTCTATGGTGCCATGAGAGCACTCGAGCTGAACAGCCAAATCGCGTGTAGTTCTTCGAGGATCTTGTTCGATTAATAGTTTTAATTTATCGATATCTATTTCCAGACCTTGGTTGATCGGTTAAGGAAAAATCGTTATTGCACAACCGTTGGAACCAGCGCTTTGCTGTTGCTTCGGAGACTGCATCGTGAGCTATCCTTTGACATATATTACGTGTAGCTTCTGCAGCAAAATGCCCAGATTGAAACTCATATAATAAACAATGTCGTACGTGGGTTTTAATATCACTCATTTCTTTGTGAACTTTAACGCAATAACAGCCAAACTATCAATAACGCGCATGAGCGCGACTCGCTCTTTATATACCCTTTGCTACAGAACGTTCTCGAACCTTTCCGAAAATTCTAGAATTATAAACTAAAACGCTCATTACTTATTAGCCAACCCGATACCATCGGAGCCAAGGGACTTGCTGCATTTTAGCTTAACAATAATTAAACATATATCTCTAGGACATACCTTTTTAAATCTAAAACTCACGTCGCTTTCCTTTACATATTCACACCTTTCATAGAATCAACAGGTTACATGAATGCTTCTGTTTTAATGAACCAATTTCATTAGTAAATGTTTGACAAAAATTGTTACATACACTATCCAATTTCTCGTTACCTCTTATAAAATACTTTTGTATTACGTCATCGATATTCATCTTTTCTCTTCCAAGCCACTTGTTCGCACACTCCCATACTTTTCTCATGTCTCCATTGCAGTTTTTTTTATCTCTAGTCGCCTGTGCGTATATCTAGCAACATTTACAGCTTTGTTTGTTTTATTTCGGTATTTTGTGTATTCTAACCGTAGTCTCATATTTTTAGGATTTGCTTTCCATTTTAGAAACAATGTATATTTATATTCTAGTAGCTTTTGCTACTTTTTATCCACCCAGATGTTAGATTCACGTTGTTTGATTATTTTTTCAGTTTTCGTCGTGCTGTATATGTCGCCAAAAATATCGAACAGTCGCCTATACAATTCCAAAGGCTCTTCAATACACATGAGATTATTCCATTCTACATTACATAACTTAGTTTTAACCGATTCGTTATTAAGCGTCGTGCAATAGCAAGGAGGCATCAGCTGTTTATCCACTTCCATTGTGAGTCCCGGTAAATAGTGAATTTAGTCGTCTAAATTGGTATGGAAATATTCAACTCAATTTGACAGCTCTAAATTACACCTTACACTTCACCGTATTTTTAGTCATGTATTTACATGTCGATGTCGTATCGACACGAAATACATGACTAAAAATACGGTGAAGTGTAAGGTGTAATTTAGTTTGACACCTCTAACATAGCTAATAGCTATAGCTGTCTTTTTCTCGCGCTGCCTGTTAGTAAAAGATAGCTATTCTCTAATTTTAGTTTAGTTATTGAACAAGAGAATCGGCATCACACACACACCAACAATAAGGCTGCGTTCAGACGACACGCGCCCGTTAGCGCACGCCACGCGCGTCAGCGGCAGCGTCTAAACTCGCTTTGAAATTTGCACGTGCTGAGCGCGTGCTGAGTGCGGGCTCAACGTGGGCACACGCGTTGAGCCCGCTTAAACTTATATTGTATCGTGTTCGTATCCTGCAAAGCGTTAAATGACTGCGCAAGAGGGTTTTGAGTTGCGGCAGAGAACCAAAGAACACATCCAAATCAGGTTGTAGTTTTGAGTTGAGTTCGTTGAATCAATTCAACGAACTCAACTCAAAACTACACATTGTGGATGTTGGCGAATGTCTCCCAATGTTATTTCTACAGGTGGTGTTTTGGTCGTGTTTTTTACAAAGGTCGTCTAGTTTTTCAGATGTTTGCGAAAAAAGAAGATTTTAGGATACTAGCTTTTGCTCCCGGTTTCGCCCGCGTGGATGTCGGTAATATCCCACGGGAACGTAGGTACTATCGGGACTCAAAGTGCCCTATGTGTTAATCCAGTTTATAAACTATCTGTGTCCCAAATTTCATTCAAATTAGTTCAACCATTTTTGCGGCAATCCGGAATATACACCCAGTCAAACTGATAAAAATGCTTAAATGCTATTTTCGGCATCAGACTCGTTCCCACACCTCGTAGCAATTCCTTTTATTCCTTTTATTTTAAAGATTATATTGAGGACAAAAAGGGTTGGGATTGAACTGCTCCAAATTTTATTTTATTCTTTTATTTTTGCATACTGAATGTTGACATGACGATTTACTTTGTACAGTATTATATTATTTTAATTTATTGTGAATGTGAAGACTATGTAGGTCATTGCTTTTTTTGTTTGTTTTATTTTTTCTCTCATTTATTTTTAATCATCGTCTGGCAGTTTGAGTAATTTATGCGGCCTACCCCAATGTCCTTTCTTTGGTATTGTTCGTCGAATCGTTGAGCTCCTTA
Source organism: Dicycla oo (assembly GCA_948252095.1). Lineage (NCBI taxonomy): Eukaryota > Metazoa > Arthropoda > Insecta > Lepidoptera > Noctuidae > Dicycla > Dicycla oo. The sequence goes on along the minus strand of OX411732.1, from coordinate 886,497 downwards.
AGTTCTGGGTTGGGCTGCGCGATTACTGACAAATGCGTGCACTGACTGGACAGGTCCTCTCAATCTGTGTGGTTCTTTCCTCAAAAGACCATTTCAGACACCAATCTACATGGTCTTCACATGAAGTGACCAAGATTATATCTGGACTTTATAAGAGACTGTGACCTCTGAGTTTGTTTCGGCCTTTCTTCTCAGAGTAGTCAGATAGGAAACGCCGACCTCATCTAGTTTAAAAAAAAAACATGATTGACTTGTAAAAGTGTTTGTACAAACCTACTTACAGAAATAAAAATCATTTATCATTTATCATTTATTCAAAAATATTATTCAATGTTGTCAATGTACAGTTTTCACTTCGTTACTATTTTATTAAATGTCATCATCTGCCCGCCTTTTCCCAACTACGTTGGGGTCGGCTTCCAGTCAAACCAGATGCAGCTGAATACCAGTATTTTACATGAAGCGACTGCCTATCTGACCTCCACAACCTAGTTACTGGGTAACACGATACCCCTTGGTAAGATTGGTATTTTATTATGTATGTAGGTATATATTTTACGTGTAACATTATGCTATCTGGTGGATAGTCAAATCTGTTTGATTATCTTAACTGATCGGTGATCTTAGCTTGTGAATCACATTCTGTGGATAGTCGGTTCAGTTTAAACTGATTATTTTGAAAAGCTTTCAGGATAATCACATGAAGCTTGATTCTTATAAGAAATTAATTTATTTAGCTAAGACTTTAGGACAGTGATACATTTTTTTTTTTTTTGTAATTATTCATTATGTTAGTAGCCAATGTTTAAAATACATTAGACAGGCCAGATGGCGTGGTTGGTTAAGATACCACCTATCACGCCACACATATTGGAATGGGTCTGGGTGGCTAAAGTGGATTGGGTTACTTGAACTATGTCCCCTGCCTGACCAATGTTATAATAACCTGGGACATTATTCACACACGGTCATCTGATCCCAAACTAAGCAGATTTTGTACTATGGAAACCAGATAACTGATATACTACATATACTACTTTTTTTTGTTAATACATACTTATATAGATAATTACACCCAGACTCAGAACAAACAGACAAGTTCATGCACACAAATGTTTATCCTGGATGGGAATCGAACCCACGACCTGCGGCATGATAGGTGGTATTATGTTTCATTTTAGATACCTAAAATTAAAATATCGATATTTAAATTAAAGATAATTAATACGTTTTTTGTTAATCTTCTTCTGGAGACTTTCGTTTGGCCATTGCAGTATTTCATCATAAAATTTTGTAAATTCTGCTGGTAATTATATTGTTTTACTTTTGCAGTATCTGCATTTTTTTATTTATTAATAGGTACTTTGCCATTATAAGATCGATATTCTTGGCTTGGTAAGTTACTGCAAGTGTCTTTTACTCTAGAAAGATCGAAAATTTCACGAACGAATTAGAACGAAAATATATATAACTGTTTAGAATTACTTTACCAGGTTCAAAAACAAACTTTAGTATCAAAAACAAACTCAAAAAGCCGATACTTGAAAATTAAGTTTTTAATTTTTAGGTACACCTTTTCGGTAACTTCTTACTGATAAAAGTTTAGATTTAAAATTTAGTTAAGCCCATTTCTTGAAATCAATAATATTTTCTGTATTTACTTTTTCAACGTTAAATGTCTAGGTGCAGAAGTATTAATACAATAAATTCGAAAAGGGCACATCTCTTTAGAGTTGTGACCTTTTCGAAATTATTGCAGTAGACTCCATGACGCTGTAGAACAAAACCATTGTTTTGTTTGTTTTGCCATAGATGTTCTCTTTTCGTATAAAATAGGTAGAGGGAAAGCATTTAGAATTCATTGATTTGAAAAAAGGTATTTGTCAAAATATGCGAGATGTGCCCTTTTCGAAATTGCATATTCAAATACTTTCAGAGATAAGAATGTTAAACAATGACAGCTGCAATATTTAAAACTGTGGCGCAGCTACCGACGCCGGCTCCTAGGGAGAGGGTTGTTCCAACATTAAACATAACAAAGATATTTTATCAAATGTTTAAAGAAATGAAATAATATATAATTTGAGATAAGTGCCGTGTGTGTCAGTATCTAATGTTAAGTAAGAGAGGGTGAGGGTGTGTTGTGTGTCGTGTGAGACGTGTGTGTGTGTATCTAATGTTAAATAAGAGAGGGCGAGGTTGTGTGTTGTGTGTCGTGTGAGACGTGTGTGTGTGTGTGTGTGTGTGTGTGTGTATCTAATGTTAAGTAAGAGAGGGTGAGGGTGTGTGTTGTGTGTCGTGTGAGACGTGTGTGTGTGTGTGTGTGTGTGTGTGTGTGTGTGTGTGTTGTGTGTCGTGTGAGACGTGTGTGTGTGTTGTGTGTCGTGTGAGACGTGTGTGTGTGTGTGTGTATCTAATGTTAAATAAGAGAGGGCGAGGGTGTGTGTTGTGTGTCGTGTGAGACGTGTGTGTGTGTGTATCTAATGTTAAATAAGAGAGGGCGAGGGTGTGTGTTGTGTGTCGTGTGAGACGTGTGTGTGTGTATCTAATGTTAAGTAAGAGAGGGTGAGGGTGTGTGTTGTGTGTCGTGTGAGACGTGTGTGTGTGTGTGTGTGTTGTGTGTCGTGTGAGACGTGTGTGTGTGTGTGTATATAATGTTAAATAAGAGAGGGCGAGGGTGTGTGTTGTGTGTCGTGTGAGACGTGTGTGTGTGTGTGTATCTAATGTTAAATAAGAGAGGGCGAGGGTGTGTGTTGTGTGTCGTGTGAGACGTGTGTGTGTGTGTGTGTGTGTGTGTATCTAATGTTAAGTAAGAGAGGGTGAGGGTGTGTGTTGTGTGTCGTGTGAGACGTGTGTGTGTGTCTGTGTGTGTTGTGTGTCGTGTGAGACGTGTGTGTGTGTATCTAATGTTAAGTAAGAGAGAGTGAGGGTGTGTGTTGTGTGTCGTGTGAGACGTGTGTGTGTGTGTGTTGTGTGTCGTGTGAGATGTGTGTGTGTGTGTGTATCTAATGTTAAGTAAGAGAGGGTGAGGGTGGTGTTGTGTGTCGTGTGAGACGTGTGTGTGTGTGTGTGTGTGTGTTGTGTGTCGTGTGAGACGTGTGTGTGTGTGTGTTGTGTGTCGTGTGAGACGTGTTTGTATGTGTGTTGTGTGTCGTGTGAGACGTGTGTGTGTATCTAATGTTAAGTAAGTGAGGGTGAGGGTGTGTGTTGTGTGTCGTGTGAGACGTGTGTGTGTGTTTTCCGAGATCTTCCACAAGTTTTTCTGTTCCATCATAAGTAAGTGATTTTAGAAAAATGTCGAGATTTTTTCTAGCAACAGAATAGATGTAGATTTTTTTATTTATATATTATATTATATCTCGTATTTTTGAGTTCATGTAGGTCACTGGTTCCCAAAGTGACCAGGTGGACCCCCAGGGGTCCACGGGACACTCGACGGGTGTCTACGTTGACGTAACAAACGCGTTTTTTGTCTAGTTTTGGAAATAATGAAATGGATGAAAAATGGATGAATAATGAAATGTAGCTGCAGGGGGTCCACCGGACCCAGCTAAATTTTGAAAGTGGTCTATGAGAAAAAAGTCTGGGAACCTATGATGTAGGTAAAACAATAACAGACTTCCAAAAAAATAAAACACTACAAAGCAAAAAATAACTTTAATTTCGGAAATCGGTGGCAAAAACCCACCTTCCAAAATTAAAGTTATTTTTTGCTTCGTAGTGTTTTTGGAAGTCGGATGTTGTTTTTAGAAAAAAGGTTTTTTTAGTAAGTTATTACAAAACAAAAGTTTCGGTATTTAATACTATAGATCGCTGACTGTTCACCATATCGCCGAGAATTCTGTTAAACAAACAAATCGTTTTTAGCTCTTCTCGCTTCTCGCCTAATCGCCGGCGGTAGGACAGGTGCCTTAGGAACAACTTTTATTATGGGAACGACCTTGAAATCGCAAAAAAATCAGCTGCTTCCTACATTTATGTTCGTATAACTTGACCATATGTAGGGAACTGCTGATTTTAGCGGTTTTCAGTTATTTCAATTACAGCTTGTATTGCATCGTTGCTACGGCGTAGCTAATGCGGTTACGGATTCACGGCTCGGGCTACGCTTGCGTAGACTCGCAGCAGAGCCGCTACGCAGTGTGTAGGTACATATCCTATGTGGAATATTGGCAGGTTGGTGAAATAAAACAAAGAAATAGTGGTACAATGTAGTTTATTTATTATTTAACAACATGTTAGATAAACCATTTTCACATTTAACTCAACGTACATATGAAAATGGCTACCTCTAAACTTTTATACATAACTAATAGGGACCTTGTAAATAAATATTAACAATGCTCCGCAACAGTAATGGCGAACGAAGTGGTAGCAAACAAGCGTCCTATGTACTACAGTGATACAGTCGTGAAAGGAAAACTAACCTTATTTATATAAGAAGAGAGTTTATTACGGCAGTTTGTATACAGCCAGAAGATAGCCACAGCCTGTACGGCCGATTCAATTGTGTTCGAGAGTAAGTAACTTGATCTGAGTTATTGTAGATCTAATTTGCACTTATGTAGCTGTTTTGAAACTAGGTACATCTTGTGCCTCGTGCTGCTGGTTGATAGCAGATGAGACAGTGCGGCTCGAGGCAGCATTGTCACACAACTGTCAGTCGAGGATATTTCGAGTTACGTCGCGTCGGTAGGTGTACTCTATATTTAGAACCGGCCGCGTGCTGCTGCCTTACTGCAAACAAACCTAACTTATTGTTAACAACAATGTGTCACAGAAGCTCAATCCGTTTTTTTTAATAATTACCTAAAAACATTTTTCAACAATAACCTTTTCGTTATTCATCCGTAATCCCTAAGTTTAAATTTAATTGTGGATCAACTACTAACCTTTTCTTCTTTAAATATAACAAGACAACATACATATGAACCCCGTTCATATTGAGTAGGTACTTCATGGTTTCATTGAAATTCTATACATTCTGTAAACTGGCAATTTTAACGCTATAATGTCACTAATATTAAAAGCTAACGAACTATTGTGTTGGCCGATATCTATAATATATAATATACAAACAATCAAAACTGGAAGGAATGTCTGAGTTTTAGTTTACAACTACATTGGCAGATGTTACGAGGCTGACATATTCCTTCCAGTGTAAATAACATATGTTTTTAAAAAAGAATCACATCGAGAAGACAGCGCCGAGAAGGAAACATTAATTGTTAGCGCATTACTGATAGTTTGTGGCACTTTAACATCAGTTCTTTGTCCTCCGGCGCCGCCTGCGCATACAAACGAATGTTATAACATTAAATGAATACTGACATTAAGTGTAAAAGCTCTTGACTGTGTGGTACAGTGTCGTTGTCTCTAATTGTCTATGCTATATTGCAATCACCGACCTCATTCCGTTCTGTTGTCTTTGGTTGTAACAAACAGTTTTATAAATGTTTGAGCGTCGGCGTCGGCGTCGGCGTCGGCGTCGGCGTCGGCAGGGTTATCATTTGAATTTTTAAGAGAGTTGGTGTGACAGTCAGTGTGTTAACAAGAATGTTTAGTAAATGTCTGTTGTTTGTATAAAATGTTCTCTCTCGTTCTTCCTTGTCTCTTTCCTTTTTCTAATGATTTTATGATGTTCTAAGTTCAGATGATAATTCTGCCGACTCCTCTGCTCTCTGTTTCTCTGTGTACTTGATGATGCATTTGCACTGTATTAGTATAATCTCGTCTCAGTCACAGTGTGCTATCGGGCAAGTGTACGTTCGCGTTTCTCTAGAACAAATGCAGCATCACATGACGCGCCCTTCCATTAAACCTAGTGCAACTATCAATAGGCTAGTTTATTTAAAAAGTTTAACAAGTGACGTCATAAAATGTTATTTAGTCTACCATTTCATAACTTTTCTAAGGATTTAAGAACAACAGTGAAATATCAAGACGTTCTACCGTTTGTGTCAAAGGGTTACATATAGAGGGAAAGTTTAGAAGAAAGGTTTAGTAAAGCCTTCGCAGGCCAAAAAGTCATACATTTCATAAGTAAACGATCTAAATCATACTATGAACAAATAACTACAAATAGTATATTACCCTGAGTATGAGAGTCATAAGATTTGAAAATATCCAACTGTTTCATCAATTTATCTTCCTCGTGGCAAAAAATATAAAAAATTGGTCGCAACATCTTGGGTTCCTTAAAATTAACACTACGGCTTTTCACGGAAATAATTATTTTATATTTTTTTCAAAATTTTGATTTTACAATTATTTTCTTTATTTCTAAACTACACACCTACCTTGTATAAACCTCTTTATATTTATACATTCACTATAATATTATAAAAAGAAACATATATTGTTGTGTGAAGAGTTCGTTACATGATGAGAGTCAGATAGGGCGAAGAGATCGATGTGTTACATTTGTTATTATTACAATAATTATAAAATAAAACACTGTCCGTAGAAATTCGTTCGGTTCTGCAGAGAAGGGATTTAACAACCATTTGATATCACCCAAATTCCTTTAGAAATGGCGCAGTTAAGCAACATTATCAACTATCAACTATACACTGAACATTGAAAGCTTAAATATATACATTCATAGAAGCGTCTAAACATTATGCTTAACAAACAGCTCGAAACAAGACTAATTAGGAGAGAACGACACCAACACGCCAAGAGCACACTTTTCAACACTGTCATGCAAGAAAACCACAACTTATCGTAAGAACCCATCGAAGTTACGCATTGTCTCCACGCTGCTATACAGTTAAAATACTGCCAGACCCGAGTTTAGTTACAAATGACAGTGACGTTTCGAAACGTCAGTGTCGTCGTGACATTTCACTGACAGCGAAGAGAATGTAAGTTCCGTTAATTTTAAATTAGTGACAGTAAGTCCACACTCCCGAATACAGATCGTTCTATACCAAAATAACGTTTTATCTAAACTATCAGCTACTTGAGAGTCAACAACGTAGAACGCAGACTAAACTACGATAGATTGAAGATATAGACAAAGTTATAGATTTTATAGTTAAAGATTCTAACACACAAGAGGAGTAAGGAAAGGTAGATTCGATCGAAACTTGGTCATCGGACAGGTCCAATAGACTTAACTACTATTATTGTATTGAATGTCTACATACAACCGTATAGCTAGACTTGCTGCACATACGGTACAACTATGTTTATATATGATCACCTAGTCTAACCACACATACATTGTGAACATTTAAATTTCATGACTTACGCTAGTGATGTGGCCGGACGGGGCCTAGGAGTGATGCCCATCTTATAGTACAGCGGTGCGTGCTCCAAACAAGATAACTATGAAACAAGCTATGAAAATATATCGAGTGCAGTACAGTGCGAAAAATAGTTGATTCTTATACTTCAGAAAAATAGTAGCATTCTCAATAAACAATCTGAAATTATTACTTTTTTATTTACATGTTTGTATATTGAATAGTATTTGTGTGAACAGAAGGTAGGTACTTGACAGGAGGTCAGTATAACGTAAATTAAAATAAGCAAGCAGTAATATTAAATGTGTAAGTGAAGTATCTAAAATAATCTTAGTATTTAACACGCGATGCGATTTGTTGCTCATCGATATATCGACTAACTGTCGACAACTCGACTAGTTAGTGATGTGCTATCGATTTAAACTCTGGAGATTGGTGTCAGTGTATTTGTTCCTGTAGTACTCGTACTTAGATACCTGTAGTGTATAATATTACGAACAATAAATTAACCTATAGATGTTTGTGTGAGTCATATATTTATCATAAACGGACACAGTGCGCGCTGAACCACATTATCGTGTGTTACATAACCTTCGAACACATATGTACCACTTCAACTATCACAATGAATTCTATACATAAGATAAACTACTTCAAGAACTTACTAAACTATAACCAAAAAGCATCGCGTGTGGAGAAGATACAACTAAAATATATAAAATACATGATGTGCTGATTGAAGAGATTGTAATCCGAATAGGTACGATCTACAAGAAGGTAGGATGAGAGAGTCGTGTCGAACATTCAACATTGAAATATTGAAGAAGCTACGAGCGCGTGCGGTCGTCGCAGCGCGCGCTAGTTTTTATATTCATATATCACAGCTTTTGACGATAACAAATCTTTTGCATTTGCAGCTTTATAACTATGTGGACAACATTGTTCGAACAATTAGCGCGTCATACCTTCAGCACGCTCTTCTCTTCCATCTGCCGCATCGACCAGCTGCCTACATGTGTCAACGTCCTCATTTGGTGCGTCGGTATTATACGTTCTTTACGCCTGTATCTACCAATACCTAGTTAACAATCTAACGATATCAAATCTTTTTCCATCACTATTTCAATCCAAGATGGCGTAATCGCTCGAATAATTTGCTCACACCACAATGTGTTATTTAACTTTAATACCTAAGCGTAAAACATCGATAAAACATTACATTAGAACAACGCTCGTCGGCGCGACGGTAACACAACGTGAATTACTTGTTTATCTACATTTTACACATTAAACACTAAATGAACATTGACTCTTATATTATTAAACATGCAAGAAAGTATTGGACAACGACAGTCGACGCGGCGTCCCCGCGCCTCCATAACAACTACCTATTATATTCGATGTGGATATTAAGGCTAGGTCGATTACAGGTATGTACACCTAAAACAAATTACATTGACACATACATAGATAAACACTGCATAAGCACGCATGCAAAAGATTTAGAGGCAAAAGTGGAAGAGCTCAAGCGAACCGTAGAGCACCACGGAGTTCGGCAGGTCGCCACACAAGCGTGGAATTTGGATGAAACAAATACCCTGAGGGACGAATACATTGTTATTTCAATGTAAGTGCGAAATAGAGAAGAGAAGGCGATGAATAGTCGAATAATCGATTGTCGAGTCTACACGCGTGCTAGAATCCTTATAATAATTTTGCTTTCATTTTTAAACAGATTACACCGTTTCGTTCTAGTTGTATATATATTATTTCAACTTTACACTTAAATAACAATATATCACAAGCTTCAACATATAAAACGGATTGTTTCACGACTCGTTCGTCTGCCGCTCGGTAGTTCATGACTTTTTGACCATACGTTCTGAAACGTCCGGAAACGCGCTTCACAGTTGTATCGAGGGCTGCCTTCCAAAATTTTTTATGAATGTATAAAAATATTATTGCTTATTACCAAGCACCAACGCGCCACTAGCCGACTACGTTCCGAAAAAATTTAGAATTCGAATCTCTCCTACAAAAATGTTGAGCGCGAATGATTGATACGAGTACATCCGAACAAAATTGTTATTGTTATTTATTTTGTTGCTTTTTATTCGCTATTCGGGGGCCGTGTGAGGGTGGTGGGGTGGTGGGGTGTATACAGGGGTTGTGAAACATCGTCGTAACAATGACCTTAGCTCAGCTACATCATGTATTCAGATAGTTTACAATGGTCGAGAGGCGCTCACTGCATCACGCACTTGCTCTCGATCTGCGACTTTAGTTCATTCACTTGCGTTTCGATGGTGTTTTTCAGTTCTGGAACGAGAAAAATACAAGTTCAGTAACATTTTAGTATCATTACGCAACTACTAAAGGTACGGTACTTAAGGCGGGGTACAAGAGATAGAGAAGACAAACTTTCGTCATAGGTACGTAAACAATTCTTTAAATATCATTACTGTATTTGGACTTTCCTCTAGATTAGATAGCTAGATTAGACCTGCAACGAATTTTAGAGGCCATTTTATTGTGTTAAGAAACCGGATAAGTAACTGTCGTGTGTGGTGGATAAGTAACTGTATCGTGTGATGGATAACCTATACCTTCTCGGTGTAGTGGCAGTTCTTAACAGCAGGTTCATAGAAGGTGGTACTTACTGGTGAACTCGTCCTGGTCTTCAAGCTCGGCCTCGGCCGCCAGTTCTTCAGGAGTCTTCTTCTTCCTCATCAGAGGGTTGTCGGGCTCCATGGGCTGCTGCTCCACCACCTCCTCCTTCTTCGGGATTTTGTACTGAAAGCAGAATGAAGTGGAACTTTAGCTACCATATAAAATCATCACGTCTAAATTCCTTACAGGGTATATCACTTAGTAATACCACAGATTAATACGGATGGGACACTCCGCAGCTGACGTATGAAGCTACAAGTACGCGGCGGGCTCGACTTGTCGGGCCAATTCAGTGCGGGCTGCCGCGCACCGGCCGGCTCGCACGGTCAGTTCGATACTCACTCACACGCCGCGTCGTAAAAGAAGACAACCCTAACGAGTCAGAAGGTATAAGAGTTACGCGATAGAAAGAGAGGCAACTTGTAGGTGAATATACATGTAGGTAATAAGCGTTGTGCGACCTGAATTTCACTTTATTGTGTCGTAGCAAGAATCGCTTTTTATTTAAATGATTTCGCGGAGTGTCCCATCTGTATTAATCTGCGGTAATACCGACATTTCACCAGTTATATTTCAGTCCCAGGTAATAGGGGGCGTAAGTGGTCGCGATCCTAAACATTGAGGGAATTGTGAAGAAGAAGAATAGGGGGCGAGCCTATTGCTATCAACCAGGCACATAGTTACCTTGATTTAGGCTCGGCTTCGGGCTGTTATTGAAGAATTCCTAGTGGAAATACGTTCTTTCGTACGTCTATTCGTACTACCGTTCTGTTTAATTGTGGTAGCTATTCGAGTATCTAATTCGGTACTAACAATCTGTCGATTGTTACATTTACTTATACTCGTGTGAATCATTTTGTTTATTATTTTAAAGTCACGTCTGCCTAACCTTTTCCCACTATGTTGGAGTCAGCTTCCAGTCTAACCAAATGCAGCTGATTACCAGTATTAAAATACTGGTATTCAGACTGTAAACATGGAGCGACTGCCTAAACATTGACAATGTCTCAAATAAAAGAAGAGTTGGTATCCGATAGCCAAGAGGCAGAATTTTCGGAGTTATCGTACTTTGGTACGATAACTCCGAAAATTCTGCCTCGATTACCGATGCTGACTTCCCGCCGATCGTCCGGCCATCTCAAACGAGTATTATTGCTTCCATCAAACTACCAGTTAATACATTATTCTGCCGTAACAAGCTATGACGGCTCCTCAGCGGAACCTCCGAGTTGCTAGCCGTAATTTCCCAAAGGTACAGCGCATTCGATTTCTGAACGCTCTGTGTTGCCACACTCAAATAGATTGCCTTCTTTTCTGTAAACTCGCGATTTATTCCCGCAGCTGGGACTAATGCAACCTCTATTTTATTGGAATGTTTTCTTTGCATTTTTTTATGTTTGTCGTCAAAGAGTTTTTGTTTGTTTGTTGTTGCTTTATTTAGGTGGGATGCTTTTGTGACGGTGTAGTTTCTCAACGGTATTGAACAGCAAAGTGTTTTGAAATTAATACGTTTGGTTCTTTACTAAAAGAAGACAAGACTAAGCTGTGTACGCAATTGGATGAATATTTGATGTTCTAAGATATACTAGCACCCTACCCGCAGTTTCACCCGCGTAAGTCTCGAATCCGTAGGAATATCGGGATATAAATATCCTATGTATTAATCTAGGTTATAAACTATCTGCGTGCCAAATTTCATCAATATCATTTCAATAGTTTTTGCGTGAAAGAGTAACAAACATCCATCCATCCTCACAAACTTTCGCATTTAATATAACATTAGTAAGAAGAAGGATAGGATAGGATATATAGATAAATTACTTGAATAAACAAAAGGTCCAGTTTAGGAGTAAAAGTTCTTACAAAGTTGGTGATACCTATCATAATATAAACCCTGTAATATTACAGGAAGCCTAAAGCTTGCGTTTCATATAAAGCGGTTCTGTCATATTATAACGATCGTCATGAACATCTGTGACGTTCAACAGTATTAGACATTAAGGTGTCACAAAACGCTCTGTATCTGGACACCCGTTATTGTGTGACCATTCACCGCTTTCTTAGGAAATTAAAGCTTTAGCGAACAGTAATAGACATCAAACTTGATTTAAATGTTCAAACGGTTCAAATGTTACATCGGTCCAATTGGTCTCGATGCGAAACTCGTCCAATATAGGAAATACTTCATACACATCGGAAAAGCAAATAGTCAAAGTACAAGATTCCAGGCATGCCTGCGATAGGCACATCCTGGCCCAAGTACATCCACTTAATTGTAATCCACGCCACTAAACCTCTAAGCCACTCCAGATCGATGACACAAAGAAGCTTAATTGTAATATAGAAAATTACACCGCGAGGCTCAGAGCAATCCTCTTGCCTTTAATCTCCAATTGATTACAAGCAGCGGGGACAGTCTTGGGAAGAATTTATTTTAATTTTAAAAGCATTTTTTCCGCTGGCAACCCTCTAGAGATCTCATTAGGGTTGTCTCAGTGGTAGCTGGAGATTGAGCGAGGCTTTGCGGGTATCGGCCTTAAATTAGATTTTTATTGCGATTTTTAAAAGCTTCTTCGTATTTTCTGTTATAATATTACCATGGGAAGAATGTTGAAATATGATTGGATCAATACTTAACCTAAGCTAACAAATATTCTTAGTTTTAAAACTATAAATAGCAGACAAGACGTGTCATCATGACATATCGATCGTAATCCTGTTATTAAGACTATTAGTGTAGATACTATGTTTTAGTGCAAATATTCTATTTATTATTACGTATATTCCTATTCAGTTTATTGAGTTTGTTCGTAGAATGAGAAATATTTTTTACTTAAAAGCATTGTTTAGCTGGCAGCTCTCAGGAGATCTCATTGAAGTTGTCTCAGATACTGAGCGAGGATTTGCCGGTGCTGATTGTAAATTGAATTTTATATCGTACATTTACAAGCTTCTTCGTAATCTGTCATAATCACAATGTTTTGATGGTTATAAAACTGGATAGTTATGGAACCAGCGCAAGTCTGCAAAATGTTCAGTTTGTGATGAAAATAAAATATGCCTAAACATATAGTGACATCTACGACACAGAATGCATTGATTAACAAATTGTAGTGATCAGATGTTGAAATGCGACAAACATTATTGAAATGCTTAATATTTTGTAAAAATATTCGTTCCTGGGTTTGGACCCAGGAACGAATATTTTTTTATATATAATATTATATTGGTATAATATTATATATGTACAGTGTATGTTAATATTAAATCCATTGACAAAAATGACATACGTATATACACGCGCAGAGCACAGGAACCAACAAAAAAAAAAAATTGGAGTTTATTTACAATATTACCACAACGAGCTTTATACATATTGTACCTCTGGCAACATCACAGAGAGAACATTTTCCTTAATACGTAGATGGCACAATTTAAAATAATCACCAGCTTAGCGATACCCGGGGAATCCCTGGGATTTGATTAATTAAATTGAGGCTGAAATATAGTCAGCTTTACTCGCAGTAATATTGTAAAAAAGAGTATTATATTTTTGGTGGTAAACAAAAACTTAAATTAAATTTACTTTGAGATAGTTGGGATTTAAATAATTATAAAAAACACTACTTGAAAATAAGAGGAATCTCTGCATTAATGTTTTAGATGAAAATGGTTTAACACAAAATAATTATAATATGATGTATTAAACATATATAATAACGTATGAAATAAACAAATCCTTTGTGGAAACCAACACAAACATAACAATTGCACAGCACAATGAATAAACAAATTTTCTGTCCCCTTCTGTCTTCTTCTCTTCTCTCCATCTCATCTTCTGGCGCAGTGTTAGCCTCAAAGAAGTCAACCTGACTCGATTAGGGAGTCGCGCTTTTATACGGACTCCCTACTAGAGTCAATTTAACATCCAAGAGCTCTGTCTTCTTTGTTCTGTGTCCTTCTTTCTTCTGCTGGTTACTTCTTGATGCTACATTTATGTACTGGTGGGGTATTGAAAATAGTACAAACCTAAACGTTGTGATTGTAAGCATTAGTTCAGGCGCCAATTCAAAACTTGCTAGAATTTGTATCATTCAATGTTTGTTTTTATTTCATAATATGTTATGTCGATTGAAATATACAGAATTAACTGATGCCTAACTGAACGGCACACTGACTGACTGACTGACTGATGACACGACTGATCTACATATAATATGACAATGAACTTGTGTGATGAACTGACCAAACCGCTTTCGAGAATAATAGAAAACTTTTCATGTTGGTAAATTCCATATGACTATATGGAAGTTACCAACATGAAAAGTTTTCTTTATAACATTTTATGAAAAGTTAGCATTATTCGACCAACCACTGACGTATTAATTAACTGCTAAATAAACAACAAAGCCAACAGTAGTTTATCCTCCATTACTTTTCGAAAACATTAATAAAAGTTTGAATTTAAAATTTGAATAAAACTGAACGCGATCAGCACATCTAAACTGCGTTCAAGAGATGTCAGTGTCAGTATTCCACAACAATTTTGACACTGACAGCTCTTGAACGCAGTTTCTATGTGCTGAACGCATTCAGTTTCATTGATGAGATTCGCCCTTAGGGGTAGTACCCTTCCCGTGAAGGAACACGGGTGGGTTTTAGTCGGTAGAAGTCTGACACGCCCTCCCGCTCCACCCAGAGCGGGAGAAGTTATTTGATGATTTCTCACCCAAAAAAAAGGGGTACACTACAATCAGTCAAATGAAAATCCTTACACTACAATCAGTCTGAAGTTTGACAGCCAAAAAGTCTGTTTATTCTTAACACTGCATAGAAATATGTAAGAAGCTAAAAGAAAATGTCTATGGTCGTAATCAATGCTACAAGCTATTTATTTTGATAAATCTTCTTATCACCTACCTACAGGAGAAACTGGTCAACTTATTCTCTTTTCAGAAACACAGGGAACAGTCTATAAAGCAGAATCTACATTATAGAGACGACTATACGACATAAATGAAAACACTTGCTATACTAATAATAATACTCGTACATAAGAGTAGGTATTTTAGAAACAGAAAATGTAATTACTATTTTTTTTTTGCTGGATAGGTATGCTCTTGACCTCAATCACGCCTGATGGGAGTAAGGAACGAGGAAATAGTAGTGATGGGCCGACTATGACTAAACTATTGGATACCTATATTTGGAATTTTCCATAAGTAGACAAGACTGTAGCAGTAGACTGGGAACGTCATTCAACGAAGTTTAATTTGTTGTAGTATTGTCATTTCCACCTTGTATAACAAAATTCTCTTGCCCCCATCTACTAAATAACCATAAACTAAACACTAAATAAAGTTGGCGATAGGTAAAAGTTTCGAATATCGGCGGCGTCTTGTAGCTACCATCATTAGCCGTTGTGATGCTTCCAATTTGCGCAAGATTGCCGCGTGGGGGCGCGCTAAACGTGTTACGAAACTCATCTGGCCAGAAATTGCGCGGCCACCGGTGTACGTAGGTACTTGTAGATATAGATAGGAGGCTTTTTATTCGATAGTTGTAGCGTCGTAGCGATGAGACGTATGCTATGTTGCGGGAAGTAGTGCAGTAGCGTTTAAAGAGTTGGAAATTATTACCACTTGATTTTTATAATAAAAAATAAGAATTTTGATTGCTATCAACCATATTAATAAGTAGCGTTAATTGGGCAGTTTTATTTAAGAAGGGTTTTTAGCTAAGCATTTAAATAAAGCTCTGTAAAGGCGTTAACATCTATAACTAAACCCCGATAAAAATAACTCTTTATTTAATGGACCACCTATTCTTTATTATTTCCGAGCTGTCCATGTGTGGAGCATACAACACTTACTCACACACTCACGTGCATACGTATAAAGAGATGGTGTGTGCGTGTGTGTGGTTGAGGCGCAAAATTGCCATGAAGACTTGTACACTTCATCGCCCATACTCGTATTATAATTTACTGGTTACCGTGGTATTGTCTTCGTTATTATTTTGACATGGGAGTTAAGCGTTGCTTATTACAAGCTTTTATTTAGTTTCACCTGCCCCGGAGTCTGTCTGTCTGTAATCGAATCTTGCAAGTTAAATTTGACCCAATTCCCGGTTTCCGATTGAGCTGAAATGTTACATGAAAATTAGATGACAATGCAATATTATTATGACATGGAGATGATCTGATGATGGAGCCGGAAGATGGCTATGGGAACTCAGTAATAAAATGACGCAACCCGAAGTTTGAGCTCGTTTGATTTGTCTAGACAAGGACTCCATCATAGATGATACCTATATAACCTAGATGATACCTAGATTAATAAAAGCTTGCTTTAATATATAGACAGGGTTATTTGTAAAACACCAGCAACCTCTTAAGGGGTCATTGTGAACAACTTTTACTATGGGACCAAACCTGAAATCGGGAAAAAGAAATCAGCTGTTCAGTACATTTATGTTCGCATAATTCGTCAAAATGTACTGAACTGCTGATTCTTTTTCGCGATTTCAGGTTTGGTCCCATAGTAAAAGTTGTTCATAATGATGAGTACAATGACCCCTTAAGAGGTTGCTGGTGTTTTACAAATAACCCTGTATTTCTTTTTTTAATAATTCACTTGTTCTTTCCACTCAATCAATCAATAGTCTTTATTTGTTCTTTATTTTTTTTTTTACATAGGATAAAAACAGCGTTCAAGATGTTACAAATTGTTAAATTGAAGTTCCTCTATGTTTTGCCATTTGGCGTACAAATATACATTTTTTGGAGGCTTTTGCCAATGAGGTAAATTAATTTATAATAATTCAGTAGTATCAATGTCATTTTTAAAAATGTAATTTAATAAAATGCACTAAGTAGGTAATGTCAATATTTAACGAAATGCGATAATGTCAATCAGTTACTGATAAGAAAAATGTTTAAAATTGATATTGTCCACAGAATTACTATTATAGTCATCATACATAAATAGCCATGTTACGAGTAGGTATATAAATCTTATTATGTCAAAGAAGTGTCATCAAAATATTCACTCAGACAATAGTCACATTTCTGTATTAATATGGTACGTAATTTACACTTGACATTTTCTAAATTTAGACTTTTTATTGAGCAAGGTAACTTATTAAATATTCTCTGGGCCATACCAAAAAAGCTATTTCTCATTAAAGCCGTACCTGCATACGGTACTACAGTAAATATGTTATTATTTTCACGACTTGACTACAGTACTGAACCGATAAGGAGAAATATAGCTTGTGGCAGTGGTTAGAGAAATATGGTTTATTCAAAAAAAAAAAACGACATCTTTTCACACTGCTAGTGGAGTCACTTTTCTCTATTTCGGTTACTTTATTATTAATAAAATAATATATTTTTATCGGTTGTGCTGTGTTTGGGTATGCGATGTGGAGGAATGAGGAAAATGTCGCGAGGAAAGTTTAGAGTTGGAATGTGGCTATAATATGAGTAGGGGAAGACTAAAGAAAAGATGGATGGACTGTGTGAAAGATGATATGGCTAGAAAGGGGGTGACTACCGAGATGACGACTGATAGAGAAGTGTGGAAGAAGAAGACATGTTGCGCCGACACCTAGTAAATTGGGACAAGGACACGAGAATGATGATGATTTATATTAAATATCAATTATGATTAAAATTATGAATAACTAGCTTTTGCCAGCGGCTTCGCCCGCGTGGATGTCAGAAATTATCCCACGGGTACCGTATTGTTTTCCGGGATAAAAAGTAGCCGGACCAGACTATTATCTTTGTGCCTTTCATTCAGATCCGTTCATCTGTTCTGGCGTGACTGAGTAACAAACAAACATCCATCCATCTAAACCTGCGCATTTATAATAGCAGTAAGGAACCAATGAAAATAAATACTGTAGGTATTAATCTCTCTATACAAGTACAAATGCAACCGTCCCTTTGTGTTGCGTGACGCATAATTGCTACAAGACCTTTCAATACACTACATACATGCATATCCTATATACGCAAATTACGTCACCATTGTTTGTATAGAAACGCAGTAAGAGGTTGCTCGCACACAACTGCTAAAATATGTGTGTGTGTGTAAACACGCAATTAATCTTTGTTAGTGTGCGTGTGTCGTGCGAAATCGCTATAAGATCGTTTATTCACACATTTGAACGTCTGTACGTGTAATGTATACATATGTATGTGTGTGTGTTATGGTGGAAAATTGCTATAGGGAAGTTTATGGGGCGCATGGCTTCGGAAAATGATGTGTAAAACGTTCGCAAGTACAGTTTGCATAAACAGGGATTTTCTACGCCTTTTTATGGGGAACTGCGCCGCGGAGACTGTACTTATTTTGAAACAAGCGACGTTTATTAAAAAAGTGTGAATGTAGTTTAATGCGGCTTATTCGACGTATATTGGGCTGTTTGATAACGTTCGATAGTAGGAGATAGGAGTTCATGTCGATAGTGTTGATGCAGTATATTGATCGTGTTCTGTTATTTAGTATATTGTAACAAGTAGGCTACTGTTATTTGCTAGTAGCTGTAGCGAGTTACTACTCGACCGCAATGGCAGTGGTTTTAAGGCCCTTTTTTGTTGTTCGTCGCATAGTTTTGTAATATATCATCTAATACTTTTGAATTTTGTTCGCACAATACTGTTTCTCTACAGAAAAAACATAAACCAGTCTTTGCAACCCGACTGGGTTATGTAGACGTGTTATGTACAACATGAAAACCCAATTAAAACGGCTCAACAAAACAAAACCAGCGTCTAATCATATTTGCTGTCGCTACCGACGTCGTGTGGCGAGCCTAATGTATCGGAAGTATTGCCAACGCGTCCACTGCGACACTTAGCGATACTTTGTTTTGCTCACTCTACGAGTACCTCTTCAGGTTTCATGGTCTCCTGGTACTTTGATATGGGGCTACTGAAGAATAGTTATAGTATACTAGTTGCCCGTATTGTCGTATCCTAGGGGACTTACTTTATGTTCAAGGATAAAAGTATTCTATATATAATTCCTCCAATAATGATGTAACAAATATTTTGGTTTAAAAGACTGTCCATGGAGTTGCTTGCCCGTTCATCTCCATAGAAATCTACTACGCTTTAGAATGGGCTTCATCTTTCTGACTGAACCAACTCCTTGGAAAAGTAAAAGTGCCTGTTATTGGGTTAATTGAAGTAAATGCTTTGTGTTTTGAGTTTGGACATGGTCTGTCGGAGTGACAAAGTACATGAATATGACATGAGGCCTGTGTTTCCCGCAATGTTAGACAAATATATATTTATCCACCCACATTTCTTATTTTTAACATATGATAAGGGAGGATAACCCAGAACCCCATGCTCAGCAGACACGCTCGCCACCACCAGCCAACGATTGAAACCTGGCATTCCTCAGAAACACTCAACCATTATGTAACTTAAACCGTTCACTTAGCGGATTATGTAAAGTAATATGAACATATCCAGCAAAGGGTCACCCGTCGTCTATAACGACTATAATACTAGTTATGGAGTTATAAAATTTACTAGGTCACAGGCCCTGCCAATGTTGAAGGCTGGCCTTTATTAGTAATTTTCCGGGCAAGCGATTATAGACCGTCTGTTCCAGCTGGCGATTATCCGCTTTCTGATCAATTAGCATTAAATAGCCTATTAACATGACGCTGTTAGATTAGAATTTTATTTGTTAAGGTTCTGTGGGTCTGTTCAACAAAATCAGTCATCCCATACATTTGGTCAAGTAGGTATTGAAGTTATGTATGGGACGACTGATTTTTTTTTTTTACGATTACGATGTTGGACCCCGGGAAAAAGTTGTTCAGCTTGATGGTCTGAAGCGCACCCTTAAGTTGGCGACACCTGTTCTCAAACACCCGGTATTTCTTATTTGCTATTGATATGCTGAGAAGAAGAAGGGGAAAATAAAAAAAACGTATCCCGAGGTTCGTTGTCATCAATTGAAGGTATTAGAAGCATCATAGTATTGTACCTGTTTGTTCTAAACACATATGCATGACAAGGATTTCTACACAACTAAGAAATAAAAAGAAAATCAATTTTGGTTTGAGAGCGCTGGTCGGATGGCACGGCACGCCAGCATTAGCGACATCATCCGTCGGGCTCTTGTCACCGCCGGGGCTTGGCACGCGACGATGGGAAGAGGCCAGACGGAATGACCTTAATGCCTTGGAAGTTGGGTAGGCCTTTGGAGTGGGATGCAACCTGTGTCGACACCCTAGCGCCATCCCATCTTCTTAGCACGGCGGGTTGTGCTGGGGCGGCTGCTGCAGGAGCAGAAAACCTCAAACGGCGCAAATATAGCAACCTTATTGGGAGCTATATGTTTGAGCCGTTTGGGGTTGAAACTCTAGGGCCTTGGGTCCGAGTGCTCATCGAGTATTTCGGGACATCGCCAAGTGTTGGTAGACTCTTCACGGGACCAGAGGGCTGGCCTATTTTTAGCCCAAAGAATCAGCATTGCCATCCAACGTGGCAATGCTGCCAGCCTTTTGGGCACTTTTTCCATTGACAGCGATGGGGATGAATTTTTTGATGCCCTATGAGCTCTTCCCCTTTTTATTTTTATGATTTTTTATACACTTGTACATAATATATATATTTATTTTTAGCTTGTACCTACATATTCTCCATCTAAGGAAACAATAAAGATGTCTCTTTAGAATATATAATAAACAAACAAATTTTGGTTTTCACTTCATGATGACGTTATCAAAATCGCCGATTCCTCAAATTAAAATTATTGCTAACTTTTAGGGCATTTATACCACGCAGTTCAGAAAGTTTTGCGTGAATGTTTTGACGCCCTGCATCCTCTTGGAGATCGGGGGAATGTTACAAAGAATATGTCATGTTAACTTCATCCCAGTAACTATGAATATTCTCTTACTAAGGCGAAAGCGCCAGGGTAGCCCGCGAAATTCAAATTCTGTTACGTATTCTGCAATTTGCTAGTCAGTATTAGGTTTTATGTTGATCAAATTATGATTCACGTCCGTAGCAAGTACGTATTTACAGAATTATATTCACTTAAGTCATCAATACATTTCTATAATATCAGGTAATCCTATTGAATGACTATTTCATGAAATCTTGACATTTGAGGATTACAATAACTTAAAGAGCTTACTTATTTTATTGATTAGAGAGATTTTTTCAGATTTTTAGAGAGATTGATTGATTAGAGATTACTTATTTTATTGATTATAATTCTGTAAATACAACTGTGTAATAATATGTGTTACGGTCGCGAATCATACTTTAATCAACATACAACCTAATACTGACTTGCAAATTGCAAAAAAACGTAAGTAAATTTGAATTTCGCGGGCTATCCTGGCGTTTCCCCCTTAAATATTCTCATTAATAATTCCTACACTGATGCCTGTCAATAATTCACTGAAACTATTCAATAATTTCGAATAATAGATGTTGTACAATAACGTCTATCATAATGAAAATGATTAGGCTGCCTATTGTTAGTCCGTAGCCAATAACCATTTAATAAATAATTTACGTAAAGGCTGGCAACATTCACGCACTGTGTTGCCAGTCACGCGATTACAATTAACGTTTTACGTCGGTTTGTTTGTAACTGCCGTACTTGTGTCGTAGGTTAATGAACTAGCGATTGTACGTATAAACTTGAAGGGTTGGTATATTGGCCACCAACTTTATTAGTTAAAAAAAATATATTACAATTATGTCAAATTCGATTCACTATTTAGCCGCTAGCCAAAATGCGTAGGTTCGTGGACTCGTGATTTCCATTGTTGAACTTTAACTGTATAGACATAATTATAGTTCCATTGTTCTATTTTGATAGTGTTCATTTGTTTAATTTTACTGCGTAATTTATATTTTGTCATAAACAAAATTAAACTGAAACAATTAGATTGCGATTCACGCAGCCCATTGGATAGATAAATACAGCCCGCGGCACGTAAGTTGGCAAGAGTCGTTAGATGCGCAGAAGTCATTTTTTAGATCTCTATGGTCGCGAGCGGGACGCGGGGAATGAGGTAACATCATTCCGAGCGCGCGATTGGTTGGTCAGTCGACCCTTGTCTCTCGCGTCGCGTCCACGTTCCATTCGCTCACGAGTACACTTGCGTGCACTAAAATTGTAACATTTGTTTTTTTTTTTGAGCTTTTGTTACAAGTTCTTGTTATTGTTTTGTTTGAATTTTTAAATTTAGATAATGCCACAAACAAATACCATTTTACGTAGACATGCCAGAAAAATGGTTTATGATGTGTACTGTTACATATTTTGACGAATTATGCGAACATAAATGTACTGAACTGCTGATTTTTTTTTTGCGATTTCAGGTTTGGTCCCATAGTAAAAGTTGTTCATAATGATGAGTACAATTACCTCTTAAGAGGTTGTTGGTGTTTTACAAATAACCCTGTATATTTTATTTATTACTCCTAATATACTTCACGAATTCTTCTCCTTTCTTTAACTTTCTTCTAAATAGTTATGTTTAAAAATAAATTATGGTAATAACCACAGAATAATGACAAGCAATAAAAGTGACCATTTTTTTGTTGCAATAAGTGTAGCATGCGCGAACTTACCCCCACTACGCCAAAACCTTGCCAACTTACGTGCCGCGGGCTATACACCGTTCGATCGGGTTCAAAGGCAAACGATCATCATCAAGACAGCTGGCTGATGATGGCTTACTCAGCTACACTTCATTTATAATTAGAGAACGAGAAACCTTCAATTAATAAGGAAATATCAAACACAAAGTTGTACCAATAAAACATGGGTTTATTAATTAGATCAAAAGTACTAGGCTACCATAATCCGAACAGAGCTAAGCTACACTTAATTAAGGACTCGTCATCAAAGTCCGTACGTCACGTTCGCGCGAACATTTGCGGAAAGTTGCGACAACTCGCGTAAAAGTTTCGTTACTGCAAGTTTTAATTGTAGGGTCAGGCCGGGCCCCAGTGGGGGAGGAAAACGTAATGTTCATATTAAAGGGAATTTGGAGGAATAAGTGCTTTTATTAAACGTCGATGGTGAGTAAGAATTACCTACAAGTTTTTTTTTAGGGTAAGATTCGATTTAATCAGGAACGGCCAGTTTCTTTGCTCATTACTGTATCGGCGTTGGGAGAAACCGACAATGCCTTTATGCTGCTTGAAACAGCACGTTCTTCGTAGTTACGTGTTTTGCATAAAATCGATTACCTACTGAACAAATGAGAATGCCCCTCAAAGTTATATTTAAACGCTCTATAGGTACAATTTTACCTCGAAGGTCTAAATAACTTAAATCAGTACTGTCATTTAGTAGATGACAGTACTGATTTAAGTTATTATTAAACTCTCCACAAAATAATAGGTCCGTTTTGACAGCCCATATCGTTTCATATGCCAAAGAGAGACAAACATAGCGGGACAAACAGGGACACCCTCATGTCAAAACGGGCCTATTATTTTGTGGTGAGTTTAGTGCTACAAGAAAGAGACACTCCTACTTACCTACCCACGGAAATAGAGGGAGCTTTTCAATCCTGGAGTGTATAGACAAAACATCAAAGGTATCATTGAACTCTCCATGAGTGGCAATACCTGACACCAAGTGATAGAGAGGTTTTAATAAGACCACGAATCAAGTTTACCGACGAACTCAACAGATGGCGACACTGCTAATTGGACCCATTTTTGCAAACAAGAACCAACCCACAGTATAAGTGCTGTGGGTTGGTTCTTGTTTGCAAAAATGGGTCCAATTGTGTTAGTTGATGGATGTCAATCGTATCAGGACATAATTATTTTAGACTAGCTTTTGCCCGCGGCTTCGCCCGCGTAGATGGTAATTATCTCACGGGAACGTACGAACGGGATAAAAAGTATCCTATGTACTAATCCAGGTCATGGTCTACCCATCTGCCAAATTTCATTCAAATCCGTTCAGCCGTTTTAGCGTCAAAGCAACCAAGTATTAGTTAGGATGATACTTTGGTGTGTGGTGTCAATAAAACTTTATATAAATTGGTAAGATTTTGGATATAGCCATTTAATTGATTTATTATTATTTTATTTTATCTTTTTTTTTAGCAAGCTGGCTTTCTGTAATAAAGGTTAGGAGCTACTTCAGAGAATATTGACCGAATAACAATGCTTGGCAATGGATTGGTGGCCAAAGTATTTGGCTGTCGATATAATATGGAGAACATAATTAGGCCTAATTCTGATGTTGACATCTAAGATGTTTGCTACACATAACGATGATGACTTTTCGCGTTCTTGACAATGAGGTCATATCGTCAGAAATAAAGATAAAAAGGCAGTTTACCAGAAAATAACCCGCCAGGACAGTTTTCCTCAAAGATTCAAGCATCGTATTTATTTGTTTAGACATATTGTGAGGTCGCATTGCACACAAGTGAGATGTATCGCATTACAACCCTTTGACTGAAGGTTTCTGAACGTAATCTTCATTTAAAACCTATGTTGTCCTTAATTTGGTAGCGCATTTTATGATAACTTTGTCTTACAATCTATTCTTAGTTCCTTCAAAAATTTTGGAAATTAATTATGATTCCTTATTATAAAGGTAGTAGATGCCATTGGAATACTTCGATTTACCCTTAAAATGTATTACACTGATTATCCATGATTAGCAGTTACATACAAAATACAAATTGAAACATATTTATTTCAAATAAACATTATGTCGTACAATAGGCCGATGTATCTTGGCAGGTGCGAACTTCGCACAGAAAGCTGCGCACTAACCTTTTTTTAGAACCATGCGCGAAACTTCTTAGTGCCTATGTTCGGACTTGCCAAGATAAATCGTTCATAGTGTACATAAATTGAGGTAGCCCCAGTAAGTTAAGGCAGCCACAGTAAGTTGAAGCAGCCACAGTAAGTTGAGGCAGCTCCAGTAAGTTGAGGCAGCCCCAGTGAGTTACAATAGTAGTTGAAATTAGGACTATTGTTGCTGATAACAATGCAATGCTTTTACCTAAAAATAAATTTATTTAACCTTAACTTTGCATAAGTATAACCAATGAAGCAGCAAGACAACTAACCCTTTTTCTATTGATGAAACTATTATTTTTCAAATAACAGAAACTTTAGACCGTTATTTTGACGGTGGTAGCAGAATAACCTTGGTAAGCATTCTAGATGATAAACCCATCATTAGTACTCGCAACCGGCGTGTGCGTGTTTAGATGTATGGCCATAAACGAAGGAAAAGGCGTATGTAAGGATCGTATCAGGCGGCGTTCTGCAGTTTCTGTTTACCCCCATGGGAAGCAAGCGTGACTTTATTTATTTATGTATCAAGTAGCAATAAGTACTACCTATCCTGCTAACAACCGACAGCGATTTGAAAATCGCTGTCGCTCATACGTGTGACCCCACAGGCACCCAACTCGAAATTACCAAGGGTCCTTTGACGTAGCCATTTAGGGTACAAATTTTATTAGCGAGGGAAAGCGTCGCAACACTTCGGCAGAGCGGCGGCGACGTAATAGCTCAACTAATACTCCGAGCCGGGAGTAATGTAACTGTTGCAGTTTTAAAGTGACTCCAATTACGAAGCGCTCTGTATAGATTGTTGTACAGCGATCGTGTTTTGTTTTGATAGTGAGGAAACGGAACATCTTTAGGTAAGTATTGCCTAAGTAGGTATATTGATCGTAACCAAATGACCTGGGTATGAAAATAATCAGAATGAATCCAGGTGAAACAGTAACAAGAATCCTGTTTTTGTAATTTGGTTGCTTAAAATGCTTAAAAGTGTGCGGCCATTCCCGTATTTTTAAGAAAGGTCACTTTCTAATTTCTGTTTCAATCTGTCAAACATACCTCGAATTGGTTGATTGTCGCTGAGATGAGTCTGCAACTAGATTTTGAACCCTTTTCAACTACAGGGCCTGGCCTGCGGCCCGCGAGGGAATATTGCTGTGTGATTGGAGGTTAGCTTTGATCGCACAGTACAACCTTTTGTTCTTTAGAAGCGAAAGGAAATAATACTCGTAAAGTTGACAGTGCGTGTAGTGCGACAAATGTCTCGATCCCTTCGGGAAATACAGGCGTAATGTTATGTTTTTTACAGAGAAAGAATTCGGGAATATCCCGACCGAATTTATATTTGCGGTTTGTTGATGAGGTTCTTGATTAAGATCGAAACCGGCACAGATATGTTAAGACAGACACTAGTCTGAGAAGTGTTGTAAGTTAAGTAACATCGCATTTCCGCTGTCATTCAGAGACAAAACTAAATAGTGGTATCTGTAGCTGTCTTTTGACACCCAAACGGAACACAGATGCTTTCCCAAGACCATTTATTTTACAATGAGCTACTACCAAAGAGAGAGAGAGAGAGAGAGTCTGCTACATTACAACTCAAGTCAACAAAATAATATAAAATCGACATCACCCAATCATTCGCCGCCAATCTAGTCCTAATTTGAGTCACTTTTCTCGCGGCAACTTCTGGGCTTTTTACGCGCGTAAATTGCTCGTAATTTGACGCGAGAGCTTCACAATGGTAGCCGCGGTAAATTACGCGCGTAAAGTGGCACTTCGTCTTTACGCCGGTTAGAAAAGTTAGGGAGGGAAGGGAAGGGGTAGTAGGGCGTCTAGTGGTACTTATTTTTATGGAAAAATGTGGTGAATATTGTAGTGCATGTAATGGGGTTAAGTGGGGGTAACTGGTGCATTTTAGTTTTTAGAATGAGGAAATGTGAGCTGAAAGTAGGAACTTTAATAGAGCCTGCATGTTCAGTAGTTCATGTTGATGGGCTGATGAAGTGATGTTTGATGTACATACGTATATTTGATTTTACATAGGAAAAAGAAAGAGTTTACAGTTCAGTACCGGGTGGAAACTGGATAATTGTTGCCTGTGCAAAAAATAATCTTACAAACAATTTTATATACGACAGTGATAAAAAGCATAAACCTCCACTTGTTCGGGGACTTTCTTGCCTATCGCAATATAAACTACAAGCTGTTGCCAGCGACTTCATCCGCATGCAAGTCACCTATACCACGCATTATATTCTATGATAATTTTTGAAATCGGATAAGTAAGTACTTCCAGATTTCCAGAGATTACATCTTATAAACAAACCATTTTTAACCGACTTCCAAAAGGAGGAGGTTCTCAATTCGTCTGTATTTTTTTTTTGTTTTTTTATTTTTGTATGTTTGTTACGCGATTACTCAAAGACGGATGGACCGATTTAGAAAATTCTTTTTTTGTTTGAAAGGGTATACTTTCGAGGTGGTTCCATATAAATTTTATTAACTTTGCTTGGGGAGTTTTTGAGTTAGCTTCAATAATGCGTATATTTCCCACTTATTTTATATGGATGATGTGATGATGTTTTAATAACTTCCTATCACTGTTATTTACATGGCTATATCTACAATTATTGTGCTCAATTATGTATTCGAATTTGTGTGGGGTAGGTTCCACAACTAAAAAGTGAAAAATAAAAACTTTTTAGCAAAAAAATAAAACCGACTTCTAAAACAAAACACTACAAAGTGAAAAATAACTTTAATTTCGGAAGTCGGTGGCAAAAAACGAAAATACAAAACCAAAGACACCGACTTCCGAAATTAAAGTTATTTTTCACTTTGTAGTGTTTTGTTTTAGAAGTCGGTTTTATTTTTTTGCTAAAAAGTTTTTATAGGTCGTTATATTAGTTTCCATTTCCTAACTTGCCGCGTTACCATTAATATTTTTGAAGAAATCTATACGATCTCACGCTATTCAGAGTTTGAAAAACCTACATCTTAATTTCAAATGTAATCTCTCTCTCTGCGTGTTTACGTTATGCATGTATACGTATGTTCTACCAGACAACACGGACATTAAAATATTAGCATATACAATACATATACCCCACTGCAAAGATATTGTATTTGTGTACTTGCCTAGCAAGGTGTACCAATTATGTAAATGGCAGACACCAGGAGGCGCCACCGGCGTAGTTTGTGATTCCATTTGTACAATTGAATGTATGTTTCTGTCCAATTGAAATTAGTGAGACTTGTGTGTGTTCCTAACCCAAGGAAGGTGTATGTTGGTAGGTATGTTTCTATGTAACTTCTTGAGTTGATTTTGATGTTGAAGATGGAACTGAATTAGCTCTTTGACAGGAGGCGCAAGCAAACATGTATTGTATATAACTGGAGGTCTAGATCTAGTCTAGTGGTCGCAAGCGCTGCTGTCGGGCAAACTATTATTGGGTTTTTCTATCAAGAATTTGTCAGTAGTAGCCCGGAGTCTGGATTTGTGTCGGTTGATGGCAGGAGGCACACCGCGCGTTACTTAGCAGTTAACATTACTTATCAGTAATGTTAACTGCTATGTAAGGCGCAGAGTGTACCTAATACTACTCTCTCTTGAAGAATATACCTAATACTACCGTATTAGGTACACTCTTTCTTGAAGAATATACCTAATACTATCGTATTAGGTACACTCTTTCTTGAAGAATATACCTAATACTATCGTATTAGGTACACTCTTTCTTGAAGAATATACCTAATACTACCGTACTAGGTATATTCTCTCTTGAAGAATATACCTAATACGACCGTATTAGGTACACTCTCCCTTGAAGAATATACAGACGTGATGTAGGTTACGTTGGACAGGCAAATAAATTAATTTTATTTGATTCATACTGATTTTATGAAGATTAGGGTCCTAAATTAAAACTATATTATATTTTTTTAAATAATAATTTACATATGTAAATTATTATTTAAAAAAATTTCACTTATGGATGACAGGATGGTTGATCTTCATAACTTGCACATAACTTGCCATTTCTTTCGAACACATAATTTTTATTCCTGAACATTGGATATTATCTTCTTGGAGAATTTGAAAAATCCAAGCTAGAAATATTAACCCAAACAAACTGTACCACAAGAATCTAGCTTTATTTATTTAGTTTATATTTCATAACATAACATCATAAAATACTTCAGCGGCTAACTTTGAGCACAAAGTAGCTAAGCTTTCAGCTTAGGATTTATTCAAAAGCGCTGAAACGCTAAAAGCTCCGAAATTTTGTTTTTGGAAACACTACGTGTTTGTGGTTCTTTTATTTATTTTGTATAGGTACGTAAAATGCTTTATTATATTATACACAAGTGAGTTACTTGTTGTATTCACTTTATTTTGATTGTTTTTGGTTGAGAGCTATTTGGTCTTTCAGTAGGTTCTACATGTAGTTCCCCAGAAAATTAATACGTAGATACAGACAAGCTTGAATAATGCGATTCAATCGTCTAGTTATTGGGTGAAACTAGATACTATTTTTCTAGAAACCAACCAATACGGTAAAACAACGCAATCGTAGTTAATAAAAATGTTTGGATGTAACATATTTCCTTAAATTAAACAAAGTGTAGTCTTTGTGCTATTATACAGAGGGGCTCGTGGCTAAGTAGTTACAGCCGCACGGGTCGATCGATCAGGTTAAGCTACGCTTGCCGCGGATAGTCCGTGGATGGGTGACCATATTTACATACCAAGACCCCGCCGTGCCTCAGAAAGCACGTTAAGCCGTTGGTCCCGGCTGTTATTCGTGCATCTTTGACAGTCTGTACGGGTCGTCAGAAGCCCGAAAGCCTGACAACCAGTCTTACCAAGGGGTATCGTTTACCCAGTAACTGGGTTGTGGAGGTCAGATAGGCAGTCGCTCTGTATAAAATACTGGTATTCAGCTGCATCCGGTTAGACTAGATGCCGTTCCCAACATCGTTGGGAAAAGGCTAG
Source organism: Dicycla oo (assembly GCA_948252095.1). Classification (NCBI taxonomy): domain Eukaryota; kingdom Metazoa; phylum Arthropoda; class Insecta; order Lepidoptera; family Noctuidae; genus Dicycla; species Dicycla oo. The sequence continues at coordinate 856,751 of OX411732.1, read as the reverse complement.
GCAGATGATGACTACAGGTATTAGTATCTAGTTTGGTTAAAGGTTATTTTGAATTAATTTATAAGTATTTGTAACTATTCTATTGCAACCCTTTTTCGACTTAGTCCCTTCATAGAACGTGAATTGAAACATTTCTTTCTACCAGGGAAATTGAATTTCCCTTCAAAAAGGGAAAATAACACAACATCCTCAAGTTAATCCCTTTATATACAACTTGTTGTTTGTAACCCGTCGCTACACAGGGTGTTTGCTTAAGGCCGGACCAATCGCGTCCCCTTTAATCTCATACGTAAACATTGTGTGCGTAGGTTATATTATTTAGTATTAATTTTTTTTGCACACACCTTGTATAAAATAATTTGGTTTCGATATTTAAGGGATTGTTGCTGAGCATTGAGCAGGTTTTGACAGTAAAAGGATATTACTATTGTACCATAGATATATTAACTACACAAGTCTCGATCTCGTGAGAATATCGGGTATATAAAAAGTAACCTATGTGTTTTATCCAGGTTATAAAAAAACCGTTCAGCCATTTTTGCGTGATTGGGTAACAACGGTTACCGACGAACAAGAGCAGGCGTTTAATAGGCAGGTGTGGTTAAATTATTTCTTAAATTAAACTCCATATTCTTTATTCTTAATTTTCTAAACGTTATGTTTATTTATGTGACGGCACGTAAATATAAAGTTTATTTATTTATGTAAGCCCGGATCCATTAAATTAATTAATATAATTAGTTTAATGTCCACACCACATTTTCATTTTTTACATTTTTATCTTCTTCTTTCCGCCCGGATGAAAAGTGATACGACCGAAATAAAACGTGTCAGGAACGTTCATTATGTTGAGGAGTTCCGTACAGAAACCAGTTATAAATTTAACCTCACTACCTTGAATTTGGAAGGAAACTGTCATAGGTCTGCAGTCGCTTTTAGCTTTAGTTTTTGTGTTGATTTTTATATCTTTCAATAAATCAAATGTTTTATTTAAACTCACACATACACACACACCATCACAATTACACACACATACATGCATACCATACTAGGCTATCTACTGTTTTTGGAATTACTATTAGTTTTCATAATGTATTCGATTTTATTGCATACTCTTTTTCTAGTATATTGCGAGTGGATTTGATAAAATTAAGGAATTTACTGTAACGTATAATATATGTAATAACATGTATGCGTAAAAATGTAAACGGAACGAAGAAGCCTGGATCTTCACGACACAGGGAATCCTAGTGTGAGTTCCAGGATTCAACGTCTTTGAATGCAATTTCTGAAGCAATAAATTATTCTTATTCTTATTCTATAACAACTTTACATCTAAATATAACTCGAAAACTAGAGCAATACTAAATTGAAAACGTCACGTATTTGCACAGCACACTTCGAAAAATGCGAGCAATCCATAATATTCTATATTAAATTCCGCGCCAATATCACCCCTATTATGTACCCCTAGAGCCTTAATAAAGCGCTGAACGGAATCTTCAATTACAATCCTCACACTGGGGTACCACGGAACTCCATAAAAATGTCGTGGTCCGCATACCGTGGCTTGTGAGGATTATTAGAAATTTTTAATTAAGAATAAGTGAACCCCACCCGAGGTTCTTTTGTTTCGTAAATGAAGACGCGATTTTATTCCGCCAGCGATTTATGTCAGTTTTGGGTCAATTTAAATGTTATAAAGGCGGTCTTAAAGAGATTTTTTAATTAGCCGGATAGCTTGGCGGGTTGTTCATTGTTAAATTATCCTTGACATGCTTGTGCTGGTTTTACATTTATTTTTGGAGCTTTCGAGAGTTAAACGGGCATTCTGGATGATGTTGTTGTACAGGCAATCTGTCTTAGTTTATTATGGATTTCTGTGCTCATATATTGAGAGGAAACTGGATCCATACTGTTCACAATTTTGCTGAGTAGATATAAAAATTCAACACAGAGAAGTTAAACTTTTGGACCGAAATAAACTGATGTTTTATCGAAAAACGTTGTATAGACTGACCACAATACACGCCTCATTAATCTATGTAACCAAACCAATAAAAACATATTTATAAAGTCATCACTCAATTTTTCCAACCACTCAATTACCGAAAAACAGAAATATAAAGGTGATCCAACACTCGCGGCTGGAGCGCCCTCGACGCGCGTCGAACAAATTATCTGACATGTGTGGAAGGGCTTTGAGGAGGCTTGACATACTTCCGCGAGTCTGTACTTGTTTGTGCGACGGCACCGGCTAGGTATTGTGTGAAGTTGAAGTTATGTTAGTTTTAGGAGGAAGTTAAAAAAGTAGCAAAATTTGGTGATTATGTAGAATTAGTTAATGATCTTAAAATCTATTTAGAAATACCATGTTTTATTTATTCACACACCTATTTTGACCTGACTGCGGCGAAGCCCAAAAGGAGGGTTATATGTTTGAGCTGTACGTATGTATGTATGTCCGTTTCTTTTACGTTGTTCTCTCGTAACTCCTAAACTAATGAACGGATTTGGATAAATTATACGTCTTTAGATTTAACTTGGTAGCGCGAGTGTCACTGGCTATTTTAAAATAAAAAAAAACCGGCCAAGTGCGAGTCGGACTCGCGCACGAAGGGTTCCGTACCATTATTGGACCATTAGACTGGCCTGTTGGTCTAGTGGTTAGTGGCCCTGACTGCTATGCCGGAGGTCGTGGGTTCGATTCCCACCCAGGACAAATGTTTGTGTGATGAGCATGATCATTTGTTCTGTGTCTGGGTGTAATTTATCTATATATGTATGTATTTAGAAATATATAAGTATGTTTATCAGTTGTCTAGTACTCATAACACAAGCTCTGCTTAGCTTGAGGCTAGACGGCGTTGTGTGATAGTTGTGGAATATTATTATTATTATTATTATTATTATCTATAAAAACGCCAAAAAAATCATGTTTGTTGTATGGGAGCCCTATTAAATGTTTATTTAATTCTGTTTTTTAGTATTTGTAGCGGCTACAAAAATACATCATCTGTGAAATTTTTAACTGTCTAACTATCACGGTTCATGACAGACGGACAGACAGACGGACAGCTGAGTCTTAGTAATAGGGTCCCGTTTTACCCTTTGGGTACGGAACCCTAAAAACAAATGGTAAAATGGCGGATTTGGGGTGCCATATTGTGGAGTTCGATATTTTTTCTTCTAATACCATAGAGTGGGATATCAAAATGAAGGGTTTTAAAAGGTGGTTACAAAAATATATACAAGTTATATGGTTAAAAGTAATTCGAAGTAACAACTCGTAACAAAGCTTTTAAATAACCCTCACGACCAAAACTCTTTGCAAGAACTAAATCATCTGAGAAATCTTTCACATTTGTAAACTAAAAAGCTGGAAATAAAAAAAAATAAAAATCTAAAAAACCTAAAAGCTAAAAATTAGCCCATTCTAAATTAAATAAAAGTTGGAAGCAGGCGGGTCCCATTTGAGTTTAAAAATATAAAAATGGAACGGGACCCGCCTGCTTCCAACTTTTATTTCATTTAAAGTGGGCTTGTTTTTAGCTTTTCAGTTTTACCGCAGCTGGGTTTTTGTTTTTTTAATTACTTTTTTTATTAACAAAGATTGATTTCAACGTCATTCAATTGCACACACTCTGTATAACTTATTCATCATATTTTATTCCTCATATACATCTTTACTGTTTACCTGATCGAATTACGCTATTCTTCACTTCCATCTATGGATTTCATTTCTGTTACCATATTTTTTGTCTATACCTTCATTCCCATATGTCTTTGTTCCGTCACTAACTATCTTCTCTCTACTCTTACCTTATCCCTGATCTCCTGGCGCATCTTCTCGCGCTCCTCCTCCATCTTGCGGTGCTTCTCCTTGCGCCGCTCCTCAGCCTCACGGATAGCTTCTTGTCGTTCGCGTTCCGCTTCTTCTTCCTTCTCCTTATCGTCGCTGTCGTCGCCATCACCACCGACTGCCCCTGTAACAAGGGAGAAGCCCATTTTCAAAGATGTTTCATAAGGTTTTATACCTTCTTTATGGAAGGAACGCCATAATTAACCATAACCGCCATAACTAAAGACAAAATATCGGTACGTGTGTGTTTTATATTCAAGACGAATTTGCTTAAGATTATTATTTTTAGGGTTCCGTACCCCAAAAGAAAAAACGGAACCCTTATAGGATCATCCGTGTGCCTGTCTGTATGTCTGTCTGTGCGCCTGTCTCAGCCAATTTGCACCGAATCTAATGGACTGATTAAGTTGAAATTTGGTACACGTATTCAAATTCAAATTCATTTATTTGTCTGAACATTACATTGTACATTACATGGTCTTAAATTAGTAAATGGTATGAATTTCTGTGACAGAAATTACACTATTGGTTGCGACAGACGGACAGACAGACAGACACACGAGTGATCCTATAAGGGTTCCGTTTCAATTTTGGGGGGCGTCCATATCGCTTACGTACTATCAATTAATATCAGGCAAGTCTGTAACTCCAATGCTGGCTTTCGCGCTCCTCTGCGTCAACTTGTGGTTTCCTACAACACTAGATTCGAGAACTTTAATATATTTAATCTAACAGCACGTCAATTTAGGAAATCTGTAGTTGATTCTATCTTAGCTTTATAAATTATTAAGTGGTGTATTTTTTCCCTTTTTATATCCCATAAATTTTCAAGAAAGCATTCATTCAATCAATCAATAATTTTATCTTTCACTCCATTCACTCATGTATTCCGTTTTTATTTTTATCTCACGTAGTATTAACAATCAACAGATTATTAATAACAACTTTTACTATGGGACCAAACCTGAAATCGCGAAAAAAAAAATCAGCTGTTTAGTACATTTGACGAATTATGCGAACATAAATGTACTGAACAGCTGATTTCTTTTTCGCGATTTTAGGTTTGGTCCCAAAGTAAAAGTTTGAACAACTTTTACTTTGGGACCAAACCTGAAATCGTTAATGATGAGTACAATGACCTCTTGAGAGGTTGTTGGTGTTTTACCAATGACCCTGTATACCTACGTATATCTGAATATTATTGTAAAAAAGGGTACTTTCTTTTTGAACTATCATCATGACTAATTAGGTCGACAAAACGTCAAGTCTTTCAAAGATCAAAAAAAGCGATGCCACTCCAAACTCAAGAATTTCAAGCTTTACTATTTAATTTAACTCGCCTACTTATTTTCTGCAAAACAGTGAAATAAAAACGAGAAATTCAGGTACCCGTTAATGTAAAGTGTGTACTTTTAGGATCGATTGTTCTTTAACAAACCCCTTATTAAGTAATCTTGGAATAGAATTGATAAAAACATGGTCAGTACTACAGAAATGTTATTTAGGAAGCTAAAGAAATACTAGCATAAAATGTTAGGTGGAAATTGTATTAAACTTTTGTGAAAATTGTACTTACAAGATTATGTTTCGATATCCGATATCCGAAGGGAACTAAATACGGCAGTAAGAGTGGCAACCTTCAAAAATGGTATGAGGATAAGAGGAGCAGAAGTTTCGAGTTTTTGATAGCCATCGAATAGTTTATTTCGATTTTCAGGTTCAAAAAATCACAACTGTAGTAAACTCACATTACGTGAACATAAGAAGAGAACACCCCACTACCCCTTACTACCCCACATCCGGCACAACTGAACCAAGATAAACTAATTTAAAAACAATTTCCCTCATCAGAAGAACGCATTGAAATTAGGAAACACATTTACCCCGCTAACCGCTCACGGACGGTCTGAACCGCCTCAAACCAGTTCCATCCGGTCGAGTGGTCGATCTAACAGGGCTGCTATTCAAAAATCCATTTCACGTCAATCTGAACAATTCGCACGTCGAACGCACGCGTTGGCGCGAACGCTTCGCATACAATTTTCTATTCTGTTGAAAAAAAAATGGTCGGCGATTTTTTTTGCATTGTCTGTGGCTCGTGTTTAGAATATGTTGATAAATGTGCGGGTATGTATGGAGTGCTTATTGATTTGTTTGATTTGCATGTGTTTCAAGTAAAAAAAAAAAACAGTAAGTTGTAAAAATCAAATAGGTACCGGATTAAAATAGTCTAAAAAATAAGCTGTGTTATTGTTCTGATCCGTAAACTATATCCAAGATTCTTACGGTACATTAAAGGTAGTAAATACACTGGTAATACCTACTGTGTGTAAAAATGTTTATATCATTTCTTTACGTCTTGGAATATAAAAATGTAACTTGAAATGGGGTTTTCATAAGCTCCTTACAAGAAATTCTTGAAAGCTTAGACCTGTCTGTCGTTTTGCAGATAAACATAAAAGTAGTTTTTACTCGAATTCCACAATATAATATTTGAATTTACAAGACCAGACTTCAAACGAGTGACATTTTTTTGCAGAAAGTAATTTGATAGAATTGAAAAAGGTGCGACTTCAAAGTAAATAGTTCGGTAATAGCCTTAAAATATAAAGAGAGTAACTTCCAAAATGTCGCCACTTCCTAAGTGCGTCTTTAGCCATAACCTCTACACTCTCACACTTCATCAACCCCTATACTATCCCTTACATATCCGGCTCATCTTACAAACCACACACGCGCAATAAGCATTCCGACTGCCAAAAGAGTTCCACTCATTTCCATATCGGGCACCGAACAATGTCCCGCATTCAATATCGAACGTAAACGAATTCCGACGGCGAGGCGTCTCAACAATTCAATTTGCTCTCGCCTCCCCAATAAATGATTCCCATTAAGAAAAAGGCGGTCGTACATGAGCTATTATAGAACCTCTAATTGATCGCATCGTGTCTCTGACAGAATAATGAGTTCGATTCAACAATTCAAATTCAATAATTTTCGAGTGGAACTGTGGAACGCCTCGCGTTCGGGTTGCTTCGGCGTTTTTTAAATTAAATATCCGTCTAACTTTGCGTTCTGTGAATATTAATAAGTTATTTTTAGATTTAAATAATAATGAATTTGTTATTTGTGTTGCGTTATGAATATATTTTTTGCCTTCATATGAATAAGGTGAATGAATTGAATTGGATTTTTTTGGGGTAAAATGTGTTGTAAAATGATTTTTTGGGCGGAAAAATGATTGAATGTACTATATGTTCATGAATATTAAGTTGAAATGGTCTATATTCAGTAATTTGAATAAATATGACGTCAAAAACAATAGTTATAATAGAGTTTGCAAAAAATAGTCCGACTATGTTTGAATATTATCTTTGAATCATTTCATAGTCTTATATAAACACAGCACATGAAAATTTACAACAAGATAATTATATAACCAGCGATTGAGCAGTACGGCTTCCCCTTATAATTGAATTGGTATCCTCTAGCTCAAGTGGACTGACGGAGTCTAGATCTAGCCTTGTTGTCTAGTTCGCGACTAGTTTGTTGATTCAGACTTGATTTCGAATTATCATGTTTGGAAAAATAAGTAGATTTGTTTGGTTATAGTTATAGTAAGGATTAGCTTAACGTGAATTTACACTTTACTGGGTAACACGGTGCTCTTTGGTAAGACTGGTTGTCAGACTTTTGGACTTCTGTAGACCCGTAACGACTGTCTGATCTACGAATGACAGCTGGGACCAACGGTTCAACGTGCTATCCGAGGCACGGAGTGGTCTCTATATGTGATGGATGGTCCCTCACCCACGAAGCAACCGCAGCCAGCGTAGCTTAACCTGCGATCGATCCGACCCCCCCGACCCCCCGACCCGTGCGGCTGTTATCATTAAGCCACGAGACCATTCATCACACTTCACACTATCTCATGCAAAAATCATTTGGTCAATACTGTACAAGATGTCATATCCGTCATATCCGTGATGTCCGTGATATCCATCACCATCACTTAGCAAAGCAAATACAGTCATAAACCGGGTATCGGTAACGAGGTCATTATAGTAATGGCGGACCCAGTAAACAAACTCGTAAAGTTAATTGGAACGGAACGGCGATGTTGTTATCATCGCCATATTTAGGGGATGGGGGCGAGATGTGGGGAGCGATGCTGCAGGTTAAGTGCATTGCAATACAGGTTTTATGAAGTGTGATTGAAGGGCGAAGAACAGTTGGGGGTATTCATTTTAATGTATCATTGGTACAGTGAACCGCACGTCCATGATGACAATTTGACTTTGATAGCGTATTTATTCCGTAGCAGATAAGGCAACTTTTGGTTGAGCAAATGTTGCCACGATTGGTCGTACAGATCAGTAAGTAGTACACCAATATTTTCTTAATAAACATGAGTTTTATTCGACATTTGCAAATTCTCAGTAGGTACAGTCACGACCAAAAGTCGATAAGCAAACTCACAAAGCAATAGCTTGGCGTTTAGTTCGACTTAAGACCTATTTCCAAGAACATTAACATGCAAAATTATTGTCGTCAACAACTGATTGTAGTTCATAATTTCAAAGTTATAACATGTGTAAAGATGACCTAGCGGTTAAGCGCGTGCAGATAAATGCGTGAATCAGTGAGCCGTGAGTTCAAATCTCACGCAGTACTTGACTTTTTGTAAGTTTTTACTTGATTGGAAGTAATGGGACAGAAATATAATATTCTTTATCTTGTTCGCTTGGTCACTCATTTCGTAAAGTTAGAAAGGTAGATCATAGAAAACTAAATAGGTATTGACAATTATATATGCGTTATTAGAATATCCTTTCTTTGTTATGTTATTATGAATTGACTAAGTGGGTATACAACAAAAAATCCTATGAACGGTTACAAAAAAACTTCTTTTATCTAGTAGGAATGTAACGTCACAATTCTCTTAAGTTTGCTAATTTTATAAATAAGTAAATAAAACGAATAAACATTTTCGTTACCATTCAGCACGACTTTTTTATTTAAACCTTCCAACACCGAAAAGATAAATTAAAAATCACAAAAATAGTTAAATAATAATACAATAACTAATATTTCACTTCTTATAAAAATAAATAATAAATGAACATAAAAATCTAACATTTTTTTTGCTTAAAATAGAAATTATTATTATGGTTCCAAAGAAACAAAAAACAGTCCAACATTGTGATTAAGATTCGAACTCAGACTTCATTGATCGTGAAACCATTGCTTAGCCCAAACAGCTACCAGCACATGTTATGGTTATGCGAATTTTAGCAATGCAATGGTAGGAACAGGTCGCCACTATGACGAGTATTTTCAATTCAAGAGAAATATAATGTTATTTCGCGTAGTACGACGACATGCGACAATTCATTAGTGTGTGTTATCTGCGGAATGTTGGCTCATACGCGCACACGTACTGGTTCGTGCTCGCGCAGTTCATAGCAATGCAATCCTTAGCATGCTTATGGACTTTTGAGCGTTTACTGTACAGCCCGAAGTCTACATTTATGTCCGATTATTGGAAAGAGGCTCGCCTCCTTACGTATAGAAACAAGATATTGAAAGCGACAAACTTGTAGCCGAATTCTGTGCCAACACAATTCTACATAACACTACAACCAGCAACACGTGAGTTGCTTCTAGGAGCTCAGAGATGATACATACGAGAAAACTTTAATAATCTTCACGACTGTGATATTTTACTAACTTTCTATCAGTATTGTATTGCATTCGACATTTGCTTGCATGACTTTCTTCAAGAAATATTAAATTAGATAATAATGAGAAGTTCACACAATTGATACCATTCTGAGCCAACACTATTGAGGTTCTAACAATATTGAATTGTATTGAAGATGGTATGTATACGTAGTATGGTCCAAAGGGTTAAAAGTTATTGGAAGGTCAGACGGTACTCGTTGTGAAAACCTAGAACTCAACTTTTATTAATAAAAAGGTCGCCGCTAGACCTTTTATCGCCCCTTTAGTCATAAAAACTAAAATTAAACAAGCCATTTGTTTGACAAAAAAAAGTTTGACAAATTTTGTAAGAAATTTGCTCTTATAAACATGTGAACCCTGGGATACACTTACAGAGCTTCAACTAATATGTTATCACGAACAAATTCATAACGAATACATTTGTTAAAGTAGATCTGTAACGGTTTTATGAATATTCGCCAGTGTACCTCCAGCGAAATATAAATAATATGCTGCCACGGAAAAGGTATACGTTTTTATAGCAATTTAATATTTATAGCTCCTGAGGGATGCAGAATAAAATATAACTTCCTTTTGCTACGAAATTATGTAACAATGAAGATCATTATGCTTGTAGGTACGCATTTGAAATAACATTGTAAATATAATAATGATATTAGCCTGGTTTTGTCCCACTTAACTGCGGGGAAAACTCTTTTTCCCACACAGAGAAGGTATGAACATTGAGCACCACGCTTGCTCCATACGGAATGGGGATTTTTGACTTTTATTCGGCAAGATATGTACAGACGCCAGCAGGTCAAGCTACCCGAAACTGTAAAATTTTCCCAATGAACCTTGAACCTAAAGCTTTAGCGATAAAGTTAAAAATCTATTAAAGAAATTCGACAGATTGTAGTAGCTGGATGTGCTGGCGTCTGTACGTTTTGAAATATTCATTTAATTTCTTCGACATCAAACCTACTTCTTAAGGAGAATAGTTGATGACGTTATGAAAAGAATAACTATATGGCAATTAGCCAACACAAATCAACAATAAAAAAATGAAAATCGTTGGCAATACCAGCAGATCATAACATATAAGAGTCAGAATAAAATAGATGAGTAAAACTCGTTGGAAAGAGAAAAAATGATGGACATTAACATGCGCATGTACCCTATTACAAAGATACAAGAGTCATTAAAATTACCCCGAGACATCCCCCATTAATTCCGTCGCTTTCACATGTAAATAAAAAGACAGGGACACAACATACATCCCTTTAGTTCATAAAGATGTACACGTTATATGTGTTATGTAGTAGATACTACATGATATTGGGGCCTAATGTAATACCTTTCCGTTGCCTATGGGACGGCCCAAAATTGATACGTTAGGGTATAATATACTGTTGAGCGTAGCGGGCAGCGAGGAGCGATTTTCTCCACATGAAAAGAAAAACTTTAATGCTCGCTGACAAGTTTGGACCTGTTAACTATTTTTATTTTAGATATTTTTATCAGAGAATTTTAAAATGAGCATGTTGTCAACTTTGCATGCGTAGTGCGCAATTACGGGTGATCTGTAACGATTGTGTTACCATGTGTCATGAAGTAGTTTCACAAAACGTTTTATAGGAAATTGAACAACGTATGTAAAATTAAGATTGTTTGGTATATATCTACATATTAATTTGCCTTCTCCCATTGATCGTTACTATGATTTATGTATAGTTACATAATATTTTCAATGGAAACTACAATACATTGTTTACAAGTTCTGTACATCCACAATTTATCCTTTTACCATATTACACGACACAAATATATATATATATATTTTTAAATCTCCTCTAAATAATATCTCACTTCCAATCAAATAAAAAAATCCTTTACTAATTTTCCTCTTCACTCACTCAAGCCGCTATCTAACTCGCGAAACTCGAAGGGACTGAAAGTAATCACGACCGAGTTTTTCACGAATCCTTATCGCTCACCTAAGCTTTCAGGGAAGGTTTTATTTTATTATGATAACGTGTATTACGTGTTTCTTGGGCGACTTTTTTTGGAAAGGCTTTTTTAATATTGTGATTTTTGTATTTTTATTTTGAGTTTATTGAGGGTTGCGTTATCTGTGAATTTGTAGTGAAATCGTTGGTTATTTTAAAGAATTTGTATTTGTATTAATATCGGTAATTTTTAGATGCGATTTGTCTTTATTGTAATAGGAGTAACTAATATGCGTTTAGTCTTCAAACAGAAAAAGATAGGTGTATATCACCTTGGAGGCTTTTTCTAGAGCTAAGCATGAGGCCTTCCTTCTAGAGCTAAGCATAAGGCCTTCCAAAGCGATCGTTATAACACCGGTTAACACCTTACATAAATTATCAAGTCTTCAAATGTAATTTATCCTATTTTAATATTATAAATGCGTCTGTGAGGATGGATGGATGTTTGTTACTCTTTCACGCAAAAACTAGTAAACGAATTTTGATGAAATTTGGCATACAGATCGTTTATAACCTGGAAAGTATCCTATGTGTTAATAGGATACTTTTTATCCCCAAATTCCTGCGGGTTCGAGACTTACACGGTGAAACCGCGGGGCACTGCTAATATGGTATAAAATAAAGAGTAACTGCTGTTTGTATTCTATTCTATTTTTAACCGACTTCAAAAAAAGGAGGTTTTCAGTTCGTCGGAATCTTTTTTTATGTATGTTCCCCGATTACTCGAAGATGGCTGGACCGATTTGGAAAATTCTTTTGTTTGAAAGGGTATACACTCTAGTTGGTCCCATTGTCATCAGGTTAGGATCTGATGATGAGATCCTGGAGAAATCGACGGAACTCTTCAAATATTATAGGCACACCTATAGCTATTTGGGTATTTTTTTATAGTAACTCGTGCATTTGTTCTTGGAAAGCACCATTTGGTGAAGTGGAACTGATGATGAAGATCACAGATGGCCACCGGAACTACAAAATAATAAGTATTTCAAGGGTTGCGATTCGATTAGGTGCTTTAAAAATGGTTGCAATAATTTATGCTCGTCACAATGGTGATGTGAAGTTCTCCTGGTACCTACTTACCTGGAGAATTTCTCAACTCAACAATTAACGTCCCTGCATCGGCAAAAAATATTTTGTAAAAGATGATGAGCTATTGACATTAGGATATTGTAACTTAGATACATTACAAACTGACCCACTAAAAAGTGAAAAATAAAAAACTTTTCAAAAAAAAAAAACAAAAGACTTCCAAAAAAATACTACAAAGTGAATAATAACTAAACAACTAAAATACAGATCCAAAGTCACCGACTACCCAAATTAAAGTTATTATTCACTTTGTAGTGTTTTTTGGAAGTCAGTTGTTTTTTTTTTTTTAAGTTTTTTTATTCTTAAAAAATGGCAGTTATCGTTACTCAGGAATCAAACTTAAATACAACAAATCAGCATTGCAATGATAATGATGACAAAAATCATGTCGATGATACTAGTAAACACAGCAGGGTAGGTAGCTCTGTAGCCGCGGTACCAAGTGGTAGCGGCGACAGGCGGCGCCGGGCGGCTATTATTAGCGCGATCGATAGCTGGCGGCTCCTTTATAGTTTGTTGAACTAAATCCACTCAACACAACGACTGCGGCGAAAACAAAAGTGTTGCTTTACGGTTGGTTGAGTTATTGTAGGTTGTCGAGTTGTACTGAGTATTGCTTTGTTATAATACCAGCATCTGATTGCAAAGAAGTTGTGACTATCACACAATTTATTTGCCGCCCTTTCGTGTTACGTACATCCGAATGAGTAAGTACCTATCTCTCTTTTATTTAATTAGAATCGTGCTAATGAACATATCATGTGTACAATAAACAAACAACAGCCAAACGACTGAGTTAGAAGATCAAGAGGCTGAGTATGAAAACTATATTTATTTATTTAAATTTACAATAGTTGTACACACATACATTGTTCTCACTTTAACACAGCTAGTAATTATAACGATGAATGCTTTATGATGACGTGTGGTGTTACGCGAATGGATAGAATAATAAATAAGTAGTAAGAGGAAGTCTGAAAGTGACCCGGTGACTGAAAATTTGTGTGGAAATCGGTTGTCATGGTATAGGCATGTGATGCGGAGGAATGAGGAAAATGTCGTCAGGAAAGTGTTGAGTATGAATGTGGATGGCTATATGAGTAGGGGAAGACCAAAGAAACGATAGATGGACTGTGTGAAAGATGATATGGCCAGAAAGGGAGTGACTACCGAGATGACGATTAATAGAGAAGTATGGAAGAAGAAGACATGTTGCGCCGACCCCAAATAGATTGGGACAAGGACAGGGGAATGACGAATGCTTTATGAAACGCAGCAAAAAGAATTCTTAGGAATTCTTTGGAATTCTTCTTTATTCTTAGCTGTGCTTATTTGTGTGAGAGCAGCGGTCGTGACTTACGAGTTGTAGGTCGTAGATTAATTATTTATTTCATCACCACTACTCTCAAAACGGTGGAGGATGTTCTAGAAGCAAAAATTCGACATCCACCAACGTACACTGGGCCCGCGTGCTGGATTACAGCCCACTCCCTCTCTCCAAGAGGAGGTGTGTATCGCAGCTGTGGGAACGTTATAGGCGGCTTAGGTTTATTCTGTTTGATGTGTGTATTGTCGCAGGCACTACGATACCAATATAAACGTACATTTCTTCGTGTCTGATCAAGCCACACTCGTTAGACGCCTCAAAAATAACAATACACAAAGAACACAAGAAACCTTCATTTCAAAGCTGAAAGTCGCAGTTAAGTAGCACAAAGAGCGCTCGTTATCATAATTGTGGCCAACTTAACTCCCCAAGTTACCGTTAAGTTACTGTTAAGTTCAAACCTTTAATAACTCAAGTTGCGTCACTCTTCCAACTTGACTTGAATTATTTACTTTGATTTGAGTCGGTTTTAAGTTCAGGGACCTTATTTTGTACAGGAGTATGTAAGTTGAAATTGTGGTCGTAGCAAGCGTAGCAGCGTAGCGTTACGGCGTAGCACTGTATTGCGTCGTAGTATTGTCGTAGCTTTGACATGTGGTAGTAAAATTTAACAGTAGAGGCGATCGATTGAAATATTTTTGCGATCTTTCTTTAAATGATGCAGGCAACACCTAGTGTGTTTCCCGCAACTTCGTCTGTGTGTGTTTTGTATTTATATATTTGTTTTAACCAGAATGTAAAGTAGCCTACGTCGTTCTCTCGTTCAGTGGTGTAGGCGTGAAAAGGTAACAGACAGACAGACTTACTTACACATTTATAATATTAAGTAATATAGATTTAGCTAAATCTGTGGGTAAGTAAGTATACAAAAATTGTTTAAAATATAATGGTAAGCTTCAAGTTAAAACCAAATTGAATTTCCATAAATAGAAAACTCGCGTATTACGTAATCGATGGGAAAACCTACAGAAGTTCAACAACCTGTACTTACGCAACGACCGCGACCTGGCATGTGACCTGCTCACTGCCTAGTACTATAAGCTTTTTACGTTCCATGTTCGTGGGAAACGTTACGATACTTAAAGCATGGCAACGAGGTTTGTACTCTACTTACTTATGTTTTATGCACACTATCGTTTGACGGCTTGAAGTTGACACTAGGATTACTTGGAAGGTGGTGATGTATCGCAACAAACAAATATGTACACTGTGTAGTTTAAAATACGCCTCTAATAATATTATCAATAGGGACTTGAATTCAACAGACTGTTAAATGAATAATTATGTAGATAATAATTTACCAGAAACACAACGACAACAAACAATAACCGGACACAGACACACAGGGGACAGAGAGTTCAGAATAACTAAACAGAGTATTGCAAGCAGATCTATAAACTCCTACTTTTCGGGGTACATCTGTTCCTGTAACTGATCGACTTGAGCTCCTAAGCATGGAGTTGATATCTGGTCTCAACTTCGGCGCCACCATCGAGTACAAGGCCCAAACTGCGGCCAAGAAACTGGGCATCCTAAATAGGGTGAAGCGATACTTTATGCCTGGACAGCTTTTAACCCTTTACAAAGCGCAAGTCCGATCCTGCATGGCGTATTGCAGTCACCTTTGGGATGGATCAGCTAAGTACCAACTAGCCGCGCTTGACTCGGTGGAACGCAGAGCTAAGAGGCTCATTGGCGACGTAAAACTGGTAGATGCCAAGCTTCATAGCTTGGCTCATCGCCGCAAGGTTGCCTGCTTTTCGGTCTTCTACAGATTGTACTTCGGAATGTACCCGAGAACTCCACGACCTCATTCCACCGGCCCCCTTCTACCATCGGACATCTAGACGCACTGCCAGTTACCATCCCTACCTGGTTGATATTCCACCAATTCGCACAAAGCGCTTCCAAATGTCTTTTATAATGTGCACAGCAAAAGAGTGGAACTCACTACCTGCGGCTGTGTTTCCGAGCGCATACAACCCTAATCTCTTCAAAGTGAGAGTGAACAGGCTTCTTCTGGGTAAGCTCTCTCCATCGTCGACTTTGTCTCTGTCACCTCTGACCTAGACTAGAGTCAAGAGCAAACGCATCACAAATAAAATGCAATACAAGGCTACATTATATTTTTAAACTAACTAGACTTCAAACATTCATTTTGTTATGAGTGCCTAATTTAAGCAACTCTTTATACTAAACGAAAAATTCTTGACAATGTAAAAAGTAACTACGTAACGTTTCATTTAATTTTCTCCGTCCACACAGATAGCACAGAATTCACAAACCGGCCATATCTAACAGATAACTCGCCAATTAAACGCGAAAGGAATTCTGTACTTTCAGACTTCTCAGAACGTTTTCAGAAAAAGTCTGAACTTTTTGCGGTTAATTAAAAAAATGCCATCAGCAAAGTTTCAGAAGAACAATGCGAGGTATGGAATCTTCCTCGAATTGCTTTTTTTGAGGAAATTAATCGTATTTTCGAGAAAACTTTTTTCTTTTTTAATTCGTTTTTTGTCTTGAATAGTTTAATTGCTTCGTGCTTTGTTGTGGCGTTTATGGGGAAAAGCACTTACACAAGAATAATTGAGAGGCCTGCGTCCAGCTGTGAAGAGAAATACGTTTATAGGACATAAAGACATGGTATCGTAGAAGGATGTCTCATCACGTTAAACTGTTGAAGCAGCTCTAGTTAACTCATTCTGAATAAATCTGACATCAAAGGAAAAACTGCATTTTCTTTTAACTTATGACTTGCCAACTTTTTAAAATTTATTTTTTTATTTAAGATGGGTTTGCTCTTGACCAGTCTAGGTCAGAGGTGACAGAGACAGAGTCGACGATGGAGTGAGCTTACCCAGAAGAAGCCGGTTCACTCTCACTTTGAAGAGATTATGATTGTATGAACTTTAGAGAAATAGTTGAAAACTCTCATATTATATGTTGTATCAGAGGCGTGCAAACTGTGTGTCATGTATACTACAGATCAACATTATCGGTGGCAATAACTTCATGTTATATTACGGTATTACTCTTTCTCTAAAATCAGCTCAACTAGCACGACTCGAGCCACATTGTCAAACAACAATGTATCTCTAACCTGAAGCATGTATGGCGTTCTATTCTCAGCTGACCCCACAACACACAAACACCGTCTACCAACCGTTAGATAGCAATATTAATACATCGCCGGCCGCGATACAATCAGAGCTGCCAACATAAATAATGCACGCTCGTTCAAACAAGCTATTATTTTCAGCGTGGCAACACTGTAACCTAGTTCCTAGAATAGATACCGCGGAATAAAAATATGGGCATCGATTGTTGTTTTAAAATTGGGGATTTGGTGCAATTTATTGAAGTTTTATAAGGTTGCAACGATTTTGTGTAAAAAAGGATTTTATATATTTGATAGATATTTGTATTTTTTTTTTAAGTTTCAAGGAAATATTTTGTACAAAAATGCGGATTTTATTTTCGAGGAAATATGCGGAGTAATAAATATTATCTTCAGACGCACATTCAACTACGTTTGTCCATAAATAATGGTTTTAAACTTATTTTTCCTCGTAGTTTAGAGTTTGGTATAAAATATCAGGTTATTTTATTGTCCCAATGCAGGGTAAAGGCTTACAGAGACGTCATGAACATTGATCATCATGCTTTTTGATTTTCTATCAGCTCGTGATTTGAAACTGAAACATTCTAGAAGTCTAGGGTTTCCTAGCGATGTTTTTCTTTACCATAACATTGCGTAGTAGTTATAGTCTTTGCCATAGTAGTTTTTTATTCGAGTGTAAGCCAAAGCATTTTTAAATATTTTTAGACATAAAAGTTGAAAATACAATACAAAGCATTAACCAAGCATAAGTTACTTTGATTAACTGCGTAGCTCGTCTCGTAGCACCGTAGCGCTGTCGTAGCGCTGTCGTAGCAGTGTCGTAGCCACGCAAGTTTCGTAGACATCTGCCGTAGACATCAATAGGGAATTGTGTTTATTATTGTTGAATGCAGTTAGAGAGATGTTTCGCTTGCAGTTAGATAACTTGATAAGTGTGTAACAGGTAAGTTCAGAGAGTTTCATCAATAAAAATAATATTTAGATTTTAGTTTTTTTTTTACTATTATTAGAGGCAGCTCCAAAATAATTGGTTTATACTTGGTATGGGCTAACATCGAATCGGCTTGCTAACTAGAAATATTTAACTTTAGAGAACATACCATCACGCTTGTGTCCCGATGGATTCGTCACAATTCATCATTTCCTCATATTATTTTCAAAAGTCGCCAATTTCATGAAAAATCAAATATACGATTGGCGATTTCGTTTTAGGCCCGGTCTTAGAGCATGTTTAAAGCATCATTCATGCAATAAGAGGTGAGCATATTGCTGTTAATAACTAAAATAAACCCAACTTAATGTAAAAACCGGCCAAGTGCGTGTCAGACCACGCACAAAAAAGGGTTTGGGAGTTGGGATGAATTTATCCCAAAACAAATTTAACATTGTAGTTGAATAAGTATTTTTTCAATGGAATTTCGTACACAATTTTTACATTTCCAAGTACTTTTTATAAGTTGGTCGACCAATTTAAAGCTTAAGTTTACGCAAACGGATCCCTGAAACGAAAAATGATTTTCACAGACCCGTTATATTTTTGAATAGCCTATCCATAGATACCCCACACCACCACTATTATTTTACCATTTAGTCGGCGTGATTAATATGTATATCCATGCCAAATTATAGCTTCCTAGTACTAAGAGTCTCTGAGCTAAGCTGCGGACGGACGGACAGACGGACATGGCGAAACTATAAGGGTTCCTGGTTGACTGCGGAACCCTAAAAAGGGGAGAACTACTTAACGTAAATACAATTACATACATAATGACAATATTTCCCAGAGTTCGCAATTATTATTCAGTCATATATACGATTTACAACAGAATTAATTGAACAGATACCAAGTATCTGGAGATCGCGTGTTACTAGTAATGAGCCTACACAGATATACTAACATAGTAGAGAGCAAGGCACAGTAAATAGTGCGGCTATTTCAGGCGAATTGCAAAATTACGTTGATCAGAATCTATTTCCATTGCTTGAAGTTGATTTATTGGAGTTATGTAGTTTAATGGAAAAAATCTATGTTTAATATTTGATGTCTATCAGTTGATGGAAGGTAACTGCTTTCGTAGATTTGTTTTTATATAAATAACTCGGCGATCAATTCTTAGATATTACGATTTACAAGATAAGATGCGAAGCATGTTACCCACTTCCAATTTCTAGGTTTTTTGCGCAGTGCGCAGGGAAACTATACGTACAGTTCAGGAAATATCTCACGATTCACTATTAAACTCAACTTAAGAATCATCTTTGAAAATCCGTGTACGTCTCTTCTTCAATAATTTTTTTTTAATAAGGACTCAAAGACCTTCACCAGAGCGTCCATAAAACTCGACATACGACCAACAAAATTGGAATCTCGGAGTAGTCTTCACCCCCGTCAACTCGCCCCCGACAGACAGAACACAGTTCATTAATCTGCGGGCGAGCGCGAGAGGGCGCTGCTGTGCTGGTTTTTTTAATTTTCACTGACAAGGATATAGTATACAACATGTGATATGATATAGGAGATACTATGCGGCTGCATTATTATGTGTTGAGGAAAAATGGGTTGCGTTTATTAAATAGTTTTATGGTACGAGCCTATCTTCTAAAATATTTTCTTTCGCATAAGTTTTTAAAAAACTCGATTTACTTCTTCCATTGATAAGACCAAGAAACCATTGTTTTACAATAAAGATCATGAACCATTAAGAATTGAATAGTTTTTTTTTTTGTATATTCTTTTAAAAACAATAGGCTAGCCAGGGGTAACACATTTAAGAATTTGCTTCAGTACTCAAAATTTTACATAATTAAAACAGCCATTGTACATCGTAAACGTAAAATTTTAAGGGCTTAACTCACATACGGCATTGCAAGTTGTTAAACTATATTGCTTCAAAGTTTGATTACTAAATAAATACCTATACAAATAACAAGTTGGTCCTTTATCGTAGTGGTTTATCTTCACAATTTTCTCTAAATAAATCATTTTAATTAAAATATCCTACAATCTCTTCTAGTCTCCCCACATCTGCTGCCACACTCGGCTTTTTACTTAATTAAAAGTTTCCGCGACGAGCCAGTCTTTTAGTTAGTTGTAATTTGTGCTTACCCGAACTATGTAGGTATATGTGGGGAATATGCTCTGGCACAGGTTTCTTATTTTGGGGGAGTTATAAAGAATGTTAGTTTATTTCGTAGCAGTATTTTGGGTTTGTACGTCTCAAATAAAGGGGTGTTATGTTCAACAGAAGTCAAGGAAATGTTAAAACTTTGAATAGAATAGAATACTCTTTATTACGAGTATGTAATGTATTTATTTGTTTAGCATACATAACATAACCAGCCTATAAGGTTCCCACAGCTGGGATACGAGCTCTCTGCGAGGAGGGGAGGGCTGTAATCTACCACGCGGGCTCAGTGCGGTTGGTGGACGTCACATGTCTAATATATTTAATGTTTACAAATACAACACTATGCTTTTCGTTCCGGTCCAAGTAGGAAGTGTGGCAAGGGACTAATAAATCCCAGGTATCGATCAAACACAGTTGCTTGACTGTATGGAGATTAGGGTTGTACGTGTGGTACCTAATAGTTCCCCTTTGTTAATACAAACAAAGGTGATTGCAACCGTCTCCTGTACACCCTGTACTCTGCGGGGCGCTGCCGGCACGTTTGCATAACTTGCATCAGCAGCCTATAATATTCCCACTGCTGGGACACAGCCTCCTCTCTGTGAGAGGGAGTGGGCCGTGATCCACCACGCGGGCCCAGGGCGGGTTGGTAGATGTCACATGTCTCAGAATTTTTGGTTCTACGACATGCCGGTTTCCTCACGATATTTTCCTTCATCGCTTTGAGAGAGCAGTGGTGATGAAATAATATACACAAAGTAAAGCACCTGTCAGGGTTCGAACCTATGACCTTCAAACTCGTAAGTCGCGCTCGTCACCACTGGGCTACCACTGCTCTCAGGGCAGTCATGTTTACTCACCATCAATATTAAATGTCGGACTAACAATGTCAGTGACTGCTTCATTGATTTAGAGGTCGCAAGCATGACTGCTGAGTTGTGGGTTCGATTCTCAGGTCGGACATTTAGCCCGACGCACACATCCAGACTCAAATCCAGACAGACATGAGACTTTAACATAATTATATAACTGGCGAATCGTGGGTGCTCTGTACATCTCTGCTTAGCTCATCGGAAAATACTGGC
Organism: Dicycla oo; assembly: GCA_948252095.1. Classification (NCBI taxonomy): domain Eukaryota; kingdom Metazoa; phylum Arthropoda; class Insecta; order Lepidoptera; family Noctuidae; genus Dicycla; species Dicycla oo. The sequence goes on along the minus strand of OX411732.1, from coordinate 835,343 downwards.
GTAATGTTATGTAGAGTTATGTATATTATCAATATCAATGGTACCACTTACTTAGTACTGTTGCGTATCGAACTGAGAACTAACATGATAATTATAATAGTAATACATGTAGGCTTTTGACATTAATAACGGCTTATTAAGATATTAATTACGATAACGACCGCCCGTATACGCAATCTATAGATGTTATCATACATTGACATGTAATGTTGTAGGTTATTGCTGGATAAGGAACTGGTCACACTAAATATGGTGTGACTACAAGTAAAGAAGAAGACCAGAAGTGAGGTAGATTCAAAATCACTTAAAAAATGTTGCAAGTAATTTTCAATTTACTTAATAAAAATTTTAAAATCTTTCACATGACAACGCACATCCTACATTCTGTTGGGAAGTCCTATCGGACACACGAGTTGTCAAATATAAGATTGTACTCTAGCCTAGTCCTCGAGAGTAGCATTGTATGTGTACATTTGTAGTAAAAAAAGATGGCGCTAGCTGTCACGGTAACATCGAGTCCGTAATAATTTATTGTTAAATAATATAAAAACTGTTATTACAAGTGTCAATTTCAACTAAATGTGTAAAGAACCATCCAAAGTTCCAGGGATAATGTTATCCAGTGTATTGTGAACCAGCTACACTAATAAAAAACCGATTTGAACAATAATACGAACATTCTGCTTCAAAAACGTAAATCAGTTTGGCAACCTCTCAAGCGGCTGAATTCAACCAAAACCAAAATCCAGTGATGTGAGCAATGAAAACAATCAATGACAAAGTGCAAAAATCATAAAAAGTGGCGAGTATTATAGTGAACAAGAAGCAAAAATATTTTCTGCATGAGTCACAATAACGACTTTGTTGAGATTAAAATAAAAATCACAAACAAGTAGTCGATAATTTCACTGTCTCATTCAACTGCTCATGCGGCGCATAAAAAACTACGTCGACTAAAGAGCGCATAGCCGCAGGTTCGAATCTCAAGTGACGATTTACTTTTTGTTCGTCCAATATTTCCTGACGATTTTATTACTTAAAACACGAGTAACTTAGCATTTAAAAACTATTAATACTACAAAAATTTCTTGTTTTTCTATTAAATAAAAACAATTAAGATGGCAAATGTGACTATGAGGAAAAAACTAACGAGATCCCAATCACAAGGAAACTTATCGTATTCGACTAGTCAAGATATATTGAACTCGACAATGTTAGATTCGACTATGTTGAGTATACAGAGCGCTACACAAAATAATGACCTATCATTTGTTGAGGACCTAAAACGAGAAATAAATGAGTTTAAAGAAAACTTAAAAAGCGCAGATATAGAAATTGAAAATCTTAACTCCGAAAACTCTAAATTAAAACAACATATTCATGATCAGGAAATGCAAATTGAATTACTGAAGAAAATAACATGTACTATGCCCCAACAAAAAAACCACTCGTCACCAGTGTCGAAGAGACTACTAAACATGAGATTGAGCACTTCTCGCCACTCTCCAATACATTTAGCCAGAAGTGCCTGTACAAACACTCTATTATCACCCAGTAAACCAATCACTAAACAAAATGTTTCCGAGAGCAAAATGATCGACCAATCTAATACACCGGCCCACACAGATAACTATAAAATTAATAGAGAAACTAAACTACCATCACCAGTAAGAGCACCAGTTATAACAAAAACGCAAATCGATAAGCACAGGGTAATTATCCTAGGCGATGGCCAAGGACGTGGTCTACGCAACATCTTGCAAAATCTACTTGGGCCAGAGTACACTGTCAGCTCCTACATAAAACCCGGTGCAATACTAAAAGAAATCTTGAGCTACCCACAAAAAGACATCAACACACTGACTAAAAGCGACTGCGTTATTGTACTTGGTGGATGCTGCGACAAAAATCCGTCTGATATAGACCTAAATCTACATCGTTGGCTTTCTTTAACAGCTAACACAAATGTGATCATATGTGAAGTACCAAAGAACAGGTTTTTAAAAGAGTCTAAAATTAACTATCTACTCCGGTTTATCGGTAAGAAATATAATAATGTATTGTACATAGACATGAACTACTCTAGATCTCTACCAAGCAGTCGAAATTATGTATTGAACCTTGCAAGGTCACTGTTAAAAGAAATATTATGTATAAACTATCATTTCAAAGTATCTCAATATAAGAAAATATTATTAAATAAAAATAGTAAATCGTCTGTAGACAAGTGTGTTCAAGTTAGTTTAGATTTTGATCAAAATGGGCTAAGTAATCATAATAGAGAAAGTACCGATTGTATGAGCGATTTAAGGAACAAGTCAGAAGACCATGAATCTGCCCAAAATAAAAGCCCAAATTCAAATAATTTATTTCGCTTATAATTTTATTACTATTCTCCATCAAAATATTAATGGATTACTCAATAAATCTGACATGCTATCTATTTGTATCCATGAGTTAACCACACAAAATGTTTCTGTAGATGTACTATGTATCACTGAACACAACATGACAGAAGGTGACGAAGATTATCTTACAATCTCAAACTATAGGCTTGTGTCTTATTATATGAGAAATAGCAGACATGGAGGTTCGTGTATACTATTAAAAAATAACATCAAATTCAAGGCATTGAATAACATTTCAAAATTATCGATCAGTAATATAATTGAATGCTCTGCCATCGAATTAGTGGATAATCAAATAATAATTATATGTATCTACAGGCCACCGAATTCCGCGGCCAATTCCATGATAAGTTTTTTTACAACGTTAAATAAGATTTTAAAAAACATAAGCTTAAATGGCAAGAAAATAATCCTGTGCGGAGATTTCAACATCAATATTCTAAAGCAATCTAAGGTTACCAGCGAATTTACAGAACTATTAATTAGTTATAACCTGAAACTACAAGTCAAGGAAATAACGCGTTTCGCTAGTAAAAGCTGTATAGATAATATAGCCCACAACTTAAAATCATGCAAAGTCACTATCAAGGAGCTAGCACTGTCAGACCATAATGCACAGATTATAAAAATTCCAGTTAAAAAAACTTGCACTTTAAAATATTGGTATTCGTTAAAAAGGAATTATTCTGAAAATAACAGAGCACTATTTATTAAATATTTAAAACAATTAACCAATAGTGATGTTTACAGCTGTTTGGATGCAAATCATGCATACAACCAATTCCACGAAAACTTTGCTATGCTCTATGACCTTTGTTTCCCAATAACTAAAATTAAAACTTTTAACAAATCAAGACCAAAATGGATCTCATGCGGCCTAAAAATATGCAGTAAACGTAAATGCCATCTCTTGTGGCAATATAGGAAAAACCCAAATGCATCAAACAAAAACGCATTCAAGACATATGCGAAGAGATACAAAAAAATAATCAGGCTGACAAAAAAATCCCAAAACGATTACTACATTAGGACTGCCACAAATAAAAGCAAAGCAACATGGAATGTTATTAATGAGATCAAATATAAATTCCCGATCGATAGCGTAGAACAAATCATTACCAACGACGAAATAATAACCAATCCTAAAGACATCGCTAAAATGTTTAATGACTTTTTTCTTGACATTAATAATAATAAACATTTTGATACACTTAATAACTCTTTAAATAAATTGACATATAATTCTAATTCTATTTTCTTGACTCCTACAATTCCAGAAGACATCAATAACATAATAATTTCATTAAAAAACAAAACCAGTACAGGTTATGATGGAATTACGACTAATATTGTTAAAGATGTTGCTGATATAATATCAGAACCCCTAAGTTATATAGTCAATTTGTGTATAGAAGAAGGCATATTTCCCGACAAATTAAAAATTTCAATTGTAAAGCCCGTTTTTAAGAAAGGTGACAGAACAAATATGAATAACTATAGACCAATAGCGCTATTACCTATCTTTGCCAAAATTTTAGAAAAAGTCATTTATAAACGTCTTTACAACTTCTTCGAAAGCCATAACATTTTCTGTCCAAGTCAATATGGTTTTAGGAAAAATAAATCGATTAATGTAGCAATATATAATTTCTTAGGAAAAATAATGACAAATTTGGACAAAGGACTACCGGCTTTAGCAATATATATGGACATGTCAAAGGCTTTTGACCGCGTTGACCATAATATTCTACTAAGGAAACTATATGCATACGGTGTGAGAGGCAATGCATACAATCTCATAAAATCATATCTATCTAATAGGCAACAGATTACAGAGATAAGGAAGGTAAACATAGGCACAAAAACAGAAGAAACTTATGCGTCTGAATCCAGAACGGTAGAGCTTGGCGTTCCACAAGGGGGAATCTTATCCGCCCCTCTCTTCCTTGTTTATATAAACAACATGCCTTCGGTAATAAATCACGATATGACATTATTCGCTGATGATAGCACTGTACTGTTCACTAACGATAATACAATTAATTTAGAATCTGACATTAACCAATCTTTAGTATTAGTAAATGAATGGCTTAATTTAAACAAATTAATTATTAATATTGACAAGACCAAAATAATGAATTTTAAAATAAGAGCTCGACGTACGGGTACTTTAAATATCAAGTATCAAGATAAAGACATCGAAGAAATAGAAAGAACTAAATTTCTAGGGTTACACGTGGATAACCAAATAAACTGGAAAAACCAAGTTGACTATGTCTGTAAAAAGTTAAGTAAGTTCTCGTATGCCCTTCACAGACTAAGAAAAACTGCAAATCTACCAACACTAATAACAACATACCATGGTTACATCAGCTCTAACCTTAGATACGGTCTAATTTTCTGGGGCAATAGTGTTGATAAAGAACGCGCGTTCATTGCACAGAAACGATGTGTCAGGGCAATTTTCAACCTACAAAAAACTGAATCCTGTGAACCATTTTTTAAAAAGATGAACATATTAACATTACCGTGTCTATATATTTTTGAGGTCGCAGTTTTTATCAAAAATAATATTGATCTGTTTAAATACCGAACGCGTATACGACATCAGGACAAGCTAGACATAGTGGCTGGTAAGACGAATTTCCTGCACCAAAGTGTTTTCTGCTCGGCTCCGCGTATTTTCAATAACATTCCAAAGCCTATAAGAGCAATTACTGAAATAAAATCATTTAAAAAGTATCTCCATGAACTGTTAGTAAACAAATGTTATTACTCTGTGAAAGACTTCTATGCCGACAAATCACTGTTAGAATACAATCTGCCTAGGTCATGATGCGTTTTGTGGGTTTGGTTTTTAATATTTAACGGTCTAAAATTTGTAATCTATTGTTATAATATTATTGTTGACATGCATGTAAACATTTTATATGATATGTACCTACATTTATTGTACGCCCTAAGGGCAGGACATAGCTGTTCGCAAAGCAGTAAATCAACACCAGTTGTATTATGTACACTTTCCTATGATCCACAATAAAAATTAATTGAATTGAATTGAATTGAATTGAAATTAAAAATAATTTGTAATTATTGAGTATTGAGTAATTTTAAAATGTTTGTAAAAGAACTCGAATTGACCTTGTTGCTAGGTTGTATATAATTATTTTCTTATTACATTATTAGCCTTCTGAAATTAGCCAAAGTCTAGACCATCTAATCTAATCTTCTAAGAGACAATATACCAACAACTGAGGTCATATTGGTGATTCAAAGGTCGGGAGTTCAAAGCCATTGCATGCATACTACACAGGTGACGTGAATCCACATTTAACTATAAATGAAGTAAAAAACAAAGTTATATAAAGTACAAGACCGCTAATCTTATACTTTATATATCTTTATGTTTTTATACGAACATATTCTCTGTGACAATGCCTATTTAACTAAAATGTACTCTATTGCCAACGTTTTAAGCCGAATCCAAAATTGCCCATACTGACCTCAACTCAAAGTTGCCCATACTGACATCAACTCAAAGTTGACAATACTGACCTCAACTCAAAGTTGCCCATACTGACCTCAACTCAAAGAATTCATTTCAATTAAAACATTTGAACATGTCTGTTTGTCCTGAGTCTGGGTGTAATTATCTATATAAGTATGTATTTACACAAAAAAGTAGTGTATGTAGTATATCAGTTATCTGGTTTCCATAGTACAAGCTCTGCTTAGTTTGGGATCAGATGATCGTATGTGAATAATATCCCAGGAAATATTATTATTATTAAATATTATATAATTAACAGAATAAATGAATATAAATGGGAAAGTAACTCTTATAGTCTGTACGATACGTTTCACGCCTGAAAGGTGCAGCTAGACCGTGATCTGTGATAGGAAATAATAATATAATACTTTTTATCCCGGTAGTATGTTCCCGTCAGATCATTTTCGACCTGTACGCAGGCGAGGCCGCGGGCGATAGCTAGTAGAGCTCGTCTAAGCCGGAATGCCGCGCCCCATCACCACGTTTACCGCAGTACGTACGTATACTAATTTCAGTAGTCAGGCGCGTCACTTCAGCTTGACATAACATGAATAATGACTTTGTACAGTATTACATTATATTATTAATTGTGAATGTGAAGACTATGTGGGTCATTGTTTTTCTCTCAGTTAGTTTTAATCATGGTCTGGCAGTTTGAGTAATTTATGCGGCCTACCCAAATGTCCTTTACCTATTGTTTGTCGAATTGTTGAGTTCCTTAAGTTTTGAGTTGAGCTGCGCGATTACTGACAAATGCGTGCACTGACTGGACAGGTCCTCTCAATCTGTGTGGTTCAATCTTCAAAAGACCCTTTCAGACACCAATCTACATGGTCTTCACATGACTGACAAAGATTATGTCTGGACTTTAAAAGAGACTGTGACCTCTGAGTTTGTTTCGGCCTTTCTTCTCAGAGTAGTCAGATAGGAAACGCCGCCTTCATCTCGTTTTTAAAATATACAAACTTAGTTACAGAAATAACATCAATAATCGTTTAAACGAGCTCAACAGAATAAATGGATCAAAAACTAGTAACATTGCCTAAAACCTTGCGATTTTCAGAAATGAACTCCGGTAACTGTAACGGGCCAATAATTACTGAAAGAATGGCCTGTGTAAGTGTGTATTACCTTAGCGTGTTAGCTACGATAGCCTAGTTCTCTTCGGCTGCACTCCGCAAGCGCGGTGTTAGCTAACTGCACGCGATTCTAATAGACTATTGCGAAAGGGGAGTAAGTTCTACACTGATGAATGTTTACTATCTTATTTGGTATATATACAAAAATAGAAAGATTTGAGCGACCGTAGCAACTTAGTTCTGTTTATGTGAATAATGCGAGGGGTGAGCAGCATCTGCAGACGGTTTTTAATGTGAACAAATTATACATAAAATCTTTTTTCTTCTACAATATTATTTCCTATAATCCTTTATTTCCTGAAGGTGCAGGCTGAGGTGTACCTACTCAAGTACTTGTAAGTACTGTTGTAAGTTTCATGGAATCCTGTTCCATGAAACTCATGTCTATTGCCATAACGGGAAACAAATACAGACCCTGGATCCAGGCTGCTTTGAGAATTTCTTAATGAAAAGGCCCATCAACCCTTTCTCCGCGCCTGAGTTCGAACTCAGTACTACAACTTGTGAGCACTAGAACAAGCACTTAGTTGTTAAAGAGAAGAAGAAAAAAATTGTAATTTGAGTCTTATTTAACAGTACCGATAAAAAAAAACTGACAGCAACAATAAACTATCGTACTTCAAGCAACAAATCAGTAACACGAGCTCAACTGACATGCTGAATATTGTCGCATATTTTGTACATTTACTAAACCCACGTTCACCTGTAAATCAAGCCACGATGATATAAAACGATTTCGCGGCCGATTCGTGACATAAATATTGATTGTCAGCGTACAACGAACAGTTGTAAAAAAAAAAGGCTAACGTTCATTGTATGTAAGCCAGCAAGCTACAATAAAATAGGATTTTATTTCACTCTCTTTTGTTTTTTGCATGTTAATTGAATTTGGACTTTTTTGTTGTTGACTTAGGTTTGTTTTTGTTTTACTTAAAGGCTTATGTTTGGCAAACACGCGAAGATGGTAGGTAAATTGGTGGATGCCAATATTTTTTGTATCGAATGATGGTTTCTAAGACTTAAGGCTCCGAATTAATGTGAGGATTTACGGCGGGTTATTGACTTTATGACTGGCTGTGGCTGGCTAGGTCTGTCTTTCTGAATTTTCACCCGAAACCGTTTGAAAAATCTATATAACATTTGGATAATGACGTCATAGTTGCGATTGGAGAAGCTATGATCAGCAGTGATCTGCTCTAAGCTGATGATGATGACGTCATAGTAATAAATTGCGAGCGTCAATACAATCACTTTATTCTTTCCAGGAGTGTTCTTGGCTTAACAATGATTCTAATAATTTACAATAATTTGGGAGATAATTAATAAAATTTTAATAACGCAAAAATACCAAAACAAATCACCCCGTAAACCAATAAAACTTGCGCGTGAACACAGCATCGGGCGCTCCAGGAAGTTTACAAAAACAAACCCCTACATTACAAAGTAGCTCAGTTGCATATGTATACCAGTCCACTTTAGTCGCAGCCTCATCCAACAACCATAATATGCAATAACTATAAATCTAGAGATTCATCTCAAACGCAGAGCTTACCGCTGTAATTACGACTTGAATAACATTCACGTTTTGCACAACTACTGTAGTAGTGACGCTTGGTCTACATGACACCTCTGAGACCAGACCAAATAGGAAGAGGTATGTTTCGACAATGTTTTTTACTTTCTCAGTATAAGAAGGACCATTTGGTCCACAGTGGTTCCAGAATGATATTATTATTTCGTAATTTATAAGACAGAACTTAAATAATATTTTGGGAAGACCTAGATTAAATAAACATGGCTTATATTAGGTCTGGAGGGTTTAATTTAAAAGCTCTGGAAGACGATTTTTGTCCAGCAGTGTGGCAGTAAAACTAAAGAGATTTATATTTAGGTACTTTACATATATATCTATAGGTAATTTCAAGAACGTCTCCACTCGAGTTTACTGAAAATAAGAAGAACCTTGATACACGAAGCTGTTGACACGTGGAATGTAAATAATTGACCTTTTCCTATTAAGAAGTGTATTACTTTACGTTCCCAACATGCGCCATACATAGCTCCGCAAATTAATATTACATTGTCAGACTTTCAATTACTAGTGTTAAAGCAATCACAGGGACACAAGCGTCACTTTAATGCCAGAGAGCTGGCAACACTGGCAACTGTGGCTCATTTGAAGAATATTGCCAGACGCAATTATTGCAGGCTGTTAACTATTTTAATTGGCAACTCGCGCATGTTTTTATTGCACATGAGCTTGTAGCAATATGCAATTTATAATTTATTATTTCGCAAAATATATGTTTCTACTCTACAAGCGTCGTGGTAGTTAACTTGTCACAAAAAGTTTATGTTAATTGATATTTCTGGTTGCGATACTTTATAGTTTTTGAAAGAAAAATATGATCTACTATTTCTAGACGTACTACAGCTAGACGGATCAAGTGTGCTACGACAAACTGAATGCGGAAGGCGGAGTCCCGGGTGTATAATGGACTGTGTATAATTGATTAATTTCTTGACTAAGTTTTGAACAAGTAAGTGTACGAGCTACTGTTAAATAAGAACTATAGTTATTCTGACTAATATTATAAATGCGAAAGTAAAGTTTGTTTGTTAGCTTTTCACTCCTAAACCATTGAACCGATCTTCCTGAAATTTTGAATATACGTTGTCAGGTGTACAGAGAAAAAAGTACTGTTCCCGAAGAAAACAACAATAACTTTCTTATAAATAATAGATGGCGCCACGTGTCTTTCGAATCATGATTGAATTTATTATATTTTAGTTTTTCCGACAACCACGCGGGCGAAGCCGCGGGCAAAAGGTAGTTAATAATAAATAAGAAAATGTTTCCAAGTAAATTTGTGGTACAACGAGTTCACTGTACTGTTAATAAATTGGTTTAATTGGATACAGAACTACGTAGGCAATATACGTAGTTTGAACTAGATTTTATTCATGCGACGTAAATAACTGAAACATGTTGGAAATGTGACGAATTGGATTCTGATTGTTTTGTTTCAGTGTCAGAACTGCAACAATAACTGACATTTTTAAATTATAAATTTCACTTATATTGAAGTTACTATAAATTATATAATTAATCAGTTAAATAAAACTTAGATTCTTAAAAACGGCTCAATATTTGTAGTACATATTAATACCCGTTTTTTTAAAACCAAACTATTTTTTTCCACATTCTCTCTACATAAAATAAAAACCCTGTTTTAATCCTCATAACTCAAAAAACACAGCTTTTAATCCAAGAGAATAATCCAGCATTATTATGAAGTACTCGCACATTATCCCAGACATAATCCCGCTGGCCATCTAAAAGCATAACGATGTATGTTTGGTCAGCACACCATTCGTTTAGAGTGTATCTCTGTCCCTTTCACCCCTCATGTGAACGAAAGAGACCAGTAATGGTTAGTACTTGCAAGAGGGTATTTTTTACGCTGTCTTTAAAAAGTTCGCCGTCGCTAAGATTTGTGGAAGAATGTGTGTCTTGCTGAGAGGGGGAAGGGAGGGCTAGCCTAGGGTACAAGTACTTTAGTGAGGAAAAAGTTTGGCGTTAAAGAGAAAGTTACGCGTCGACCAGGTCGGAGTCGGAGCGTACGCACCGTACGGATGTTTGTATTGATTTCTATAGTACTGAGTATGGTAAAAGTTAAATAAATACCATTTCAATTCAAGAAATCAAAAGTCATTATGTACTTTATAACAACTAACTAATATTCTTTAAAACGTAACAGTCAATAACAAAACTTGGAGGAGCTCGTGGCTAAGTAATAATAACAGCCGCACGGGTCGATCCATCAGGTTAAGCTACGCTTGCCGGGGTTGGTCTGTGGATGGGTGACCATCTTTTCATACCGAGATTCCTCCGTGCCTCGGAAAGCACGTTAAGCCGTTGGTCCCGGCTGTCATTCGAGGATCTTTGACAGTCGTTACGGGTCGTCAGAAGCCCGAAAGTCTGACAACCAGTTTTACCAAGGGGTATCGTATTACCCAGTAACTGGGTTGTGGAGGTCAGATAGGCAGTCGCTCCATGTAAAATACTGGTATTCAGCTGCATCCGGTTAGACTGGAAGCCGACCCCAACATAGTTGGGAAAAGGCTAGGCAGATGATGAGTCAATAACAAAACTTAACAAAGTGATAATAAAAAGACATTTTTAATTAAAATTACTTTCAAACGAATAACTAATAGAACACTTAAAATATTTTGTCGCTATTGTTTCGCGACCTGTCGTAATGCAGACAGCTCTAGCTACATATAAATCCCTGTCAAAATAAAATAGCCCTAAGCCATGCATAATATTGGTCATTGTACCCTAAAAAACCGATCAAGAGCGTGCCGGACCATGCACAATAAAGGGTTCCGTAGTTGGGATGAATTTATCCCAAAAAACTTAACATTGTAGTTGAAAAACATGTTCTCCCATACATTCCAACTACAAATGTCCATAGTTAAACGAAAAGAATCCAACCCACATTACACCTAATGTGGGTTGGATCCTTTTTGTTTAACTATGGACAAATGTAAGTTTGTACGCACAATATTGAAGGATCTACGTTGTTTTAAGACCATCGAGTTCTTATAGGTTTTCCTGTAATCAGTACTTTCGGAGATAAAGGGGTGATAGTCAATTTTCGTCTATTTTCTTAAATAACTTTAAAATGCTTTAAAATTATAAAAAAATACATTTGAGACTCTTGCAGTAAGCCCTTTCATTTGATATGTCACACGGTACAGTTCACAAAACTTTATTAAATTTTCTTATTTGTCCCCCAAAGTTGACCCCCATATTCAAAATTTATTTATTTACGCTACACATCCGTTTTCGAGTCACAGAAATACATATGTGTACCAAATTTCAACTTAATCGGTCCATTAGATTCGCAGCAAATTGGCTGTGACAGACGGACAGACACACAGACAGACAAACACACGAGTGATCCTATAAGGGTTTTGTTTTTTCCTTTTGAGGCACGGAACCCTAAAAAGGGAGAAATCCCTAAAAGTAGAAACACTGCTGGTTGATATTTTGTATATCCGGACGCTCCGTACGGCGCGGCCGCTCCGATTCCGTCCTGGTGGCGGACTTTAGTCTTCCAAAAAATTAAGTTTTCTTAGAGCAATTTTTATTGTTTATGTTTTGAATAGTCGTGACTGCTTAACTAACGAAAAGTGTGTCAACAGATATCTACACTAGCAGGAGATTTCCTAATGCACAGTCCAATGTCTCAAGTTCTCATAATTTCCCTGGCCATACTGATATGTGTAGGAATGGATTGTAAAAGTTACTTCAGTTCATTGATTTCAGCCACCATAACTTATAGTTTAGTTATTGCCCGCGACTTCGTCTGTAATCCAGGTTAAAAAGTAGCCACGTCCTTCTCCAGCTCCCAGGCTGCCTATCTATCAAATATCCAAATCCATTCAGCCATTTTAGCGTGAAAGCGTAACAAACAAACAAACTCACTGTCAAATTTAGAATATTAGTTAGGATTTAGAAGATAGCTATAACGTAAAAGACTCAGGACACTCTCATTGTACCAGGGCTCGGAACCGGTTTTTAAAAAGAGTGGTTAATTTCGATTAAATACCGGTTAATATATCGTTTCTTTATTTACCGGTTACACAAGTGAACTGTTTTTATGTAACCCAAATGATAAAGGTTACCGGTTACATAAGCACAAATGGTTTTGACACCCAAATTAACCGGTTAATTCCGTAATTCGTACCTAAATTGTTTTCGTCAATTTTTTAACACTTCCAACAAGTTGTAGTGACATTACCCCAGAAACCCTATCAAACCTGGTTTTAACCGGTTAACTTTCACTATAAAACCAAAATTCATGAAAAACCAGTTTTCCGCATAAACCGGTAAAGTGCAACCTTTAACCTAAATCGATTTCAGTTTGGGTTTCAATGACCGTTACCGGTTAAGAATTTTAACCGGTTTCCGAGCCTTGCATTGTACTGTAAGTAAGCAAGGTTCGTCTGAATGAATTAAGTGAAGAATGAAATGAATACATAATGTTAAATAAGTAGAAGATGACTAGCAAGTTTCTCTAAAAAACTAAAATTACAAACCATTTCAACATAATAATTTTATCTCCAAGAGAAACCCTCATTTAAAATACAAGGCACGTCTAACTTACACAAAATATGAAGCCTCCCTGAAGTAACCTGGCGCTGTGCCAGCCATCCTGGCCATCGTGGCATGAACTGGCAATACTGGCATGCTCATTAGATTAGCCTCCGAGGTGTAATTCAGTTACCGACCAGTGGAGACTTTGTGATCGACCGGTCAGTAGTACTATGGATCATCAAAAGGGAAATATGTTATGATTTTGGATAAGTCATTTAATTTATTAAAAAAAACCTAGCTTTTGCCTGCGGCTTCGCCCGGGAACGTACTACTGGAATAAAAAGTATCCTATGTCCTAACCCGGGTCATTATCTATTTATGTCCTATATTTCATTGGACTTAGGACGTAACATAACTTCACGCCTGTATTCCGCGAAGGATGAGGCAGAGGTGAGCGGTACATCCATATGGCAACACTTAGGTATGCAACAACTGAGGACTTATGCGGTGATTTTAATATATTCCTGGGGATCTATCTTCAATACGAGTTAGGCTTTGACAGCTTTGGGATGTTTCCAAGTTAATCTCAGGTGTCACTAACACACGGCAAAGGAAAACATCGTGAGGGAATTTGGACTTGTACGTGGCATTAATAATTACCATCCGTAAATTAAATTGAGAAATGAAAATTAAAGGACTTCTGTTTATCCCTTTTTAGAATTACAAGAGTGGTGACTATCTACGTATGAGTGATACATCAAACAGATCCAGACAGTCTGTAATACAAAAATTTAGAGCATCGTAAAATGTTTCGATATAAAATATATCGTCCGAATGTAAAACTTGTCCAATATACGCGTATTTATTGAATACTAGCTTTTGTCTGCGGCTTCGCCCGCATGGAGGTCGGAAATTATCCCACGGGAACGTACTACTGGGATATAAAGTATCCTTTGTCTTAATCCAGATCATGTTCTACCCATGTGCTAAATTTCATCCAAATCCATTTAGTCGTTTTAGCATGAAAGCGTAACAAATAAACTCATTTTCGCATTTATAATATTAGTTAGGATTATATTATATTATGTAATCCATGAATAAATACAACTTTTTATAACAACAATAAAACGGATGAGGAGGGGCCTGTGCAAGAGCAATAATTTTTATGTTAATATTAAAATTCTTGGCTACGAGGCTACGGCGTAGACCCGTAGCTGCTACGAATATAATGTAGCGCTCGTAGCAAGTGCTACGTGCCGGATTTTTTTTTTAACTCGTTGAACTGTCATTATCATTTTTATACGGAAACGCTTGATGATGTTCAAGTTTAGTTTTTGATGAGCTCATTTACATTTTAGAACCAAGTTTTTAAATTAAATGTTTTGTTTTATTGAGAAAAGAATTTAAATTAGTATAGTTTAGAATGTCTGGAAATAGTTCAATTTCTTGAATGAAATTCTTCGTCTTCTTTCCATGGAATATTAGATTATTTATACCATCTTTTAATCTCAGATAAAGTAGTTGCAAGATTTTTTCTAGATTCTGGGATTAAAACGAACTGAGAGAATACGAAACACCACGTTGCGCTCCAAAATGAGGATCCTAGACGTAGGCAAAAATACTGCCCAACTGAAATGGGATTGGGCGAGTCACGTCAGCTGCATGCATAACTACCGCTGGGCAACCGTCTTCAAACGGTGGGTGCTGGAGGATGGACGGCGCCGCCGAGGCCGGCTCAGGAAGAGATGGCGAGACGACCTGGACGCTTACCGCAAGGGTTGGATCGAGGTGGCCCTGGAAAAGGATGCTTGGAAGGATTTGGGGGAGGCTTTTGCTCAGCAATGAGACAGCGTAGGCTAGCATAAAAAAAGATTTTTAATTAATACCATACTGTTTCTTTTATATTAACCGAAGCAGCGATTTCCGGGAGAAACAATCAAGTTAAAAATATTATTGCGTTTTCCAGCTTCATGCTCAAATATTACACATTCTTATCACCATTCTCAGAAACTCGTTTCAAAACAAAATCTATTTTTTAGGGTTCCGTACCTCAAAAGGAAAAACGGAACCCTTATAGGATCACTCATGTGTCTGTCTGTCTGACTGTCCGTCTGTCACAGCCAATTTGCTCCGAATCTAATAGACTGATTAAATAGAAATTTGGTATACGTATGTATTTCTGTGACCCGACACGGACGTTTAATGAATGAAATGAATTTTGAATATGGGGGTCAAGTTTGGGGGGCAAATAAGAAAATTAAAAAAATATATTTGCAAACTGTACCGTGTGATATATCACATGAAAGGGCTTACTGTAAGAGTCTCAAATATATATTTTTTTGATAATTTTAAAATAAACCGTTTTAAAGTTATTTCAGAAAATAGACGAAAATTGACCATTCCTCCCTTTATCTCCGAAACTACTGAGGTTAAAATTTTGAAAAAAAATACAGAAAATAATTCTATAGCTATAGATTACAGGAAAACCTATAAGAAGTCAATGGTCTTAAAATAACATGGTAAATCTCTCAATATTGTGCGTACAAACTTACATTATCCATAGTTAAACGACAAAGATCCAACCCACATTAGGTGTAATGTGGGTTGGATCTTTTTCGTTTAACTATGAACATTTGTAGTTGGAATGTATGGGAGAACATGTTTTTCAACTACAATGTTAAGGTTATTCTTGGGATAAATTCATCTCAACTACGGCACCCTACATTGTGCGTGTTCCGACACGCACTTGACCGGTTTTTCGAAAAGAAAACCATATAAAAATAATACCACCATTATTTTAAACTAGAATATTTTCGTGACCTAAAAGAGAAGGTTCCTTATAACTAGGTTCCTGAAACTGCCTGTAAATAGCACATCATATGACCTCAAGTTTGTGTTCTGTATATTTCAGTGAAAGCCTCGTGAACTAGTCGCGCTCAATGGACTGAAATAACTACGGTAACTATTACAGTTGTGCCCATTTGGGCCCAAACTGATTATGGTCGATAAATAGTTCTGTTTTAGTCGAGTGTTTAAACATAAAGGAGTGGGATAGTGGATAGTTAACATAAGCATTCTGAATTTAAAAAATTAAATGTGCATTGTTGTTAGCAACATTTATTATTACTCAAAATATTCATATTTCGTGTCCTCTTTGAGTTTTTTAATGATAACGAGGTTTATGTCGAACAGTGAATATCTTTTGTCTTATAATTATGATGAAGAAGATAAAAAGAAAAAATGGCTTTTATGTTTAGTTAAGTTTTCCATCTTTCTTTCCCCGATTTGAGAACCACGTTAAAAATAAAAACAGTAAACATACAAAACTTCACAAAACTATCCCCAACTAAACTCGCTCTCCCTCAACACACAACTTGCCCCAACTCTCATACATCTCGCCTTCACTAAACTATTCAACTTAACATTCCCTAACTCGGCTAAATTATTTATATATTTATATATACGTAGTCAGTCTACCGCCTGGTTCTACTATCAACCTATTTCGGGTTCTGGCTGGGCCAACCCAGTTGGCACGTTGCCAATGGCCTTGAAAGAAGTCGGTCAACGCGTATGGCTGCTTCAAGCTCGCCCAGGATTGCCGTGTCAGCAGAGCACGAGGGGTTCCAAGGTAAAGAAAAAAGAAAATTAATGGTTTTTGTTTGTATATTTTAGATTTTGTGTAATTGGAGGTTGGAAAAGATTTGGCCGCAAGAGATTTCGTCTTTGTAAAGTAAATGTTAGAGCATAGAGATTTTTTTACGTCTGATATAATATGTAAATGATAAGGGTGCCTTCTAAGATTAACAAAGTAAAGCTATCCCATTGAAAACCAACGTATGGCGAACACGGTCATCGCCATGGAACCAGTAACTGGAATCCTTATCGATTCAAAAGTACTGCAGTGGACTATTTATTTCAATTCTAGATGAATTGACGCATTATAATATATTTTCAGTTATATACCTATTGCAAAGTAGGTAAACATATTTGCTTGTGACTAGAAAGCCTGTTCTACCGTGGTGTTCAGGGAATACTACGAAAAAATTATAATGTCAACTCAGCTTTGTATGTTTTGAGGTTATATTATAAAAAGAAGGCAATGTACGTGCTGTGAATACTTCAGTGAACATGTAAAACCCGTATTTTATGTAACCGTAGCAAAAATGCGGAAAGAGGATTATTCACTGAAAAAGAGCTGAAGTAAAAATATGTAAAGCCGGAACAGTCGAAGAAAATGCTATTAAATATACTTGAACAGATATCACTTGTACACACATTAACTTAGAATAGGATTACATGGAAAGAAGCTCAAAAATCAAATCAACGAAGAAAAGCTACGAAGAATGACCACTGAAA
Source organism: Dicycla oo (assembly GCA_948252095.1). Classification (NCBI taxonomy): domain Eukaryota; kingdom Metazoa; phylum Arthropoda; class Insecta; order Lepidoptera; family Noctuidae; genus Dicycla; species Dicycla oo. The sequence continues at coordinate 817,784 of OX411732.1, read as the reverse complement.
CAGAAGAATCAAAGGAAAAGCGTTGAGAAGTGCATACACTTACCGATGAAGTTCATCTTGCTGCTACTGTGACACTTTCCGTACCAAAAATATAATATATATATATATATATCCTACAATCTAGTAACAAGTCGCCATAAAGTCCGTATATAAAAAATACTTTTAATTTGTCATATTGAGCACCAAATTTCGCCTACATTAGAAAATACATGATACGTATCGATATAAGAAGAAGAAAGAGAAGTACGTAAGAAGCTATGACATGTTGAACGGAGAGTACGTCTGCCCGACGCGAGCGGCGGCCAGCCAATGCTGCCCGGAGAGCGCCGCGCGCCTATTTAAGCCCTGTGCGCACTGACGGCGCTCGCACACAGACGCACGCTCACAGGCGCTCACACACCCGCACCACTTAAGAGGGCGCACAAGGGAAATCGTTCCGCCATTGTCGTCGTAATGGAAATGGTAAAATTGATTCCCGTCAAATTGTACTTTTAATAATGATCGTAATTATCTTTATTGAGCGTTTTTTTCCTAGATTTTTGATCGAAAGCCTCATCCCTCCGGGAAAAGATAGTACCAATTTAAGAAATCAAAGCTTATCTTTGGTGAAAGGAAAAAATGTTGCGTATTTTTTAACATGAAATAATCGTTAAAATCTAAAATTCTATCGGCAGTACGGCGGAATGACGATAAATAAAATGTAAGTAAGAAAAATTGGATGCGTATTTCACCCCCTTTAACGCACACATGGGTGGTGGGTGCGGGTTGCGCATGTGTGGGGGCGTAAGAACAAAGGGTGCGCGGCGGGGGTGTGGCCTGCTGGGAGTGTGCGTGTGTTAAATCTTTTATAGGTCGATGCATTAAGTAATTTAGTATTATACCTTGCATTTGACAGAGGCCGGTTGAAATACGCGTCCTGCGGCCGGGCACGCGGGCACTCGCACACGCGTGCACGCGGGCACGGCTCGCTTCCGTATTTTTAACCGTTTCCGTGTCGGGAACGTTTACTTAGGACTTTGTTCTATTGTTGGAAACTCTTTGTGAAGATATAGGACAGTTTTTAATGACAGTCGCGCCACTTAACTAAGTGAAAATTCATATTTTCTTAGTAAAATGATCCATTATGGCCTACTAAATAAGTTAAAAGCTTGCTGTATGCTCTGTTTTTTTTATATTCTTATGTGTATGCTATTAAGTTCTGACTGGAATATTTTAAATAAACTATAATGAAGGTTAATTAATGCCTGGTTGAAATCTATTTATAAACCAATTTACTGTTGAAACTAAATAGTGCTAAGTGATAGCAATTTTATTAATAGCACAATCTACGTTCTGCCGGTCATTTTAATTATTCACTATAGAGTATTCGGAAGTACATAAACATCTCTAAATGGAAAGTCTTTCTTTGTCCCTAAAACTAGAGCCAAAAGTTCTCTTTTTTATGTGTTTTAAAGACTACGCTTTAATATTGGCATTAAACAAGTTTAAGTGTTAATTAAAACAGCCAGTCCATTTGTTGAAACAGGCGTTAATCTACAAGAAAAAACTTTAAAAACAACATGAATACTTTTAAAATCATATAAACCAATTGAAAAGTCCCTTTCATCCAAAAGTTCATTTCCCCGGCATCCTCATCCACAATATTGACATTCTCTAGATTCCTGCGTTCAGTAGGAGACCTCATAATCCATGATTAGGATTCAGCGCTGACTTCGAACTACCCGCGTTATGCACTCATTTGAATATTATATTAAACGGTGACATAAATACGGATATAATAGTTTCTCTATTTAATAATATTGTTTATTACGTCATGTGGTGTGGAGGGGGGGATAACGGAATTTTGATTGGTTTTAGAGTTTTAATGGTTTAATTTTAGTGTGCGTAGTTTGAATGAGTATGTTTATATTTTAGAGGCGTATTGTGTGATGGTGCCTTTATTTTATTATATAGGGAAAGGTTTTATTCAGCACTTTGTGTTACTAAGTTTAAGTGAAGGTTTATCGTTATGCTATTTTAATGATTCTGAGTGTCGTATTCTGGTTACTGACTGCTCTGGTAAGTAGGACATGCACCAAAGGAAAAGAAAATTTGGATTTTTATAACGTGCCAGAAATGCTTTTCCTCTTTGTAAAAAAATGTGAATAAAAAAGTTCGATAACAAGATCCTAAAAAAGAGGAACATGCCAAATTTGAAGTACTTGTTCTTCACAAAGTAAAGTAACAACAACAAACGATTGGCAGCAGGAAACAGATTTCACGGGTAGCCACCCTTTGTAGCCAACAATACGAACAAAAAGGGTCACTTAAAAAAAATAAAAAACGATCATCATCATAAAAAGTCATATAAAGTTTTTTAATCCGCGTCCAATCGTTCGCAAGTAAAAGCCTGAAAGGGGGCAATATTCAAGAATTATGCTTTTCATAAAACCAACCGGTCCACTTCACTCAAGCCCACCCAATAAGTCCCGCCAAAGAAAGTATGCATTACCGTAAAAATAAAAGTCGAAACCTCTTACCGAGGTTGTACGCGCAAATTGTCCTTGCCGCGTTGCTGTCAGAAATATGTCTATCTCGCTCACACGTAGGGTAATTCCAATAGGCTGTGGTGAGTAAGTGATTTTTGACAAAGGAAAAGATTCCGAGCGCGTGATTGTAATACTGAATATGACTAGTTTTAAGAGAAATCGTGACTTTTTATTGTGATTTATATAGTGCTGTTAGATTGTGGAAGTAGGAAGAAGATATTACTGAAGAACTAGCATTTAGTGGAAAATCCACTTAATTTAGGGTCCAGGTCTTACTATTCGATGATTTTCAAAATTTTCATGAGCGTGTGGTTTACCTGAAAAAGAACAAAATGTCGCATTAGCACCCTGAAATAGTATTTTAATCTTGGAGTTAAAATTAGTCTAGAAAGTATTAAATTTTGTTTTGACAGAAATGTGAAAACAGTTGTATTTAAATAATATGCTTTCAATCACACATGACATAGTTTATTTTATTTAAGTTATGCTTTGGTTCCGGTTTATCCAACATAAAACAGTAAAAAAAAGTAAACATATTCATTAAAACCAAAAGAGATGCAACAATCCATACTACGTAGTCTCGTGGTCTACGTAGCTACGGCGTAGCAGACGCTACGAAAGCGTAGCGCTCGAACAAAAGAATAATGCAATGCACTTCGTTGCCTTTACATTGAAGAATTCAGTTTGTTCTATTCAATTCCTTACTTTTTTAAAGTTTCATAAGATGCGGGTAGTTTTTAAAACGGTAATTCCAACTTGAGGTATGAAGAGGTATGAAGGGTCTTTGTTTAAGCGGTTTTTTTGAAGTTACATAGTTTTAATTTTAGTTTGTCTGAAACTATGATTTAAAGTAAATGTAAGTATGCGTCTGCTCTGTATTAGTACAAGCAAAATAATTCTTCAGATACGTATAAAAAATATAATACGCTGACGATTTTTTAAAATATATATTTTGCTCGTAATACAATTTGATCCTTATTTTTCGTGAGCAATTTTAATGTCAAGTCAAAACTTTTATCTTATGGGTATCATCATTCTAGCTTTACCTAATTGGAAGTGGTAGAGTTCCTTGCATCTAGGCTGGCGCGGGGTACAGCAGCAGAACCACTGTTAGCAATATGTTTCGGTTTAAAAGATATAGGTACCGGTTGTATATACTGACTAAAATTTACATTCCTATTGCTGTGGCAGTTTAAACCCATGTTTACATTGACTTCATTATCATCCTCATCTGCCAGCGTTTTTCCAACTATTTTGGCTTCAAAATGCATGCGTCAACACGTCGGTTGTTATTTTACATGTGGTTTTTTACATGGAGCGACTGCGTATCTGACCTCCACAACCCAGTTACTGCGTTATGCGATACCGCTTGGTAAGTAACTAGCATATCACCTGAGATGAAGTTACCAAGTTTTGAAATAGGGTATTAAGTTGTATTTATTGTTTACCTTGATGTTATATTTACTACGATGTAGCATTACATGTAGCATTAAGTACAAACCTTAGTGGTTTAAAAATGCTATTCTGCTGAAACAAATGTACTAATTTTTAAATGGTAAATAAATAATAAAAAAAAAAGACTAGCTGTCAGACCTTTGGGCTTCTGACTCCCGTCACAACTGTTAAAGTACTATAAATGACAGCCAAGCGGCTTGACGTGTTGTTTGCGTCGAATTACAATCCAAAAAATTGCGATTACACATCATCCTCACACCATCAACCAATTACAATTACCATTCCCACAACAGCACATCACACCGCGGCACACAAGCGGTATACGGTAGGTCAGCGGTACTGGAGCGATAAACTGGGGCCCACTCGCGTTTGATTTCATTTACAATTCATTTGATATACTTAACGCGGATCTTTGATGGACGCGCTAGGGATGCCCCACGTGAGTTCGGATGTGGGGGAATAAAATGCAAACCTACCTCATCCATATAAACAAATACCCACCGGTATTTGTTTATATGTATGAGGTAGGTTTGCATTTTATTTTGTTTGATTTTTGTGGAATGTGGGTAGAAATAAATTTCAATTTATTATAGACTTTTCTTACGGACAAAGATTTTGTTTTGTTAGGTTTTTATCATGATTTAGTAATATTGAATTCAAAGTAAAATGTTTGTACCTATTCCAAAATCTTTTTATTAATTTTATAAAATAGTGAGAGTGTACTGTTTATTTCAAATTGTTGTAAAACTGTATATTAAAAAGAAAATGTACCAAATATATTTTACGTCCGACATTAAAATTAATCTTTTATGCAATGAAATAAAATGACCTACCTTCAAAAATTCACGCGCTACAAAAACCCTATTCGCGACAGCCCTACCACCGTTTAGGTATAAAGTTACGTCTGAACACAAGTGGTCCGGGGGTAAATACGTTTTCTTATTCCTCTCTCCCCCTCCCCGTTCCTCCTCGTTCCCCCTCGTTCCTCTGCTGACCCTCGAGTACGTGTACACATTGGAAACGGTTTTCCAGTAAGTGTTAATGGTTTGTTTGGATTTGTAATTAGGAGCTTTTCAGTGTATCGAGAGGGGAATGTAGGGAATATAGGGGAACTGATAGTGTATTGACAGGGAAATCATGTATTGTTTAAAACGTAACACAACTTATTTTATTTAATCAGCACTTGAGTATCATAATTGGTCACCAGTTTAGTATCATAATTGGTTTGTATAGAATACCTAACTAAAATAATATGATGTGATTTTCCAGGGACAGAATAGTGTGAAACTCAAAGTAAGTTTACAATATAACTGATTTCTTGTTGTTTTTTCTTGATTGATACTTCGGCATTTGATTACACACGAATGGTAAATAATTTTTGTCAAATTTTTGGAAAATTTAAAAGTAGTAGCAGCGGGTTTAATTAGATTTTCAACAAAAATGACTAACAATTACCTGAGACTGAGTTGCCCGTTTTACAAAAACAATTCAAAATATACCTACTACATATGTACGTACTTTCTAAAAATAAAGGAAAACAATTTTATTCAACGAACTATTTTAAACAAAGTGCAATGCAATTTCACTTCAGCTAAAAGAAAATCCCCGCGACTTTTCTACCTAAACCGAGCCACATCAAGACAATCGAAGTGATTCTCCTTTTCAAACAAATGAAAGTTAATTGTGCCATGTAACGGCTAACTAAGTGAGCGGCGGCCATTAGCTTACGTCTTACGTCCAATCCGTGTGTCAATCCAGACTGTCAATCCTGACTGTCAAGCCAGACTGTCAGGCCGGACTGGCGAAGCTGCGGCATTAAGTAGTGGCTTAAGTGAAGGGTGGGAGTGGTATGTGCGGTTGGGTGTTTAAGAAAGAAAAATCAATTTTGTTGCAATTCGATTGTGTTGTAAAAGAGTCTGGATTTGTGCCAGGTTGGTGGCAATAGGCTCGTCCTTATTACTTGAACATAACTGGCGAACTGTGGGTGTACTGCAGGTACAGCTCTGCCTAGCCCTCCAGGGAGTACAGGTGTGATGTTATGTAATATTACAGATTTATTTTATAAAGAAAATAAAACAAACAAGTCTGCACTTTAGACAAATAAGTTATAACTTACACCTCGCCTTAAACAGCGCTACAGCCTCACTTACTGACGTATTCGGCGAATCGGAGACTGTTCACTTTTATCGTAACTACCCGCTAAGTTGCATAGCGTTTTAAAATACTACAATAATAAATACATAAACTCACGCCTTCTTCCCATGGCGGTAGGCAGAAACTACAGAACGCCACCTGCTACGATCCTTACATACTCCTTCTGCTTCGTTTACGTTCATACATCTGGTCATACACGCACGCCGACTACAATCATGTTTTTTATTTAATCACTTCGCGTGTATCCATTTCATTACAACTCAGAAATACTTGAGAATGAACTCTCCCGGAAAAATTACTAACACAAAATATATTTCTTGCTGCCAAATATGGTTTTGGTATTTCAGTTTTTTAAACATATTTTACATAAAATATTTCTGCCTCATGGAACGAATCCGTTTTAAGGTATTTTGTAAGTTAGAACATAAATGACTACGTTTAGATAATTTTGATTGAATCAATCTGAAACCAATGAACAATGGAAAACTTTATTTTATCTTTGGACAATCAAATATGATAGGATAAGTATGATAGTTTTAAGTTAACGTTACATAGTTAGAAGTCCGGACTTCCAAAACTATTTTGTTACAGTTTTAGGAGTATTACGTCGACATCCTTTGGCCAGAAACAAAGCTTTGAGCTTCTCCTGCGACTGACAGCCTTTTACAGACAAATGTGAGTTCAGGCCCCTTCCAGTAAGCTGGCTGGCATTTTTAGTTTAAATTTACAGTTATGTTTAAGCTCATAAATGGTGAAAACTGAAGGTTTCATTACTGATTTTTATGGAATTTCTTGTCAGTCCTAAAAGGTGAATAAATGGTTACTGCGAGTAACAATACACAAAATAATATACTAATACATAATAAAAACATAACCTAGTTACTAGGTTGGGTCGGCGACGTGTTGCGCTGAGTCGTGGTGTCATGTAGCCTTCCGCGAAAACGCCGATGCACGGCACACGTCGGCCTAAATCCCTCCTTCTTTAAAGTCACCAGGTCATGAGTCGGAACCCGCACCACAAAAGATTTGAAGAAAATATTTTGGCGCGACTCTAACTTCTCGACTCTCAAGGTGAACTTGGTCTTCATCCTGATGTACTCCACGACCTTCTCTACCTTCGTAGGGTGATGGAAGCGTGACACGTTCAGTTGCATCGATGGGATAGCTGCCGGACGCAGCGACAAGTCGGGACCAGTCAATGCCGTACCGCACCAATTGCTATAAGCGCGTAACTTATTTTATTCTCCACACGAAAAAGAAGGAGCCCGCTTGTCGCAACCAGCTCACGCATCGCAACACGCAGCATATTCATGTCTGCCGGGCACAGCGCATTGCAGTCAATAGACTGTTTCTTACACGTTGTTAATCTTTGAAGCAGTTGGCTTGATACAGTAAAGCATTATATTAATGGGACCACTTAATAATAGTATTGAAACGTCAAGAGCCAGTGAGTTGCCCGTACAAAACGTTGAATTACAACAGCGCGAATAACTCGATTTTTTTTAACAAAGTATGTTTTTGTGAGAAAATAAATCTATGCTAAGGTTCTCTAAAGTTCTTAAATATTTTGATTGAGAAAGAATGTTCGTCTGCAAGCTTAAGAAAAACGACTTGCTTATTAAAACGTAAATTACAAAAGAGGAAAACTATTACCAAAGTCCCTCAACACTGCTATTACACATTTAGTTTCCAGTATAATAACAAATTGATATCGATCAGCTGAGCACGAACAGGAAATAAGCTAAAACAGCGGACATTCGATCTATAATCGACTATTATTATTTATTGAAAGGCGGATATTATCGGATATTGGCGGATATCGGGAACGCCTCTAGTGATGTAGTTGGAAGTTCAGACGTTTGTAGTGTTTGAGAGTTAAGATTAAATTCTTAGAGTGAATTGTAGAATTTATTGATCTGTTATTGGAAGGTATCCTAGCATTGCATATGATAATGAGGTTAAATAATAATAATAATAATGAATAACGAAGATCGATTTGATGGATGCGATGAACGCCTAGAAAGTGGCTTGTTCAGACACGGTTCAGCCCGAAAATCCTTCTTCCCAGAGACAGCGCGATGAGCTGCAGGTTGGTACGGAATAACCTCAGCAACACGCCCACCGATACTGCTGAGCGTGCCCTCCTGCTGGCTGTGGGAGAATGGGAATCGGGCCTCTGGCTTCAAGCGCTACCATCACCCAACATAGGCACTATGCTGGCTGACCTTTGTTTTGTTATTGTTATTAGTAATTAACTCTTATTTTATTTATTTTACTTAGACGGTCCTAGTTTATCATTTGTGACTTACTCTATACTGCTACATATACGGCTATATGTAAGTGGGCACGCCCTTTATTACTGGAGGCTTTTATTTAGGTATAAAGTTCTGCTTACGTTTTTAGTTATGTCTTTTTATTTCTGCTTGAGTATAGTTTTCGATTTTTTTTTCTTTTATTTTGGTATATTGGCGTGTGCTAGTTGACTTATGGCAATGAATTTAATTTAATCTCATGTTTTGTTACGTAATACTTAAATTATTTTTCGCAGTGCTGTATAAAATCTTTTTTTTTTTTAATTCAAAAGACAGCTGTGCTGCTGGGGAGTTTGTTGCGCCACTTCTTCTCCCCAGCTAACTAGGAAGTGGTGAAGGGCGGACGTTTTGGGGGACTGTCTTATGTAATTTTGACGTTCGAAAAGTGCCTAGTTTGAATAAATGACTATTGATTTTGATCTTGACACCACTTTTCGTCTCGCTACAAGTCTGCGTCTGAGTGCTTCTTGCGGGGACCCATATCGCTGTCAGTGCGGTGAAGTAGTCGACCGCCTCGGACACCATGGCCTCTCCTGCAGCAAGAGCGCTGGTCGGATGGGAGTCACGCCAGCAATAATAACATCAGCCGTCGGGCTCTTGCTAGCTGTTTTAGAACCCAATGGCTTGGCCGCGATGATGGGAAGAGGCCAGACGAAATGTCCATATTGCCTTGGAAGTTGGATAGGCCTTTGATGTGGTATGCAACATGTGTCGACGCCCTCGCGCCATCCCATCTTCCTAGCATGGCGAGGCTGCTGCAGGTGCAGAAAACCATTAATCGGCACAAATATACCAACCTTATATGGAGCTATAATATGTTTGAGCCGTTTGGGGTTGAAACACTAGGGCCTTGGGGTCCGAGTGGTCATCGAGTATTTCGGGACATCGCCAAGCGGTTGGTCGACTCTTCATGTGACAAGGGAGCTGGCAAATTTTAGGCAGCGCTGCCAGTCTTTTGGGCACTTTACTCACTGACAGCGATGCGGACGAACTTTTTAATGACCAATGAACTATTCCACCTTTTTCCTTTATATATTTGCACATAATATAAATATGTTAGGGTTAGATTGTAAATTGTTTTTAATATTTGTAACAAAAGAATACGATTTTATTTAATAACGAAGATACTGGAACTCTTAATCATGTTTCTGTTTCCTCAGTCTCATTTTTAAACTTTGATCTGCAACAAATAAGCGGTGAAAGTTTGCCAAAAAGTTTCAGAATATTCACAAATTGGAACTAAAAATGTTTTGGAAATAGGCCTGTATGTAGCTAGTTATGTTTTGTGTGGATACCTTCACTAGCCACTGAGCCAACAATACGAGTATGTTGAAGTTTCTACGTTTTCCTGTACATGGTGACTCATGTATAGTGGACCTCGTAATAACTTGACCACCCTACGGTTGAATCAAAATCTTACGTCAAACAACGAGAATGTCTATTTTTGACGTGAAACATCTACCTATAGGCGCGCCCTGGGGGTAAGACTGGGGGTATGCCGTGACGGCAAACGACATAACGCTCTCTTACGCTGTCTTGTGTAAAAATAATAATAAAAAAAAACTTTACTTTAAACAAAACTACCCCGCTATACAAACATCCCACGCTATTTCATTTCACCACCTATTAACGAAATCATCCCATTTTTTACACCCCCGGCTTTTTACCGGCCAAACGAATGGAGTCCGAATGATTAGCATACATCGACGGGGTGACGGATGCCGTGTCCGATTCCGACCGTGACGGATCCGGCCCTCTCCGGCTGATGTATAACCGGAATATTTTACGAGCTGGTTTTTTCTGTGGGATGTTTTTTCGGTGTAATTTTTTAACACTGAAACAGACTGTTTGTGTTTTATGTTTATTTGTGCTAAAGTGAATTTGTTTTATGGTTTTGTAAATTACGAATACGATTTGGTTATAAGGTAGAAGGAAATGATGTGATGACATTAGAAACTGTAAGCACCCATGATGCTGCTTGTAATACCAGTTTCCTAAACTTAGGGAGCAGCTCAATAATTATATACCTATTATGTATTTAGTAATGCTTACAAAGCAATCAATCAATCTGCCTAGCCTTTTCCCAACTATGTTAGGGTCGGCTTCCAGTCTAACTGGATGCAGCTGAATACCACTATTTTACATGGAGCGACTGCCTATCTGACCTCCACAACCCAGTTACTGAGTAATACGATACCCCTTGGTAAGACTGATTATCAGATTTTCGGGCTTCTGACGATCCGTAACGACTGTCAAAGATCCATGAATGACAGCCGGGACCAACGGCTTAACGTGCTTTCTGAGGTGCGGAAGAGTCTCAGTATGTGAAGATGGTCACTCATCCACGGAGCAACCCCGGCAAGCTTAACCTGATGGATCGACCCTTGTGGCTTTTATTACTTAGCCACGAGCTCCTGCTCCTCCTCCTCCTAGTAATGCTTACAAAGCATAGACCTATATAATATTTGTGATACACATACATTCACAAACTCACGCCATTTTCCTATGAGGGTAGGCAGAAAGAATAGAACGCCACCTGCACAATTTTTAAACCCCAATAAAGAAATAAAAAACTTTTTAGCCAAAAATAAAACCGACTTCTAAAACAAAACACTACAAAGTGAAAAATAACTTTAATTTCGGAAGTCGGTGTCTTTGGTTTTTGGTTTTTTGGTCGTTGGTATTTTCGTTTTTTGCCACCGACTTCCGAAATTAAAGTTATTTTTAAATTTGTAGTGTTTTGTTTTAGAAGTCGGTTTTATTTTTGGCTAAAAAGTTTTTATTTTTCACTTTTTAGTTGTGGAACCTACCCCACACAAATTGGAATACATAATTGAGCACAATAATTGTAGATATAGCCATGTAAATAACAGTGATAGGAAGTTATTAAAACATCATCACATCATCCATATAAAATAAGTGGGAAATATACGGATTATTGAAGCTAACTCAAAAACTCCCCAAGAAAAGTTAATAAAATTTATATGGGAGCACCTCGGAAGTATACCCTTTCAAACAAAAAAGAATTTTCCAAATCGGTCCATCCGTCTGTGAGTAATCGCGTAACAAACATACAAAAAAAAAAAATACAGACGAATTGAGAACCTCCTCCTTTTGGAAGTCGGCTAAGAACCGGCCAAGTGCGTATCGGACTACGCACAATGAAGGGTTCCGTAGTCGGGAAGGAAGAACAAACTAACTTAACATTGTAGTTGAAAAACGTGTTCTCCCATACATTCCAACTGCAAATGTAAGTAAGTACGCACAATATTGAGAGATTTACCATGTTGTTTTAAGACCATAGACTTCTTATAAATTTTCCTGTAATCTATAGGTATTAAACTATTTTCCGTATTTTTTTCAAAATTTTAGGCTCAGTACTTTCGGGGATAAGGTGGGGAATGGTCAATTTTCATCTATTTTCTTAAATAACTTTAAAATGTCTTATTTCAAAATTATAAAAAATATATATTTGAGACTCTCACAGTAAGCCCTTTCATTTGATATGTCACACGGTACAGTTTGCAAAACTTTTTTTTTTAATTTTCTTATTAGCCCTCCAAAGTTGACCCCCATATTCAAAATTTATTTATTTACGTTACACATCCGTGTTTGGGTCACAGAAATACATATGTCTACTAAATTTGAACTTAATCGGTTTGTTAGATTCGGAGAAAATCGGCTGTGACAGACAGACAGACACACAGACATGAGTGATCCTATAAGGGTTCCGTTTTTTCCTTTTGAAGGGTACGGAACCCTAATAAAACAATGTAATACGGGGTCAACTAAGTAGAGGTGTTGTTTACGTTAAGATTAGTATTAATACTGAGTACTAATCCACACACTCGTACTGACACTACTACACACACACACACACACACAAGAAAGAAAAGAAAGAAAATACGTTTATTTGCGATAAACATGGCGCAAAGAAATAAAATAACAAAATAAAATAATTAAAGAACAAGTTTGGGGAAAATATGAGTGAATATATTACTTAATAATATAATATATTATATTATTAATAATATATTACTTACTTACTTACAATATATTACTCCACAATCTACTGAGTACGGTAAACCGGGGTTACTTTGATACTACGGGGTTACTTTGATATCGACTTTCGACTTATGAAAAACATATTTTTGTAATATCTACAACGCCTTACTATCAGTAGTTGGCACTTCTGATAGTTTCTTTTTTAATAAGGCGTTGTAGATATTACAAAAATATGTTTTTCATAAGTCGAAAGTCGATATCAAAGTAACCCCGTAGTATCAAAGTAACCCCAGTTTACGGTACTGAGTGTATGCACGGTGTACTGAGTACGTACGTATTCTGTATCTGGAGCGGAGGAGTATCACATCTACTATATCTGTTATCATATAACTAGAGTGTTTTAAATAACAAAGAGCCCATTCAAAAACTCCTCTTCTGAAGTTAACCTCATAAATAATTATCTCCCACACTAAAAGCAGTTCACAATTAATTATTGTAGGACTGACCAACGAGCCTGCAAACGATGCCACAATGACTTGCACACTATCGCAAGTACTTGCACAATGACTTGCACGAGTTTTGCCTACAGCCAACCGCACGGACTTGGTAACAATTTGACATTAACAGCGCGTTTCTGTCATAGCAGTAAGGGCGGTTTTCTTAGTTATCCTGACGTGTGGTTGATGATACTTGCACGATGACATTTATTTCGTACTGGGTAATTACTTGCGTATCTAGTGATAAAGGGGAGTGCGCTCGGAAAGGGAGTAAAGTGGGGTGTCTTTAAGACCTAGATTGGATAGACAATAATTGACTGAGTAAGCGAGCGTCTCTGCTTCAAGTCTGGCAAAATTAGCTTTCCTCTGTCAGTTTGTTGGTACTCCACTACAGGTCGTGTTTTAAATCTTATCTGGACGAAACATAGTATACAGGTTTTACGAATTTATAGACCTTTTTTGGTCGTCGAGGATTTTTGATTGGAAGGGTACTTCCTACAAAAAGGGCGTATGAATATCACCAATGGTTCTTTTTTGTTTAAAACTTTTTTAAGTTGGTCTCATACAAAATTGGTGAAGATCTGATGAGGATTTTCGGCGTGATGAGCAGAATAGCTCCTCTAAATGCAGTAAATTGCTCACTTTTAGATTTCTAGCAGTGAAGCGGACTAGGTAGGGATTGATGGAGCACCTGGGACCACCTTCTCATCACTAACCTAGAGAATTTTATAAATAATTCGCGAGGTCTTCTGTTCGCATGACTACTAGTATATTATAGTAGGGTTTCTAGGACGGGAGTTGAAGTCTATGGTCGTTGCCATAATCTGTGATTGTGTATTAAAACTAGTGATTCAAAGAGGTTATGTCTGTCCTACTGCACTCAAACAGGAACAAATACTTTCTCACTTACATCTACTACAGCAATCGTTGAGCTCCTTAAGTTCTAAGTTGAGCTGCATGATACTTGACAGATGCGTGCAATGACTGGACAGGTCCTCTCAATCTGTGTGGTTCTTTCCTCAAAAGCCCATTTCAGACACCAATCTACATGGTCTTCGCGTGATTTGACCAAGATTTTCTCTGAGTTTGTTTCAGCCTTACTTCTTAGAGTAGTCAGATAGGAAGCGCCGACCTCATCTAGTTTTTAAAATATGATTGACGTGTACAAGTGTTTGTTGTGTACCTACTTACAGAAATAAAATCATTTCTCATTTATCTTGATTTTCCCTTCACCAATACTCAATGGTTATTTTGTAAGTTACCTACATATGAATTGAAAAGTTACATACATTACAGTATTATAAGGCTTTGGATCCACAAGCTGTGAGCTACGAGCTACGAAGTTACTAAGTTACCACAGCGTAGCTCGACAGCTACGAGGTAGCAGCGGTCTATTCTACGTAACCTAATGGCGACTTTTCACAATCAACGATCATAGGCGATTACTTAGAAAAAACTAAACTAAGCCACTGAACGGATTTTGATAAAATTTGGAATGGAGATAGATGGCATCCTGGGAAAGGACATTGGCTACTTTTTTTGTCTCAAAAATTATCCTTAAGGGGGTGATAAAGGAGATAAAAAATTATGATCGCCGATTGTGAAGAGGCGCCATAAGAATTAAAACCGAGCGGCAATGCCCGTATTTTTATGAAAGTTCGCATTCGAATCCGCCTCAATCTGTCAAAAAATTACACTAAGACAAGTTTGACAAGACATTGCTTATTATCGCTGAGATGAGACTGCGACTTGATTTCGAACGATATTACGGCTTTCTGTTGTGTGACTATTGTTTTAGTTGTGTGAATGTTGTTGATGTTGTATGACTATTGTTTCAGTTGTGTGAATGTTGTTGATGTTGTATGACTATTGTTTCAGTTGTGTGAATACTGTTGATGTTGTGTGACTATTGTTTCAGTTGTGTGAATTTTGTTGATGTTGTATGACTATTGTTTCAGTTGTGTGAATGTTGTTGATGTTGTATGACTATTGTTTCAGTTGTGTGAATACTGTTGATGTTGTGTGACTATTGTTTCAGTTGTGTGAATGTTGTTGATGCTGTATGACTATTGTTTCAGTTGTGTGAATATTGTTGATGTTGTGTGACGATTGTTTCATCATTAAAATAAGTATGACTGTTTTTGACCTTAGTTTTACTTTTTTTTTTGTATTATTTTAATTATTACTTTCTTTTTGTTTAAACATTATTTGAATATTGACGTAGTAAGCTTATGTTACTTATATATTTTTCTTTTGTCACATATATTTTCTTAATAATATATATATTTTTTTAATTTTTTGTGAAAATTAATTAATAAGTACTGCGTTTGACTAATGGAATTATGTTGGAAACTTTTCTTATGTGTAAACATCCATGAATATTTGTACGCCTTCTGGTATAACATAGTGCGCTTGTAATTTCTTATAACAACTATTTTATTGTACCTATGTTAACAAATGATTAAATGAATTATGAATTACTAACATCGGAAAACGACACAACATTATTTTGCAAACACTACTTTTCCACCTAAACAGCATCCCGATTCTATTCAAAATAACTTAATCAACAATCAACTCGACCAATCACCGTCGATTGTCCTTCACAACAATGGGCGCCTACTTGCCATTGATCATCTCTGGGGTGCTGGGGTGGGATATGCCCCAGCAATGTTCTTCGATTAATAAAGGGTTGCTGCCCTTAAGAAAATGCCGCTCATTCACAAGATTGATCTGCACATACGTCTTAATGACTTGCCCTTAATTATGAGTTATATCGTGGAATAAGTGGTTTGTGAGGTGAAATGTTGTTATTATTGAGGAGACCTGGGTATCGCCGTGCTGAACAAGCCAGAAGTGATCCCAGTTTATTACGGGCGAAAAATGTGAAAAGAAAATTCACTGAAGTTTCTTCTTTTGGATTTCAGATACTTACTTATAATGTAAGCTAGAACCGGGATCAGTTTTATTTCAGAGTCCCTGACACGATCTGAAATCTCTTTTTTATATTTTTGAACGTTACTGTTGAATAAATAGGTATCTGTATGAGGTACCGAGCCGCTGAGCCATTATTATTAATCTTTAATAGTTAAGCTACCATCACAAATTGTTATGCGACCGATTTGGCTACGAATACAATAATTTAAAATGCAATTGCGGTGGAACTTCAGATATTAACATCCAGCAATTATCTGCAATACGCTGAATTAATTAATTAGGTATTCATTTAAACCACAAACAAAATAATTACAATTGCTTAGAATTCAACGCGCATGGTAAAATACGAGCTGCATACAAAACATGAGTTAATTGAACGAATCAATTGAGTCAGTCAATCAACATAGTATTGAACAATCAGTTACTGTCCAATTGATGTCCAG
Organism: Dicycla oo; assembly: GCA_948252095.1. Lineage (NCBI taxonomy): Eukaryota > Metazoa > Arthropoda > Insecta > Lepidoptera > Noctuidae > Dicycla > Dicycla oo. Next base: position 801,453 of record OX411732.1, on the reverse strand, counting down.
TGGGAATCAGAGCACAATTAATATACTAATATTTGTGAAAATTGCGGCAGGTCACGGTAACAATCTGCAACCTCTGTATTCCCTTTAAATTTAAGGGGAAGATATATAAAACAATGGTTCGGCCTGCTGTCTTGTATGGATCAGAATGTTGGGCCACAAAAGGGACGAATTAAAGGCCATTGCATGCAGCTGAGATGAGTATGCTAAGAGGGATGTTTGGTGTTACACGAATGGATAGAACTAGTGGGTCTGCGAGGAGTAGAACTCGCGAGCACAAACTTTTTGCAAAAGTTTTTGACAGTAGTTAAAGGGTCGATTCCACTCACTGGTAGAAATATAAAAGTGAGCAATTTACTGCATTTTGAGGAGCTATTCTGCTCATCACGCCGAAGATCTTCATCAGATCTTCACCAAATTTTTATCAGACCAGCTTAAAGTTACTATATATACTGCCTTTTATGCAAAGCATATTAATTAGCTCAACTCAGATTCTCTCTGCATATACGAAGCGGATTATCTTAGCCAGTGTCTATTTAAAACCACCATGCAATCAAACATAAATGGAACACTAGCAACAATTACAAAGAGTACCTATAACCCTAAACAGTTGACTACAATTTCACTACACTACTACAGAGCGAGCCAAGGGTTAAGTCCATACATATTAATTGCGCGGACAATCGGGCGAGTGTCTCATACATATGTAGTGACCGGCGTGAAGAAATGAGAGAACGCTTTCTGAAATTATTCTATAGGTAGGTGTTATAGAGGGGAGGGGGAGGGGTGCATTAATTCGGGTTAGTCGGCTTTTGTTTCTTGGGTTTCTGAGTTAAGTGTCTTGAGTATTATCCTTTCTTGTGGTGAATTTGTGCGGAAGTAATTCGAGACGAGCCTATTAACACATTCCATTTTATTTAAATTACAAGTCTTTATTATACAATGTATTTCAAAATGGAGAAACAAAATTTACGAAGTTAGAAAAAAAAAATAAGTCTATAATACATATTTCTTTCAATACTCTATGCATGTTGAAATGCACACTTGCTTTTATGGCAAAGTTTGTTTCACTTCTCTGGGAAACCTTGAATATATCCTTTCTATTTAAAACCTATAGTTCAGCTCCAACCACAGACCTTTACGCACACATTAAAATTAATCTGTAAAATATAGCTTGTTAAAATAGTAATAAACTCAATTAGACGATTAAATAAAGACACTCTCATAGCAAACCAAGAGCAATTCAATGTAGATAGTTTCAGTTTATTAGACAGAAAAACTCAATACTCTAACATAAAAACAGCATTAAAAATTAAGTAATAAAATAAAAACGAACAAATAAAAAGAGAGTAAACTTAGTTACCGAACGAAGCAGTTAATTGAAGAGAGACAACTTGCCATGTACACACCAGAACGTAAATCAGTAGACCGTCTTGTTAACCCAGCATTCGTACTTAAGAGACCGTAATACACATAAAGATTTCTTTAGAATAAAACACCTCACTAAAATCAGCCAAACAAGGAATATCTAAAAAAAGTCGACCTACAATTGTGTGTTTAAAGGATTGTGCAGGTGAGAGACAGAATGACAGAGAGAAAATTATGAACATTTGTACCGAATTTTATATGAATCTGTACAGTGAGCAACGACTGCGACTGCGACTGTACAATCTAACGCAATTGTATATTATGCTCCGATAACATTCCGCTTTTTCACAGGCTGGAAACTTTATAATGCACTGCGGAGCATGAAATACACTAAGAGCCCAGGCGACGATGGCGTAACCACTGAAGCTTTAACAATAGGAGAACCTGTCCTTCTTCCACATATTACACATTTTTTCAACAGTATTTTAAAACCGGAATTCTGCCAAGCACGTTTTGTCACTCGTTGATTATTCTTCTCCACAAAAAGGGTGACAAAACAGACAAACTGAACTGAACGGGTGCCTCGCCCGATGCTGGCACACGAAGAAATTCACCAGCCTGTCCCAGTGTTTCACACGTAAAACTTTCGCAAAAAGACAATACTTTATTTTAAGTTCTTACCACATCACATCCTCAGATACACACACTTTCAATACCAAATCATCTAAATAGTAGAAGCACTCGGTAAATATTGTATAACTCATGGCTGAACACCACCCCCTGAGATACAGGTGACCACCTAGTTCAGGGTCAAAACTTCTTGGAAACTATCACAGCCACCACATTATATTGATACTTATATAAGAATATTGCTTGGTATTAAGTATTTCGAAAAAAAGTTCCTTAAAATTGGAATTTTTCCTTAGTAGTATCATTAAAGTAATCGAAAATAGAATAGCCGGAGCCCTCGACAACATCAGCCTCCCGAACAGGCTGGATTTCGTCGCGGCCTCTCTACCACTGACCGCCTCCATCTCCATCAACCAGGTTATCCAGAAACATACAGAGTTCCAACTCCCACTTTATATTGAATTCGTAGATTGCTCAACAGCTTTTGATAGCATCAGCCAAACCCCAATTATCAACGCCTTACAGAATCAAGTAATAGACACCATGTACATAAACTTTTTACAAAACATTTATAGAAACAGCACCGCAGTCATTAAAGTCAGTTCTGAAACAGGGACCGTCATTTCAGATCAATAAAGGAGTTAAACAAGGAGACCCGTTGTCTCCGAAATTATTCACAGCTGTACTTGTACTGGAGGAAGTCTTCAGAAAGCTGGTAGCAGGCTGGGCAGAAAGGGGCTTTATGGCTGGATATAAGAGATTATCCAATCTTCATTTTGCCGACGATATTATCCATCTTTCGTCTTCAGTCTCCGAGCTGACTCGGATGCTAGAAGATCTGAGCATGGTAAGCCTAGAGGTCGGACTTCAAATGTATATGCCAAATACTAAGTTGATGACGAACAGCGTGCATCGCAGGGTCACCGTGGCGGGTTAGGAGGTTGAATATGTCGATGAGTATTTATATTTTGGTCAAATAGTCTCTTACCAGGCAAGACAAAACAAAGAACTTGCAAGATGCACCGAAAATGCCTGGAAGAGCTATTGGGCCATGAAAGATCTAATGAAGGGCGATCTTCCTCTATCCCTCAAGAGAAGACTCATCAACATGTGTATTCTTCCCATCTTCACGTATAGAGAGTAGAGCGGCGAGAGTAACTCTTCTTGTACATTCTTAATATGCAATAAACTTTTTTATATATATACAGGGTGTCCCTAGAAGTATGGATCAAATCAAATAGGGGCGTGGGCAAGGTCATTTCCAAACTTTTTAGCCCTGAGAATGTTGGTGCAATTTTTTACGGTTCAAAAGTTATGACCAATTTTTGTTTTTTTTCAATCACTTAGCATAGTGCTCAATGAAAAAAATCATAAAAAAAAGCTAGCAAAGCTATCAATCACTTTTTTTCAGAACTTTGTAGAAAAGTGGGCCTTTCCTGTGGTAATACTTTTACGCAGATAGAAAACATACGTTCAATAAGAAAAAACATTTACAGCAAAGGCTTCGTTCTGGCAAAAAGTTTACTCAATTTTCGAGCGATTTTCATGGGAAAAAGTTGCACTAGCGAAAGTTGATCACGTACTACAAAAACTGGTCCAAGTCATAGAGATTCTTTTGAGGTATGAATCACTGGAATATTCTTAATAGTTTAAAAGTTAGAGAATTTTATTAACAAGGAGGTCGTTGGCAAAATAAAATAACACAATGAAATTAATATGTAAATGTATTATTAAATTGAAATTACAATAGATGTTCAAAATTCCTTCCTCTTACTCTCAAACACAACTGGCATCGCCGAATGTAATTTGGTATTATTCGTCTAAATGCACGGGAATTATTTTTTATGTATAAGGTTGCAGATGTGATTTTCTGACGGAGTTGTTCCTCGGTTCCGCTCTCTGTCTCGTACACCATCTCTTTGTAATAACCCCATAGAAAGAAATCGAATGTGCCCCCCTCTTCCAATCCAACCACTAGGGAAAGTTAAGTCTAGATGGTCTCTTACGACTCTTGCGTAATGTGGGGGAGCGCCGTCTTGCTGCAACCACATGTCTCGACGGGTTTCAAGTGATACTTACTAAACCATTTAGGTCAATCTGTAGAAATCTCAAGTATGAGGGGCCATCGAGTCTAGCAGGTAACTCATGAGGACCTATTAGCTGTCCTTCTATTACTCCAGCCTACATGTTTACTCCGAACTGATGCTGGAAATGGTCACTTCGTACAATGTGTGGGTTAATGCGCGCATAAAATGCAGATGTTAAATATCCCCACCCTTCGGAAACTGGTTTCATCGCTCCATAAAATTTTCTTTAAAAATCTCTAACTTTTAAGCTATTAAGAATATTCCAGTGATTTATACCTCCAAATAATCTCTATGACTTGGACCAGTTTTTGTAATACGTGGTCAACTTTCGCTAGTGTAACTTTTTCCCATAAAAATCATTCGAAAATTGAGTAAAACTTCTGCCAGACCGAAGACTTTGCAGTAACTGTTTTTTTTATTATTGAACACATGTTTTCTAGATGCGTATAAGTATTACCAAAAGCAAGGCCCACTTTTCTACAACGTTTTGAAAAAAAAAAAGTAATTGATAGCTTTGCTAGTTTTTTTTAATGATTTTTTTCATTGAGCACTATGCGAAGTGATTGAAAAAAACAAAAATTGGTCATAACTTTTGAACCGTAAAAAATTGCACCAACATTCTCAGGGTGAAAAAGTTTGGAAATGACCTTGCCTACACTCCTATTCGATTTGATTCATACTTCCAGGGACACCCTGTATATATGTTTTATATATTTTGTAAACAAGCCAGTTGTTTTACGCATAATTAATTAATATGCCCCGTTGGCCAGCTGTTAACTGTAAGAACACGGGGACGCATGTGTTAGCCAAAGACGAAAACTGTGGGAGAAAGCTCTTCGAAAAAATATTGAAAACCTGATATTTCGTTGAGACTATGTGCTAATCTTTTTAAACCTGAAGACTTTTATGAGAGAAATTCGTATAAAGGTGATGCTGCCAAGAGAACTAAGTCTGTTTTCATTATCCACAGGCACTTGTGGTATGACATTATGTTAATTATAGTAATCATCAGAATTATTAGATCAGTCCTAGAATTAACATCTCTGATGTTTTTCATTCAGTAACATCATCCTCAACTTGTTTTTAACTCAGATTAGGTTATTAATGTCGTAAGACTAGAGAGTCTTTAACAAAAGCAACTTAACGTCAACAAACATAAAATATGAATTATAAAATGTTCATAATTTATTTACTTTTCCACTAGAGCTGTTTTTCTTACCACACGTAGACGCTTCCGTTTCCTTAGCTCGTTTTTTAATAGTGCTATACTCCAAGTCGCATACATATGTATTTATCTAGTCTTCGTTTATTTTGTGATCGACACAAAACTAAACTTATACAAAACAATGGCGGCTTGTAGACGGTAAACAGTACTGCCACCTATGACGAGCTTTCGGTTTTTAACCCCATTGTCCAGCCGATTGCCCAGTGCTGCCTTGTGCTCCCAAATGTCCAGAAAAAAAAATCAAAACCACAAGGTGTTCCAATTTCAAAAAAGCCAAACGTCATATTAATGTCAATAAGAAAACATTAAAAAAAATTATAAGTTGTCAAAGGCCATCCACCACCATCTTTCTTTCGTAACTAAAAGCCCAACTATTCTAAAGTAACTTTCCAAATAGACCGCAACTAAAAAGCCCGGCACAGAGACATGGCGGCCATATCTCAGCCGCCATTATCCGGCTCTTCGCGCTCATTCTACTCGCACCTACACTCTGCTGTTATTAGGAAAATTCTAACTTATTGCTGTACTAGCCGTGCTCTCAAGATGTCTCGGGTCGTGGCCCGAGATAAATGCGGACGCGAGTTAGACAGAAGCATAATAAAATCGTTTTTAGCGGCATGTAATTTTGAGTTCCTCTTTTAGGTTCGATTTTTGTTAAATGAAGGCTAAAAAAGTATTTGAAAATCTTAAAGTAGCAATAGGGAGTGATAATTGTACAAAATTATATATACATTTTTTTTATAAACCGTTTTTTGCCATTCTTCATATTTTATTTTAACAGAGGAAGCCAACCTTTACAGTAATTTAAAAAAAAAAACCCGGCCAAGTGCATGTTGAACCACGCACAATTAAGGGTTCCGTAGTTGCGATGAATTTATCCCAAGAACAAACTTATCATTGTAGTTGAAAAACTCGTTCTCCCATACATTGCAACTGCAAATGTAAGTTTGTAGGGACAATAGTGAGATTTACCAAGTTATTTTTAGACCATAGACTTCTTATAATAATAATAATAAGACATTTATTTCAGACGTAGTCCATACAATTTTAGTAACACAAAAAAAAAACATAGCTATTGTTAGTACATACAAAAAACCACAGAAAGAGATAAAAAATAAAAATCACAAAGTGGCACCGCCAGGAGTGCCAGTTTAAGTTTAAGTTTTAAAGTTCTATTTTCTGATTTTTTTTTAAAGGCTCAGCAATTTCGGAGATGAGGGGGAATGGTCAAATTTCGTCGATTTTCTTAAATAACTTTAAAACAATTTATTTGAAATTTTAAAATAAATATGTACACACGAGTGAGCTTATAAGGGTTTCATTTTTCCTTTTGAGGCACGGAATCCTAACAATGAGGAAAAACGAAAACTTCGTCAGCCTTTGATAATTAAGAATTAGTCACAGAAGTTCTATACCGGTGAACATTGTGGTGGTTGATTCTATTAGAGAACTGACAATGGCTTAGAGTGTTTTTGAGGGGAATGTTAAAAACCTTGCTTCTGTTTCAAACGAACCTAGTAATAACAATAAAATTCAATCCATATTTCAGAGTATTAAAGTTTTTTTCGGAAACATTTTCCTCCCAGCTTCCAACTCGCCCCACTCCCTCTCATGGCTCGTACCACATAATCGTAGTGTTAAGCGTAATGCATCGTGAAAGGGGCGCGCGTGACTGTCGCCGCGGATCTAAACCGGAGCGGATCTCAGCGGATCCCAGATCACTTGTAAAAATGATCGTTATACAATGATCGTTATGCATTAGCAGAATTTATCGCTCAGTGCATATAGCATTAGTAAAAATGATCGCCAAGTTATTACGCATTAGTAGAAATGATCGCTCAGTTATATGTGTTAGGTGCGACTGTGCGGGTTGGGATTGGAATTTCAATGACAGTGTGTATTCTTTCAAATTGCGCGTTCTTATTATTTATTGTACACAATTAAATATTACAGAGTTACCACATGGACATGTACAAAGATGAGCTGAAAGTCCGCATTCAAATGGAAGTGTTGAGTTTATGTTTATTTATATTTTTTCTGTACCTATATACCTACGTACATATATTTTTATTTTAGATTGTTAAGTACCAAATGTTTTAAGACGAGCGCTATTCCTGTCGACAAACTGTCATGCAGTTTGGCGGGTTTATAATATGTATACTAGTGTTTGGTCCAAAATAAATGATTTATTTATTTATTTATAAAAATAATTTGGTCGAAGTGGACTAGGAATACATTTTCTTTACAAATAGGAATGAAGAAAGGAGCCAAAACCCACATATTTATATAAGTATAAGGTTACTTTAGCAGACGACAATGTATGAATTAATCAGTATATGGGCAGTGACAATTTCTTGCAAACAATTTTTTATCATGCGCAAAGTCAAACATTAATTTATAACATATAATTTCGTGGGGACAGTAGACTTTACCAACTGAAAAATATCTATATTATTATTACCTTTCACTTCAAATACGTACGAGTATGTCTCTGAAAAACTACGAATCAGACCAAATAACACTTTCAAAATCCTAACCCCAATACATTCTCAATCATTCTCCCATCTTTCTCTCGCCGCCATCTATTTCTCAGCCACATGTTCATGAACGTAGCCGCCACGACGCGAGCTGACCCCCGCGTCTTGATTAATTACCGCACGATTAATCAGAACATGACTGATAGGTAACATCGGAGGAGAGAGGGTTGACGATAACATTGGTTAGGAAAGCTATTTTGTTTTAGTTATGATTAAGCCAGGTTTTGATTTATGAGACCTGCGGTTACTCGTAAGACTAGTTTTGGATTGACTGGTTGTGATATTGTAATTAGTTGCCTAGGTTTTGGATTATTACTCAACTATTTTGAGAAACATCTGGGAAGAAAATGGTATTTACATTTTTTTTCTAATAGCTCCCAGACAGAACTGTTTCTATTCGAATATCTTTCTATTTTTTGAGCATTTTATTACTCAAGAAGAGAATTACTTGAAGCTGTTTGTTATGTTCAAATATATTACTATATTTTTAACCAACTTCAAAAATGGAGGAGGTTATAAATGTTTGTCTGTATGTTTTTTTTATGTGTGTTCATCGATATTTTCGTCAATTGAATAAAATGATTTAAAAAATTGTTTTTCATTTGGTAGAGGACGCTTGCGCGGTGATCCCATACAAATTATATTAACTTTTCTTGGGCAGTTTTTGGGTTAGCTTCGATAATACGTATTTAATTCACTTTGTGTGTCTTGATGATGTTATATAATACTTCCTGTCACTGTTGTTCACATAGCAAGTAGTGGTGTACGAATTGGTGTGGAGTAGGTACCTTAACTAAAAATGAAAAATAAATATTTTTAATTTCGGAAATCGATGTCTTTGGATTTGTATTTTAGGTTTTTGACTTCCGAAATGAAAGTTATTTCTGACTTTGTAGTGTTTTTTTTTTTTGGAAGTCAGTTGTTTTTGTTTTATGTATTCATCGATAAGATCGATTAAGTTTACACTTGCTGGTGATTTCAATTTACAAAATTAAGTGACCTTATTTGATGTGCCGCCGATAATAATAGCAGTCTATTATTATCCCACAACAGAGCCAAGGCCTCTTTTCATACAGAGAAGGCACGAGCATTGATCACCATGCTTGCTCAAGACGGGTTGGCGTTTTCAGACTTATATTTACTATAAGTCCAGGTTGCGTCACGATGTTTTCCTTCACCGACGTCAGTAATGTCTAAGAAACTCAGAAAGTACATATGAGATGAAAAAGTCACATTGGTACTTGCCCGGATTTAAACCCACAACCTCGTGTATGAACGAAGAGGCCTTCACCACTGGGCCATCACGACTGACACACGTTCCACCGATATTCAACTAAAATGGCTTCCAATTATTCCAATTTAATAAAATAAAATCAGTAAACTTTTTCAAAAATACATACACGTATTCATCATTTCCAATATGTAATTTGTGTTGAGATACAATGGAAACCCCATTCTTTTGAACCATTCCCAACTTGTATTCAAGTTGAGACGCTCGCTAGTCTCAGAGTACAAAATGTTTATTATAAGTAAATCTAATAGGACTCGGGAAGCGACGCTTTGGTACGTTTTGATTAACCCTAATAAATCAGTTGGCAGTATTGTGCTGCGTTCAATTGGGTTAGTGCGAAGGCAAGTAGCGAGTGAATGGGGCTTGTTAAAGAGATTTGTGTTTCTGCCAGTTGGTTTGGTTTAAGACGAAAGTGGAGAATTGAATCATTTTCTTTGAAAAGATTTTAGTTAAACACCAGTATCTGTGGTCTACAATTTTGTTTCCGTCCTGTATTTATTATACTATTTTTCTGTACGACTAATACTTTATTTATCTTATTTATGAAATTGTTTTAAAAGAAATCCCACAACATGCTCATAATGTTGCTCATAATCCTAACATCTCACTATTGCCAATAGATGCTCACCATCCTTCCTTTTACGTAAAAATACCATTTAGAAAACCAACACAAATTCCTAAACATAAAATTCCTAACAAACTAAACTATTACAAATCAGATTATTCTAAGATCAATACCGACATTGAAACTGTAGATTGGAACAACTTACTTGAAGATTTATCCCCCGATCAAGCAGTTGCAACTTTTTATGAAAAAATCTATAAAATTATTAAATTACATACACCCACCCATAAGCCTAAAAGTCTGAAATTCCCATGCTGGTTCACTAAATCTCTTTTGCACATATTCAAAAATAAATCTCGCGCATGGGTTAAGTGGAAAAATATGGAAACACTAGAGACTACGAACTATTTTCTATTTATAGAACCAAATTCAAGAGGGAGGCGGACGAATGTTTTAAAAAATATATGAATAGTGTAGAGGACAGTGTGGTCAAAAATATTAAGTCATTTTGGTCATATGTTTCTAGTCGCAACTCTACTAATAGTATTCCGGCTTCAGTTCACTATCTCCAACAGGCCTCAGATGACCCTGTCACCACTTGTAATTTATTCTCTAATTTTTTTCAATCAGTATATGAACCATCTTCTTTTGACCATACTTCATGGGTACCACCACGCGCCAATCCTGATAGTGATATAAATATTTGTAATCTGCACTTTTCATTACAAAAAATACGAAAAGAACTACAGTCACTGGATGCCTCCAAAGGACCTGGGCCAGATGGTATCCCTTCAATTTTTTTAAAAAACACAAGTGACACACTGAGCTCCCCTCTCTTCATACTATTTAATAAATGTCTTTCCTCTGGGGTTTTCCCTGATGTATGGAAACAAGCGAATATCGTTCCAGTTCATAAATGTGGCTCTAAGAGCGACGTTTCCACATATCGCCCAATCTCTTTGTTGTCAGGGCTATCCAAACTTTTTGAAAGACTGGTGCACAATGAGATCTACCCTATTCTACATAGCATCTTAATTAAAGAGCAACATGGGTTCGTTAAAGGTAGGTCCTGCGTAAGTAACCTCCTTGTTTTTACCAAACATCTATTTGAAGGCATTGACAGCAGACAGCAAATTGATGTGGTCTATACTGACTTCCAAAAGGCCTTCGATAAAGTTGATCACAGACTACTTCTTGACAAAATTGCATTCAATGGTATTAGAGGAAATTTATTGCGTTGGTTTGTATCATATGTCACCAATAGGACGCAGAAAGTTGTTATCAATGGCTATGAGTCTCGCATGGTTAAGGTCACTTCCGGAGTTCCTCAAGGCTCAATTTTAGGTCCCCTCTTGTTTATTTTATTTATTAACGACGTTAAAGACTGTATTAAAAATTCTAAGTTTCTCCTGTATGCAGACGATTTGAAGATATATAAAAACATCAGCCATTTAACCGACTGTTTAGAATTTCAGAAAGACCTTGACCGTTTCCGAGACTATTGTTATGTTAACAAACTCTACCTAAGTATATCTAAATGCCATAGCATTACGTTTACAAAGAAGAAAAACGTGACGCACTTCAATTATTCTTTCGGAAACACTCCACTGAACAAAGTTAATTCTCTTCGTGATCTAGGCGTACAGTTGGACTCAAAGCTTCACAATGATGCTCATATAGACAATATAGTCCACAAGGCATATAAAATGTTTGGTTTTGTAATGAGAGCATCAAGAGAATTCCACCGTCCCTCTACCTACTTATACCTATATAAGTCAATAATACGACCACAATTGGAATACGCAGTACCTATTTGGAACCCTTACTATAAAAAGTATATTGACATTATTGAATTGATCCAACGCAAATTCCTACGTGCAATGCACTATAGATGCTATAAAAAGAAAATGTTTTATCAATTATTACTGCAAAAATATGACCTTATTACTCTAAAATCCAGACGCACCCTACTTGAGATGATGACCCTATTTAGTATATGTCGTAATAAAGTCGACTGTATTGATCTAGTGAACAGTTTGTGCTACCTGATCCCTCGTACCGTACATGGTCGAGAAGTTCGCTCGAGACACTTGTTTGCTACTACTTTTTGTAGAACCAACTCAGGCGTACGCTCACCGCTGCGTCGATTGGTTGACACCTATAATAGGCAGTTTGGCTCATTTGATATTATGTTTCTCAGCAAGGCTATATTTAGAAAAGAAATTATTACTATATTAAGTGATCAGAACCCTACTAATTAAGTAATGTTTACTTTTATTCTGTTTATTTTGATATCGTCCATTCTAACAACTAGTACCTAGATCTTTTTAGTAATATGTGGATAACGTTGTGAGTAGTGTATTTGTTACCTCTATTATTAAGCTCTAACCTATGTTTACTTAGTATTACACTGCTGTTTGTTGTCCCTAAATAAATAAATAAATAAATAAATCAAGGTCACTTCTGTTAGCGATATGGATTAAAACTGTGATGTTTTAATACGAGACGACACATACGATTCGAGATTGAAAAGAAAATCAATACAGAATTTCAATGCATGTACACAAAACTGATATAATTTACTGCCAGGCCGGAGACCGTATTTTTTTTATTAAAATTCAACAATATAAATTATTATGATGTATTCTGTAATATGTTTGACAGGAACCCATAAAGCTTTAACAAAAAAATGGTGTCACTTAATGGATAAGTGATGGGTAAATTACTGGTCATTACACTATTGTAATATTTTATACGCCACAAAGTGGTGAAATACAAAATAATAAACTTGTTATCAGATGGATATGGGATTCAACAAATATTTTATTGTTTTTTTTTAACGGTCAAATAGAAATTGTTGACAATTTGAGTCAACGACAAATTAGGTTTGTTGGTAACTATATTCATAAAAGTTAATAAGTAACTGAAATATGTGATCTTTGATTGAGGTTGATTGTAGGCTGTGTTTCTTAGTTGCAGAGATAATTTGTTGCATAAAATCTTAACGTACCTAATCTTTCAGACACTTCAGGTGACATATAAGACCACTTCGCTAACACTATATCACACTTAAAATCAATTTATTTATTTATTTGGTAAAAACATGCACAACATGACAAACCCAGATCCAAGTTATAGCACAATTAAATTTAAATTAAAACAGACATATTTTACAATAAGGGAGGAATAACAATAAGAAATAATTCACACAAATAATAACAAAACGCAATGACAAGAGAATTAAAAAAGAGAATCTTTATACAAACTCTGACTATCCGCCAGTAACCACTCGCCATCTTAAACGCGGCACAATACAAGAAGGCAGCGACGTAATGCAATTAGCGCAACCGTACTCGCCTTAAGAACAGTGATTTACGTAATCAAAGAGCGTCTAAACGGATTACCGACGAGAAGGCTCCTTTTATTTAAGTAACTAAACTTTACAAGGGAAAATCGCTGGGCTTTTGATTTCAATATTGTGAAGGATACAATTGGTATATGGTTGGGAATTGGAGCTTTTGGGAAATATATTTGAATGATATTTAAAATAGGTATTACTATTGAGACTGTTGACCCTTCTTTTGGTTTTCGCCACAGTCGCCTCGTGAATGTTTTTTTCCCATTTTGTATCATTAACTCTGCAGGAGTTTTTGGGGATTACAATCTCAGACGCATAAACTTTAAATAACAATATGTAGGTCATACAGTATATTTTGTTATTGAAATTTCGAAACCTTTTGAACTTACAGTGAAGTTATTACTTATTTTCAGTAGTATTGGCGTTATGACAGTCGTTTTGATAAATAGTTTTCTATATTTTGTAAAGCGTTATCCTTTGGAACCAGATTACAAATACATACAAAATAGAAAACTCTTGCAAGCTATCACCAAAACAAATAACACACAACCCCAAACATAACCTTAAAACAATAACAAATAACCCCTATCACTAATTAACAAACAATACGTGAACCGAACAGTACACTCACCCGCAAAAATGGAATATGCCAAGTGTAGTCAGAGAGCTCCAATTATCTGAGCAAAGGCACTCGACGCGCGTCAAACGCACTGGGTGACTCAAAGTGCGCCAAACGGAAATTGCCCGCGCCATCTTGCCCGCCGACCGGAAACCCGCCAAATTATCGGGCTATGTACTCTTGGACCCTTAAGTTATGGATATTAAGTGATTTTTTTGGGATATTGTTGTTGTTGGTCTTTTCTTGTGAAGCACTCTGGAGCTTTTACAGAACGAGTTCAGTAAATTTTTATTTCAAATTATATCATCATCTGTGTTCTGGAAAATAGTTGTTCAAGAAGTCGTATTTACCACCCCTACAACCCCTACAGCGACTTATTGAAACAATACAACTAGCTCTCTTTGGAGTCTTGACGTCTCTTTCTAGAAACTACGTTAGAAACGTACGATCTGAGTAACAACTTGTATGATTGTCTGGTTACAAGTTGTGCTATGTTGTCCCGAGAACCACTCAGGGACGTGAGGTGCGCACGCGACCTGTTTTGGCGTCACTCCTAGTCGTACGAATGCAGGCTTGCGGGCACTTCTACGTCGCCTCACAGGCAATTTCAATAAGTTTTCTCTAACTTGGATGTACCTGCTTTGTCCGTTGGAAAATTTAGAAATAAGTTGCTTGACGCAATAAAAAAACCGGCCAACGCTGTGTCAGACCACGCACAATGAAGGGTTCCGTAGTTGGGATGAATTTATCCCAAGAACAAACTTAACATTGTAGTTGAAAAACATGTTCGCTCATAAATTCCAACTGAAAATGTATACTACAATATTGAGAGATTTACCATGTTATTTTACGACTATAAACTTCTTATAGGTCTTCCTGTAACAATTTTCTGTACTTTTTTGAAAATTTTAGGCTCAGTAGCTTCAGAAATAATGGGGGAGGGGAATGGTCAACTTTCGTATTTTTACTTAAATAACTTTTAAACTATTTATTTTTTTTAAAAATTGAGAGAGATTGTTTGCAAAACTTTATTTTCTATTTTCTTATTTGCCCCCCAAAATTGACCCCCATATTCAAAATTCATTTATTTACGTTACACGTCCGTGTTTGGGTCATAGAAATTCATATGTGTACCAAATTTCAACTTAATCGTTCTATTAAATTCGGAGTAAATTGGCTGTGACTGACGGACAGACAGACAGACACATGAGTGATCCTATAAGGGTTCAGATTTTTCCTCTTGAGGTACGAAATCCTAAAAATGATGGGAATAATATGAAATCCCTCTAGTGTTCCTTGCTGCTGTAATTTATGTGTATTTTATTTCATGCACTTGTCTATTCTGTCCGACTTTTACTTTAACTATATTGTCTTTGTCTTTTTGTGTATCTTTGGAGAACGTTGTTGGTTGCACATTTGTATAATTTGTAATATCACTTGTATAATTGATTGTTCTTCCGAATAAATAAACACAAAAATTGTAGTAGGTAACTCGTTATGTACGCGTGGCTGTCTTTAATACTGTTAATTATAGGATTACGATAAATTCAAGGTCTGGACTTAATCATCCATTTGTAAAAAGTAGTAAGATTGGAGGTGAGATCATACACACGGCCGTAGGTACAGCACGATTAACATCAGCAACCTCTCGCACTTCTACCAACCTATCGTCACAGAAGGTACCACTTTCTCATTCATACCCACATTTTTTTAAGTGACCACGGCTGTCATTCGTGGATCTTTGACAGTCGTTACGGGTCGTTAGAAGCCCGAAAATCTGACAACCAGTCTTACTAAGGGGTATTGTATTACCCAGTAACTGGGTTGTGGAGGTCTGACAGGCAGTCGCTTCATGTACAATACTGGTATTCAGCTGCATCCTGTTACACTGTAAGCCGACCCCAACTTAGTCAGGAAAAGGCTAGGCAAATTGATCTTGTTAAGTGATTACTTATTTATTACTGAGGCTAATACTATGATAAAGCGAGTACAAACAGACAAAATGATCTGACCAGGATTATGTCTGGACTTCACAACAGACTGTGATCTCTGAGTTTGTTTCGGACTTTCTTCTCCCGAACTCATCTAGTTTTAAAACATAATTTATGTTTGACAAGTAAAAGTGTTTGTATAAACCTACTTACAGAAATAAATAATTTATCATAAGATATTCGATAATCGGATAATTCGAGTCAAACCAAAAAAATCTTTGAAGACATTTTCCGCCAAGATTTTCACCAAAACCACGCGCGCAATCTTCCCATTCAAGCCAAGGCAACCATTTAACTTTTCAACAAATACCGTCAACAGGGTCCACATTATTACTGGCACATAAATAGCAGGGCTGTCACTACACACAAGCGCGGCGAGGCGGCGAGGCGGCGAGGCGGCGAGGCGGCGCTATCGGCCGCGACAGCCCTGCGCGCTCCACTGCCGAACGTAATTGTTTTAGGGTCTGACGCAGCTTTTAATATTACGGATATGGTGTTTGATTTGATTTTTTAGGGACTTGAAAGATATGAAATCTAAAATAAACTGTCGAAAAACTATATTTGAGAACTTAGCATTTTGTTTCATTTGTCAAACCAACTGAATGAGTGCAATAAAATAATTGAGTATTGAGTAAAGAAATAAAACATGCAGAAGTAATTTACAAGCGCAGCGACATTTTAAATACGAATTTAAGCACATTTACAAATGGTGTAAATGCAACATTTATTATCTTTTTTGATCAGTGTAAGTTTGACCGTCACTGAGTGCGCATAGTTCGCACGGTTCAGTCTGCACGGTTCAGTGAGCTATTTTTGACCTCTCAAACTAGAGACTGCTTACCTGATCAGCCTATAAAGTTACCACTGTTGGGACACAGGCCTCCTCTCTTCAAGAGGGAGTGGGCTGTAATCTACCATGCACGCAGGCCCAGTGCGGGTTGGTAGATGTCAGATTTTTTTGCTTCTAGGACATACCGGTTTCCTCACGATGTTTTCCTTCACCGTTTTCAGAGCAGTGCTGATGAAATTATTTACACAAAGTAAAGCACCTGCGCCTGGGTTCGAACCCACGACTACATGTCATAAGTCAGGGCCGTTGCCACTGAGCCACCACAGTTCTCTGCAGAGACTGCTTACTTAATTTAAAAACGTAATCATTTTCATTCATAGGTGCAATGCCTTAGTAATTCGTTTCTACGACCGTTTGAAAGTATTGTGAAGACCTGCTGATAGTTGTTCTATACCAAACTAAATTGAATTTATGACGTCATTATTTTGCATGTAAATATAAACAGTAAGAAAAAAATATTATGAAAATATGAAGGTCATGCTTCACGCTTACAAGTACCTAGTTAATTTAAACCTAGTTTACTTGTTAACTCGTTCAATATACAAGTCGCAGAGGTAGTTGACAGAAGATTTATTTAACGGCCGCCAGACCATTAAGTTTAACTTTTAGCCGCAACTAGTTGTATTTAACGGCTTGTGCAAGATATACAGCCTGTCGTGGCCTACATATATATTTACTTGTTTAACCTTAAGGACATTGGACCCTACTTTGACTGGATTTTTAAAACTTGGTTTAAAAATGTCACGTATATCACTGACGTAGCAATTGCTACGCCGTAGCTGTTTGCTACTACGGCGTAGCAGTTGCAGTCGTAGCAGATCGTTTTATCTAATGGTGCCCAAGATACAGGCTGTGCCTACTTTGAGACCAACGTTATATCTAAATTGTACTTTTTCTGTTGTGATATAGCCAATTAAAAAAAAAAATGAACACACCGAAAAAACAACGCCATACTAGACCATTTCCATTCATTGAAACCCAAGTGACAAAAAAAGAACTGTATTTTTTATTTCATACACAACACTATAAACATTTACTTCACTATATCGAAAAAATATATACAAATAACTATTTGAACGACGAACAATTGCCTTACAAATCTCGTCGCACTATTCTCAGTCGCGATATCCGCGTATCCGACCCATATCCGCTTAGTATCCGACCTTATCGCGTGCAAACCGTGAGTTATATCCGCGGGTATCCGAAATAATCCCTGTTTATGACCTAAGGATTGTCCACGTATAAATTTTTATATCGGCGTGGATCAGAAAAGAATATATCTTTGTAACTACGGTGACATGTTTTTATGCATTAAATTTCAATTCAACTGTATTTTATTTGGGGATTTAGATGCTTTTAGAAGATATATGGGTTACATAGTGGTTCCTTTTGACTAAATGTCTGTCCATTGATTAAACTCTAGGTAGGTATATACATATCTCTATCTGTACATATAATAAAATAGTAACAAAGTCAAAACTGTATAGGGGAGCGAGTCTGATACCGAAAATATAGTTTTTAGATTTTTGGCCGTTTCTCTGGATGTATGTTCCGGATTGGCGCAAAAACTGCTGAACAAAGTCGGATGAAACTTGGCGCTTTGAATCCTGGCAGTACCGTTACCGTGGGATATTTTCCGACATCCACGCGAGCGAACCACAGGGTTTCAAGATGAAAGTCTCTGACCAGTGCGTGTTGCCAATGATGACCTATGGCATTGAAATGTGGTCGCTCACAATGGGCCTCATTAGAAGGCTGAAAGTCTGAATGGAGAGGGTTATGCTTGGAGTTTTCCTAAGTGATCGAATTAGAAATGGAGAGATCCGCAGGAGAACAGAGGTTAAACCGACACCGTCTGAAGAATTGCCAAACTGAAGTGGCAGTGAGCAGGGCACATTGCTCGCAGAACAGATGGCCGATGAGGCCGAAAGGTTCTGGAGTGGCGACCGCGCACCGGAAGATGTAGCGTTGGAAGGCCTCCCACAAGGTGGGACGATGACCTTGTGAAGGTCGCAGGAATCCGCCGATGTGGGAAGCACAGAACCGGTCGAAGTGGCGGTGCTTGGCGGAGGCTATGTGGGGCTGTGAACGTCTGTCGGCTGGAATGATAATGATGATTACGCGGACGAAGCCGCGGGCAAAAGCTAATTTCAAAATAAAAGATATTGTATCTTCTATTTAATAGTATAGTCCTCATTTTGTGTCACAGGCAATGACATATAATTCGTTTTAGTTTATGACTTAGATAAATACTTACTAAAATATTCTTATCCCAAATAATATATTAGTATAAGTTAAAGAAGGTTTACGCGTCACGAGACTAGAGAATTTGAAAGGATTAACTTAATGAAATCAAGGGATAATTAAAAAGTAAAGTTTAGACTTTTAAATTCTTTATTACTTTAGAGATTTTTTAAGATTGTTCAAAATTTTAATTGGCATTTTAATCTGTCTTATTGACCTGTAGACCTGGTATATTATTCTTCAAAAACAGTTAGATGTAGAAAATAATAAAAAATATTTTGCACTACTACTGAAAAATAAATTCTATGTTATAAAAAATACGTGATAAAAATATATTAGGTTGGGGAAAAAGTCTTTTCGCATTATAGTATGTATGAACTTGTAATAAAATCTCTTTGGCTATACTATTTGTATCTGGCTGGTTTTGGTATCATTGAAAGTTTAAATTTTAAAGAACATAATTCCAAATTCAAATTAGGAAAATGTGTGATTTTCATTTGTTTTTCGTACCGTCAAGATGAGTGAATCTAATGAAGAAATTCGATACATTTTAAAATTTTACTACAAAAAAGGTAAAAATGCAACGCAAGCCGCGAAAAAAATTTGCGATGTTTATGGACCTAGTGTAGTGTCTGTGAAAGTAGCACAAATTTGGTTTAAGCGTTTTCAATCCGGAAATTTTGATGTCAAAGATGCAAGTCGCCCTGGTTGCTCTATTACGGATAAAATGGATGCCATTTTTGAAAGAACTGGAAATTGACCACAAAACAGTTTTGGCGCATTTGAAAAAAACTGGGTACACAAAAAAGCTCGACATTTGGGTACCTCACGAGCTCACTGAAAGAAACCTAATGAACCGTGTACTCATTTGTGATTCTTTATTACGACGTAATGAAACCAAACCATTTTTGAAGAAGCTGATAACTGTTGATGAAAAGTGGATCACGTATGACAAGAACGTGCGAAAAAGGTCGTGGTCAAAGGCCGGTCAGGCTTCACAGACTGTGGCGAAACCCGGGTTAACTCGAAACAAGGTGATGCTGTGTGAGTGGTGGGATTGGAAGGGCATTATTCATTATGAGCTGTTACCACCAGGCAGGACCATCGATTCTGAACTCTACTGCGAACAACTGATGAGATTAAAGCAAGAAGTTGAGAGAAAGCGGCCGGAATTAATCAACAGAAGGGGTGTGGTTTTTCATCATGATAACGCTAGGCCTCACACATCTTTAGCCACTCAGCAAAAATTAAGAGAGTTTGGCTGGGAGGTGTTAATGCATCCGCCGTATAGTCCTGACCTTGCACCTTCAGATTTCCACCTTACTTTAGTTAAATGTAAATAAACTATATTAAAAAATGTTTTGAATTTTCTTAAAAAATGCGAAGAAACTTTTTCCCTAACCTATTATGTGTATATGATGAAAATAGGTATGATTTTCCATTTAAAGTGCCTTTTAAGAACATTTTTTCAAAAGAAAAATATGAACGACTACACCACAACCAACTAAACATTCGATAAACTTTTGTTACAAAAACAGCTTTAAAAATATGAAAAATACTTCCAACATACACCGAGACATCACTAATGAGCGCAAAAAGAAACCATGTTTCTTTTTACACCTTTGCTATATCTTTGGCATTTGCAAAAGAAAAGAAATAAATATTAAGTGATAGTTCTCCATACTGATGCGTTGAGAAAATAAAATAAGTGTGAAACGCTGTGTCGGGATCAAATACGAGCGGTTGTACCTCGATATGACGTTGTTGGAGAACATACGGTGGAGTAGTTGGGGCGGGCGCGCGTGTTCATTATTTCAGTTTTTTATGTGAAATAGTCGTGATGACCCTGTATACCAATGTGACTTTTGCAGTTCATATGTACTTACTAAGTTATCTTGGACGTCACTGACATCGGTGAAGGAAAACATCGTGAGGAAACGACTTACACTTATTTTAAGTTTGGTGATAAATGCTCATGCCTTCTCTTTATGAGAAGAGGCATCTGCCCTGCAGTGGAACAGTAACCGGCTGGTATTGTATGTGAAACAGTTATTGTGATATTGAGGAAATGAGCTTCCAACTAGAGGGGTCCACTCTTTACCTTGTTAGCATCATCAATAGCCACTTTCCATAAAATAAGGAAAATAAAATGTTACCCCGTATTTGCTCGTGTGTGCAAAAACAACATGCTGCTTTGTAAGCAGGTCTTCGTTCTAAAACCTACAGCCAAAGTGCAAATAGACCAGTGCTTTTAAAAGTTAAAAAACCGGCCAAGTGCGTGTCGGACTACGCACAATGAAGGGTTCCGTAGTTGGGATGAATTTATTGCAAGAACAAACTTGACATTGTACTTGAAAAACATCCTAACTCCCATACATTCCAACTGCGAATGTAAGTTTGTACGCACAATATTGAGAGATTTACCAAGTTATTTTAAGACCATAGACTTCTTATAAGTTTTCCTGTAATCTACAGATAAAGAACTATTTTCTGTATTTTTTTTTCCAAAATTTCTCTAGGCTCTTTCGTTTCGGAGATAAGGGGGCAAGGTCAATTTTTGTATATTTTCTTAAATAACTTTTTCAACAATTTATTTTAACACTACAAAAATACCTTCTTCAATAAACCGCTCGCGGTCGCCTCAAATTCCTTCTCCCGTATGTTTCTGGAACGCGGGTGAGTCGCACTGGTTGTCATGGCAACGACACGTCTAGCCACGCCCCCTCGTTATGGTTAGTGATGGGCTGACATCGATCTTTAAGATATCGATGGTAAATATTTTGCAATATTGCACTATTACTGTAGAGGCAAAAGATATTGTTTAGCGAGCGATATTGTTAGTATTGAGGTAGGAAATAAATATTTTTGAAGTTTAGCAGTTACTTCGTTCCCCTCACTGTTTGTTATATCTATAAATTTAATTTTGAAAATAAAAAAAATGTGTTTCAAAATACTAGTATGAAGCTTAAAAAATAACAGTCAACAACTTTTATTAATACATCATGCTATCAACTCAACATGACATAATCAATAAAAAGCAACCAACTAAAACCTACGAACCACCACAAACCCAACCAACCAAAACCAACCAACCAATCCCAACTAACTACCAAACCAACCGACCAATCTACCAAAATTCTGTACCCTTCACCCTTACCTTGCGCCTACCAAATATTATCGCCTTACAATTAGATGTAAAAATGGATTTATTACATAGCACTTTATAGCTCATAACGTGCCAAGGAATGTGCGGTGTCGTGACGGATAGGGACGGGTCGGGACGGGGACGAATACCGGAAGAGGACACCCGCCGCCGTAAGAATATCAACTGGGGCTGGGTTAAAGGATGGAAGGTGTGATGCATTCCTTTCTGTATTTCATAATCTTTTTAGTATTATTATAAAAAGTTAACTGTTTTTTTTTGTGAAAGAAAGAAACATTGGTTTATTGTCACAGAAATACATGCATATAAAAAAAGACAAGTTAAGTTAGATAGATAGATAGAACATTTATTCAGTGCACAACATAAGTACTTAATTATAGAAACAGATTGACACGATGACATACTTCAGATTAATAACGAAACAAGGTGGGTGTGCGTCTCAAGGTTGCACCAAATATAGGAGTCGAAGTCGAAGAAATAACACTTAGTACCTACCTAAAATAAAAAAATAAAAAACATCTATAATTATGAGCACAGAACAGAAATAGTCGGCAGCTGCACATCGCATCGTGTCTTCGGTGACTGTGACAGCAGAGTACCACTCAATTAAAGTTGTTGACTAGCCATGATTAATATTGTGCTGTTATCTTACCTGATATTTTTTTACTTTGTTTGTAACTACGACAGTTACAATCAGACCTCGTTATCTACGGGGCATAAAGAACTCACAGACTAATCAAAAAGAGACTTTTCGATATGTACTAGTTTTTACCTACATGATCATTGCCTACATAATGAACCAATGAACCAATTCCCATGTTGTTTTATTAATAAGTACATAAGTGTACCTACTTATAATAACTAGTCGGACATGTCTTCCAATGAGCTGTCGCCACCGTAGGAATCCTTTTCTGGTCTTCTGACTATATGATAGTGTACATATGACATTTCGTAGTGTTCCAATTCAAAACAGGCAACTGTCACATGTTTCTATGTTAAACATGTGAATAAAGTTTTTATTTCTGATGTTCATAAAGCACGTCTCTGGGAGTGTATAATTTGATAGGCACTAAACTTGAAAATAGCTGTATGTGTCACGTATTCTTTGTTTTGCTCCGATCATAACGAGGTCTGGTAACAATAATAATGTATGTAACTACGTAAGTAACAATAATATTGACGCTCTTGCTGAAGTTTATCTATATAAGTCAAGGTCACCAAATATTGATTTTGTTTTCTAAAATAAAGACTATGTCGTACAACACTTATCTGAACATACAGAGAACATCAACCGTGTTTCGTAACCGACTATTTTGGGGAAAAAAACCGGCCAAGTGCGTGTCAGACCACGCACAATGAAGGGTTCAGTTGGGATGAATTTATTCCAAGAACAAACGTAACATTAATTAATTTATTATCAAAAAGTTAATGACAAAATAATATATAATATTAATCATTTATTTAGTTACATAAAGGTTTTGTACAACATGAGGGACTTACAAAGTTTTTTTTTTTTGTTTGAGATGGGTTTGCTCTTGACTCTAGTCTAGGTCAGAGGCGACAGAGACAAAGTCGACGATGGAGAGAGCTTACCCAGAAGAAGCCTGTTCACTCTCACTTTGAAGAGATTAGGGTTGTATGCGCTCGGAAACACAGACGCAGGTAGTGAGTTCCACTCTTTTGCAGTGCGCATTATAAAAGACATTTGGAAAAGCTTAGTGCGAATTGGTGGAATATCAACCAGGTAGGTATGGTAACTGGCAGTGCGTCTAGATGTCCGATGGTAGAAGGGGGCCGGTGGAATCAGGTCGTGGAGTTCTTGGGCACACTCACCGAAGTATGCATTATTAACAACATGGTGTAGGGTACAATCAATTGTTGGGTGAAGCGCTGCTCTCCTAGCTAGATCACTGAATAATCTGTATTTAAGACAGGCAGTTTCGACTCCCGATTTGAGTATCATAATGATCATCTTGTTTTTATGCTTTTGCAATAAATAACAAAAAAAAAACTAATTAGTTTTAAAAAGTAAGTTTCAAAAGCAGATCTTAATTTATTGAAAAAATAGAGGAATCGTAACATCACTACTAACTACACAACTCTACTCAGTGTCATTTACAACTAACGAGGGGGTTAAAGTTAGAGCCTACACCTACGAGTTTACATTGAAATGCGGTATCCGCCCGCAACCGCATTACGTACGAATGTAAATGAGCCTTAATAATCGCTCATAGTCGATGAGTTGCGTGTGTTTTGAAAACTATTGTGTAGAAGAAGTAATTACACGGTACAATGCAGGAAGGACTGTTTTATGACTTACTTTGTTATTGGTGCGGAATAAATAACTTTTTTTTTTCATTCATTACGAGTACAGCCATGCTTGTTATGTAAAATAAGTGGCATATTTTACTATTTTCTTTCTATTCTAAGTTAGTTTAGTGTCCTTGGTCGTAATTACACTCATTATTATTGAAATATAGGTAAATACAATGGTCATTATTTTCTTAACCACATTATTAACTAATCTTCAAAACAACTTTATCGCTAAGTAAATATTTTCGTTTTCTCCCCATTCACAAACATCCTACAATACAAAAGTATACTTACTCCATCGGTTTAGATAATTAAATAAAGGTAAACAAAATACCACGTAACGTGGTTAACCCACTAAGCGTAATACCTGTCACTTTAGTTGTCATGCTACGTCACAGCACAGTTGTACTCTTAAATTTAGCAACGTTATAATAATTCCTTGTACCTTGTTTTCTTGGGCTCTTTACAATATACAGATTACAAAATATTATATAATTATTATTATAAATCTTCAAGCAGTTACATCTACGAAGAATAGATTAAGAATAAATGATAAAGTTAAACATACATTAATAAAAGAGGAAACTCCCGTAAATATCGAAAATAAATTTAATTTGGTTATAACGTATTTTAAACAAAAAAGTGTCATTTCTATAAACCTTTTGACGATTTGTTTACCTTTATTTAATTACCTAAACCGATGGAGTACAGATACTAACGTCTCCAAAAACACGCACCTCTTAAAACCAACAGACACCTCGAACTTTTCTCCAATTTATAAAATATTCCATCGCAATATCGGTATCGATAATCCGGTCACGTCCCTACGCGTCAGTGGCATTCCTCGCATAGTGAAGTGCGACGCTCGATATTTGCCGCTCGCATATTAAGATGGCATTCTTGGCAGTGTTGGGAGACAATGCTCGGCTATATGAGATATCGATCGAAATTATGTGCTTTTCAGTTAAATGGAAGGATAATGGGGTTTATTAAATGTAGTGTTGGGGTAATGGGTCGGTAGACAACTACCAACACATTACGCGAACACTACAGATACAAGCCTTTGTGAGGCTCTTTGTGATTGCAAGGTCAAAGGGAGGCCTTATTTGTTGAAAAATAGTTTTTTCAGGGTACCTAACTGATAAATAATTTATTATTGTATTTTTAATTATAGCCTGTGTTGGGCAAAGGCCCTCCTTTTACCTTTCCTGCACTCCTCTCTGTCTTGAGCTAGAGTGAACCAATCCTGTCTGTAGGGTAGGAATAATTGGTGGTCCAAACGCCTCCTGCCGGAGGCTTTACGCGGGGGTCGTGCGGTCCATGGCCCTTTACGGGGCACCGGTGTGGGCGCGTTCCCTGAGGCTGCGGCCAGTCCGCCGGTTGAACGCGTCCCAGAGGGTCATGGCCATTCGGCTAGTCCGGGGTTACCGCACGGTCTCCGGTGAGGCGGCGAGCCTCCTTGCCGGATTGCCGCCGTGGGATCTGGAGGCGAAAGTCCTCGCGCACGTGTGGGAGTGGCGCGAGGAGGCGAAACGCCGGGGCGTAACTCCGCTGCCGCGAGAAATCACGGTACAGCGGACAGAGCTCCGGCGGGATCTCATGGCGACATGGAGAGTGCGACTGTCGCAGCCCAGCGCTGGGCACGCCACAATTGCGGCGATAAGTCCCCTCTTTGAGGAGTGGTTAGAGAGGCGCCACGGCGTCCTCACCTTCCGCCTGACGCAGGTCCTCACCGGACACGGTTGTTTCGGGAGGTTCCTGTTTCGCATAAGGCGGGAGGAAACGCCCGGGTGTCACCATTGTGTGGATCGCCCAGAGGACACGGTGGAGCATACAGTGGAGGTCTGCCCGGCTTGGGCAGAGCACCGCCGTGTTCTCACGGAGGCGATCGGCGGCGGCGATCTCTCGCGTCCGAGCTTGGTCCAGGCCATGGTGCGGAGCGAGAGTGCATGGGAGGCCGTCACCTCCTTCTGCGAAGCGGTAATGCTCGCAAAGGAGGAGGCGGAACGCGTGAGGGAGAGGCAACCTCACGCCCTCAGTCGCCGCAGGAGACGCCCTGGGCGGCGGGAATCGATAGCCGATTCCCGGCCACCGTAGGCGCGGGCTTGCGGACGGTGAGTAGTGGGTAACTCGCCATCCGGTGAGGACCAGGCCCGGGTCGACGGCGCGTTGTGTTCCACGCGCGCCTCAAAGAGATGTCAGCAAGAGATGGGGTCCAATAGGGCCGATGCCGCTGGGGTCGCGGGTTGTTTGAAAAAGATACCGTGGCCCTGGCATAGGCAACTGAAGGAACACGGGTGGGTTTTAGTCAGTAAAAGTCTGACACGCCCTTCCGCTCCACCCAGAGCGGGAGAAGTTATTTGATGATTTCCCATGCACAAAAAAAAAAAAAAAAAGGGTAGGAATAATTAAGTCCATAAGAAATGGTCTGATGAGTGTTATGAAGGGTACCTATTCAGATGTTTTTAGGTTCCGCACCTCAAAAGGAAAAAAACGGAACACTTACAGGAGCACACGTGTGTCTGTCTGTCCGTCTGTCGCAGCAAATTTGCTCCGAATCTAATGGAACGATTAAGTTGATATTTGGCACACGTATGAATTTCTGTAACCCAAACACGGACGTGTATCTTAAATAATTGAATTTTGAATATGGGGGTCAATTTTGTGAGGCAAATAAGAAAATTAAAAAGAAAAGTTTTGCAAACTGTACCGTGTGACATATCAAATGAAAGGGCTTACTGTTAGGGTCTCAAACATATTTTCTTTATAATTTTAAAATATATATATTTTTAAAGTTAAGTTAAGTTTAAGAAAATAGATGAAAATTGACCATTCCCCCTTATCTCCGAAACTACCGAGCCTAAAATTTTGAAATTAAAACACAGAAATTAGTTCTACACCTATAGATTACAGGAAAATATATAAGAAGATATACATGGTAAATCTGGTCTGGGTCTGAAAAGATATCAAGCAAACAAACTTACTTTCGCATCTATAATATTATACTTAGGAGGGTGAAAAACCGGTCAAGTGCGTGTCGGACCACGCACAATGAAGGGTTCCGTAGTTGGGATGAATTTATCCCAAAAACAAGAACAAACTTAACATTGCTGTTGAAAAATATGTTCTTTATACATTCCAACTGCAAATGTAAGTACGCACAATATTGAAAGATTTACCATGTTATTTTAAGACCATAGACTTCTTATAGGTTTTCCTATGTAATCTATAGGTAGGTATAGAACTATTTTCTGCATTTTTTTCAAAATTTTAGGCTCAGTAGTTTCGGAAATAAGGGAGGCGCATGGTCAATTTTCGTATATTTTCTTAAAAAACTTTAAAACAGTTTATTTTAAAATTATAAAAAAATATATATTTGAGACCCTCACAGTAAGTCCTTACATTTGATATATCACACGGTACAGTTTGCAAAACTTTTTTTTTAATTTTCTTATTTGCTCCCCAAAATTGACCCCCATATTCAAAATTCATTTATTTACGTTACACGTGTGTATTTGGGTCACAGAAATTCATACGTGTATCAAATTTAAACTTAATCGGTCTATTAGATTTATTTATATTATTTTAGCTGTGACATATTTATATTAGCTGTAACAGACGGACAGACAGACAGACATACACACAAGTGATCCTATAAGGGCTCCGTTTTTTCCTGTTGAGGTACGTAATCCTAAAAATAAGTAAATTTACTATCGCATTTATTAGTTAGGAAATATTAGTTAAGATTGAAAACGTCTCATGTTTACCACATAGCAAATTAATGTAGGAAAAACTTCAAAGTAATTTAATAACTAGTGATTTCATGAATGTAATTACATTTCTTAAAATAAATATGGAAATCAGAAACTTGACTTTGTGCAATATCCCTAAGGAAGTACCTTATTATATTAGGACAAACATCACGCTACGTATCGTTTTCTCGTAGATTTTCATAAACAGGAACGTACCTGTAAAAGAAGAAACATAAAATTAGTGATAAATCATAAATTCGAACAAATTATTTATGTAATTAAGATGGACTAAACTGCCAGCGCAATGTGTTCGATTTATCGATTATGTACCTAGTTATGTACTTATTAAAAGCTGTGACGTGAAAATAATGACGTCAGTTTACAAAATCCCCCGAAAAGCATAGCTTTGACCCAGGTGTAGTCCACGCGATTTTGCGAAACGATTTATTTGGGATTCATATAATATGGCACAACGACTGCCCTTTAACTTTTGCATGCTACTGAGACTTCTTTATTCATTGTCCCTTTGCCTGATCGGAGCCAGAATTACAAAAGTACTTATTCAACATCCTGATTACGGACGTCTAACATACGTTCATTCTAACATTCTAGCTTTCACATTTGTGACTTATTTTAAACTATTTATGCCAATACTTCCCTATTTGAATCGGATTATGTTCATAATTTGATGGGTTTTATTTTCTTTCCGCAGGACCCTAATTATTTTTCGAAATAAAAGTAGCCTAAATTACTCCTTATAACATCAGCTATCTGCCAGTTAAAGTCCCTTCAAAATCGGTTCAACCGTTTTGGATATTAGCCGGAACAAACAGACAGACAAAAAAAGAATGTGTTTTTGTCATAATAAGTATCGTAAATACTTTCTAGTAAAAAGATGTTATTTGTCATTACAAATAGACACTATAAGTTTATTTATTTGTATAGGTGTAGCTAAAAGTATCGACATTTTCGTGTTACAACTCTATTAGATGAATTGCGACAAACGGATAGCACACAGACACTGGACAGACAAGTTGCGTTGGATTAATTGAACCATCAATTAGAAGAAGGGAATAAGTCCAATAAATAAGAATGGAGATACATTAAAAATAAAAAAAAATTAAAAAAAAAAACTTTATAACTTTTACTTTCGACTTTAGGCTCATGTGATATCAATGATAATGAAGAACATATAAATTCTGATTTATTTACTAATAGATCTAGCTGAAATATACGAGTATTATGTTATTACTTATCTAAATGGCTGGCATATGTGACATTGTGTATGTGTGTTAGCAATGATACTTACTTCTTTAGGTATTGACAATGACAAATTATGAACTAATTAAATCATAACACCAACACAATGACAACCATCGTAATCGAACACTTCGCAAAAGATTCGCATCAATGTTTACCGACAAACATTGATTTACTTTATTGACAAAGCTATCAATTCTAACTTGCTGACTACTCTACTAAGGAGGCAAAATGCTGGTCGATATTAATATTGCGGCTATCTTTTCGTTTTTTGATAGACTCTTTGTGAATAGGGGTTTCTCACACACCGCTGGTTTGGACATCATTCTGTGGGTGTTTACATAATAAACACATTATACAGGGTTATTGGTAAAACACTAACAACCTCTTAAGGGGTCATTGCCGCTGGGGTCGCGGGTTGTTTGAAAAAGATACCGTGGCCCTGGCATAGGCAACTGAAGGAGCACGGGTGGGTTTTAGTCAGTAAAAGTCTGACACGCCCTTCCGCTCCACCCAGAGCGGGAGAAGTTATTTGATGATTTCCCATCCACAAAAAAAAAGGGGTCATTGTACTCATAATTATGAACAACTTTTACTATGGGACCAAACCTGAAATCGCGAAAAAAAAAATCAGCTGTTCAGTATATTTATGTTCGCATAATTCGTCAAAATGTACAAACAGCTGATTTTTCTTTCGCGATTTCAGGTTTGGTCCCATAGTAAAAGTTGTTCATAATGATGAGTACAATGACCCTTTAAGAGGTTGTTGGGGTTTTATCAATAACCCTGTATATTGTACAAGTTCCGACAATGATGGTAGGTCTTTAATTTCAAGATCGACAGTATTTCATTATTTTTAAATAAACTAGGAATTGGGATATTCCGTGAGGAATTTCTCAATACGAGTAGCAGCCCGGAGTCTGGATTTATGCCGGTTGATGGCAATAGGCTCGCTTCCCATGATAACTGGCGAAAGTACGGTAGCAACACTGCCTACTTTTTTACCTGCTTATGTTTTTTTTTTTTTTGGAATGGCATCTCGCAGGTCAATCTATGAGGTTGTCGGCTGCTTAACCGGGCTTTCCTGTGGGTGCTTCAATAAATTAGACCTCCAGTCAGGGTATAAAACTAAGCGACTATTCGCTAAGGGCACCATCTGTGGGGTACGGGCCTCGACTTAGGGCGTCGCTAGCGAAGGAGAGAGCAAGGGACAGGCTTAATCGGCTTAAAATGGTTTTTTACCCTTTTTATTATTTTTTAACACAATTAAAACGAATAGGCGTAAAGCATCTCATCATCATCTCAGCGTGATGGCCATGTAAATAAAGTCGGCCCAGAATTTGGCTACGGCATGTATCACCTACCTTAAACAGAGTGCCTACAGCTGATTTTCCCAAGTAAGTCTTCCTACCTAAAGGATTGGGCTCTAATTGCTAAAGAGAGAGAGGTATAGGAAGACGAAACGGAGGCCTTTGTCCTGCAGTCAGTGGGGACTATAGATGCTGGCGGGAAAAATTCCGAATCATTCTCGTCGAATACTTCGGAAGTGTTCCGAAATATTCCGAAACTTTGGGAATATTTCAACGTTTATTCCCATTGAATTATTCGGGCGAAATATTCGGCGGAAACATTCGATTGCGGGGTACGAATCTTTCTCGCGGGGGGGGAACTTCTCCGGGGAGCATCTCCCCTCTTACCGCACCCTGCACCGCCATCGCTTGCACGCACGACTCGTGGCAGTCGGGCGCGAGCGGCGTGGTGGCACTGGCCGGCGCACAGAGGGGCAGCGGCGGCGGCGATCGACGATCGATGCAAAATACGATTTTTCAGCAAAAAAAAAATCTTAATTAAATTCATTTTGAATCATTCTGATTTAAAGAAACTTTCCCAGAAGTATTCCGGAATTATTCAGAATTTTTCGGAAGTTTTGCAACTACATATATTGGGGACACAACAGGCTCATAATAAATAAGTTCAAGTACAATACCAGTGGCATTGCACTGGTACATTCCGCTAGAGATAAGTACCTACAGCACGCGACAACATAGTGTTGACTAGAGTCTGTACGCGCTCAGCGAGACATACATATTAATTCATTAGGCGCTGCCGACGCGCATGCGCGTTTTCGGACGTTCACCATGTGCTTGACGGCGCGTATGCGCGTCCATACAATTTACATAACTTTCTTCGAGTGCGGCGCGCCGCACCTGTGCGTTCGTTGTGCGGGTCGGTAAGATTGTCTTCACCCAAGATATTTTTTGCACGCACCCGAGCGTTTGCCCACAGGATTAGTGTAGCATAAAGAAGCGTTTGCATAAATTTCGCGCAGATAATGTGTTAATAAATAATGGAGACTAAAAAAATAAAGTACCGCCCGCAGGCGGGCAGCAACCCTAACTATCCTAACGTGGTCAGAATGAATAAGAGTTACGCGATAAAAAGAGAAGCAACTTGTAGGTAATAAGTGTTGTGCGACCTGAATTGCACTTTATTGTGTCGTAGCAAGAGTTGCTTTTTATTTAAATGATTTTGCGAAGTGCAAGATCTGTTAATCTGTGACAATACTGTGTAAAGTGAAGAGAATACAACCAAATTATTAATCACTTTCTTTGCCTTTGCCGCTTGCTTCGTTAACCAGGGAAGAAAGAACAATAGTATTACTAAAACATGTGCGAGCAGGCAACGATAAACCAAAATTTTTGTTTAAAATTGATAAAGTAGCTAGTCGGCAACTTTGATGATCACTCCCGATATTTACAACGTTAACTTTCTCAGAAATGTTTTTTAAAGAACTTTAACTTTTACAAACAATTGTTTGGTTATAGTTACTATTTTTAAGGCGGAAGCGCCAGGGTAGCCCGCGAAATTCCAATTTTCTTAAGTTTTTTGCAATTTGCTAGTCAGTATTAGGTTGAATATTGATTAAAGTATGGTTCATTTATCGACAGGCCCGTTGGCGTGGTTGGTTAAGATACCACCTATCACGCCACAGGTCGTGGGTTCGATTCCCATCCAGGATCAACATTTGTGTGCATGAACATGTCTGTTTGTCCTGAGTCTGGGTGTAATTATCTATATAAGTATGTTTTTACAAAAAAAAAGTAGTGTATGTAGTAGTATATCAGTTATCTGGTTTCCATAGTTAGTTAGTTAGGGTTAGTGGTTTCTCTGATTAGTTTGGGATCAGATGACCGTATGTGAATAATGTCCCAGGTTATTATTATTTATTATTATATATCATTCGCGGCCGTAACAAAATATACACACATATATACAGAATCATATTCATTAGAATCAGTAATACGGCTTGACCGAATTGGAAAATTATTTTTTTGTTTGAAAGGGTAAGTAAGGGTACTTCCTAGGTCCCATTGTCATCAAGTCAGGATCTGATGATTGGAGCCTGGAGAACTCGAGGGAACTATTCAAATATTATATTATATTTTTAGGGTACCTCAGGTGGGTTCGCGGATAAGTGCTAATGTGTGCCCGTCTACCCGTCATTATTACTAAGATAATAATGTGTTTATTTTCTCACCACATCCTTCTAAAATAGTAACAAATAACAATATTGTCCAGAAACTAAAAAAAAGGACTGTGCAGTGTTAGATAATGTTTCACTAAGTATTGACAACAACATGTTCATTCTCACAGGTAATTCTCCAATAACGAGAATTACTAATTACACACAATTTGCTAATAACTCGAAAATATTATTACTGGGTACCACAAATAACTGCAAATCACCCTCATTAACTAAGCTAAGCTACTTAATAACAAAAACAGTTATAAACTATGTACTTATATTGAAATAATCCCTAAACACTTTCCTAGTAAAATGTTATTTTTGCGTAAGCCTCTCTTAGGGCGATGGGAAGTCCCAAACATTAACGGATACAACCAAAGTGGCACTCATTAGGGGATGCGCAAAGGCATAAAACCGTTGTCGAAACAAAAATCGACCTCAGTTACCCGGGGGTCGAACAGGGGACTGAGGGACGATTTTGACGGAAAAAAGTTTTTGTAATATACTTTATTTTAGTTTTTATTTGATTTCCGAGTGTGACCGTAAGCAGTGTATAAACTAAGTATTTAGTGTTCTGTGGGTTTTGGTGAAAATGAAGGAATCTCAACATGATTATTACGAAGACGTGGTGTTTCAGTTGGTAAGCAGATACATAGTATGTTTTTAATATATAGTAATGATCAAATTATTTCAACAATATATTACTTTATTTTTTTTTTTAATAATTAATTTACACGATTCATATCGAACATACAAGGACTGCATTAGAATAACTGCATTTTTGTTTGTTTACATTCGAAATTTTTAGAATAAATAACCGCTGGAATAATGATCAGTTCATTTTGTAATAGAAAACCTTATAAAGGTATTATATAAACTGTTCGTATGTATGTTATCTACCTACCTTGGTTAGCCGGGACTACAAGTGCCTTATAAAATGAAAACGTTTAAAATAATAGTATACACTATATAGTACTTTTCGAAACCAAAAAAAAACTTGACTGTAGTTTTTTTTTTTATACGCATGCATTCATTAAATATTTGCCCACCCTGTAAAGCTTTTTATCTACAGCAAACCAAAATATATTTTTTTTTTGCCAACAGGAGTGGAACTTGCAAACCATTCGTCGAGACTTAATCAAACTGCTAGATGAATATAAGTTCCACGACTGCTTTGCCTGCAACCACCTCAAATGTCGCTGCTCAAAAAAATCCTCCCTCCGAAGCAGCACCATGGCTAGCAGTGACAGCGTTTTCGCCAAGAAAAGCGACCGAGCATCCAATGACGTCTACTACAAAGCCGCTCCACCAGCAGACACACTACCAACACCACGATGGCCCGAGATCATACCCCCCAATGGACACACAAAAGCAGCTTTAGAAAAAGTCTCGCCAAGGTCTCTCAACATCTGGATAAGGGCTTCCATACCTAACGTAACCCAATCAACTTCGAGGGTTAGTTTCCCAGTACCGAGAAAAGTGCTGGATCACGTCAATTATTCATGGCCCCCTTTACCGAAGTCAATATGGAGTGACGAAATGCTGAAAGAGACGACCGCGAGGGAGCGGATCCTTTGCTGCGAGCCGGAAAGGGACGGCAATAGTTCTGTCGAGGCCTTCTTTAAGTACTTTAGCAGGAATCGAGCAATTCCTAAGACCGCGTCCGCATGTTGTTGGTAATATTAAAATGGATTAGGTACGGAGTACATTGCGTTGTTTTTATAAATTGATTAGCTTTTGCAAGCGGCTTCGCTCGCGTGGGACGTATTACCGGGTTTAAAAGTACCCTATGTGTTAATCTAGGTAAACAATGTATAACTGATTTTTTTTGACATTTTCAATAATCATCGTCATATAACAGCCAATTTACACAAAACTATTAATGAATTAGACACTTAAACCTTCTTCATGAATTACTTCGTCCATTGGTGAAAACCGTATGAGAATCCGTTCGGTAGTTTTTGAGTTTATCGCTTTTATAATTAATGTTTGAGGTGGTGTTATGTTGAATGGTGATTGGAAAAATTAACTTTGACTATGTTGATTTAAAGTTTTATATCTACGTGTATATTTTTATAAGTGGAGCAACTTATTTATACTAACTTGTGACTCCTTAAAACTAAAAGGTACAAAAAAAAGACAGTTAAAAACATTTCACTTTAAATAATTAAATATTAAAAACAATACGTGCTATAATTGGACCTCGTTATGCAGAAAGCAGCCATATGACCCTTTTCCAAAAATGAGTTATAAACACAGTCATACTAATTTCTACATGCAATGTTTTTTTGCAAAAACAGCCATGATGATATCTTTATTTATCACGGAGATATGAGCCGTCAAATGCAGCCTTGTCCATACATGCATAATGCAACCATCGACAGAAAAATGCTTATAACTCTCTTTGTACTTTTCCCGACATGTCTGCTTTCTGCATAACACGGCCCAATTAAAAAATTAAAAACCGACTTCAAAACACAAAAAACGAATAATATAACTTTCTAAAACTAGACAGTTTGTATGTAACTTCGTACATAAGTTTAATTTGCTCCTGTAACACAGGTTGCTACCTAGCTCAGGAGCCAGGGCTTCAAATAAGTATGTTACACCTGTATTTTATGTCAATAAACAATTATTATTATTATTACCTAATGTATTATATACTAAAACCTTCCTGAAAGTATGTAAATCACGCTAGAGACAGAATCATCAAAATTGGTTCATCAGTTTTTGAGAAAGTCGTGGACATATGTAGGTCTATACGGGTCGAATAGAGAATCTCCTTTTTTGAAGTCGGTTATTTTTTTTTTGTTAAATACTAAAATAATCGATTTTATCGTGTTGTAATAACTTTCTTTAAGTATAACTACAATAATATATGACGTATATTACAATAATGATGTACTACCATGTATGCACTTAGGTACTGACGCCAGCACGTCAAGCTACCCGAAACTGTCAAATTTTCCCAATCAACCTTGAACCTAATGCTTTAGCGGTAAAGTTGAAAATCTATTATAGAAATTTGACAGATTGTAGTAGCTTGATGTGCGTCTGTACATAATACAATAAGGTGCTTTTACTTGTGTGTGTGTATGTGTGTGAACTAGCCTTATGTTAGCTCAGACTTGATAGTTCCCAAGCCACGGCCTAGGTGGCGCAATAGCCTGCAATTCATTTTAAAATATTGAATTTATTGACAAATGATTTTATTAATGTTTTTATTTTTTATTCTTAATATTCTAGATACCTACAGAGATATATCTGATTGTAAGTTTATCTTTAATACCTAACTGACAAAAGTTATACTTTTATTATTTTTTGACATTATATTTACATAATCTAAAAACTAACAGTCTTTAAATAATAATACTAATAATAATTTATGTATAAGTATATAAAAAAGGAGGAGACATAATCATAGGGCATCAAAAGTCTTAACCTTAAAATTATCACCGTTTGAGGTTTTCCGTTTTATAAGAAGATACAATAGTCGATCACTAAAGTTTTTTTTTTTAATTGTATGAATGCCCAGAAACTATGACTAAAAAGATTTATCAAACAACATTTATGTTTTATTTCATTTAAGTAGGTACTCGTAGGATACGTTCCCAATACAAAACTACTATGCGTGCCAAATAAGAATAGTACTGTCAAGACGCCATTTTGTGTCGTAATACTAGCGAACTTCATTACCAAAGCTTAAGGTGTGCAAAAAAAAATAAACAAAAATTATATTCAGTTCAATGTGAAATTGCGCAGAAGTTCATTAGCACGATTTTTTTCATTTTCAAAGTACTTGTGCACATTAAAAACGATTTCTCGTGCTCTACGATGGAGCACCGCCCCTCTCTTCTAACTCATATTCAGTTGAAAGATCACTTCAACGCAAACTTAACAAATATGAAGAAACAAAGTCAACAATGATAACAAAAAAAAAAAAAAGCAAAATGGCGACATATTAGGGCACTACGGTGATCAGTAGCATTTCGTGAAGTTAAGTAGATATATATTGGTTCATTTTTTTAGTGAATACAGTTTCCATATACCATAAATTTATCTAAAATTATCTATTTATGGAATTCAAGAAATAACATTTTAAATATTCGCCAGTTATGTTTAAGCCGCATGTAACAGGGCTAATCTAATAGGTACCTTTAAATGCTGGGATGATCATATTAATTCATTCATTCAATAATTTGTATTTTAGAATGTAACATTATTGTCAGCCCCTGAACTACCCATCTATGACAAGAGAATTATTGAAAACAAGCTACTATGCCAAAAACTGGAGAATAATTCGTTTAAATCTCGCTGCAAACATTTGCAGATCAACCTACTTTAAGTATTGACCACTGTTGACATTTTTTATAATCATCATCAATGAAGGGTACACCACGAACTGTATGAGAATTTCACCCACTAATGATTAATAATTTTACAAATTATCCAAAACCCGCGGGTATTTTGCGAACAAATAAATGAATTCCGTCACAGAATCTGCAGGTTTTGATTTTAGACAAAGCTTGCGATCGCACGGCTGCCACGTAACCGACGCGACATTTTAAATTAATTAGTTATTGTAATTATCTAATTTACTGATTAGAATCATAGTTAACTAATTACGTCTTTTGAAGTGAGGTGGTTCGAGTTATATTTTTTGAGACAGGTAAGTAATTTATGTTCTATAGTGTGATAGGTATCGTGTTACCCAGTTACTCTGACGGGAGGTCAGACAGGCCGTCGCATGTACAATACTGGTATTCAGCTGCATCCGGTTAGACTGGAAGCCGACCGCAACCTAGTTGGGAAGCCTAGGCAGATTGACTGATACAGTGAGATAGGGTTTCTTGTGTCTATATCTGTCGGGAGCCTGCGATAGTCCGCTATTGTTCCTAACTACATAATTATTATCATAAAGACGGGGTCGTATACGTAGCTATTGTGATCGGCAAATCTTAATTCTTGGCATTTCTGAGGACGTAAAAAACGACACTGATGCCGCGATTGCCCTCATCCAACAAATATTGCTACTTTTGCCATCGTCTCGGAAAGAAGAAGGAGAAGATGATGAGCAAGCCAGTCTGACGGTCAATCCCTGTAATAAAACACGGTCTTTAAATATGTCAAGTCAGCCTCCCTGTAATGAAACACGGTATTTCAATATGTTATGTTAGTCTCCCTGTAATGAAACACGGTCTTTCAATATGTCAAGTCAGTCTGACGGATAATCCATGTAATGAAACACGGTCTTTAAATATGTCAAGTCAGCCTCCCTGTAATGAAACACGGTATTTCAATATGTCATGTCAGTCTCCCTGTAATGAAACACGGTCTTTCAATATGTCAAGTCAGTCTGACGGACAATCCATGTAATGAAACACGGTCTTTCAATATGTCAAGTCAGCCTCCCTGTAATGAAACACGGTCTTTCAATATGTCAAGTCAGTCTGACAGACAATCCCTGTAATGAAACACGGTCTTTCAATATGTCAAGTCAGTTTGACGGACAATCCCTGTAATGAAACACGGTCTTTCAATGTGTCAAGTCAGTTTGACGGACAATCCCTGTAATGAAACACGGTCTTTCAATGTGTCAAGTCAGTTTGACGGACAATCCCTGTAATGAAACACGGTCTTTCAATATGTCAAGTCAGTCTGACGGACAATCCCTGTAAAGAAACACGGTCTTTCAATGTGTCAAGTCAGTTTGACGGACAATCCCTGTAATGAAACACGGTCTTTCAATGTGTCAAGTCAGTTTGACGGACAATCCCTGTAATGAAACACGGTCTTTCAATATGTCAAGTCAGTCTGACGGACAATCCCTGTAAAGAAACACGGTCTTTCAATGTGTCAAGTCAGTTTGACGGACAATCCCTGTAATGAACCACGGTCTTTCAATATGTCAATGCGGGTAAATACGTAACAGTCTTTAGCTACAGCTGATAAATAGCAACTATAGTTATACTTATAGTTGCTATTTATCAGCTGTAGCTAAATATTGTACAAGAGTTGATGTTCTTAAGCCGTTGCTTATTTCATTAGTGAAAAATATTGGTTGCCTTTATCCTAAAAATGGTTTTATTAGGGAATGACTGCAGGTAGATATTGTAGATACTTACGCCCCTGTTTAGCACGGTTTTTACGACTCGACATAATATCGAGAATGATTTATTACTGGCTGCTGCCCGCGGCTCCGCCTGCGTGCACCTCATTGTTTTCTAAAATAAAAGTAGTCTTAAGTTACTAAAAT
Source organism: Dicycla oo (assembly GCA_948252095.1). NCBI lineage: Eukaryota > Metazoa > Arthropoda > Insecta > Lepidoptera > Noctuidae > Dicycla > Dicycla oo. The sequence goes on along the minus strand of OX411732.1, from coordinate 762,421 downwards.
CAGCTATCTGCCAATGAAAGTCCCGTCAAAATCGACAATTAAAAATTGTTTTTTTTTTTGTTATAAGCACATCGATCACTAATTTTGTGATCGATTTACGTATAAGTACCATAAATACTAATCATATGCATTTATTAAGAAGCTGTTATTTTGACATTACAAACAGACACTGCAAGTTTATTTATTTGTGTAGATGTAGATTTTATAACTTGGTACACGTAAACCTTCCGGTATATTTGATAAATGATAAATGATTTTTATTTCTGTAAGTAGGTTTGTACAGACGCCAGCACATCAAGCTACTACAATCTGACCGATTTCTTTAATATATTTTCGACTTTATTGCTAAGGCATTAGGTTCAAGGTTGATTGGGAAAATCTGACAGTTTCGGGTAGGTTGACCTGCTGGTGTCTGTACAAACACTTTTACAAGTCAATATATATTTTTTTTAAACTAGATGAGATCGTTGTTTCCTAACTGACTACTCTGAGAAGAAAGGCCGAAACAAACTCAGAGGTCACAGTCTCTTATAAAGTCCAGACATAATCTTGGTCACTTCATGTGAAGACCATGTAGATTGGTTTCTGAAATGGTCTTTTGAGGAAAGAACCACACAGATTGAGAGGACCTGTCCAGTCAGTGCACGCATTTGTCAGTAATCGCGCAGCTCAACTCAGAACTTAAGGAGCTCAACGATTCGACGAACAATACCAAAGAAAGGACATTGCGGTAGGCCGCATAGAAATGATGGTAAAAACTGCAACAAAATCCGTTGCGTAGTTTATGGCTAAATTTCAATAGTCAGATAATATTTATTTATTGAATAAATATGGCGGTTTGACAGCTTTTGTATAGAACATATGTCACACTGACATATTTATTCTTCAGATAAAAGTTACCTGATTATTGAAAACCAGCCTTTAAAAGAACAACGCGGCCACATGCACAGACAGACATGAAAAGGTACTTTAATTTATAGGTAATAATACTCACTGATAAAATACGAAAGTTCAATCATAGTAATAAGTACTAATATGTAAGTAATAATTGAATAAACATAAGTTTTCAAAGTACTTAATAAGTCTAACGTTGTGATTGGTAGATTGAATTGTAAGTACTTGATTTAATTATTTGTTGTAATAACGACCCTCAGTGTTAATAAGTTTAGTTCACTAAGTAAAAATTAAATCAAATTGCAGTAATAATAACATAATATCACGCCTGTAATGCCTGCAGGGTTAAGCAGAGGTGTGCCTGTAGAAGGTACACCCACAATTCACCAGTTATGTTTTAAGTCCCAAGTACGTATGACATAGGGGACGAGCCTATTGTCATCAACCGGAGACTAATCCACACTCCGGGCGGCTACTGAGAAATTCCTGATGAAAAAACCCAATAACGGTTAGCAGGAACTGGGAATCGAACCCAAGCCCTGAGTTCAGCAGTAGCGCTCGCGACCACTAGACCAACGAGGTAGTCCGCTGCAGTAATAATAATACACTTATATTTATTTATAATACGTACAAATATAGTTACACAGTTTTTACTAGACAAGGAATCGATTGAATAGTTTATGTAAGTAATTACTCCGCACAGACAAAGGGTATCTAATAAAATAACAGACAATAATATTTTAATGATTGATCACGGTAATTTGTTGAGCATAATTAAACTCCAGTTTACACTTTACATTCTTATAAAAATAAAAGTGCTTTAACCGGTACCCGTATTACGTATCTTGCAGAAGCCTAGCGATAGCAAATTTGCGCCATCATTGCTTTTCAATCGCAAATCGGTATTAGGTATCAGCGATACGTCATACTGATTTGCGATTGACAAGCGATTGAAAAGCAATTATTACGCAAATTGTGCTATCGCTATGCTTCTGCAAGATACGTAATAACCCTGCCGATATCAAACCTCGGAACTTACGCTTGCTTACGCACATGCAATGACGTCGTTAAAAGTATTAAATAATAAATGATTTTATTTCTGTAAGTAGGTTTGCACAAACACTTTTACTCGTCAGTCATATATTAAAAACTATTGTAAATGAGTTAGGTGTTTCCTATTTGACTATTTTGAGAAGAAATGCTGAAACAAACTCAGAGATATAATCATGGTCAGTTCATGTGAGGACCGCGTAGATTAGTGTCCCAAGAAACTGTATATATGTTTAGTATCTATGCACATTTTTAAAGATATCTACATATACGGTAGACAGTGCTTTAAGCCTTAGCAAGTACATCCGCAGGATTTTAAAACAATACCATTCCTTTCTTTAGAATCAATCAACTAATCTCCACTAAGAACAATCGGAATCCTTTTAATTATCACTGTTCTACAAGATTACAACGAAGTTATAGCTTTGCCAAAGTTGTAAACAAAATTTATGGATCGCCTTTTTACTTTCCGAAAATAACTTGCTATACGATTCTCAACTTTACCACTTGCGAATAACGGTTGTAAATGCTAGAAAAATCATTCATTTTTATGGCCGTACCTGAAATATTTTTCAGAACGGTTGCAATAGATCTTTGCGATAATTTTTAGTGTCAAACTTTCATTTTGTTTACTTGCGTACAAATTGAACTATTTTCGTTCGAAACAAATCATTTATATTGTAGATCGTTTACTGTTTTATTTTGTAGTCTTAATAGTTTCGTAAAAGAAAAATAAACCTTTGATGGCCAGCACCAAATGGCCCATCAGCAGACGGTATTTATTTACGTATACAGGGTCAAAATAAATTAGCTAGTGAAACTGTGAAGTTCTGCGGAGACGTGATGGATATCGATACGTTATCATGATAAACCAAAAAGGAAATAAATTTGATGATTTTTTGTGGTCAGCAACCGCATTGTAGTTGAAATATCATTTTAAAAATCAGATTTTTTTGTTTAAACTTCACAGACGTGATAGGTAACACGATAAAACAAAAACAAAAAAAAAACAGATTTCTCAAAACATATCACAAGTAACAACACTACCAGCGAGCGATCGTTGACCTAAGAAAACCAGCCAAGTGCATGTCGGCCTATGCACAATGAAGGGTCCCGTAGATGGGATGAATTTATTCCAAGAACAAACTTAACATTGTAGTTGAAAAACATGTTCTCCCATACATTCCAACTGCAGTTTTAAGTTTGTACGCACAATATTGAGAGATTTACCATGTTATTTTAAGGCCATACTCTTCTTATAAGTCTTCCTGTAATCTATAGGTAAGTATACGATTATTTTTTGTATTTTTTCAAAATTTTAGGCTCAGTAGTTTCGGAGATAAGAGTGGAATGGTAAATTTTCGTCTATATTCTTAAATAACTATATAACAATTTATTTTAAAATAATAATAAAAAATATATAAGCCCTTTCATCTAATATGTCACACGGTACAGTTCGCAAATTTTTATTTTTCTTATTTGCCCCCAAAATTGACCCCCATATTCAAAATTCACTTATTTACGTTACACGTCCGTGTTGGGGTCACAGAAATTCATACGTGTACCAAATTTCAACATAATCGGTCCATTAGATTCGGAGCAAATTGGCTGTGATAGACGGACAGACAGACAGATACACGAGTGATTTGTATAAAGGTTCCGTTTTTCCTTTTAAGGTACGGAAACCTAAAGAAAACATGAAATATTTTTTATTTTCATTTTGCCGTGTTTTTGTTGTTAGCTAACATAATTTGACCCTGTACGAGTATGTGTATAGTGCTGTTGTTTCAAATGAAGTGCTCGGTAAATATGACAGTTAAGTACTTACATCTAATTATTGCTTCTTTTTTCCAGTAGGTATTGTAATTAGCTACTTATATCTAGAAATAACTGCTTAAAACTAAATAAAAATAACATATAACTAAATAGCTCAGTAGTTGCGAGTGTATCAAACAGTTTTCATTTGTATTTGATTTGACAAGCTATAGACAAAGTGCTACTTATTGGGTTCCTTTGAACTTATTCAGGCACTTGAAGGCGAAGAATTCGCACTTGAAAACGTAAAATCTTACCCGGACGCTTGTAAAATCCTGATCGCACCCTTGACGTCTTCAAAATCAAGACAACTCCGTGAAATCTCTTGTCAGACACCATGGTAGCTTCTATTGTAGATACAAAATAATGTACTGAAATGACTCAGTATGGAATCATTCATGATATAACATGACTGTATTTCCGTTAGGGGTAGACATAGATGTAATAAATAAGTTTACTAGTAACTAATGAGGACATGAATCTTTGTTTTCTTTTAATGCTATGCTTATAATTGTAATTTAAGTACTTTTTTTCATCGAGAAAAACATCGTGAAGAAACCGGCAAGTCCTAGAACAAAAAACCGGCCAAGTGCGTGTTACACCACGCACAACGAAGGGTTCCGTAGTTGGGATGAGTTTATTCCAAGAACAAACTTAACATTGATAGTGGAAAAACATTTTCTCTCATACATGCCAACTGCAAATGTAAGTTTGTACGCACAATATTGAGAGATTTACCATGTTATTTTAAGACCATAGACTTCTTATAGGTTTTCCTGTAATCTATAGGTATAGAACTATTTTCTGTATTTTTTTAAAAGTTGTCAAAAAGGGGTAACGGTCAATTCTCGCCTATTTTCTTAAATAATTTTCAAACGATTTAAATGAAAATTATAACAAAATAAATTTGAGACCTTCACAGTAAGCCCTTTCATTTCATATGTCATTAATTTTCTTAATTGCCCCCCAAAATTGACCCCCATATTCAAAATTAATTTATTTACGTTACACGTCCGTGTTAGGGTCACAGAAATTCATACGTGTACTTTAATCGGTCTGTTCGTCTGTCACAGCCAAATTGCTCCGAATCTAATGGAGATTTGGAGCAAATTGGCTGTGATAGACGGACGGACAGACAGACAGATAGACAGACACACGAGTGATCCTTTAAGGGTTACGTTTTTTCCTTTAGAGGTACGGAACCCTAAAAATATGAAGACATATGGCATCCACCAACCCGCACTAGGCTCGCGTGGTGGATTACGTCCAACTGCACAGAGAGTAAGCCTGTTTCTCAGCTGTGGGAACATTACAGGCTATAACATACTACTGGATGCCTATATCCAACAGTGAACGTATCTCGACCGATATCATGATAATAATATAATCTTGATATATGTGCCACACTCACTAACAAGAATTTACTGATTATCACAATTCATTTCAACATTTTCCAGCACAATGATGGACCACTTCTCCCTCCTGCCGAACGACAGCAGCTGCCACTTGCTCCTGGAGCTGCCATCACCAGCATACTCCACCGTCACCATCAGGAGGGCCTTCATTGTGTGGTTGCAGTGTGGTCAGCAGAACGAGTTCCGACAGGTCTGCAACTACTTCCACCGCCTCGAGTCTATGGTTAGCTCAACAATATCAATATCTATAATAAATTATCGAGCCATATTTAGCTAATGAAGGGACCAGCTTGACTCCAACTGGGAGGACAGCTCCACATTGGCAGAGAACGTAAGTGTGTGGCCAATGGGAGGCCTTGACCGTGCAGTGAGACAATACAATACAGGCTAGCTACATATCATAGATAGACACAGCTAAAATAGAACTGTGCATGGTGCAGTACCACTGTCAAATTAAAGGTGAATCGTGGAGCGGGTGTGTTGAGAACTAAGACACTGGGAAGAGAAGAGATGATTAGAAATAGGAGTCCATTGTGAACATGCCTGCGCTTTCCCAGCTATAATATCTTAATATAAACGGCACTGCTGCTTATAAGAAAACAACATAATTAATTATTTTATTTTTATTTTAAAATTCCAGGAGGACAAGTTATCAGCTGAGGACCGCGCGGCGAGTCGCGCCCATGAGTTCCACCTGCTCTCAAGCCCTCCACCATCATCTCAGTACCTCAGTGAACACTTCCCCAAGCTATACCGTCACAACCAGAACAACAAGCACGTTATGTTTGAGGAAATACAAGAGATCACACTCGAAAAATGTGTCTTCAACCTCGAAGGGTTCCACGAGATGAAAATACAAAAAGGTACGACGACTAAAGATATTATCAAAACCAGTCAAATGATCAGAAACTATTGTAAAATTCATTCGAAATCCTTAAGAATTTTGCTTGCAGAATTTCAAGAATTTGCCAAAAAAACTGAAGCTGCAAACACTGTAGATAACATCGCAGTTTATATCAAAAAGAAGTACTTGCAGGATGAATTAGTGACTTGGAGTAATATGCCGAGAAGTTTCAGTTTCTTAGATGATTTGGATGATGCGGACATAATTAATGTCAGTGATACAAAAACAGAAGGTCTGAGAGATGGTACAAGTCCTACTTTTACTGTAGATCACACATTCATTGCAAATAAAAATGCCAATAAAATTAAAATATTGATTAATGAGTCTAGAACTCCTTTTATATGATACCTAATAATTACCAAAATATACTATGAGCAAAATTGTCAAAAATGCCTAAGCAAAATCCTGACAATGTTTTTATGCAGATTTTTATACAAAAATGTGATTGTTTACTCCAAGATATCATAGATGGCGTTGTTACCAAAATGGTATACTCTGTGTAATTTAATGGCTATGGTAGGATAATACTTTCGAAACCAATTGATTTTGGTAATAATTTGTTTAATTATAATTAATTATGACATTAGCTACAGATTAAGTGTACTTTTATATTTTTTTAGTAAATAAGTGACTACGCAAGATGTTTTGTGTGATAAGGACATTAAAATCGATTAAGTAAAGTACTTATACCAATATCTAACAAGTGTTTTATTTATACTTAATAACCAAAAAAAATATTCTCTTGTTTTATGTCATCTTTATTCGTTCTATTCATGGAGATAGCCATCTGCAATATGGGTGTCCTTCAAATTCAAATTAAATTTTATGGCAAAATCAGATGCAATTATTTACCAAAACATTTTTTTTAGCATAAAAATAGTTTAATTTTAGATTAATGCTAATAAATACCAACAAAAGGTCAGGAAATAATAAAATGCATTTTTTCTGAAAGTCGAATAATTTCAATGTAAGTAGCTTAGCTATGCGGTTTCTGAAAGTTGAATAATTTCAATGTAAGTAGCTTAGCTATGCGGTTTCTGAAAGTTGAATAATTTCAATGTAAGTAGCTTAGCTATGCGGTTTCTGAAAGTTGAATAATTTCAATGTAAGTAGCTTAGCTATGCGGTTTCTGAAAGTTGAATAATTTCAATGTAAGTAGCTTAGCTATGCGGTTTCTGAAAGTTGAATAATTTCAATGTAAGTAGCTTAGCTATGCGGTTTCTGAAAGTTGAATAATTTCAATGTACCCAAGTAGGTAACTACGCGGTTTCTGGTGCTCAAAGAATTTACTTTTAGAATGATTTTTTTTTAATATTTCGAACCGTTGTATTGCTGTTATAAGTTTAGTAATATGCCTTTGAATAACTCGTTTTTAAATTATTTGATTAATATTAAGAAATTGTCCTAGATAAAACTCAGTTTTCAGTATCAATTTTGCTAGGTACCGCCATTTATCCTGATGTTCCTATAGCTCATAAATATTTCCCGGAAAATGATAAGTTTATGACACTGAACATAATAACATTGTCTACGGTATAAAAAAAGATTAAATGTGAAAAAAATAGATTTAATTTTTACCAAGATTGTCAAAGTTGAAATTGAAAAAAAGTATCAAGATTGATCTGACTTGACTTCAATTTTGAAATGAATAAACTTTATTAAGTTTTTTTTTATATTTTAAACAAAACTTGTTTGCATATTTTATTGTAAAAATATTGTTTAGGGTGACCTGTTCCACAGTTAACCACTCGTATACAATCAACCACGACCATATTTGGCAAACGTGACGTCAATATTTCGTGCTAACGCGCGATTTCAAGTCAAAACGGCCCCGCTCTCCTTTCCCCAGCTTGTAGCGAGCTAGTACAGGCGTTAGTTGTGTGACATCTTTATTTGTGTTTTTATTGGAAGAAATTAAAAAAATAACGTGGGAATTTTTGTCTTAACTTCATTTGGTTTCATGTTAAGATAATCATTAGGTACGTGACGGCTGTATAGACTGACAAACATGCTTGATTTGATATAGGTATTGTATATTATGTGTAGTTATACTTATTTCCAAGTAAGGTTAGTGTAACGGCTTTGGGAGCAGGGTCGTCTACTATTAACTAAATGCAGTTGGTACTCAGGTAACCATGGTTGACTGTGTATCAATTACGGTTAATTGTGTGAATGTATAATTATTTCATGTTTGTTTGTAAACTCTATAACGCACAAAGAACATAACAACTATACCTAATAGATATAAATAAATTAATACCTGGACATTAACGGTCGACAGAAGTAGGGAACCATAGTCTCTTCACAGCAGATTTATAGGTGGTGTTTAATAGTTTTTAGCTTTATTGTGGAATCTAACAATTTTATTTTTATTTTGGATAGGGCGTACTAAACGCCAAGAATGAAAAAAAAGAGGGCATTCAGCAGACGCTATGAAAAAGGCTATTGAATTAGTCCAAGGTGGGATGAGCATAAGAAAGTCTAGTAAAGAATAAGTAGCTTATATTTTAACTAAATGGATCTGCCTAGTTGTAGGTAAAATAAATAAAATAAAAATAAATATTATTGTTATTTGAGAAGTATAAAACCTAATAATATAGTTACATAATTATTGTATGGATCAGAATGTTGGGCCATAAAAAGAATGAATGAAAGGCAATTGCATGCAGCCGAGATGAGAATGCTAAGAGGGATGTGAAGTCTGAAAATGACACCGGTGACTGAAAATTTGTGTGGAAATTGGTTGCCATGGTATGGGCATGTGATGCGGAGGAATGAGGAAAATGTCTTCAGGAAAGTGTTGAGTATGAACGTGGAGGGCTATACGAGTAAGGGAAGGCCAAATAAACGATGCATGGACTGTGTGAAAGATGATATGGCCAGAAAGGGAGTGACTACCGAGATTTATTTATTTATTTAACATAAAACGGCCAATTACTTTAGTTAAGACATTAAAACATTATTTAAGTACAATAATTAAAGTATACAACTCTAGATGACGACTAATAGAGAAGTATGGAAGAAAAAGACATGTTGCGCCGACCCCAAATAAATTGGGACGAGAGCAGGAGAATGATGATGATGAAAAAATAATGGTTCTAAAGCCTTCAAGCAAGGCTTTAAAAGCATTATTTATTATAATTATGTACCAAATCGAGAAATCTGATGATAATTTTATATAAAGAATTGTCTACTTAGTAGGTAACACAATTAATAACCACACGCAATAAAAAAATCAAGAAAAACCGATTTTAATAACTTAACGGTAGATATCTATCTAAAATAATAATAATAATAATATATCCTGGGACATTACACACACGGTCATCTGGTCCCAAACTAAGCAGAGCTTGTACTGTGGAAACCAGAGAACTAATACACACTACTTTTTTTGTAAATAAATACTGGCATAGATAAGATCTACCTATATTATTTACAAGGTAACAAAATCTAGATAGGTATATAAATCTTTACAAAATGTCATAATCCTTTTTATAAAAAAATTAACGATCAGTAAATAAATAATACGATATCAGTTATGTACCTACTTCAGAGCGTATACACACTCAATCAATCAACCTACGTTTATTATCGCTGGCGAGCAAGAAGACGCAGTCGGCCTCAGCTGCAGTGTCAGCAGTGTGCAGTCTCCGGCGCGCGCGCACGCTCCTCCCACAAACAACAGATTTATAACCGGTCACAAAATGGACGACGCAATGTCAACACCGATAAACACGATTACTAGAGAGAACTTATCAGCGTTGATAGCTAATAATATACTGAATAATTCATTGGAATACATTTCGGAGTGTGATACGGTGAGTTTAATTTTACCGAGTTAATAATTCGTGATGTTTTGTTGTGTCTGTGAACTTTTAAATAACGGTCTTGTCTGACAAAGTTGTTAGTGAATGTTTGTTGTTATGGAGGATATTTCGTGTTGGTGACTTGTAGGTCATGGGTCATGTTATAAAGTGAATCTATTAGGTCAGTGCTATTAAATGCGTTATGAGTTCTTAGTAAGCAATAAGTGGCATTATGTAGTGTTGAATTAATCATAGAACTATGAAGAAAACAAGATTTTATTTATTTCACACAACCATTCTAGCTCCTAGTATCTTATAATTTGTGTAACATGCGTTAATTAATAACTATTCAGAAGGAGGCAAAAGGAGTATGTATGTATCGTAGCAGCTGGTGTTCTGTAGTGTCTGCCTACCCCCACATGGGAAGTAGAAGGCGTTAGTTTATATGTGTGTGTGTGTGTACTCAGAAACAATACTACTTATAACTAGACTGAGTGGTCGATCAAATAGACTAGTTTTATTCGTAAAAAAAAACCTACAAGATGTGGCAGAACATACATTATTTTCATTATTATTTTAGGATTGTTTAATAAATATTTCTGTAACACAGGGTTTTCTAGCATGGGGGTCATTGGCGCCAATTGGCGCCGATTCCCTTATTCACAAACTAAACTAAATATAAGTTCAGTTCATCTTTTTCTTTCTATTTCATTAAGAAAAGGACAGACGATAAATATTAGTTTAGGCCTGTCAAACTAAGATACTACATAAACAAGTTTAGACGTCATTGAAAAATTGGGCTCCACTGTAGAAACACCCGCGCGTGCGAAAGTTCCCAACTTTATAGCGTGTTGGCGTCTTCGAGTCAAACACTTCGTAAAATATTACAATACGCAAATTATCAGTTTTTGAGAAAAAAAAATCCTAAAGTTTCAAAAAATTCAAATTGAATTAAACAATAAAATTGACATTTTACCTCCACAGAACACTATTATTCAGAGAGTTTATCACATGTCTTCGTGTAAATCACTTACGGGACCCCATGCGAGACAGAGCCCCGCTGGCTGTCAGCGACAGCCGCCGTTGACGTGATGACGTCGACCGGTGCAGCATATAATATTAAAAAATCGTGAATCAGAAGGTCAATAAGCTTTTAGAGCATCAATTGAATTACCTCTTGCAGTAGATACAGTATTACGGTACAGAACGTAATAATTATTGAATAGGTGTCCCAGTTATCGTAAGTGAAGAAGCAGATCGTGCCTACTGGTCCTACTTGTAAGCATACGTGTAACCATACGTGTAACGTGTTTATAGATGGGAATTAATTAAGTGTCACTCGCAAGACGCAATGCTATATTGACAGCCACAAGAAACTTCACCACATTAAGGATAAAAATATCTAGGTTATGTTACAAGTTATGGTTTCCAATAAACTCCTAGAAAGGTCCCCGACATCGTAAGTATAAACTCCCCATAAACAGAACCCAGAGCATCTATCACGATCTAAAAAAAACTACTAACAACATAAATTGTAACGAAAAACTCTTAGGAAAAACTAATCTCCTTTCAGATGGAGACGGATTCACCAATAAGAAAACCGAGTGGACAGCCAATCAGCAAAAAGCTATTCCATTCACCGATGGCCGACAGCCCTAACGAAGCCGCATTCACTTGGACCATCACGAAACGAAGCAGAAAGGCGAAAAAGCGAAAACAAAATATACTCATACGCGATAACAGTGAGGGAATCAAAACAGCGTATGTGAAAGAGTGCGAGCAGGACGGATATAGCCCCGACGTAGATGGCGGAATGAGAAAGAGAGTTTTAATCAGCCTCTTTCATAATAAGGAATACTGCATGGATTTTGGCAGTTAAATTTAAAGTTGGAACCTTATTATTAAACGGTACGTTGCGGATTTTTGTTTATCAATATTAGATCGTGTTATTAGTGGCAAGCAAGCAATGTATGTTGAATAATTCGTGAGTGTATTGGTATCTAAACCAACATTTTGATAAGGGTCACAGTAATTAATGAAATACCCTAAAGCCACATTTGGCTTCCGATGTTAATATATTACATAATTTAAGTTAGTATGGTTGATTTTAACATTGAAATATTATCCTTTTATAGTATTGTTCTTCCGTCATAAGGAAAAACGTATGTGCCATTTTTTTGAAATAAGAGTTATTTACATTAAATATGTATCAGCAAAAAAAAAAAACGCATATACCAGTATTTTTATATTCGCGTAAATTAAACGAAAACCTAATTATTCTTACTATTAAATAAGGGAGAGACAAGACACATCTGCTTTTGTATTGTATTCTAGAAAGGACAAAATATATTTTTCTCCATTTCAATATTTCTGTAGAATCGCCCTTTACTCGTATCCTTACGCCGCGCCGGCAGTATTGGCCTTTCAAGTTTAAGCGAGACATACAATAATAAGTAAGTCCTGCTCATTTTTAAGACTGCCAAAGTAATGAACCTATTTTCTACAGTCTATCGATTTTTTTTTTCCGGGACTGTTTTATCTTGGTTTTGTACAGTCGATCGCACATCAGTGGTAATAATTTGACATTTACTAGTGAGGTGTAGTTTGTAGTTGTGTGGAAATGTGTGCGTGTGAGCGTGCATGCACGGAGCGAGGTGTAGTTTTGCGCGTGCTTCACTGTATTGTTCGCAACGCTATGTCTTGGATTTTTATTTAGTTCGAGGTCGTACCAGTAAGGGACTACTCACACTTATTCAGTTCCATTCGCGTTTCGCTGAACGATTTTGGTCACACTTATACAGTTCTGCTCTATCAGCCGCGTACAGCGTCGTGAGAATGAAAAAAGCCGTCATAGCGTGTTATCTCCGCTGAAACGCTTCTATCTACTGCGTACGGCGCTGAATATGATGCGAAGACAACATGGACAGTTCTATGTGCGATATTTTTATCGTTTCGCTTCTTGCAGAAGAAACAGATAAAATAAAAATCTCAAAATTTTAATAATTCATACAAAATTCCCATTGAAAATGCACTTTCCGTTTTCCCGAATTTTCCAATTTTCTCGGCAACTTTTCAAACATTATCTCTTATACAAACCTTGTCCTGACAATTACAAACACAAAACAAACAAAAACAAAAGAATTAGCTGAATAGGTGCAGCCGTTCTGAAGTGATGCGCGTACTACATACATTCGGCAACTGGTTTTTATTTGTATAGATTATAATTACTTTAAAAGATGTCCGAACTCTCTCAATCCTTGCGTGAATAACGATTACGTAATAATAAATCAAATCTATGCAGGACACAACTTGTCAACACGGAGTCGAGAACCATCCGTATACAGCGCTGAACTATCTATAGCACTCGCATGATAATAACACATTAGTCCTTATTCTATACTTGTGTGCCGCGAAAGCAGAATAGACGCGGAAAGCTGAATGGATGCGTACGCGTCTCCATACAAAACCGTTGTTTTCTATGCGCATAAGCTGAATAGAACTGAGTAAGTGTGAGTAGTCCCTAAGGGCGATTGTTTCGCAGTGTAAGTGTTATCTCTGATGTGCGGCTGACTGTACCACCAGTTTTGTCTTCTTTTATTGTCTACATCAGGTTTTAATAACCGATTCATCTTTTTTCATGTTACTGACGATTCAAAATAAAAAAAAAAATCAACCAAGTTGTAAGTATTCATGTTACAAGTACTTAAACGTAGAATTAAGATAAAATTTTATTTTGTATAAATTAAATATTACGTGCCATAACATCAATTTACTGTGTAATATCAAAGTTATTAGTTCAATAAAATATATAATTATTTCTGGCATTTTTAATAATAATAAAATCTACCCAGTAGGTACTTAACTATCAACGTATACGGTGTCACTCAAGTTGAACCAATTCATTAATTTAATCTGGTAATGCACTGCTGGGCCGCAATATAAATGTGGCTTGGCATTGGCATGTCACAAATTACACCACAATGTTTGTGTAAGTCGCTTATGTTTATCTAGTAAACGATTTCGTATTCTTGGGCTTAACTTTGGATGCTAAGCTTCAGTGGGGCCCACATATAGATAAATTGTCAAAAAAGCTTAGCTCCGCAGCATACGCTGTTAGGAAAATTCGTAATTTAACTAACATAGAGACAGCCCGTTTAGTGTACTTTAGCTATTTTCATAGTGTAATGTCATACGGTATTCTGTTGTGGGGAAATGCTGCCGACATTCAGACTATCTTTGTTTTGCAGAAAAGAGCTGTTCGATGCATTTATAAATTAAGTCCGAGACAATCTCTCAGAGAGAAATTTAAGGAGATTAATACTGACTTTGCCTTCTCAGTACATTTTTGAAAATCTTTTATATGCCCATAAAAACATTAAATTGTTTAAAAAATACAGTGATATCCACAATATAAATACTAGGAACAAACACAAATTTGTTGTACCTCCAACAAGGCTCAAGAAAATAGGTCGCTCATTCAGGTGTCAATGTATACGCTTTTATAATAAACTTCCAAGCCACGTTCAAGATCTGAGTCTTAATAAATTCAAATCATTCATTAAACGCAAGTTGTGTCAGAAAGCTTATTATACCGTTAAAGATTATATTGAGGACAAAAAGGCTTGAACTGCTCCAAATTTAATTTTATTCTTTTATTTTTGCATACTGAATGTTGACATGACTATTTACTTTGTACAGTATTATATTATTTTAATTTATTGTGAATGTGATGACTATGTAGGTCATTGCTTTTTTTGTTTGTTTTATTTTTTCTCTCATTTATTTTTAATCATCGTCTGGCAGTTTGAGTAATTTATGCGGCCTACCCCAATGTCCTTTCTTTGGTATTGTTCGTCGAATCGTTGAGCTCCTTAAGTTCTGGGTTGAGCTGCGTGATTACTGACAAATGCGTGCACTGACTGGACAGGTCCTCTCAATCTGTGTGGTTCTTTCCTCAAAAGACCATTTCAGACACCAATCTACATGGTCTTCACATGAAGTGACCAAGATTATGTCTGGACTTTATAAGAGACTGTGACCTCTGAGTTTGTTTCGGCCTTTCTTCTCAGAGTAGTCAGATAGGAAACGCCGACCTCATATAGTTTAAAAAAAAAAAAAAAAACATGATTGACTTGTAAAAGTGTTTGTACAAACCTACTTACAGAAATAAAAATCATTTATCATTTTATCATTTATAAAAAAAAACCGAGCGAGCCTTACAGTAGTTGCATATGATCTGACATCTGTTTGAGTTGGTACCATCTGACGGCCAACTCTAGCAACGTGCGCGCTCATTGGTCAAATCAAATAGCGTGCGCTTCCACGGCTGCCTGTTACACACTTCCGTCCTTTTTCACGAAATCACTCCCACAGATTGCAGGAAAGCGAGAAGAAAGATGTTACACACAAAAAATGCAAGTAAACATTAGTATAATAACCAGTACTTAAAGAGAAACGGTTATAAAGAAGTCCGCAAGCTCCCCGGGGACATCGAATAACACCCCACAATACTAATTCCGGCAGCGTTTGTGAGTGGAGGAGTGATACCCCTCTGGAATATAGAACTAGGCCGTTCATTATAAAGTCAATACAGTGATTTCCTTTTATCTGTCATCTAACAACCCTCACTGGGTCCGCGTGGCTTGCAGCCCGGCCGCTTTCACGTAATGGAGGCGTCAGTCCCAGCTGTGGGAATATTATAGACTGATTATGTTATCTGCCATCTTCCCTTTGTGTAAATTGTGCGCTTGTAGGACACAGAGCCATGCTATAGGGGGTGAGTTCATCTTCTTGTAGGATACAGAGCCATGCTATAGGAGGTGAGTTCATCTTCTTGTAGGACACAGAGCCATGCTATAGGGGGGGTGAGTTCATCTTGTAGGACACAGAGCCATGCTATAGGGGGTGAGTTCATCTTGTAGGACACAGAGCCATGCTATAGGGGGTGAGTTCATCTTCTTGTAGGACACAGAGCCATGCTATAGGGGGTGAGTTCATCTTCTTGTAGGACACAGAGCTATGCTATAGGGGGTGAGTTCATCTTGTAGGACACAGAGACATGTTATAGGGGGTGAGTTCATCTTGTAGGACACAGAGCCATGCTATAGGGGGTGAGTTCATCTTCTTGTAGGACACAGAGCTATGCTATAGGGGGTGAGTTCATCTTCTTGTAGGACACAGAACCATGCTATAGGGGGTGAGTTCATCTTCTTGTAGGACACGGAGCCATGCTATAGGGGGTGAGTTCATCTTGTAGGACACAGAGCCATGCTATAGGGGGTGAGTTCATCTTCTTGTAGGACACAGAGCCATGCTATAGGGGGTGAGTTCATCTTCTTGTAGGACACAATCAATCAATCAATCAATCATTTATTCATTTGCGAATATGGGTACAAAAGAAAAGGTCTCAAAACAAACAATAGTGTCCATTAGCCATATCTTACCCTAGGGCATGCAAATTTACAAATACACAGGTATCTACCTACTAAACTAGAATTTTAACAATAAAAGACATCATTTAAAACATCGTACGGAGTAACATTATATAACTTTATCCTGTAAATATTCAGTGACAGAGTAATATGCTTTTTTTAGCAACATTGTTTTTATACTGTTTTTAAATACATTTAAATCACCTATCTCCAGAAGTGAATTTGGTAAATGGTTATATATGCGTGGAGCCATACATAGTATACTTTTATTTAATAACGCTGTTTTATTGCTTGGTAAACATATATTGAATTTGTATCTTTTTTTTGGACACGGAGCCATGCTATAGGGGGTGAGTTCATCTTCTTGTAGGACACAGAGCCATGCTATAGGGGGTGAGTTCATCTTGTAGGACACAGAACCATGCTATAGGGGGTGAGTTCATCTTCTTGTAGGACACGGAGCCATGCTATAGGTGGTGAGTTCATCTCTTTGTAGGACACAGAGCTATGCTATAGGGTGATTAAAAGTGTGTTACGTAATTAGGATGCCGGCCGGGGTCCCTGAGGACTACTACACTATCACACTGACTCGTCTCGTCTAGTGCTCCTGCAATTAGAAATATTTAAGATGATCTTCGGAAGTTGTCACCTACCTACATATCTATACACCTACCTACACCTAATGATGATGATGATGTACCTCATGAAATAGTAACGAAATCAAAACTGGACTTACATTGAATATTTTTGAAAAAAAGTAAGTGCTACGAGTTTGATGTGGGAAAAAAAGTTTTTTTTTTTAATTTTTGCCCGTTTTTCTGGATGTATGCTCACTATGTTCAGGATTGGCGCAAACAACTGAAAGGCACACATATAGTTTTTAACCTGGATTAACACACAGGGTACTTTTAATCCCGTAGTACGGTCCCGTGGGATATTTTTCGACATCCACGCGGGTGAAACTACGGGCAAAAGCTAGTTTATATCTACAAACCTACGTTTTATAAATTAAAGTTGCTTTTCGTGTACTTAGTCCGTGTGACCGCATTGTTCTTGTAAACGACGCAACGGATTTTGATGCGATTTTCACCATTATTTAGAGAATGAATACCGTTTATGTCATGTAATACTTGAATATTAGATACGATATATGAATACTTACATTAAAGAAATCACGATGTTTTGTCAAGTCGTAAAACCGTACGTGGCAACCGTGACAGGTCGCTAGTCATAAATATTTGCAAGTTATCATAAAAGTAATGATGTATCATTACTTTAATATCCATCTTTATCGCGCAGAACAAAACGTAATCTTCCTTCATCAGCGCGAAAAACTACAGCAGTATCGAAACGCTCCGGCACAGATCACAACATGGCAAGTTTTCTATTGGCTAAATAATGCCGACGGCACGGCGCACGGCGCTTGTTACGACTTGCGACTTCTATCACACCGGCTTTTAGCGATACTTTCAAAGTTTTCTTAATGATTTTTAATGGTAGCTGAAGATTTTAAATGGGGTTTCATTGTGGGGTGAAGAGTTAAGTTTTGTCATGAAGTGTTTGTTGAGGAAGTGGGATTACAGTAGTATAGATAGGGCTCTATGTGATATAACTGACAATGCGACATATTTGTCAATAACAGACAAAATTGTCAAATTTACACGACCTGTACCGTATAATAAAACAGAAAACTAAACTAAAAAATTGTCATGGCAGAATGTTGGATTGTCGCCTGTCGGTTTTAATAAAGCCCCCCAGGGTTAGACAGAAGGAAAAGGTTGATTTCCAAATGTTTTTGTTTTTTTACGGGCCAGCAGCGTTCCCTCTCACAGAAAAGTGGCCAAGTCCCAACAGTGAGAATATCATGGCTGATTTTGTTATGTTATGTTATGAATCTTTGTGAAACGGTGCGGCTGTCTCTAGCCGCCTCTAGACGCACACCCGTATTATGTATCTTGCAGAAGCGATAGCAAAACTTTCGCAATAATTGCGCAAATTTTGGTATCGCTAGGCTTCTGCAAGATACGTAATAAGCCTGCGGGTCTTAAAAAGTTTTTGTTTCCACAGTCTTGTATGTGCCACAACCAACTAGCTTAATAAGCCGTTTAGCCTACGGAAGTCGCGCTCGCCGGCCGCTGCCGCGGTAACGCTCGCTTCCCTCGCTCATCTCGTGCGCGGTTGGTCACAGTTCCATCCTACTCTAATTGAATATCATTCAGCGCACTAGTTGAACAGCGCCTTTTAGTTACAGTTCTAGGCTGTTAATTGAAAGACTAATATTAAGCTAGTTGTCTGCGACATATGTATAAAGTAAACCATACATTTCCTGTAAATTGTGCCATAAATGTAACCAGACTGCAGTGTCTACAGCCACTACGTCGTACCAGCCAACACAATGGCCACTAAATCTAAATGGCTTGAGTTTCAGATACATTTAAATTCCTTCTATCTTTGAATCCAGCATTATCTGTGAGCTACCAAGATTTATTGAACAAACTGCTTATTCTTGATTTTATTTTCTTATATCAATAAGTTAATTGTTAAGCAAATTGACACCCTATGTCAATTTTCCTTGTTATAGCCATTCATAACCATAACTATCAAACAATGTTGTTGTAATTTTAATATTTGGATAGAATTTTTTTAGTCAGTTATTTATTTATTTTGACATATCTCGGGACCCTGGGGTCCCGGACCTTTGGAAGGCGTACGAGGGGCCGAAGCCAACTCGCCTCCTCATTTAAAATTCTCTAAGGGGTCTCCCCTTAGACAATTTTAAATGATGAGAAGTCACCAACCGACGATTATCCCTATATGCACTATGCATGTGCACTCAAGGATAAACCCCCGGTTGGTGCAGGACTATTGCAGAATGTGGAAACAAAACATATTGGGCTAGGGGTTTGGGTGGCTATAGTGGTTTGAGTAACTTGAACTATGGAAGAACTATGCCACCTGCCTGACCAATGTTATATATTATACACGGATAAAATGGCAGGGGGTGACTGGCACACTCAACAATGGGCTCCCGGAAACGGTCGCTAGCACATTGCGACGTAGTGATGGTATATTTATTTATTATTATGTTAAACATATAATTTCCCTGACTTGACATAGCAACATAACATCACGCCTGGATTCCCTGACGGGCTGGATAGAGATGTAATACACCAAATAACGCCAGTGTTCCGTGTTACGTTATTGGAAATAGTCCCCGCCGCCGTCACTGTCTGCGGACATCTGCAGTACCTGAGCCAGTGCATGGAATTGTGGATGAGTCTACTGCCATTTCGTGCTGCGTCACGAAATCAGCGTAGACCTAAAACTCCATTTCGTCGTCCACAGTCAAG
Organism: Dicycla oo; assembly: GCA_948252095.1. Classification (NCBI taxonomy): domain Eukaryota; kingdom Metazoa; phylum Arthropoda; class Insecta; order Lepidoptera; family Noctuidae; genus Dicycla; species Dicycla oo. The sequence goes on along the minus strand of OX411732.1, from coordinate 742,756 downwards.
GACGTAGACCTATTACTACACTTTGTCGTCCACAGGGAAGAACGTAGATCTATTATTGCATTTTGTCGCCCAAACAGAAGAATGTAGACCTATTACTACACTTTGTCGTCCACAGAGAAGAACGTAGACCTATTACTACACTTTATTGTCCACAGGGAAGAAGGTAGACCTATTATTACATCTTGTCGTCCACACAGAAGAATGTAGACCTATTACTGCACTTTGTCGTCCACAGAGAAGAACGTAGACCTATTACTACACTTTGTCATCCACAGAGAAGAACGTAGACCTATACCTATACTTTGTCGCTTTGATGCTGTTGGAGCTTAATAAAATAATAATAATGACCTGTTTTTCTGATTTGTTGTGAAGCCTTTATGATGCTTTTATGTTTAACATTAACTACCTACCTACTATTTTATTTCATAGTGTTAAGTTTGCTTGTAAACTTGACATGAAGGGGTACCTTCAGTTGTCAATTAACATCATGTCATTTAGGTCACGTGGTGTTTACCTTTAAATAGTTGTTGTTTGTTTAAGATGTTAGTAGTGAAAGCAGTTGTTGGTAGAGCTAAATGAATAAAATCAACCGATCCGGGCATACATATATGATATGCTGACCGTTGATTAGCTATTACTTATAATTGCTATACTGCCGTCGTAAGCAAAAAGGGCACAACTAACATTTAAAAAAAAATTGAGTTACATACATATTTAGAATCAGAAAAAAAAGGCTAATCTGCTCAATTTTTTGTAGATTTTTTTTTTAAATGTTAGTTGTGCCCTTTTTTCTTACGACGGCAGTATATGTAACTATATTTGTATGAACATACCTTTGACAGCACTCAGTTTGTTGCCGACCATCTGCTTCGCCACGAACGCCGCCATCTTAGCTGCTTACTGCTCCACACTCTCAACTGAAACAATACAAACAACCATGTTAATCATATTTGCTTAGTGAAAATGTCGTCAGGAAAGTTAGAGTACCTATGAATGTGGATGGCTATAGAGTAGAGGAAGACTAAAGAAACGATGGATGGAGATGGATGGCTGGTCCTGCTCCATAGGACAATCTAGGGTCTAGACAAAATCAAACTGGTTGCTAATTTAATTGTATAATTCATTATTTTTTCACATCCTAACTAATGTTATAAATGCGAAAGTATAATAAGTTTGTTACCTTTTCACGCCTAAACCACTGAACCGATCATCCTAAAATTTTGCTTATAGATTGTCACGTGTACAGACAGAAACGGACATAGGGTAACTTTTATCCCGAAAAAAGTACTGTTCCCGTGGAGAACAACAATAACGTTCTTATAATAATAGATGACGCCACGTGTCTTTCGAATCATGATTGAATTATATTGTTATAGAAACCGCTGAACGGATTTGGATGAAATTTGGCACATGGGTAGTCTATGACCTGGGTTAAGTCATAGGGTACTTTGATCCCGGTAGTGCGTTCCTGGGGGATAATTTCTCTCTTGGTCTGGCTCCTCACCCTAGACCTATTTCGACAAAGTAAACTCTACCGGTAGGTACAGACCTAGAGTTCAGGAGCGCGCAAGCCCCACCACGACGTCAATGTAGAGATACAGCGGTGGGTTATTATTATTATTACTCCACTTTGTCGTCCACAGAGAAGATCGTAGACCTTTCATTCACTTTACTTTGTTGTCCACAGAGAAGATCGGTATTGGGCTCCAACTCTCCTTATGCTAGGTGTTATGCCTAATAAAGGGCTGTCCACCTTGTCAGGTAATGTTCAAGGATGGATACGGCGGTATTTTTTATTATCATTAATATTTATTTTTCTACTTAATAATAATAACATAATATAATAATAATAATATAATAATTTTATTCTAGGTGCGTTGTCTTCACATCTATATAAATAAAAATCAATTGCCGAATGTATGTACGCGCTTCACTTCTGAACGACTGCACCAAATTGGATAATTCTTTTTTTTAGTGTTTGTAAATGTCAGGACAAGGTTTGTATGAAATAAAATGTCTGAAAAGTTGCCGGGAAAATTGTAAAATTCGGTAAAACTGAAAGTGCATTCTCTATGGGAATTTTGTATGAATTATTGAAATTTTGACAGGACAACGTTTGTCGGGTCACCTAGTATTATATAATTAATGTACCTTTACAAAATATTGTAAAAGAGTAACGGTCTTGGTAAAGTAAAAGTCTTCTTAATTATTAGCAGTCAATAGCGACCCGGAGATCTGGATTTGTATCAAATTATGACAATAGATTCGGTTTCTGCAAAAATTGCTGGATAAGTGTCTGAGTATACCCCTGCCTGTCAATTCAGATCACGCGCATGATTTTATGTCTTTTTAGGGAGCTTGTTCGGCATTGTTCTCCAAAATTCAGTTAGTAGGTAATACAATACCCCTTGGTAAGACACCAGTCTCACCAGAGAGAGAGTCGTCAGAAGCCCAAAAGTCTGATAGCCATATTAGTCTATTGGCCTTCTAACGACTCGTAAAGATTATCAAAGATCCAAGAATGACAGTCGGGACCAACTGCGAGACACGGAGGGTCACGGTATGTAAAGATGGTCACTCATGGTAAGCTAAACCTGATCAATCGACCAGTGCCGTTGTTATTACTTAGCCACAAGTGAAAAGACATTATTAACAACCATTAGTAAACAAAATAACCCGTAGTAAATTAAACCGGGAAAAATAACTCACTTTCATCAATTTCACAAATAGGTGAAGAAAAGAATCGAAAACCTTTAACGCTTCAAACCTTTAACGCTTCCAAATTAACGCTTCAAACCTCATAATTCTTTATTATCGCATAAAAAGCTGCGTTTTAACGGGAACTGGTTGATGAAATAGCAATCAATCGGGAGCTGGATTACGTTTTAAGCGCTGAAAGCGATTTATTGTTGGGACACAATTAAAACGTAGGTATAGCAGTACGCTTTATACTTTATTACTTGTTCCAATTTCAGTAGATTGAGCTGCGATACAACTGCACGGATTAAAAGGTCTGAAGAAGAGCAGCTTAGTTTTACAAGCTGCTCTTCCCAAGGTCAGTCCGTAGATGGGTGACCATTATTTAAATATCAAGATTTATTCAGCAGTGTATGTTTACGTGTGCATATTAATAGCTAGAGGTTTAGTTGTAGACTACCTCCACCTAGGTCTTGTACCTAGTCGCAAGACTGGCTGCTGAGCGTGTGCATGGGTTCAATCCCCAAGTCGGGTTGTTTCATTTTGCTTGGAATTTTCATCAAGATATTTTGTATAGCTCCCTGGATTCGAGATTTGCCGATAAGCTCGGGACACGGGACTTCTGTGTAGTTGTAAAGCGTATATCAGGAAGGTGTGGTCACATTTAAAGGACAGACCATCAAACTGAACAACTTTCTCCATTGGACCAACATCGTAATTGCCAAAAAAAAAATCAGCCCTCCCATAGATTTAGGTCATTGAAGTTTTGTATGGGCAGTTGATAATTTTTTGTAAGGGTGTGGCCATAAATATGACCACACTTCTATGATATATAGCTATGCTATACATACCAATGTTACCCGAATGATGACATATGAAACTCAACATTCATCCAGCTACTTCAACCAGAAATATAATCAGTTCTGAACCCATGTCTCCAGTGACCGGTCACCGTAAAAAAAGATACAACAGAATATTTCATAACAAAATGTTTATTCGTATTTCAGCTGAAGAAAAGTTTTTACGTCGACTGTAAATCTTAATGCCAGGATGCGAACACACTTTAAAATTGTTCCCAGTTTTGTTATTTATGTTCATAATTATTTATTTTTAGGAATTCATCTTTTGCTATAAATTAACTTATGAAAATAAAAAAATATATAAATATTTGTACGAGTACTCTACTCGATGAGTTCTAACAAAAATCTAAGACACACACAAATATCCATACCATAACAATCGATTCCCACACAACTTTTCAGTCACCGGTGTCACGTTCAGACTTCTTATACATATAATACTTATTTCTTATTCTATACAAGTTATCCTAAACATACATTTTATTTAATTAATTTTATTTAATAAAAGACATAATATTAATCTTGACATACCAAAACTAAAGGCTGTAACACATACAAAATTCCTAGGAATAATCATAGACGAAGACTTAAATTGGAAATTACAGACAGAAAGTGTATACAAAAGGTTAAATAAATTTGTATGTGCATATACAAATTTAGTAAAATAGCATATAAAGACAAGTAAAATACATTACCAATTTAAACACAGCTTTAATGACATATCATGCCCATGTACAATCAATACTATGGTATGGGCTTGTACTGTGGGGAAATGGCACAGACCAACACAAAGCATTTGTAGCACAAAAAAAAGTGCATAAGAGCAATGTATGGCATGCAACCCGATCAATCATGTCAACCAATTTTTAAAAAACTTCGTTTGTTACCGCTACCCTCACTTTACATTATATGAAACATGTATGTTCGTATCAAACAACAAAGATTTATTTAGAACTGCGAATGATGTGAATCCAAGAAATCGTAGAGATCCATTCAGACTTGTACTAAATGACATTCCTAGATCTACAAAATATAATAAGAACTGCTTAGCAATGTGTGTACGTATTTATAATAATATACCAAGCAATTTAAAAGCATTGACGTCTAGAGTATTTAAGCGCAAATTATATAAATGGCTAGAGAGACTAAATATGCTCCAACAATAATTTAATATAATGTGATGTAACGCTAGTATATCTAAGTATAAGTATAAGTTTGCATGCTATGTATCCTTAGCAAAACATGTACGCACTAATTTTAATGTAACACCTGTAATACCATGTTTTAACGCAAATAAATGAATTGAATTGAATTGAATTTAAATCTGATAAAAATTTCCATAATTATTAAACAATCGTAACAGACATCCTCACCGCAAGAAGCTAACATATCAAACAATAATGCCAAATATAGATAGATGCCTTTTGTTCTCAAATCACTATTCATTACTATCAAATAAGTGCCAGATATTCTAGAAGTCCTGAAATGGAACGATTCTGCAGTAAATCAGCTTTATAGCCTAACTTTATGATCTCGATCGCCAGCGGAATCGCAAATGAAGGGTGGTTCCATTATGAGAGCGGCTTTTTCTCTAATTGCTACAGGAAAATTGCGTTTATTACCTGTGGTCCTTGGTCCCGTCCACGGGGAATTTTGTTACCCGGCCTTCCGAGAAATACAACGCTGCCGAATTAAAATAGTAGGCTCGAAAATATGATTCCCGACAATAACAAATATATGATTATGTAAGTATGTAGATTTCAAATTTAACTTAGAGAGATTAATGAATCTTACGATTATAATTATGTAAATACATATTTGTTCTTGTCGCGAATTATCCATTTTAATTCGGCAGCATTGTATTTCTCGGAGGGACCAAAACTAACAGAGGTAACAAAATTTAATACTCAATACTTTTATTGTATTCCACATGTACTATCAACGATTTTTGTGCATCACCCCCATAAAGGCGCTTTTCGTATACACGGGCCAGTGGCTAACCCCGCCTGCATTGTTTTCGTCCACCAATAGCGCTTCGCAATAACGTCAATAAAATACGTGGGTCGACGACAGACTGATATATTAGTTAAAAAAAAGGGACATTGTTCATTTTAGGGTCATCCTTCTTAGGCGACATTCTTCGTTCATTGGTCAAACAAAAACAATGAACTTTAAAAAAAAGGTTCATCCTTCATTCATTGGTCAAACAAAAAAAAAGGCGTTGCAAGCTAAGATTTCAACGTGCATTTGAAAATTTTTTGAAAAGGGTCATGCACAACGACCGCTGACTGTACATTCCCTCCCCCCTCCCTCTACCCTTCCTTCTCCTTTCCTTAACTCGAAGGGACCACGGCAGGGACCACGGCTAATAAACCGAACATTTGTATATTTTGCGTTCTTTATAAGTAGTTAGTGCCAAGAAATGCTTTAGACCTTTGATTAGTGTGACTTTACAGAAAGGTACTGAATATATCAAGTTATGGCCTAACGTCGATCTTTATTTATATACTGGTAGTGCTATTCTGTAAAAATCTCACCATGAAAACTTAGGTGAAGTGATCTTGAAGTGAGCTGTCAACAGTGTCAATCCCTAGCATTAGGTGGAATGACAGCTTACGGTGAGATTTTTACAGAATATACCGGCTGTACCTATTTATCTAGTGATCTAGCACTCCATTCAATAGTAATATTATGTATTATTGACGGCTAGAACGAGCTCTTATACTGAGGTACTTAGTGTCCCAGGGAGTGATACAGACTGCAGGCGGAGTCAATTTAATTAAGAAACTATCAGAAGGTAATACCTATTCTTTTCTTAAAATGGTTCTTCCAATTGGACTTATGGCGCATTTAAAAGCGTCTGCAGGTTGATACTGAATGAAAGATAACACTGGATGTCCAGCATACCCTGAATTGCTGAGATGGTTTGCTCATTGACTAGACATTATGGATGTACGGATACTGAGAAAAAAGTACCTAGTATCAACCTAACCTAATGTAGCCTGTTCCAGATAGGTCGAGGTCAGTTTCCAGCCGATGATAACCAATAAAGTATTTCCTTTCTTTAATCTACTAAAACAAAATAATAAGAAATGAACAGCGCTCGTGAAACTACTTCTGTAGGTACCCTATTAACGGAACAAAGTTTCCGTCATTAGTGTCGTTGTCAAGTGCAGTTGCGACAGTGGCGCCGAGCGGCTGAGATTGGAACCAACTTAATGCAATTAAACCTGCGATTTAATTGAAGATGCTTTCTGAGGTCTGGTTTAATTAGAAGATGTTGGGATAGTGACCGATACCTAATAGTATTGTGAATGGGAGGATAGATACTAATCAACTAATTACTATCAGGTAGTTAGTGATAATTAAGATTGGACATAAAATATCATAATTATAATATACGTAAGTAACGTGTTTAGGTACCTATATTATAATTATGATATTAATAAGTAGGTAGATAGTGCATGGAGTTCACAATTTTGTTACAATAGATTGATAGGTATCAAACAAATCTAGGTACTAGGGACTTAAACTTCGGGCCCAGAACTAGCAGTCGCATTTATAAGACACCTCAAAGGTACCTACCTACCTACCTTACCTACGTACCTATTTATTTATATAAATAATTTCCAAAAAATAAACATGAAACCTTGTATTAAAGGACCCCGAATTTTACCCAGAAATGGGATATTACTTTAAAATAAAATTAATTACTTTTTAAGCCGAGTAAAATTTAGTCCAAATAATGTGTTGTGTGTGTGTGTGTGTGTGTGTGTGTTTTTTAATAATATTAAGAAGTAGTCTTATGTACAGTCAATACAATTAATTTTCTAAGGATAAGAAAGTTTATGGCAGCGCCATCTATGGTTGACAACATAAATTAAGATGGAAGACAAGGGTGTCCGTAGTTGGTGCCGATTTCCGCATTGGCGCTCTAGTCAACTTAAGACGTCACGAGTCGCCATGGCAACCAACATTTTTATAGGAAAAATGGAGGCGGCACTTTCTTGAACGAAAATGAGGTTTTGTTAGAACGTTATTTTACTCTTTTTGTTACGTAAATAACAAACACACCATTCATTATACCAATGTATTCCCTAACTATTCTAAAGAAAGATACCTACTTATGTGACGGGACTACTAAGCTAAATATAAAATTAAACAAACATCGCAGCATACCTACTTATTTGCTCTTTCACGACAACACCCACGTGAAGACTGCGAGTGCCATAAATCTCTAACATTACCAAGGAATCATACCGACTGAAAACTACTCATGAACTATGAAAGAACTTATTGTTCCGCAGCAGTTACCTACCTCGGTAACTTTGATGTAGATGTAACAATGGCAACTTTGACGAGGGAGGTAACTTACGCACATTGTTACAGTTTCTTTGTACGAATGGATAGATGTAGGGAAATTCCTTTCTGTTTCAGAATATAAAATTTATAGTTTCACGTTTTAGTGGGTAGATTGGAACAAAGAGTACCTACGCTTGATTTTGTTTTGTCAAATGTGTCCTTAGTTGTCATACAAATTTACAAAAAATTTAAATTAATTGATTTGTCACTTGAACTCGACATTTTTAGCAGATTTAAACAGATCAGCTCCCCCTAAATACGCAAGAAATTAGTAAAATGGCGGGCTTATTTTAAATACATGCGCGCTCAGCATATCTACTACTGCGCATGTGCAAATAGCTGCCACGTCGTCGTGTCGCAAAAAGGCACGAGCAAAATATATGTTCAGCCAAACATATTTAATTAATAAAAAGATTAATAATATTAAAAATTGATTTACTGATCAAAATCTAAATCTAGAGTAATTAATAATGTGTTTAATGAAGTGAAGAAGAAATTTGATTTTATTGTACCTTTTATGAATGCTAATCTGTATTACTTTTCTCAAATAATAAAAACTCTGCGTCAGGCTGACGACGGAGTTAAAAAAAAAAAAAACTGAAAAGTAAAAAGCACTAGCGAAAAAGTGGCACTTTCCGCGCAGTGTGGCTGCTTGAGAAACGCTCTTTTCGAGCACATGCATTGTAAAGTAATTTTCATCTACCAACCTACATCTTGGTACAGACTGGAATCAGTTACTTTAAATGATAACCGTTTTGAGGTTAAACTATCTCTAAAAATAGATGTAAAACAAATGAATAAGTACTTCAGAATCATTTAGTAGGTATTGCATTGCAGCGATTTTATAATTTAGTGAAACGTTTAGCTAATAATGTTTTATATCGCTCCATAAACATTAATGAATATCTTGAGCTGGGGCATGTGATCAACCTTTGTAGTTTCTTGGAATGTTTGGCAAATGAGATTAGCAAACCATTAGCAATACGAGTAGATGTACTTCAACAATAAAATTAATACTTTTTAAGTCACCAAAGACAAAAAAAACTTTGGGAATATTATTCTATCTACTTGGCAGCGAGGTGCCGACTATGATCCCTAAAGAATCACTTAAAACGTCCCGTCCGGGTCGTTAAAATGTCGTTAAGAGACGTTCGACACTTTTTGCTCTCGATGCTCTGGTTCCGATGCGGACCACGTTTCGCGTTTTATGTTGACCTGTACAATTTATGTGGGCATAATTTTACTATAAAATGGTGGTGATGGTGTATAAGAAGATAATGCAGAAAAAGGCAACCTCAGTATAGGTATAATGGTTAAGATACCACCTATCATGCCGCAGGTCTTGGGTTCGATTCCCATCCAGGACAAACATTTGTGTGCACGAACATGTCTGTTTGTTCTGAGTCTGGGTGTAATTATCTATATAAGTATGTATTTACAAAAAAAAAGTAGTGTATGTAGTATATCAGTATCTGGTTTCCATAGTACAAGCTCTGCTTAGTTTGGGATCAGATAACCGTGTGTGAAAAATGTCCCAGGATATTATTATTATTATTAATTATGAAAAAAAAACCGGCCAAAAGCGTGTCGGGCCACGCTCAGTGTAGGCTTCCGTAGTTTCCCGTCCGTAAAAATATAATAAAATATGTAAACGAAGTTAAAAAAAAAATGCTTGCATCGATTATACTTACTACAAACTTAGTCCAGAAATTATTTTGTACAACTTGTTGTCTTTTTTGTACAAAAACTGTTGTTTCCATCAAGTTCAAAATGATTTTCCTAGAAAGTCCTTATAAAGTTCTACTTTTCAGATTTTTTTCATATTTTCTAAACTTATGGTTCAAAAGTTAGAGGGGGGACACATTGTTTTTTACTTTGGAGCGATTATTTCCGAAATTATTGACATTATCAAAAAATGATTTTAGTAAACCCCTATTCATTTTTAAATACCTTTTCAACAATATATCACACGTTAAGGTTGAAATTAAAAAAAAATAACTTCCCACTTTACATATAGGGGGGCTACCCTAATAAAACATTTTTTTCCAATTTTTATTTTACCACTTTGTTGGCGTGATTGATATACATATTGGTACCAAATTTCAGCTTTCTAGTGCTAACGGTCACAGAGATTAAGCGAGGACGGACAGACGGACGGACAGACAGACATGGCGAAACTATAAGGGTTCCTAGTTGACTACGAAACCCTAAAAATAGGTCAGATACCCCAAACCACAGTAAAACGTCTTTTAATCTGCTTAAAACCAACGATTTAACTTAAATAAGTAGTATAAACTAGGTTTTGGCTTATTGCAACTAGCAATAGTTTGAATTTGCATGCTTGAAATGGCTTGGTTGCTAAATATTACTGCAACGCAGTGAAAACCTTTTGCTTACCTTGAGTGTTTAATTAATTAGAAGGGCACTAAGTACAACAAAGGTCTGGAAAAAGGAATGTAAAAGAAAATTACAAAAGCCTACGGTAAATAAAAGGTATTTCTGAAAACCGGTTTAAACGGAGCAATTTAATTGCTCTTTGAAAGTCAATGTTGAATGCAAACAATTTGAAAATAAAGAACGAAAAAAGTGTTACTTCAAGAAGTTACAGGTAGATATTATTGCAGTTGGGCCCGGCTGGTGGCAATAGTCTCGCCCTCTACTACATGGGACTTAAGCCCGTCACACACCTAGCTAGCCTTTATTTCAATGTATTAGGTTGGGGAAAAAGTCTTTTCGCATTATAGTATGTATGAACTTGTAATAAAATCTCTTTTGCTATAAGTACTATTTGTATCTGGCTGGTTTTGGTATCATTGAAAGTTTAAATTTTAAAGAACATAATTCCAAATTCAAATTAGGAAAATGTGTGATTTTCATTTGTTTTTCGTACCGTCAAGATGAGTGAATCTAATGAGGAAATTCGATAGGTACATTTTAAAATTTTACTACAAAAAAGGTAAAAATGCAACGCAAGCCGCGAAAAAAATTTGCGATGTTTATGGACCTAGTGTAGTGTCTGTGAGAGTAGCACAAATTTGGTTTAAGCGTTTTCAATCCGGAAATTTTGATGTCAAAGATGCACGTCGCTCTGGTCGCCCTATTACGGATAAAATGGATGCCATTTTTGAAAAAGTGGAGCAAGATCGGCATATCAGTAGTTACGACGTAGCTAAAGAACTGGAAATTGACCACAAAACAGTTTTGGCGCATTTGAAAAAAACTGGGTACACAAAAAAGCTCGACATTTGGGTACCTCACGAGCTCACTGAAAGAAACCTAATGAACCGTGTACTCATTTGTGATTCTTTATTACGACGTAATGAAACCGAACCATTTTTGAAGAAGCTGATAAACTGGTGATGAAAAGTGGATCGCGTATGACAAGAACGTGTGAAAAAAATCGCGGTCAAAGGCCGGTCAGGCTTCACAGACTGTGGCGAAACCCGGGTTAACTCGCAAGGTGATGCTGTGTGTGTGGTGGGGTTGGAAGGGCATTATTCATTATGAGCTGTTACCACCAGGCAGGACCATCGATTCTGAACTCTACTGCGAACAACTGATGAGATTAAAGCAAGAAGTTGAGAGAAAGAATTAATTTTAAAAATTAATCAACAGAAGGGGTGTGGTTTTTCATCATGATAACGCTAGACCTCACACATCTTTAGCCACTCAGCAAAAATTAAGAGAGTTTGGCTGGGAGGTGTTAATGCATCCGCCGTATAGTCCTGACATTGCACCTTCAGATTTCCACCTGTTTCTGTCTCTTCAGAATTCTTTAGGCAGTGTCAGGTTAACATCACGAGAGGACTGCCAAAACCACTTGTCGCGGTATTTTGACCAGAAGTCCCAAAATTTCTATAGCAATGGGATCATGTCCCTTTCGAACAAAATGGTACCTACATACTTTAGTTAAATGTAAATAAACTATATTAAAAAATGTTTTGAATTTTCTTAAAAAATGCGAAGAATCTTTTTCCCCAACCTATATGTCATGCTATACTATACCATACTCGTAATAAATATTAATATGCAATAATATAAATTACGGTATAGGTTGGTGACGTCACAGAAATATACCTAATTCATAGCTGCGGTCGCTCGAAAGTAAGTATAGAAAATATATCGTAATATGCCTAGCTATAATTTATATTAATATATATTATAGCTAGGTGTGTGACGGGATTTAAACATAACTGGCGAAATGTGAGCGTACTTTAGGTACACATCTGCCCACCCTTCGGGGGACACGGGCGCGATGTTATGTAATGTTGTTATGTAACATTAAGTATTGTTTGTCAATATGAGTGTGGATGTTTGTGAATGTGAATGTGGATGTTTGTCAATGTGAACATGGATGTTTGTCAATGTGAACATGCATGTTTGTCAATATGAGTGTAGATATTTGTCGTTGGTTTGTGGATTTTTTCGAACGTCATAATGATATAAGTCCGGCGCACCTGTCACCACTTCTTAGTGCTTTAGTAGAAGAAGAAGTGGCGCATCAAACTCCCCAGCAGTACAGCTGTCTGGTCAGTTAGAGAAACTTGTATATGAAAAATAATTTACATTACGCAACACATTAAATTAAATTATTTGCCATATGTCATATAGGGGATGGTGATTAATAAAGTTTTTTTATATGTCATACAGCTAGCACACGCCAATATACCAATATTGGCGTGTGCTAGCTATATGACATATAAAAAAACTTTATTAATCACCATTCCCCTTTGTTATTATTCCACTTTTATTATTAACCAACAATTCACAATTCTTCTCCAATAATGGGTCTGTTGAACAACGTTCATGAAAGCGAAGCATTGGTTTCAGCAATTACTTTCAGTCATTAAAACTCATCGTTAAGTCAAGAATTAAATACTGCAGCGCTCAGCACTCAGCACAAACAGCTGTTTGTACTCGGAATTGTATAAAGTTACTTTTTCCAGTTTGATGCAGTTTTCGTTTAGCTTCCAAAGCTACTGGACCGTTTGTGTGTGTCAGATTATTTTCTATAGTTACCTACTCAGTCTTGTTGTATACTAGCAGCTTTGTTTAATGTAGACTTACGATTAGATTGTGACGGGGTTCACCCTCTCACAATTCAGTCACTCAGATTTCTAGATTTGTGAAGGAATCATTTTTACCAGTGATGGTGGCTATTTTTCGCCAAACTTGACAGAAGTGACGTTTTAGAAGGTTTAATTTTGGAATGGAGGAATCTATAAAGATTAGGTAAGGTAGGCATTCACTATTGGAATCACTTTCCAACCACATCTCACTAGACAGACGTCCTATAGAAAGCAATGAGGCAGACATGACACAGGTGGCGTGACCAGTGTGTTTAAACACGGTGCACTCAAAAGCACATCCATGGTAACAATTTTATTCAACTTTGACAGCGCCTTCATTTCGTAACAGTAATGCTGGTTTTTGTGCACTGCCCGCGTTTGACCGTACCTTCACGCCTCGCTGCACTTCAGCGGCGCACTGCAGATCCGGAGCCGGCCGACTGACCGCAGCCTTGAACGCGTCATTAATTAGCAAAGGATTTACACCATATGCATTTAAATCATTTAATGCAAGAACAGCTATGTAATTAAATACCGTAAAATATAGTTACCATTGCACAATAAAAAGGACGGCTGCCTGAATCAAGCTACTATTTATTAGCTGGACCAATGTGTTTTTGGATGCATCAAGGATATACTGACACAGAAATTCTTCTTACGGATCGTGTGAACCTACTCCACAGTCCACACAGACGGCGCTTTCATCATAGTTCGTCAATTAATTATTCCTTCTGGGTGCAGGTGTTAGGGCACGATGGAAAAGGCGTGACATGGGTCATAGTTTGTCAGAACGTTGTAGTAAACTAGGTCATGTGAGTAACTGTTTCTGTAGAAGGATATTCACACCGTGGTGAGTAAGGTTGCTAGCGCGGCTGTCAAATATTTAATCTCCTCAATCCTTGGCCCTTTTTTATTCTTCTTCTTCCGTACTGGTCCCGTTATTTAAGGTCGGGTCTCCTGACTTTTCTGCGCCAAGTTATTCTGTCTTGGGTTGTCGATTCTGGCAATTGGGCTTTTTTGAGGTCTCTTTTTATATTCGACTACCCGGTCAATGGCGGGCGGCCTCAGCCTCTCTTTTGTTTCGGCAAATTTAGTGCAATTTGTACCTAGGTCCTTTCCTAATAACCCTATACCGTCACAAAACGTACCTATACATACATAGGTACATAGCTCTTTCTGTCCCCAAAACCAATACCACCACGTACAAATAGATACATGAAACACAAACGTATCTCACATACCATCAGTAAACGGGAAAACGAAGTTTTTATCTACAACAGGCTGGCGGCCATTTTTTGTGGCACCCTTGTATACTGCCACTACTTTGTGGGCGGATGACATTCGAGCAATATAGATTGTGTGCTTTTAGTGTTCCGAACTGGAATTGATAAAACGGTTATAAAAATGTTCTGGTGGTTTTATTTCACGAGACTCGTTCAGCATAGAATGCTACACGAGTCTCGTGGTCTGTGACTGAAAGGCTGGGAGTTGATTGGTTCGTTGGAAAGGTTTTCTCTATACTTTGTATAGTACGTGTGTGTCTCAATTATAAAACACAAGAAATCCCACGCGTAAGGATGCGACCCCAGAAACCTACGCTCAGCAGTATAGTACTTGCAACCACTAGATCAATCAACGCGGCAGTCGAGGTGTCTCTGCCGATCTCTTGCAACCACTAGATCCACGAGGCAGTCGAGGTGTCTTTGCCGATCCCTTGCAACCACTAGATCAATCAACGCGGCAGTCGAGGTGTCTTTGCCGATCTCTTGCAACCGCTAGATCAATCAACGCGGCAGTCGAAGTGTCTCTGCCGATCTCTTGCAACCACTAGATCAATCAACGCGGCAGTCGAGGTGTCTTTGCCGATCTCTTGCAACCACTAGATCAATCAACGCGGCAGTCGAAGTGTCTCTGCCGATCTCTTGCAACCACTAGATCCACGAGGCAGTCGAGGTGTCTCTGCCGATCTCTTGCAACCACTAGATCAACGAGGCAGTCGAGGTGTCTCTGCCGATCTCTTGCAACCACTAGATCCACGAGGCAGTCGAGGTGTCTCTGCCGATCTCTTGCAACCACTAGATCCACTAGGCAGTCGACGTCTGCCGATCTCTTTGCTTTCGCATGCGTGCAACTTGTACTTGCAAGGCTTTCGTTTACGTCACACACGTATGCGTGCAACTTGTACTCATAGCGTGAAGCAGCTTTCATTTTCATCAAATCAAGCGCTGCATAACATGCCAAGCACGCGTTATGTTCTCTGCTGTAGTCCCAAAGATCACGTTTTGGATTTCGATCTACAAACACATTAGTCGCAAAAAGTTCAACTCAACAAAAAAGTGAATTAATGAAACAAGCTAGTCTGTGTCCAACTGTGGCAACATTTGTGCGGGACCCGGGTTCCTCTGTTGTACTGTTTCCATACATTTTCGTATATTTTCCGAACGTGTCGCCGGAAAACTGGGTCGGCGCGTGCCAATTATTTGGGTGGATGCTGTACATTTTTTATCTAACTTAATTTGGTTTGAATTTAGAGTTTTTCAGATTGATAAATATAATTATTTCCTACAGTGACAGCTCATTCTACTATATATTTTGGCTTCAACAGAATATACAAAACAATTACTATATTTCTTTTGTGTTGTCTGTATGTTTATTAGAGGAGGTTATTACGACCATAATCCCTTTTCTAAGTGCCTTATTTCTTGACACCGATTGTTTTATTTCAGTGTCAAGTTAATTTACTCTCACCATATTTTTGCAACTCGGCTTCATCCCTATAGAGAATATAAAACCCTAGTCTTATAAAAAGTGTATAAATACTTACATAATATTCCGCAAAAAAATATCACTTCTAACACATGTAACGAAACCCAACATAAAATCGCGACGCAATTCAACCCGAAACAGGTCAAAATAAAATCAAAAATATTCCCCGTTTCGCCTCCAGTGCCAATAAAAGTAATGTACCATCAAATTTACTTTGTAAGATTCCGTAACAAAGGGTCACCGCATTTGCATTTATATACGAACCTCGTGACATCGGCGCGTAAAAATGTTGATACCTTACTGCAGAAGGGACACTAATGTATGTAAACGAGCTCTGTGGTACGAGTCTTTGGGAACATTGACACTATTGTAGGTAAGATTGGCCTGTAGTAGTGGGTGAAAGCCTCTTTTCATTAAGAAGGAATGAGCATTATTCACTTCAAATGCTCACTGTATTTTGTCCGTTTTAGGCCAAGTAAACGCCAGCTCCATTCCTTACAAGTAGGTCACTAACATAAGTTCCACGTCTATTGGTTGTAGGATAAACACACAAGAAGACGCTACCGTTAATCCTCTTGAAGAATATATGTATATGTGCTAGTCTTGTATAACACGGTACAGAAAATTATAGTATGTTCTCTTATAGCTTATAGTTTATTTAAAAAAGTAAAGGCCAATTATGAGAAGGGACTGTCCGTCAAGATACAGGATTCTCCTAGTTTGAAGGACAGGGGTCTCACTCTTTTGTAATAGCCATACCCATCCCTTCTTGAAACAGCACCGATGTTACCTAGGCTACGATTTATGTTAAAAATAAACAATTACTTACTTACTGTTACTTTGTCTGTGTGTGACATTCTTATCACGTGTTGCGCAACATGCGCCTTTTCACCTTTCTGCAGATGAAGCCAACTCAGTTTTATGGAAGGCCCGCAGTGTAACGTTTTTTTAACGCTTTGAACATTTTCTAAAGGTGAGTTTTTGAAGTTTGGGGATTGGAGGCTTTATTGCACTGCAGACTGGTTAGCTCTAAGAATGGTTTCGGTAGAATTTCATGTAGCTGTTCAGGTAGTAACATGATAGACATATAATCGACGGCCGGAGGACGTGATCTTGTGTTCCAGGAGTCGACAAACGTAGTGTGGTTCGCCCACAGGCTAGCTGCAGTAACTTTGTTAGATTAAAAGGCAAAGGATCCAGTTCAGTGGTGGGCTATTCGAGATGCGTATGCAAAAGTGGAAAAATTTAGGCAGATAAAGACGAGTTATCAACGCGATGTTAACCGCTGTGCTCCAGGAAGAACATGACAACTTCCACTTTCTGTCCAAAATGTGACTTTTTGTGGAACGTTACATTTTACCTCGCCGATTTTCAATTGAACCCAACTCAATTCTATCCGAAAAAACCGATAAAAGCAAACTAAAATCCGCTAGCGTTTTAGTAGATTTTCGGTAATCCGTTTTCCAATTATTTAAGGCCTAAACCCCCTAAATAATAATTAGATTTCTCCTGCACTACAGTTACGAACCGCGTATTTCACAACTTTAGCAGAAATAAACGAAATAGGGGAAGCTGAACATTTCAGGAATGATTGCAAGTTATGCGAATGTCTGGGAAGTGACAACGTTGAGATTTGCAACGTCAGCCTTTCCTGGAAATTGCAATGCGGCGCAAAAAGTAAGGCAATAAGATTTGATATTAAAACGGCTGCTGAACGGCTATTAAATTGGCTTATTAAATTTCCTTGGCTTTAATTTGTTATGAAACGTTTTTAAGCTGCTTTAATTTTATATTAACAACCGCAGTTTTGGTATGTGACTAAAAAAATTATGAGAAGTGTGACGTTTTCAATAGTATTGGCTTAAATCAGAAACATTTTTTTTAAAGTAAGTATTTAATGCTTAAGTTTAACATGTGATCAAGTTAAAATTATCAATTCACAAACCGGGCGTGACAGTGTGCGGCTCGCAGCCAACTAGCTTAATTAGCCGTATAGTTAACAGCCTAGCCTTTGGAAGTAGCGCTCGCCGGCCGCTGCCGAGGCACCGCTCGTTTCGCTTGCTAGGCTCGCACGCGGTTGGTCACAGTTCTAGCCTAACCTAACCCATTTGGTCGCGATGCCCCGGCTTAGTTACTGCGATCAATCCGGCTCGCGCGTGGTTGCTCACAGTTCCAACCTAACCTATAATTGAATATCATTCAGGCCGCTAGTTGTACGGTGCCGTGTAGTTAAGAGGCTGGGCTGCCCCTGACACGTGTTCCGCACACACGGGGGCGTGAGAAAAATCTCTTTATATAATACTAGCTTGGTTGTAATGTCAAAATAATAGCGTTTTACTAAATGCGTATGAAAATTGTTTCATCATCTTGCGGCCAAAATCATTTTTTAAATTTTTGTCTGTCTATCTGTATTGTTTGTTCCGACTATGTCCGAAACGGCTGGAATGATTTTGATGGGACTTTCACTCGCAGATAGCCGATGTTATAAGGATTATGACTTTAATTTTAGAACCCCATGAAGCCCGACGTCCACGCGGGCGAAGCCGCGGGCGGAAGCCTGTACATAATAAAATTAATCGGTGCCCTTACAATCAAATCCGAATCTTAACTAATAATATTATAAATGCGAAAGTGAGTTTGTTTGTTTGTTACGCTTTCACGCTAAAACGGCTGAACGGATTTGAATGAAATTCGGCACATGGCATGGGTAGACCATGACCATGCCTACTTTTTATCTCGGTAGTACGTTCCCGTGGGATAATTCCCGAGCTGCACGCGGGTGAAGCCGTGGGCAAAAGCTACTAGAAAATAAATTACCTACCTCTTATAAACATGTGCTTAGATATGTTTTAGTGAAAAGCATAGTTTACACGAAGAGAGTTCCTTGCTTGCTTGAACGTCGAGAGACGAGAATATTTCCATGCAAGCATATAATTATATCGATGCATGCGAGACTCGAGAGGACATCGCAGTGTTTTTTAAAACACTTTAAAGCGAGAAACAAAACTCGTTAGGATTACTTGTTCAGTGAAATTTATAAAGTGGTCGAGTATCCGCGAGGATTTTTCTTAGAAGTTAAGGATTATGAGTCACTAGCTGTTGCCCGTGACTTCGTCTGCGATCCAGGATAAATAAACCACCGACTTCCAAAACCAACAAAGTGAAAAATAACTTTAATTTCAGAAGTCAGTGGCAAAAACTAAAATGCAGATCCAAAGACACCGACTTCTGAAATTAAAGTTATTTTTCACTTTGTTGTTTTTGGAAGTCAGTGGTTTTTTTTTTTTTTTTTGTAAAAATGTTTTTATCCAAATCCGTTCAGCCGTTTTAGCGTGAAAGCGTAATCAACAAACAAACTTACTTTCGCATTTATATTATTAGTTAGGATAGTTAGGAGGATGAAAAACCGGCTTATTGAAACTATAGACTCACAAAATGTATTAGGTAGGTTAAATAAAAAATTTAAAAGTTTACACACTACTAAAGTTTATAATTCAATCAAGATTCGAAAGACACGTGGCGCCATCTATTATCACAAGAACTTTATTGTTGTTTTTCTCGGGAACAGTACTTTTTTCGGGAAATGTACCTTATGTCCGTTTCCGTACTCCTGACAACGTACATGCATAACTTCAGGATGATCGATTCAGTAGTTTAGACGTGAAAAGGTAACAAACAAACTTACTTTCGCATTTATGATATTAGTTAGGATACATGGTTTTATTTGTGTAAGTAAGTTTGTAGAAACCCTTTTACACATCAATATTTCTTTTTAAACTAGATAAGTTCAGCGTTTCCTATTTGACTGCTCTGAGAAGTAATGAAAAAGGACGTATCTACAGAAATATTGAAATGGAGAAAATATATATTTTGTCCTGTTTAAACTATAACATACAAAGGTAGATGCGTCTTTTAATAGTAAGAATTATTAGGTTTTCGTTTAGTTTACGTCAATATAAAAATATTGGTAGATGCGTCTATTTTTGATGATTCCGAATTACCTACATAAATATGTAAAAAACACTATTTGAAAAAAAAATGTCATATAAGTCTTTTTTTCTTATGACAGCAGAATATTAGGATTAGGATGTATACAGGGTGTCCCGAAACTCAACGATAACCTGGTACCGGGCGAGAGGCCAAGGTATACCAGATATGAAAAAAAATAAGAAAAAAAATCCATGTCACTTAGTCAAGCGATAATAGACATTTTTCGAAAAAGTTGAAAATGCGACACTCTTGGTCGCATTTTTAAGTACAGTGATCACAATTTTCACAATTTTACAGTGATTTTTTTAATAATGTAATCTCAAATAACAGTGCTATTAAGCGCAATCACAAATCAAAGTAATAAACATTGTTAAGTAAGTAAAATAAATTAAGTTTTGACGAGTTATGGTTTACAAAATTATTGTCAGTTAACTTTGACACTCCATGTTGGAAAAAAAATGTACCACACTACCCTTGGCAAGTTATTTGAAAAGATGGCTCACTTAGTCTAGATTTCAAAATGGTACAACACTTGCCACTTTTCTTGCCAATGAAAGTACTACTTCGAATTTTTGGCGAAGGGATCCCTCATTTAAAAAAAGGTACCTAGTACTCTTTTGTTTAAAAAGGTCGGCGTCTCCAATATTTGTAATCAACAAAAGTGAGGAAATGAGATAGATAGTAGTTATACTGTTTGTCAGGGCGAGACAGATTGTCATTCGACTTTTAGGATGAGTGAGACGACTGGCTTGTGTTACCCAGGATTTGATACTCCATCCGTACTTGACGACTCTGGCTTTGTTTTCTGGACTTTGTGTTGTGCAAACTGTGTGTGAACAACACACCGCAAGAATATGCAAATATGCATCTTAGCTATGGTGAGTGCCGTTGTATTGTAATGCCTCTGGCGCAGCTAGATTGTACCGTGAGAGGTACCCGAATGTGGAGCGAAACCCAGATTATCGTGTTTTCCAAAATGTGCACGCATCATACTCGGAAGAACGATTGCCCAGTGCTCGTATGTCTGGTGGGAGACCTCAAGGAGACTACGACAACGTAGTTTTAAATGAAGTTGAAAATGACCCCAACACTTCAGTACGTGCCATTGAGATTGCAACGGGAGTACCTAAGAGTATCACTCGTCAAATTTTAAAACAATACGAATTACATCCGTATCATGTGCAACGTGTGCAGAGTTTGTTACCACGAGATCACGCCCCCAGAATTGCTTTCTGCAGAACCATGTTGGCAAAAATTCGTGAAAATCCGGATTTTCTAAATAAAATTTTATGGACTGACGAATCGACGTTCAAAAGAGATGGTTATTTAAACATACACAACCTACATGGTTGGCACATGGAAAACCCGCATTTGATGCGTGATGACCGATCCCAGTACCAATTTAAAGTCAACATGTGGACAGGAATTTTAAATGGTCAAATAATTGGACCATTTGAGCTGACTGAAAATTTTAATGGCGTCGCCTACTTGCATTTTCTCCAAAATGATTTGCCGACATTGTTAGAAGATGTACCATTCAAAATCTACAGAGAAATGTGGTATCAACAAGATGGCTGCCCAGCTCATTATGCCCGGCCTGTACGAGAATATTTAAACGAAGAATATCCCGACAGATGGATCGGACGCCATGGATCAATTTTATGGCTCCCTCGTTCCCCAGACCTGAATCCAGTAGATTTTTTTACTGGGGATGCATAAAAGAAAAAGTCTACTCAAAACCAGTACAAAATCTATTAGAATTGCGCCAAAAAATTGATGCAGCATCAGAAGAAATAAATGCGAGTAGATTTGCACGACTGGTGAAGAGGTCATTTCTGAGGCGATGCAGAGCTTGTATTCGTGCAGGAGGGAAACAATTTGAGCATCTACTTTAGTTTTAAGAGAATATTAGTGTTACAAAAATTTATTGTTTTATTTTGATTAAGTTTTCCACGAGGCCCTTTCGCAAAAAATACGAAATAGCACTTTTAAGAAATGTGGCAAGTGTTGTACTATTTTAAAATCTAGACTAAGTGGGCCATCTTTTGAAATAACTTGCCAAGGGTATTGTGGTACAATTTTTTTTTCAACATGGAGTGTCAAAGTTAGCTAACAATAATTTTGTAAACCATAATTCGTCAAAACTTAATTTATTTTACTTAGTTAACAATGTTTATTACTTTTATTTGTGGTTGCGATTAATAGTACTGTTATTTGAGATTACATTATTAAAAAAATCACTGTAAAATTTTGAAAATTGTGATCACAGTACTTAAAAATGCGACAAAGGGTGTCAAATTTTCAACTTTTTCGAAAAGTGTCTATTATCGCTTGACTAAGTGACATGGATTTTTTTTCTTATTTTTTTCATAACTGGTATACTATGTCCTCTCGCCCGGTACCAGGTTATCGTTGAGTTTCGGGACACCCTGTATAAACGTATACCATATAATATATAAAAGTAAAAAAAAACATCATCCAATGGCGACCGCGGGCTTACAGTAGTTTTGAACCGATGGGGTTCGGTTGACATTCGAGCACATATAGACATGACCTAAATACAAGTTTTCTTATTGTATATAACTCACACGCCAAAGGTTAACTGTAAGGTTAACTAAGCAAGGTGTCTGCGACATGCACGTCACACGTTTATCGTTCATTGCAATAACTTTTATTTTACCTTGACGGTTGCACAATGTTCATTGCGTTGATTTAGATGTGGAGTAGGCTAATTGTTTTAATATACGACGCAATGTAATCTCTTGAACGGTCAAAATCAAACATATTGCCAGCATGTTACGTAATCAGTCTGTGGGTTCAAACCAAGGCTTGTTAACGTTACCAAATAACAAAATAATAACCCTTACATAACGTTAATTTCAATGGTAATAACGTTACAAAAATTTACCGTTAGTTAACATTACCAGTAATATAACGTTAATTAACATTAACGTAAAATACGAGAAATATCGTTTAACGGTAAAATTATTAGTGGTACCACTACCTAGGCCGCGAATTTTCTTTATCAGGCTGTAACTTGATCAAAATATGATGCGCGACAATAACAAATATCTATTTACATACTGTTATAACCATAAGAATCATTTACTCATCATGATCAATCCACTTAGATTTGATGTATTAACTAGATTTCCGAAATCCAGATAAGAAAAAAGAAAACATAATGTAATTATGTACTCAGGTAATTAAATATGTTTTACTCTCACGAATCACCCACTTATAACCGTTAAAAAATAATGTTACAATAAAGCATACATAACGTAAAATTATTACCGTTATTTTAACATTAACGGTAACTCTGTTAAAGAAAGTAAACGTTATAAAATTTTACCGGTATTTAAAGCCCTGGTTCAAACCCAGATTGTTCTGAACGTAACAACGTTCCTATTAAGTGTTTGCAAAATTATCTGTTTAACATAAAGTTAAATCTAATTAATTAATTATTAATCAGAACTCTGAGCTCGCGGTTCGCAAAGCTTCTCAAGTACTCTCTCTGATGCTTTTCTAATTTCTTTGACTTTAAATTAAATTTAATAAATGTCAATTAGATTTAAGTATTTAAATTCTTAATAAACTTTTACGGAATTTTAATTTATGTGGACAGTGAATTTACAGATAGGTGTTTTATTTTCGGAATTTCACTACATGTTACAAAACAAAGTCCACCCGCCGCCGCGTCGGTCATCTGTCTGTATGTCTGAACGCGATAAACTCAAAAACTACCGAACTGATTTTCATAGAGATTTCACGGAGGAGACGGCGTGATTCATGAAGAAGGTTTAAGTAAATAATTCGTTAAGGTTTTGTGTAAATGACTGAAATATGACGATGATTGTTTAAGATGTTGGAAAAAATCATACCGACTGGAAGCTTTACTGGGGTGCGCCGCGTAAACCAATAAAGTTATAAGAAAACAATATGTATCTATTCTTTATAGTATTGGAAATAAAATACATGAATAATACTCTAAGTAGGATGAACATCAGTTACATTTTAATGAGGTATATTATTACATGCTCGACGCAACAGACTTACCCCGCGTCCTAATAGCAAGCGACTACGCGCGAACGTTGTTCGTACGAACTAGCGACCAAACGTACCGGAGTCGAACTGGTGTCCTACCTAATTGACATTCGCGCAGTGTATTCGCGCAAATAAAATAAATCAATTTCGAATGTTTTTCAAACCTTATGTGCAATGTTGCGGTTGTATTTACCTGTGAAACCAAACAGAAAGCAATTAGCAATATATTTACCTTAACAGTTAATCAATAATAATATACTTCCCTACAATACCTACGAGAGTTGATTGTACTCAACTAAACAAATATACTTCTATTACTTCCTACTTATCAAGTACCACCTACATAATAAACACACTGGTGGATGCCAAGCTGCACAGCTTGGCTCATCGCCGCAAGGTTGCCTGCTTGTCGGTCTTCTACAGATTGTACTTCGGTGAGTGTGCCCGAGAACTCCACGACCTCATTCCACCGGCCCCCTTCTACCATCGGACATCTAGACGCACTGCCAGTTACCATCCCTACTTGGTTGCTATTCCACCAATTCGCACTAAGCGCTTCCAAATGTCTTTTATAATGCGCACAGCAAAAGAGTGGAACTCACTACCTGCGTCTGTGTTTCCGAACGCATACAACCCTAGTCTCTTCAAAGTGAGAGTGAACAGGCTTCTTCTGGGTAAGCTCACTCCATCGTCGACTTTGTCTCTGTCACCTCCGACCTAGACTAGAGTCAAGAGCAAACCCATCACAAAAAAAAAAAAAAAAATAAATAACATAATATAATAACACTTTTATTGCAATGAAAATAAAACCCTACCTAAAGGAAATAAAGTTGCGACCTCCAACATATTACATCTATTAATCTAAATTATCTCTCATCTATAAAACCTTAAAACAAAGTCGTCTTAATCCGAAGAAAATCCGAGAAAATTTGATGGAATACTGTACAAAGTATGTAGAGTACGTCGCACAGATGTAGAGTCATCTCTCCGTTTATTACGTGACTCTATCTACGGCTGACATCGCTCTACTAACAAATTGTTTGCACGTACTGAAACACTTTGAATTTCAACGAGTATTATCACGGTTTCATCCCAAAGAGGTTGATTGTCATCCTGTTTCATCCCTATCTGGTGAGATGCCTAGGTGTGAAATTATTCCTACGGTGTTCAGGTAGTTAATGTCAAGTTTTCTGAATGTCCTGTTTGGTGGTTTTATCCAAATAAAATGGACATATTGACATCCAGTTTGATTCTTGGATAAAAAAAAAGTGAAATAAGTTTGTGGAAATCTAGGCCTCATTTTTGTGAAGGAAAAACTACGTTGAACTATAGTTTGATTAACGATGTAATTAATATTTTGTAACAATATAATTTAAAAGACTGTCCGTGGAGGAACCTAATCCGCTTTGGCATGGGCAAGTGTGAAGCAAGTAGCAGCATCTTTCAGTCTGACCAACTCCTTAACAATTCAAAAAGTGCATACAAATGGTTAAATTGCAATAAATGCTTGTGGTACCCACCCTTGAGGTTAACACTCCTTTACCCTAAGGTATTTGCTTTGGCATTTAAACATGACCTTCTCCAAAATAGTTTCGTTTCCGTTTTCATTTACATACAGGCCGTACAAAATACAAATTAATCAATGTTTCCAAATCTTAGTAAAAATAAGAACAATAATGCTGATCGTATGTTCATGAAAGTTAAAGTAGGCAACAGCGTCTACTCGTAATTACCCCCAAATTCGTAATTACCTTACAAAATAAAATACTTCAACTTTTCCGAAATAAAACGAACAAAATGTATAGAAAACTTCGCGTGCTTAACTTGCTCCGATTATTTCTACATCATCCCCCTCTTGCTCACTCCCAACAATTTACTGTACGAAAGAAAGAGACAGACAGATTTCGTCACGAAAATCAGAGATTGATTGTTTTCTCCCACCTGGCATGTGGATTGATGTCTTTTGAATATTTACGCTGTTGCTGTAAGCGTTTTCTTGTAACTTTCCGAGGCAATTTCAGTCATATTGTGTTGAATATAAGGTGTGATTCAGGTTGTTGTTTCAGAGATCATTTTTCATTGTTTATCGCGCTTGCTGATACGGTTTGCTGATGCCGAATAAATTCGGTAAACGATTTAGCTCGGCTCTCATTGTCGGAGTTTCTCGGAATGTTGATTTCGTGGCCGGAATTAAGTACGGAACATAAATGTTACATGAATTTGTGTAAATTTTTCTACTGAATAAGTAAAGCTTACGCGTGAAATATACTGAATGAGAATAAAATTTAGTTGTCTTGAATCTTGAGAACCAAATAAATGATGTCTACCTGTATTTATTTTTTCTAGGGTGCAAACCTACGTATTTAAAATCACTTTAGGTACAAAACGTCAAAGAATCGCAAGGTATAATAACTCGGTATCAATCACCGCTTTTTCTTGGCAGAAACTTTCGTTAAAGTTAGTTATTTCTTCAGAATAAGGTACCTACCACATATTTTCCCAAATTCTCTCAAGTTTTTGATTAAGACACACACACATACAGTAGGTATTATAATGTCAGTCATTAATGTCAAAAACTTTACAAATGAAACATTGTAAAATGTAATTAGTTACATGTAAGCAATGAAATTTAATTTCCAACAAGTATAAGGTCTACCTATACATTCCCTTGAAACATCTCTTCAAAACAATCGTAACGAAAGACGAAGTTATTTTACGACAGGTACTTACAACTTATTTACACTGGCAATGTTTGTAAATTCAAATCCCAGACCAACAAGTGACGTCATATACGAATAAAGACATAAAAGCATGTTTATGGCAACACTGACCATTGAGTGTAGCCGTGACTCGTGAGTAGTCGTCGTGAGGCTTGTAAACTCATTAAAATTTACGTTTATGTGTCCCGAATTTTTTTCACGATATTCTTTGTTTCCGTCAGCTTCGGTTTCTGTAATGGTAGCCTGTAGTCGTGGACAAAACATTTTTAACAATGTTACCACTAGTTACAATCAACTCAACTTGTTGCTCTAAAAACCTAAAACTTTAAAATGTTAACAAAACTCAAACAAGGTACAGCGTCATCTTGTAGAAGAAACTGGAACTAATAGTTCAAAGCATAGTGCGCGACATCTATTGTCGCTAACAGGCAACCTTCTTTGCAGTTATCGGCAATAGATGTCACTACTGAGTTTTGTTTTGAAACGGAGGATACGTTCATACGTTTTGTATTTCAAAAATGACGTTTGGTTCTTATTATGTTTTTCGTTCATATATGTGGGTACTAACTAGATTAGGTCTGTAAACAAACCGTTTAGAGTAGGTATTTTAAATCGACAATACGCACCTTCGGTAAGACAAGGGCACAACTGCACTTTTATGATTTTACAGGAGAGCTACTTTAAGGTTTTTTTTACATTAAATACCGTATTATTCTGCTCATACCATCTTTCCACCTTGAAATGATTGATCTTTGCATGAAATAAGCCCTATACTTTTGTGATTTCAAATAAAAGGGTATTTTTAAAGCAGTTTGGCATATTTAACCGACTGTATGAAATTTTGACATTTATGGCCTTGTCTTACCGAAGGTGCGAATAGTTAAAAAGCCTTCATTATTAAAAATACTTTATATAAAGCCATTCTTTTAACGTATACATTTTCTTATCTACGTCAAGTTGTTAGTAGGTACACTTTGTTAAGCCGGCGACAAACTGTCAACAGTATAATAATAAGGTAACACAAAGGGGTTTTTATAAGCAAAGTATTCTACAAAATAACGTAGAAAAGGGACAATTATTTTTCTTTGAGAAACTTGTCTTATTTCTCGTCTAGTGGCCGTCGAGACTTGTTTTAATGTCCTTAGTTTTTGTAACATGTAGCCCTAGTATTTTTTGGTCATTCATTTACGTCTTTGATATGAATTATTTTAGCTTTAGGAAATGATAATCGCTTTGATCTATTGGTTTCAGGCGTGGCTGCTGAGTGTAGGTTACTCGGTTCGATTCGCGGTTCTGGAACAGTTGTGTGGGGTTTTTCGATGAAATTCTCAGCAGTTTGACGTCTGAATATTAGGTAGTTTTTATTGTCCGCCTAATGGCTGTTACATGGGACTTAAATACATTTGGCCAAATTTGGGTGTGCTTGTTCATTTCTGCTTACTTCTTTATGAACACAGGAGTGATGTTTCTTATTCTTTAGATCCGCATTATAGTGCGTGCGCTGACTGGACAAGTCCACTCAAATCTGTGTGGTGCTTTCCTGAAAAGACCATTTCACACAGGGATCTACTACATGGTCTTCCCACGACCCTGACCAAGATTATGTCTGGACTTTAAAGAGGCCTCTGAGTTAGTTTCAGCCTTTCTGCTCAGAGCAGTCAAATGGGAAACGCTGAACTCATATAGTTTAAAAAAAATATTGATGTGTAAAAGGGTTTCTACAAACCTACTTACAGAAATAAAACCATTTATCTTAATTAACTAATACTATAAATGCGAAAGTAAGTTTGTTTGTTGCTTTTTCACGCCTAGAACGCGGAACCGATCATCCTGAAAGGACATTGCTCTGCGTCCATACATTGTTGGCCCTGGAGCCAAGAGCATCGGATAATTATGTATTGTATTCTCTATCATTTGGAGACTCCTAGAAGATCTTGTTTTTATAGCGGACTAGCTGCAGAAAAGATATATTTAAAAAAAAGTATCTGATTTTGAGGTTATAATCTAACCATAACAACGAATATTAAATGTAGGTACCTACCATGATTTTTCATAGCTCTGAGTAATTTTTAAGAAACTGAAAAGTAATATCATAATACCTACCTAGATAATTAGGTACCTATGCAGTTATTTTTCTAAAAAATGGATGCAAGTGCAAAATTAATATACATTAAACTAATCAACATAGGTAGGTAACTGAATTCGTAGCATTCGTTTTGGAATGAGATGAGTAGAAACAGCGTCCCTATGCCTGAACGGTGTGCATAGGATACCAGCTTTACCAATTAGATGGTAATAAGTGATTTTTTAAAACCTAGTCCTACAATATTTTTGATAGCTGCGCCACAGTTACTAACTTTTGCAGTTATCATCGTTTATCTATTTTTATGATTGTATCTGTTTTTGTTCCAAAATAAACGATTATTATTATTATTAATATTTATATTTGAATAAGAAATAAAACACAGATTTTAATTTCACGTTTATTGTTCTTCGTCTAAATTACGAACTAAAATAGTGTCTAAAAACTGTGCAGGGGGGTTGACATTATTTTGATACCTCGCATAACTTAGGTACCAAATAATGGTCATAACATGGGCGCAGCAACCGATAGTTCTGCGCCCAACGATACAATTACAGCAATATTCGACTATTGCCTGTCGACCTATTTGTGATGAGTCAATTAAAATATATACAAAATACACTTTAGTACTTATATGACGGCTGTGAATTTTCCCCCGTAATAACCATACGGTTTCACACAATTTACACAAAATACACATTCAATTGCGTATGCGTATCTAAGTCCGTTTTAAAGTGCCAAGTTATCGTTCGAGCGGTACACAGTTCCGAAAATCACAGCCAGGTCATCGTTTTTTAAACCAATCCAAGTCCGTTAAAATAGCCAAGTCGTAAAAAAGTCCCGAAAGTCACCAAAACACCGAACACAAGAAAAGAACACAGGAAAAAACACAGCGCAGAAACTGTAACTCTCAATTGTGGTAACAATGACTTTTTTTTATAATTTTATGGCATGGCTTTTTGGCCTTTGTGCCATTGGTAACAATGACACGTTCACCGGCAAAACTAGGGATGTAATACGACACCATTAATCGATTTTTCGATTATGATTTACTGTGGTCTTAAATTATTACAGTCTGTTACATCTACTTTGTCATATAAACATTACAAGTATGTATGACAATGGTTTATTTTATATATAACAACACTCTTCTATACTGGTAATAATAATATATAATAACATCTGTATCTAGTTTGCAATATTGTTTTTTAAATAAAACATTAGGTAATTGTGATGTGTTTAGTAAAAATAAGTATTTTTTTCGTTTAATGAACCGCAAAAGGAGCGTTATTTTTGTATTAATTGTCGTAAATAATGAATTAGTTTGAATGATTGTATAGAAATAAAGAAGTTTTGATTATTGTATAATATTATTCTTACTACCTATTTAAATTGGAGTATGACTGCATTCATAAAGTATTTTATTAGGTTTTTAAAACTACACTTTAGAAAAAAAAAAACACAATCGATCGATTATAATTGATCGGACATCCCTATTTCACTTTTGACACGACAGAGGTGAAGATGGCGATGTAATGTTATTAGTCGCATTAAATTCTATTAAAAATACATTTTGGAATACAGCTAGTCCGTGATACAGAAGTATTTGCAACTTATATAATAAAATAGGCGATTAATTATCGTATATTCTCAAACTCTTCATTGCACAGGGCCATTTTGAACATTGTCTTTTTGCATATACGTTGTCACGTGTCCAGACACGGACATAGGGTATCTTTCATCCCGAAAAAAGTACTGTTCCCGAGGAAAACAACAATAAGATTCTTATGATAATAGATAGCGCCACGTGTCTTTCGAATAATGATTGATTTATTACGCTTGCACGCTAAAACTGCAGAACGGATTTGGATGAAATTTGGCACATGGGTAGACTATGACCCGGATTAGGACATAGGAAACTTTTGATCCCGGTAGTGCGTTCCCGTGGGATAATATCTGACAGCCACGCGAAAAATTGCACGCAAAATTGTTGCTCAGCAGCGGGACAGTAAAAATAAATTAATAATAATTTAGCTTAACGGACGTCTGTTCAGACCGCGAGTCGGTGTGATTGTGATCTAAATAGTCACTCTGCTACGGTTAACTGCTTCTATAATGTCTTGTAATGGCTTCATTTGCATATGTTATTACAGCTGCAGCCACACCCACCTCGGTTGTTGCAGCTCGGTTATTGCAGTAATATAACTGGACGCTTTTGCATAACTATGGATTATTAAAGTTTTAGATCGTATTCAAGAAAAAAAAAACTAAATGAAGAGCTACTGGAGCTTTCTGTGCTTGAGTAGTTGCAAATTGAAATGTACTTTTTGTATTGTCGTAGGTACGAGTGTAATATCTGGCCTAGGTTTTGCAGTCGCGAGAGTGACTGCTATGCGTAACTACATACAACATAACTGACATAATGTGGGTATACCATTTACCTCTGCCTATTCGTTCGTGGAGAACAGGCGTGATATTATGTAATCTGTATATTCGGAGAGACGCAGCGCTGCCTGAGTACGAGAAGGATCTTAGTAACAATTGAACATTTAATTTCTCATGTGGATATCTATATAGCCTGCGCAGGAAAATATACTAAATATACTACATTAACAACATTTAACAACTTATTTATTTAAACTACCGTCTAGTTGGGAAACTTTTCTTATAAATGATTTTATTCAATAACACTTTAGCCACACTCAATTCTGTCATTTTATCTTTAATCGAATTACTCGTGCGGACACAAACCAGCGACAAATGGCAAACATTAGATTCCACATGTTTTTATATATCCAAAGGTTTTCAATACCTGAAGCGCATTTATTATTCACTTACTGTTGCACGCGACTTCGTCAGGATCCAGGATGAACGTAGACTATTTTTCTACTTTTTTTTAGATAGGCTTTGACCTAGGTAAGAACCCAGATCAAGGTCATCTGTGTGCCCATCCAAACCCGTTCAGCCGTTTTAGCGTGAAAGCGTAACAAACAAACTCACTTTCGCATTTCTTAATATTAGTTAGTATTAAGATTTATCATTAAACATTTTAAATTCCAGCTGTTATAGGAAAAAAGAAAAGGTAGATGTGAAAGCGAAGTATTTTTCGTTCCGGTGATAATTCTTTCATGTTTTATTTTGGCGCTAATAATACTTTTATTTTTTTCAATTCTTATTTTTTTCATTTACGATGTCGTGAAGAGATTAATTTATTTTGACATGTGATGGTTGACGAGTGGATGGTTTCATATACATGGTCATGTTACAATTATATATTACCTACTTATTTTTTACGATACATATTTTTGAGCTCCCTGAGAGAGATGGGGTAATACGATTACTGGTTTTCTTTTGTTGAATGTAACTTGAAAATATATTGCCTTATTTACTTATATAGAAGATAATAGTTATCAAACTCTATATTATTAAAGAATGCTGTTTTCGGTCAAGCAAGGTTTATGGCATATTCTCTCTAACTAAATTCAAATTTTGTTATTTTCAAAATTCTATTAAAGGCAGGAACACCATTCTCCTGAACTGTTATGTAACTACATAAGATAAAACCAAAAAGTCGTTAACATAAAGAGTGCAGCCGCGACTGCTAATTTAAAATAATTTATGTCCAAACTCAGACGATAAATTGCACCGAAATATTACTTGAGCATTTTCTTGTAGAGTCAAGGGCTGAAATATGTCTTATCTGATCAAAATTAAAAAGCGATTTTCTGACAGGGTATCGGCTTAAATGTTGAAATGTAACACAGTATATTAAATTATGTAAGCGAAGCTGCTTTAAGCACAGCAACTCATCGTTCCAATTAATGCTTTACGCGAATATATCGTTGTTGGATCGCACTAGAGTAGAAATATAAATATACCTACTTATTAATTTCCTGAATACAAAATGGTGGGTAATAAATTATTATACATCACATAACATCACGCCTGTAATACGCGATGGGGTAGGCAGAGGTGTTCCTATAGTACATCCACATGTCACGAGTTATTTTTATCAAACAGGCACAAATCCGGACTCTGGTCAGCTACTGAGAAATTCTTGATGGAAAAATTATTAACACTAAAACAACGACACCAACAGTAATAGTACCTAATACCTACAGCTAAATATAATATTTTACACAATCAACGTAGCTGTGTGGCCTTGAACATTTTTAAAGTTATTTGAGATTTTCTAAATGTCCTACATATTGTATAAAATTTCACTCGCACGTCAACAAACCAAACGAACTGCTCAGTAATAGAAATAAATGGGTTGCTATTACTTCACCAAAAACATAATTTATTTCTGAAGTGTAAAAGTGTGGTTTTGAATCCATTAACAGTAGCATATATCATTTATCACACGTCACAAGCATTATAAAGTAGCCGACACATAATATTTAAACAAAGCTTTTTCTGCAAACCAAACATATTGTGCCAAATCATGTAGGTACACAAATATTACTAAAACACATAATAATATGATAGAACCATAATGAACATTTAATTCGATTTGCGTTGGAAATGTAATTATTTCTCCAAAATATATATTGTTCCGAGCACGTTTCGCTGCGGTTTTGTATGAAATGCAATATAGTTGGCATAACAGATGGTTGGCCCTATTCTGTATGTATTGGGGATGCGGGGAATTTCCGTAATTTGGGTGATTACTGCTTGTTTGAAGTTGAATTGAGTGAGATTTCGTGTACGTTTAGATACACATCAGAACATCAGGTCGATGTTCACCAGAGGCGTATAGCACACCCTCATTGCGCAGTTGGTGAAATATTATTTACGAAACTTGTATAACATAGGTCTGTAGATATCCCAAATTAACGATTTTCGATAAACTGATAATCATGCTGGTCAGCCGAATTGCTACCAAATCGCTAAATGAATTGCTAAATTGTGATTGTTATGATCTCTGTCATGATCAGAATCGGGTCATTAGTTTCTTTCTTGTCTAGGCCTTACGACGCAAATATATGCCAATCAGCTTGCGTGTTCTGTGCTGAGCTCATATAACGCGTTTTACGTCCAGCCAGTGGTATGACTCGCCCATCTAGGAGCGCTGTCCCAAATTATAGGCATTATTAATTTAATATACATAAAAAATGGTCTTATATTAAAAAAGGTATACTAAAAGATAAATAATTTAATTATATTTAAAATGGCGAAGGTTTCATAAAATACGCTTGATAGTTTTTGCATGATTCTCAGTTTTTTTATTCGCGTTAGATATAATTTAAAAAAATAATTACTCTAAGTAATATTCCACCGATTTGCACTAAGCGCTTCCAAATGACTTTTATAATGCGCACAGCAAAAGAGTGGAACTCACTACCTGCGTCTGTGTTTCCGAACGTATACAACCCTAATCACTTCAAAGTGAGAGTGAGCAGGCTTCTTCTGGGTAAGCTCACTCCATCGTCGACTCTGTCTCTGTCGCCTCCGACATAGACTAGAGTCAAGAGCAAACCCATCTCAAATAAAATAAATAAATATATGAACATAATCTAAAATATTCACATAAGTTATTAAGAAAATGCTCTAATTAAACAATTTTTCAAATCATTAACCGTACTCGTGTAGACGTGATCTTCAGTTTAAAATCATTAAAAGTCGGCTATCCTCGCCTTAAGCTTCCTTATAAGTCACATCTTACGAGACAAAGTGGAGTAGCACGAAACTAACATTAGCTTAACGGAGACTTTAAATTCATGCCATCCCTTACATACATTTACATCAATTCATTTTTTTTTTACAATACATTCATTCTTACATGTTGTATCAAAAAGAAAGTGACAGAATCAATTTAAAGTCTCAATTTAACTAATGTTGGTTTTGTGCGACTCACCGAAAGTTGTTACACCTAATCTATATCATCAACGTTAATCCAATGCATAAAAAATATATATTTAAAAGTAGTATTATATGTATCCATTTGTTTAACATAGCGATCCTGACATTATAATTAGGAAAATAAATAATTTGAATTTAAACTTCACGTAACGTACGATAAATAAAACTATATTTAATGAGAAAAGGTTAATTGAATTAATTTCACAAAATCTTTCTCTACAATTTTAACACAATACTATGTAATTATTTAGCAGCAGCAAGTCACGTGAGAATCGCAAATTTCGTAGACTGAGCTTGAGCATCAGTTATTCCGATTTGAATCCAGCCCGGATCCGATCCGCTCAATTTGTTAATGGTTACAGATTTGTGAGCGGTATTCATAGATCTTAGTTTCAGTTTAGTATTGTGGGGGGTTGGCCTAGTTCCAGTCTGGGTTATAGATAGATAGATAGATAGATAATTTATTTCGCAAAATATGGGTACAGTACATGATGTCGAATACAATTATAGGTTCAGCCACATTTTACCCTTAGGCATGCGAAAGGTACAAGACCAGCAAACAAAAAACAAACGGAATGACTAATTAATTATTCAACATATTAATGATCATTGATTTTAAAAATAATCAAACAAATGCATTTTCTTTTTCTGAAATAAACTCAGAAATATTGTAGTAGGCTTTATTAACTAAAAAGGAACTTAGTTTTTTTTTAAATAATGGTAAAGTTAATGCCTTCCAAGATTTAGGTAATTTATTGTAAAGAAATGGGGCCATGCAGAAAAATTTTAGTGCATATGCAATGGTCTGCAATTTAAACCAAGAATTCTAAAACTGATAAGGCGGCCTCTTAGCATGTAGGTACCTACCTAATAGTTCTGCCAAATTGTTTGTATTTATCTTCCAGATAAGTAGAAATTATGCAGTACGTAGTGGAAAACCCGACCATCAATGTTAAAAGTTTGTAAATGGAACAGCATTTGTTTGAAATGATCTAATAGATAGATACGTTAACGGTATCTCTTCCAAGAGTGGTTAAACCTATTTAAGACAATAATATTACAGTGGAATTCCCTACATTGGACGGGTGTCCACTCAATACCAATATAGCCGGGCTTTATTACATTAGGTGTTTAGAATTCAACAAAAACTGAAACTAAACATATGCGCCTAGAGCTACTAGAGTATTGGCTTTTTAATTTCCGTTTCAAGCACTGAAAACAAAACTGAACTAACATCCTGTTTTTCAGTGTAACCTTATTTTTTATTATATTTACCATGAAAAAGTTTCAGTTTTTCCTAGGGATTTTTATAAAATTCGTACATTTTTGCTTTGTGAGTGATTTTGAGTAATTTTGCCTCTGAGTGTGGCATTCTTTCGTTTTTGCCATGCTGCGCTTTGATGTGAAAAATAACTTTGTTTTTGTATACGTATTTAGTTTTTTTTACATTTCATATATTTGGATTTAGGTCATCATTTTTATCGTGATGACCATCCAATCATATTATAACTTGGTTATCTTAAGAAATGTCGACTATTATTCATTAAAACCAAGGATATAAGGAGATACCAGACAAAAAGAAAAAGTTGTCATCTAAATATATATCGTAATATAATATGACCCTTATAATCATTATCATTATCATTTTATTTGCAATAAGTATTAGTACTTACCTAATACATAGTCAGACATTAGACATGGAACATTTTGACTGGCCTGTTGGTCTAGTGGTTAGTGGCCCTGACTGCTATGCCGGAGGTCGTGGGTTCGATTCCCACCCAGGACAAATGTTTGTGTGATGAGCATGATCATTTGTTCTGTGTCTGGGTGTAATTTATCTATATATGTATGTATTTAGAAATATATAAGTATGTTTATCAGTTGTCTAGTACTCATAACACAAGCTCTGCTTAGCTTGAGGCTAGACGGCGTTGTGTGATAGTTGTGGAATATTATTATTATTATTTTTTTTTTTTTTTACATTTCTCGGGACCCTGGGGTCCCGGACCTTTGGAAGGCGTACAAGGAGCCAAAGCCAACTCGCAGAGGCCCCTTACATAATTTTAAATGATAAGGAGGCACCAACCGACGATTATCCCTGTATGCACTATGCAAGTGCACCCAAGGACAACCCCCGGTTGGTACAGGACTATTGTTGTAGGTGAAAACAAAACATATTGGGCTATGGGTTTGGGTGGCTAAAGTGGATTGGGTAACTTGAACTATGGAAGAACTATGTCCCCTGCCTGACCAATGTTGTATATTATACACGGATAAAATGGCAGGGGGTGACTTGCACACTCAATAATGGGCCCCCGGAGACGGCCGCTAGCACATAGTGACGTAGCGACAAGAGGGCAACACTTCCTGAGGTGCTTGAGGAGTGGAGAGGTATTCCACGGCTATCAGGACAATCCCGGAAATACGGTCAAGATCCCTACCAGCACCTTACTGGAATACTTCCTTCCTCCGAGCACGTTTGCTCTTGCGAATCTCCACTCAAGCCGGCCAATAAAGGCAAGAAAGAGGTGGGAGCTCTGTTCCTCGTCAGTGTTCACTCCAGCCGGCCAATAAAGGCAAGCCAGAGATGAGGACAAGATTTCTCCCGGGAGATAGGGTCCATGGGGTCGCTACTGCCCAACAGCTCGCCACATGCTGCCCTG
This sequence comes from Dicycla oo, assembly GCA_948252095.1. Classification (NCBI taxonomy): domain Eukaryota; kingdom Metazoa; phylum Arthropoda; class Insecta; order Lepidoptera; family Noctuidae; genus Dicycla; species Dicycla oo. Next base: position 705,640 of record OX411732.1, on the reverse strand, counting down.
CGGGTTTCAATATCTCTCTTGGTCTGGCTCCTCATCCTAGACCCGTTCCGGCAAACTCTACCGGCACAGACCTAAAGTTTGGAGCACGCAAGCCCCACCACGACGTCAACGTAGAGATACAGCGGTGGGGTTATTATTATTATTATTATTATTATTTTGCAACATAAGAGTACATTTACGTCCAATGGCATGCTTTAAGTACTAGTTTCTATCAATCTTTACATTCAATATTCATTATCGTCACATTACATAATTTAAAATACATTATTTATAAATTCATTTATAGAATAAAATCGTTTTCCCAGCGGCCATAATTTAAACTTTATTAAAAATATTTATTTAAATACCAAAGAAATTTAAATTGTTACCTAATAATTTTATTAGGTAACAATTTAAATTTCTTTGGTATTTCATTATAGATAAGTCCACTCATGTGATAACAGTTCTTTTTGTAAAGAGAAGTCCTTGGTACCCTGGGCAGAACTATTCTGTATGGATCTCTTACTTTTCGAGGGCAACGGTCTGGAGCCTTTTTAAACAGGTTAAAGTGCTGTCGAACAAATTTAGCACATTCTAAAGCATACATACTGGATAATGTAAGGAGTTTTAACATCAGAAACAACGGTTTACAGGATTCCCATGGTGGAATGCCACAAATGGCTCCAATGCATTTTTTTTGTACCCTAAAACTATAGGCATTATCCGCGTCTGTACAGTTACCCCATAGTATAAGGCCGTAAGGAGTCGAAGCAACGCAGCCGTGATATGCAGTCAACTTCGTACTCTTCGACGAGGTCTTTCCTATATAATACCTTTCCTACGTGTGAGTATTAGAACTTAGAACGGGATATTTACCATGTATGTATATTAATTGTTTCGAGTTTCCGATATTTCGCCACTGTTGCGTGTCATGATCACGGATAAACTGAAGTTATTGCGGGTGGATGTTTATGAGCAGACAAATAACTTCAGTTTATCCGTGATGTTGATGTTTTTTAATGATTTACAGCCCTTTGTATGCAGAAGCTCAAAGCAAACTTCACCACCAGATAGAATATCCAGTCGCGGCCGCTAAGTCAACATTAAGTCAATACATTTACAAAGCTATGACCATCCACCTAATTGTCCTGTCCTGTGAGATTTATCCCCCACCCACAAGTCATCCACGATTACTAGCTGGCGTCATTATGCCGCGTCAATTTGTCACCTTGTGTGGCATGTGTCGCGCGGCGTATTGTTCCGCGGCGACAACTCGGACGCGCATTGTTAGTGGCGCCATCTGCTGGTGGGCAAGGAATGCTAATGTGTTGTTGAATATGGTTGTGGATGTGTGTATTCTGTTATGTTATTTGTGGTCAGGTTTGTGACATGGTTGTTCCAAGTAAATGATTTAGTGACACAATATCACCTCCTGTAATCTGGGAAGGTTGAGCCAGCGCCGAGGTAAAACCTCACCTACATATAATTAGCCAGTTACCTTTAAATAATCAGACACAAATCCGCGCTCCGGGTTGCTACTTAGCAATTCCTGATGAAATAAACCCAATAGAAAAGCGGAGTCTCCTAACACAGGCTTATTTGCTTAAAAGGAGGCTCCGATCACTAGTTGTTAGGATATTTACTTGTAGTAATAATACACCATTTTTCATTTTCAAAAGCAATTTTCGCGCATCTCGTGTTCGTGATTGTCGCTCGATTCGCACTTTCGGTCGTAAAAAGTTGAGCAATTCTCGGCATGTCGATTGGAGCATTTCTCACAGAAAAGCCACGCGACATGCTTTAGTTTACATGTGACATGCAACGGGTCGCACTAGATGTAAATGTGGTCGGGACTAGTCAACACGTACATGACGTCACGTCGACCGTGGGCCTGACGTCAAACATCTGCTGTGTCATTCATTATTGTGTCAATTGTAAGAAAATAATATAAATATTTTTTAATGTGTTCTGAATTAATGGTTGAGTTCACGTAAACCATCTTAGAAGTCGCTGCGATTGCCAGAACAAGGAAGCTTACGTAAAGAAAGCTTCACGCCTCTGCCAAAGTTGTCAGCCAACCACTGCAGCTCCTGCAGCGTCCACTGCTGGGCGGCAGCGGCTCCTCAACCAGTCAACTGTACGAGGTGGGTTTCACTATAGTTGAGGGCAAGAAGAATCAATCGCGACGCAACCGCAATTAAAGCGGCGCCGCTCCTGCAAGCGTGTATTGGCGAGAAGTGGATACCCACATGCCGAGAATAGCTCAACTTGAATTTATGAGGGAAAAGTACGAATCGAACGACAATCATGAATGTGATATGCGCGAAAATTGCCTTCTTGGTTCGAGCGGGTGCTCAGCTGTCGCGCTTGCCACCACAAGACCAACCAGGCAGTCACGAATCATATAGAGTAACCTATTTTCAAAGCCGGTTACATCTTCAGCATGTTTTGCAACACTACATTGTTAGTGAGCCTGCGGCCACGTTACACTGCCATCTGATCCTGAGCTCATTTCCCTAAGTTTCCTAATTCAATCCCCAGCATCTGTAAACTAGTTATTACAAAGCGATTACGCAAAGACCTTCCGACAAGCCCTAACTAAGATTATGCTAATACTGGGCACGATCGGCCGCGAGCTGCGCCCGACGGCCGCAAACTCCGCTTAGCCGCCAACTCGGCCACTGTGACCAACTCGGCCACTGTGACTAACTCGGCAACTGTGATCAACTGCAGCTGCACTTGTAAGTCGACTCATTAACATACTACGATCGCTCGATTTTGGAGTAGTGATGGCTGTTACGAGTATTTACGAGTTTGAGTGAATGTTTGTGCTGACTGACTAAAACAGAATTTCGCTTTTAGCTTTCAGCTGAAGTGGCTATTGTGTCTGTAATTTTGTCCAGAGCTAAGCTAAAAGGTAACTTAAATTATTGAGCATTTTATAATATTTACGTAAAACCATGAAGTAAGTAGACTGAAAGATCACCTTTTTGTACGACTACGAGTAAAAGAAGCGTTTATAGTAAATTATTGATGGCAAACACCTCACTTTTACAAGGAAAAAAAAAACAAGTTAACACAAGATAAAAAAAATAAAACACAACACTGCCAAATACAATCATTTGCTCTTCCCGCGCTCGCTCACAGTAAGACGTGTTACTAGTTACTCCGTAATAATAGTTCTTCTTCTTGTTTAAAGTGCTAAGAATTTATTCAAGAAATTGCTTAAATTAATTAATCTAAATCTATTTCTGTCCGAATTTCATTCCATATCCACATAGTGTAAAAGTAATAACTATTATAAATTACCTTTCTTCTAAAACTACGAAAAATAAGTAAACAAGAAGTGACTCATCGATCGGCAGCGGCGCTCCTATTCGTCGATCGGCGGTGAGTCAGACATCGTACGACACAGTTCAAAGCGTGCCCATATATGGTCACAAAGTACCACTCCGATGCTTGGATCCTAACCCGTGTACTCAGACGTTATAATATGGTCACCTATTTCACAACTCTAACAACAAGCTCGATGGCGTAGTGTGATTGGAGCGGTCGACGGTGAATAGCGTCCTGAGTTCGATTCTGACCCTCTGATAGATTTTTTGTGGTTTGTTTTTATTTTTTATAAATTCATATAATGATGCGTTCACCTCCAACTACAAAAACTGTGACACAATCCTGCTCTGATACGGATATTAACAAATTATGCGAAATCGAGCAAACTTTTGAGTCCAGTGCGCCGCATGTAACTTTAAGAGCAAAACGTCTCATATCCTCTACTAATGACAGTCCGACAAAATATGACTTGGACCTAAGAAATGAGCTTAAAGACATGATGAAAGAGTTTATCTCAAATCAAAATGCCCGGCTACTGACTCTCGAAACTCACATCATGGACCTCAAGAAACTAACTACTAAAATAGAGACCTCAAACTCTGATTTAATGAGCTCCGTAAACAATGTGTCAGACCAATTATTTTCTCTTGAGTCAAAAATCACAGGGCTGGAGAAGGAGCGCGCCGAAATGTCTTCCCAGCTATTAAATCTAGATTTAAAAATAGACAGTTTGGAACGTAACCTTATTAAAACACATGTTGAAATTAGAAATGTTCCTCTACGCCCACGAGAATCTAAGCAGGATTTATATACCACTATTTCTCAACTGTCCACCACTCTGGGTGTCGACATAATACCTGAAATACGAGATATATCTAGATTTCGTATAGATAAGAAAAAGAATTCATCGGCATTAAGTATTGAATTTACAAACACTCTTATCAAAAGTAAATTCTTGGATTCTGTAAAACAATATATTAAGAATAATCCCACACGAAAACTAGACTCTGGAAGCCTGGGATTTCAGTTAAAGGAACCAATGCCTATATTCATTGCAGAACAACTAACCCCGCAGGCTAGAAAACTGTTTTACTTGGCTAGAAATCATGCTAAGCTGCAAAAATACGAATATTGCTGGATTTCTAATGGCCGTATCCTAATGAAAAGAACACAGGAATCTCCCTACATAGTGATAAAGAATGAAGCTCAATTGCAAAACCTTTCTAATTCACCTGAAGCATGACTACATGTACTACATCATAAACTTGATGAACTCGATTTACGTTTGTGGGTACGCCCGAGTTGTTTAGCTTTTATAATAATGCTTATACAATGTAAAACTTTATTCTTTCTACTTTTAATGCATGCTAATAACATTTTAATTATAGTTATAAAACCTCTGCTGTACAAGTTCACTCACACGTACATCACTCACCTCTCCACACTCACACTACAAATATACAAACTATTTCCCTCCACATTTCATAACACGTCACCGCACCCCTTCACCAAGCCAATAACCACGCTTTTTTGTTCAAATGCCCGAAACATCGCTCGGACTGTGTCATATTACCTAATATGTTACTCTTAAATAATAAAATTCGATAACATAGGCTCCTTAAATGATAATTTGGATAACTTTTCTGTATCTAACTTTTACCAATGCACCCCAGAAGAATGTTTACCAATTATTAAAAACCCTTCTCCTTACCTCAAAATCTTATCGCAAAATATAAGATCTATTAATCGGAACTACCTTAGTTTTGAAACCCTTCTTACCCGTCTCTCTTTTGACTGTGATATAGCCGTACTCTCCGAATGTTGGCTTCCCTGCTTATCTAACTCCAACTTACCACGACTCCAAAACTTCTCTTGCCACCACACCACAAAACATCAGAATCAAAGTGATGGTGTGGTTGTCTACATAAATTCAAAACTGGATTACAAAGTGTATCAACCAGAATTTCATGGGTCTGCCTCTGGTTTAATTATTGAACTAAAGTCAGATGCAGCAATCGTTTGCATTTACAGATCTCCCTCAAATGAGGACATAGACATCTTTCTCAGGTCGCTTAACGAAATTTTACCTTCCCTAACCAAATTTACTACAGTTGTCATCACAGGTGATATAAACATAAACATAGATAGCTCAAATTCTCCTTTAGAAAATCGCTCTCATGACTATCTTAACTGTCTCGCATTCCATGGATTTTTACCGACACATTGTCTACCAACAAGAGGAGACAATTGTCTTGATCACACTGTTCTTCGAACTAGACTACCGTCTTCCACCTTCATTTTTGATTCAACCGTAAGCGATCACTGCTCAACTCTTCTTTGCATAAATTCAAAGCCTTGCCATAGCTTACACATGACCACAATTTCAAAGATCGACTATGCTGCCCTGGATCGGGCTATGGAAAGTACAGACTTTTCACATATATTATCCATGACTGATCCTAACGCAGCAACAAATTCCTTAGTACAAACCCTTTCCCTGAAAATTACCATGAACACAAAAACCAAGGATATTCCAAAGCGTAATAGGATCCTAAAGCCCTGGATAACCCCTGGGCTTCTGAGGTGCATGAGAAACAGGGATGCTCTGCATAAAAAGCAAAAACATTCTCCTGACAACGAACTGATTAAAACTACCTACGTAAGATACAGAAATTTCTGCAACAAAATCCTCAAAAAAGTTAAGAGACAGTTCGACTCTGAAGAATTGACCAAAGCTGGACAAAACACCAAACTTTTATGGCACACAATTAAGCGTATCACGAACACTAACATTACTACTCACATTCCCACAGAATTATTTTCCTCTTCCACATCCCCTCAACAATCTGTTAATGATGTTAATGCTTACTTTGCTAATATTGGTAAGAATCTTGCTGATTGTATTACAAAAACCCAACCCGCATCTCGCCTTTTGGGTCCACACAGGTGCTCTGGAGACACAAGTAGCCGTAACTCTTTCGCTATGTTAGGAACAACCCCCGATGAGATAAATTCCGTTATAAAGTCTCTCAAACCCAATGCTGCAATAGGACACGACGGCATCTCCACGACATTTTTGAATAGGTACTGCATGCTTCTGTCACCCATTTTATGCCACATTTTTAACCTCTGCTTTGACTCCGGTACTTTTCCTTCCTGCTTCAAGTTTTCTATCATTCATCCAATATTCAAGGGGGGTGACCGATGTACTATAAATAACTATCGCCCTATCGCGGTTCTATCTGCCCTATCTAAGCTCATGGAAAGACTTATCAACAAAAGACTCATCAATTACCTTGAGACTAATAACCTGCTCTCAACCAACCAGTACGGTTTTAGGAAAAATAAATCGACTTCTGATGCAGCCTTAAAATTGATAACCGGTATTGTTGATAAACTCAATCACCGCAAAAAATGTCTCACTGTATTTATTGATCTTGCTAAGGCTTTCGATACCGTTCCTCTCTCTTGCTTATTATCCAAACTTGAACGTTTAGGTGTCAGAGATTTACAACTTCAACTCTTTCGTTCTTATCTCTCAGGCCGCTCGCAGAGGGTCAAAATCGATAAATATTTAAGTGATGAACTGCCTATTGCCTACGGTGTACCGCAAGGTAGTGTCTTAGGTCCCACCTTGTTTCTGGTCTTTATCAATGATCTCTGTAATCTGCAATTAAATTCCGGAAACATCGTTTCTTTTGCCGATGACACTGCCATCACCTTCTCCGATAACTCGTGGTCTAGTCTCCAAGCTACCGCTCAGAAAGGATTTGATGTCGTACGTAGCTGGCTGATGTCTCACTCACTCACCTTAAATACATCTAAAACAAAACTCATTACTTTCTCTCTCAAAATCACATCACAACCTTCGACTCCCGTTACTTTGCAAGCTCACACTTGTCAATTAAACACACCAAACTGTAACTGTCCACTAATTACATCTACTGATACAATTAAATACCTTGGTATCACTCTAGACAAACACCTCAGCTTTAAAGCACATACTACTCTTCTGACTGGCCGCGTCCGCAAACTGATTTATTTTTTTAAAACTCTTAGGCATATTGCCAACGTACATGTTATACGGTCTGTATATTTTGCAATGTGCCAGTCTGTAATCTCTTACTGCATTACAAGTTGGGGTGGTGCTGCTAAATCAATTCTCAAGCCTCTTGAGGTAGCGCAGCGAGCAGTCCTGAAGGTAGCCACTTTTCGTCCGTTACTTTATCCGACCTTTGACCTCTACCAGAAATGCGAGGTCCTTACCGTTCGACAAATGTTCATACTCAGCTCGATTTTACAACAGCACACTAACACTCCAATAGCACGTCGGCCGACCATACCCAGAAGAAGAAACAGGGTATGTACTGTACCTCATCCATACTTTACATTTACAAAAAGATTCTTTTTTTATCAAGGACCCTTTTTATATAATAGAATAAACGCAATCATTCCACTGCAAACATGTTGTAAGCTAGCATGCAAAAAGCTGATTACTGAATATCTTTCTACCAAAAATTATGATGATACCGAATCCCTTCTTACAACAATGAAGTAAATCATAACACACACACACACTCACAACTCACACAGACACGCACGTGCACACATTCACACACACGCGCGCGCACCACACATTCTTGTACTTGTCTTTTGATTATTATTATTATTATTATTATTATTTTTTTAATTTAATTTGTTTAAATTTTGTTAATAATTATGTAACAGTTTAAGCAATACTTTTGTCCTATTTTCGGGAAATGAGGGCTGTTTGTCCTTAATACAGGCTACTTAGTAACCTAGCTAGGACATCAGATCGTAAATTTGTATTGTTACCTACTCATCTCAGATGTAAACTATTCCGAAGTTGTCAACCCACTTGTAACAGACTGTACCACTTTTTATGAAATAAATTATTATTATTATTATTATTATAAATACAGCGCTAAAATACTCCAACAGAATTCTAGATCTGCAGAATCTCGAGTTACCTGTCTAATAAACGTTGCATAGCAGTTTAGCTAATACATTTCCTACAAACTAGCAATGAAACAACAATCAGACCTACTCGTATTATGCAATGTAATCTCACTACAACGCGATGCATTGCTTATGTAATGCATTGTAGATCTTGTTCATTCTGTAAACTTGCATGTTTAAGCGTGTTTACTAGTCAAACACGGTAAATTAATAAAGAAAAGGGCTAGACTAAAATAGATTAAATGATAAATGATAAACTATTTTTATTTCTGTAAGTAGGTTTATACAAACACGTCAATCATGTTTTTTTTTTTTTAACTAAATGAGGTCGGCGTTTCCTATCTGACTACTCTGAGAAGAAAGGTCGAAACAAACTCAGAGATCACATTAGAGATTTTGATTAAAAAGAAATACCAATAACCCACTTAGAATAGATTACAATTATTGCAGGTTTAATAAAATGGCTTCGCAATCCTAACTAATATTATGAATGAGATTATGTAATCTTTTCTAAATTTTAGAGAAATTTGTGTAGCGAGTATTTCAAATTGGGTTTTCGAAATTATTTCAAAGATTCGGGAATTGTGAAATAACATTACGCTTTTACTCTTCAAAGGGGTCGCCAGAGGTGTATAATATACTTAGTAGTTACACCCGAGTTCCACCAGCTATGCTCCTAAGTAAGCTCACTCCATCGTCCACTTTGTCTCTGTCGCCTCCGACCTAGACTAGAATCAAGAGCACACCCATCACAAAAAAAAACAGTATTTGTTACTGATCCATAGAGTACGTAAGAAAATTATTGCAGGTTGATTTGACACAGGATACGATTATGATTTCCACACCACCATTCTCCTGCCCTTGTCCCAATTTATTTGTGGTCGGCGCAACATGTCTGTTTCTTCCATACTTCTCTATCAGTCGTCATCACGGTAGTCACTCCCTTTCTAACCATTTACGATTTCCACGTAACGTACACAAGTACATACTATTTAAAGTAAGAGTTACTGGTTTCAGAAACTGTTAATTCAATCTGTAGGCAGGTTTTTATCTATAAACGCTCTAAAATGTATGCAATAACTCGGTTATTTTTAGAAAAACTTTAAAGACGTCATAAAACGGCCCCTATCTACATATGCAAAGTCAACGTATTTACAATTCTATCGAAGTACAGAAAAACGTCTCACTTTGCCCAAATCCCTGATGTCGTTAACTACACTCAGCGTGTTTCCTCCGTGATGTTCAGGAACATTCGCGATGTTCTTGTTTTGGGACATTTGCATATATCTGGAATCAACATTGGTCGTGTTTCATGTTAAATATCGAACGAAATGTTCTCATTTTAGAAAATACTCGTAAACTCTTGGATTTTGAATCGACATTGAACACTGTTGAGTATCAATGTAATGTGATAGATGAAGTGTAGAATTTCAACATTTCACCTGATATGTGAGATCGAAGTGCGAGCCTGTTGTTCTGATAGCACACGAGTGAGTTGCTGTCTAGGTTGGTCGATGAAAATAACTTACCATAAATTAACATAATCTCTTCTTTTAATTGCATGCCACCAATATTATAGGAAAAAACACAACTCATTTAAAAACTGAGAGCTTTCATATTATAATATTGATACTGAAAATATTTACCTTACATTTCAGCGTTACAATGTGAATGGTATCAGAATTATCCTGACAGTATCCAATTGATACAATAATAAAAGTGACAATCGCAAATTCTTTAATCAACTGGTTCGTTGAACATTGTCCGATGGAAATACAAAATACGATTCATTTATCATTCGACAATAAGCCCCTATCATCGAGAAACTTTAAAACGATATTACGTACACTTCGATAAAATATACCAGAATTTGATACATGCACAAGCATACACATCAACTCTTATCTTTCATACAATAAAGGTCTAATTCGCTTGCCTTTTGTTACGATATTCGCAAAATATTAATTGGGGTTAGTAAAATGGATATTCAGAGCAAAATTCGTCCGGATCGGAGCGTACATAACCGGTTTTGGTCGGATAAATCCGGTTCGATGTGTCGGATAAGCTGTATACACGGGGGCTATAAATATTGGGGACGCTGCGAATGTGTGGTGTGTTTACATGGGATGGGAGTAATCGTAATGTGGATGGAAAACACGGACACTGTAAACTGATTATGATCTTGCACCTCACTCTTACATAAGTTGCATGGTTAAGCATACTAAGTTAATTATTTTAAGCTGTAACAATCATTGTGCCAGCTGAATATAGCATATATATGTTTTCCGAGTCATGTTAATAGTTATTGCACAAACATACAAAAATCATTCCATTTATTATAGTAATTATTTGTTTATTAGAAGAAAGTTATAAACATAAAAATATTATTACTCGAGACTGTTTCAACCACAAAATAAAACTGATATATTTTTGTTTTCATTGTATTGTTGAAATTGTGATATACTAACATAGATCTTAAGTACTCACTAACACAATTATGGATGATTTTTGTTGTCTGAAATAAAGTTAATAATAATAAAACCACTAGATTTTGCCCGCGGCTTCGTCCACGTGGAGGTCGGAAACTATCCCCCGAGAGAGACTGCCTAAAATCGCCGTCTAGCAGTACCACCATTTATTCCTTGATACACTCTTGATAACTTTGATAGTTTAATTTAGTGCTTCGATTACACTTTTGAAGGACATCGTACATTTATTCCAAACCAACAGTTTACATTGCTGTAACATGTATCCCCGCTCGCTGTTTTACTAATGTTACAAACTGGCATTTCCTCATGAGGTAAGTTTAATGGCTGTTCATGTACCGATTGTGTCGTAAGGCCACCATTTAACAACCAATTCTTCTAGCTTTTCCTTCACTTTTCTTATAGCATTATCTACTTTTATAATTTAATACCTACTCGCTTGAGTATAAAGTATAGTATTTCTTTCTTATTGCCTACTTAAATTAGCCTTCTAGTATATGCCAACCTCTTTCTGCAAGGTGAAGGCTTGCAATTGTGACTTAATAAATAAGAAGCTAATGCCTGTTTGAAACAGCGGTTCCAGGAGTTTGTATGCGGCTGAAGATCTGCGCAGCTGGCTGGCTAAACTAGATTCCTACCCAGCGTCATTGCTCCGCTGACTGACTCCGGGGCCACCACCGACGTCACCGTTCATCACCAAGCAGGAGAGTGCGGTATTGACGGCCTCCTACGTAGTCCGACCTTTAGACCGGGTTATAACGAAATTATCTAAAAAGAATACGAGGGTTTCGTATTCTTTTTAGATAATTCCGACCACTCGTATTTTTCTTAAATTGTAACTAAAGATTTTATTAATATACTTTTGTTTCTATTAATTTTGTGATTGTTTCATTTTTATAACTAATATAAAAACGAACGTGACAGTAGCTACTCCAGAGGGGGATACTACAACATCAACTCCTTCATCTTTGAGGTAGAATCGGATTTAAAAGAAATGTTTATCAGTAGCTCCTAGGGCATCCAAAAAAACAAAAACAAAAGACAAACCGCCTTCACCGCTTACGATATTTTGCACAATATTGCGAAAAATTAAATATATATCAGGATTTTATGGTTCTAAATATCTAACATTATCAGCATCAATTTGAATTTCTGAAGTAATGAAATTCCCCCACGAACATCCAACAACACTGGGCACTCGTAGACTAAAGAGCTGGAAGAGCTTACTTTGTTGTTCTCAGGTCATCCAAGACCAAGAATCAAAGTTGGGGGAAAAACATCACCCGCTACTGCTCAACTTCGTCCAGCCCCAGGAGCACCTGCCACCCGGATGCGACCATATGGAAAGCAGTCAATCGACTGCGGACCCAAGTAGCCTGCTACAAGCACAATCTAGCGAAATGGGGGATTACTGACCCACCCCACACCCAGTGCGAGTGCGGGGCTCGTGGCTAAACCATGTTCCATATGTTGGCGTGTCCAAAGCGCCCGTATACCTGCTCTTCTGAGGACTTAAAAACGCTACTGATGCCGCGATTGGCGTGGCCAGCTACTGGGCCCAACTCATCTACCACAACAATATTTTAACCTTTGCCACGCGAAAGTAGAAGATCAATTTGATATATTCTAGCACCGCCTCTGACCACGTATGTGTACGTGTCAGCCAAGTTACTGTGTGACTTTAAATTGTAATTAAGTACTTTTGACCGAGTCCCCGATGTTAATGAAACTCGCGATATGGACTATGACAATATTTTCAATCCCTAAAATCTCACTTGACGTATATTACTGTAAGTGAACTTTAAAATCATCCCCTATTTTACCCCCTTAAGGAGTGATTTTACAAAAACGCTAAAACATGTAACTTCTTAAGTAATTACCAAAAGCTTAATTTTGTATTTTCAAATCCCTAAATTCAGAAATCATGGGTTTCCCATAGAAAATTTCATACCCTATATCACCCCTGTATGATTAATTTTAAGACAAAAATGTAGTCTATGTCCGTTCCTGGGATGCCATCTATCTCATTGCCAAATTTTATCGAAATCCGTCCTGTGGTTTAGGCGTGAAAAGGTAACATGTAGACAGACGGACAGATTATGGATACTTTAAACAATATACTGAGAACAATAAATACAACACACGAGCTCACACCGTAAGTTTGCGGTTTCACGCAATTTTACGCGATTTTTGGTGAAATACGTTGTATCGCAGCACTCTTACGCGACCGGTTTATTAGGAGCGTAAAATTGGGCAGATGTGGCGCGTAAACATGTGACGATTGCGTTATGATGTTTAAATTTCTAACATTTTATTATTTTTTCTGATGGGTTGTTGTTTAATATTTTATGGATTGGAGATAACATTGTTATTAGGGGTTATTATTGAACCTTGGCCAACTTTAGGAAGCAGTGAGGCGTGTGCTATAAACGATAAATGATTTTATTTCTGTAAGTAGGTTCAATCATATTTTTTTTTAAACTAGATGAGGTCGGCGTTTCCTATCTGACTGCTCTGAGAAGAAAGGCTGAAACAAACTCTGAGGTCAGTCTTAGTATCTGAGTCTCTTATAAAGTCCAGAAATAATATTGGTCCGATCATGTGAAGACCATGTAGATTGGTGTCTGAAATGGTCTTTTGAGGAAAGAACCACACGCTGACACAATGCTGACAAGGAAGCCATACTTTTTATTGTTTTTTTTTTTCAGGCCTTAAGTCAGTTCAGGTAGTAAGTTCAGGTAGTAAGTTCAGGTAGTAAGTTCAGGTAGTAAGTTCAGGTAGTAAGTTCAGGTAGTAAGTTCAGGTAGTAAGTTCAGGTAGTAAGTTCAGGTAGTAAGTTCAGGTAGTAAGTTCAGGTAGTAAGTTCAGGTAGTAAGTTCAGGTAGTAAGTTCAGGTAGTAAGTTCAGGTAGTAAGTTCAGGTAGTAAGTTCAGGTAGTAAGTTCAGGTAGTAAGGCCTAATATAGTTGTCTGGTCCACTTTTAGTTGGTCTTAAATGCTTTTCCCAACACATAACACTTCGCCTGCATTCCCCGAGGGGTTAGGCAGAGCTGTACCTAACAGTACACACACAAAAGATTTCATGCCTTTCTCTTTCTTTAGCTCAAAATATTATCCCGTCCAAGCTAATAAGATAGATTCCCCACATCTATCTTTGAGGACCCGTATCTTAAAGTGACAACACATCTCTTTCCACTGATCCGACTTTAAAACCGCCGAACAAAGGACGCTTACGTAGGCGCTTACAAATTGCCGGCAATGAATCCCGGGACGCTTCGCGGCAGAATTGCTTTTCAGAACATTTTAGCTGCCCGGATGAATGGAACGGTTTTTAGTAGAAATGCTTTGCACGGCATTTTAGCTGCCCAGATATCGAACTGTTTGCGTCTCAATTCGGATTTTGACGTTTTTCCCGAAAATTTATCGGTTATTGGATAGTGTGGAAATGAGCTAGATTGATAGTGTGAATCTTGAATCCGAAGATATCTTTATGGTGAAAGGAAGAGGCGTCTGCAGGAAACGAACGTTATGTTATTCTGCACTTACAAGTTATATCGTGTCTTGGTATGTTGGCTTTTAGATTTCAACAACCGGTTTTTCGTAGTAGAATTTCTTAATTAACATTCCATCGTGGTTAGTCGCAATAACTTGTGCAATGGTGTACAGAAACCAAATAGACAGATATATTATGACAGAATTTGCACACAAGCGTTTATCTCAACGTATGAAAATCTCATTTTTAGTTTCTGCCTGCCCCCATGGGAAGAAGGCGTGAGTTTGTGTATTTACGAGACTGCTACGTCGTACTACGAAACTGCTACGTCGTACTACGACATTGCTATGTCGTACTACGAGACTGCTACTCCGTACTACGAAACTGCTACATCGTACTACGACACTGCTACGTCGTACTACGAGACTGCTACGTCGTGCTACAAGACTGTTACGTCGTGCTACGGATTCCTGTACTACGGATTACAGTGGTATTTTTCTTTAAGTTTATTGTAACAAGCTAGAACTTACCGTGCCAGACATCGACTCCTCATGCCCATTTAGATTTTGGCAACTCGAAAGAAGAAGAATTTCTTTATGTTCCACAGTATGGAAGGCGAGTGTTGTTCCTTCAGAAAATCCAAACAAAACACGATCCAACATGGAACGAACAATCTTAACAAAGTTAAGACAAAAACAAAGGACATTGGATCAGTTTCCTCGCAACCCTAATTCTATTGTAGTCGGTTTGAGTTTCAATCAGCGCCGATTGGAGCGATGCGATTGGCTACTATTGGTTACCACTGGACGCGATTGGACGCAATTCAATCGTCGCGGGAATTGGATTGGTTGAACTGCACGCTAGAGTTAATTTCGTCACGTCTTGAGACTGTTTTAGACAGCTTTTTAATGTTGGTGTTGTGTGATTACAGATTTAGAGTCGTGAATAGAACACTCTCTGCATTATGAAACGTTGGTCAAATCTCTGACGGAAAGATAGACAAAAAGGTTTATTCTGTCACAGAAACACGTGCAAATAAAAAGACAAGTTAGCTTGAATACCTACTTTGTACGTAAAAAACAAAACAATTTAAAAAAGTAAACTGGTAGTTGATTATCTGTTAAATTTTAACTAAACATTTGCTTAGTTGTCAACCCTATAGCTAATAATTCGCCACAGATCAAATTAAATGGGTGTTTAACTAACGAAGTAAGTTTTCTTTTGTTTGTTGTAAATTTTGGATATTGTGTATTGCTTATAGACTATAAGCACGCAATAGCCAAAGTTAAAATAATCTGATGTGTCGGACACAGTAATAACTTAATTAGCTAGATATTTTACAGTTTTTATAAATGAAAAGCATTTGTTCCAGTATCGTTTGCAGTTGATTATTAACATCAGAGCCAACACTAACAGCCGTTAGTTTCCTAGCTGCACCGCTTTGACCCAATTCCCTTAAACACAACTGCATTGCGACTTAACGGTCAAAACAAAACGAGCAACACTATAGTAAAACATTTAAATTCCCTTGTTGCGAACATTGTTTAAAAGTAGTCTAAGCGTCTAGCCCCACACTACAGAGCGGATAACGGGGACTTTGGGGCTAAACAAATCGCGTGCGGTCGAAAACTCGCTGAACAAAAAAGTTGTGATCCGCCCCGCTCGCTGCTTTCAATCGAAAACTTTCCGCGCGGAATTTTTAAGGATTCCTTGAAAAGGTCCGAGGTATTTCCCGGTAATGTCAGGTATTTTTAAGTAAGATTACTTGCGTTGTTTGAAGTGTTTCAGGTGTTATAATCCGTTACTGTTGTTTTTAGAAAAGGGATGATTGTTCGATGTTTATGGAAAGTGGCAGTTATTTTGTTAATTTTTATGGCTTGCGCTTACTTGAGTGTTGTTTATTTTAATTTTAATATTTTATTTTATTTTTATTTTATTGTGTTTGGGTGGCTTACAGCTAACAATACAAAAATTTGTAGTGAGGCAATCAACGAAAAGCCATTTACAAGCCTCCACACATATACTTTAAACGACATATACCGTAAGTTGGGGTGATTTTGCGCCTGCCAGTAATACTTTGCTCCAAATCCGTACAAGTCTAAAAATAAAATTTAAAAAAAAGTTTACAACTCTATGGTTTTATTGATGTCTGAACGCAATCATAAGATGTCAATGTTCTGTCATGGAAGTTGACAGGTCGCCATAGTTGCTATTAATAATAATAATAATAATAATAATAAATCATTTATTTTCAGGTAACAAAGACCCATAGATAAATACCTTAACCTAACTACACATATAATAAGAATTGTGTTAGTAAATAAAACTTAAAACTATGTTAGTGTCACTTGGTTGCACTAAGTCTTTGTGCGTTCCGGTGGCACTTGTCCACGAAAGCGGCGGAATACGACATCCTGAGGCCAAAAGCTTTCTTCCATCACCTGAGGCAGGTAGCATGTTGGTATGCGCACCACAAACGCCTTAAAGTTGACGTTGCGATGCGACTCCAGCAGCTGCACTCTCCTATTACCTGTGCTAGGTTTGCTAGGTGTGCTGTGTTAGGTTTATTAAAACCTAACCCAAAATTAAAACAATGGATTTAATTTTGGGTTAGGTTTTAATAAACCTAACCTTGATTTTACCAAACTTTTTTTTTTTGTAAACTTTCTACTTTCACGTTGGGACTCCTTGCACAGGTAATAGCAACAATGGCGACCTGTCAACTTCCATGACAGAACATTGACATCTTATGATTGCGTTCAGACATCAATAAAACCATAGAGTTGTAAACTTTTTTTTAAATTTTATTTTTAAACTTGTACGGATTTGGAGCAAAGTATTACTGGCAGGCGCAAAATCACCCCAACTTACGGTACTTTAAAAGAATCGTGAAAGCTTGTGTCATCCTTGTAATGCTAACTGAGAAAGACTTTGAGGTGCAAATCTGCATTGGTTTACTAATAACAGTGAGTTCGTTTTTTGAATTTTATACCTATATAATTGCTCTACTGAATAATTGTTGCAACTCTTATCAACACTGTAAATAACTCATCGTTTGTTAGCATAGTCACTATGATAGAATAAACATGAATGTATGCGTGTCCCGTACAGTCCGTAATAAGTTTTCATTAGACAGCTTTTAGATACAGGATGCTTTTCACCAGACATACCATACAAATTATGTTTTTATCAGAAACTAGCTTTTGTCCGCGGCTTCGCCCGCGTGGATGTTGGAAATTATCCCACGAGGACGTACAACCGTGATTGTGTAATTTCATCCAAAACCGTTCAGTCGTTTTCGCCTATCCAGAACGTACATTCAGACCAACAGACAAATATATATATAAAAACTATATTTTCGGTATCAGCCTCGCTCCCACACCTCGTAGCAAATTACTTTTTTTCGATGTATACGTACAGTTTTGATGTGGTTACTATTTGTATGTATAGATAGATTATCTTATATGTATATACATACAAGGTATATTTCATTTAAATTGTTTATAAAGAACATGATGCTAAAATATGGCGGTGTGTTAAAACGTCTATAAATTAATTGAAATAACAGGAGAGCACAGGAGGTGGACAACAAAAGGCTTTTAACGGACTCTCGGACAGTATCAAAGTGGATCGTAATATAGGAACATGAATGTGTAATGAGGATTGAGAATCATGTGCGAGTATATCATATATAAAGGTCAGTAAGCTACATGTAAAGGTCCTGTATTCTAACAACCGACCAACTTTTGTTAGTCGTTAAGGTTGATGTTGCTTTGTCAATACCAAGTATCGTTGTAATAGCTTATATCATATTAAACCTGGTATTTACGAGTAATACTCGTATTCTGTGATAGCATAAACTGTGACTTCTGATTCAAAACCTAATTTCCTTTCGGATCTAACATAACCGTACTAGTTTCAATAGCACAGGTGTTCTGGTAACGACATGCCATTATTCTCCATTATCCTTCCTCCAAGAAATTGAAGAAACTTGAATAATAGAACATTATTCAAGTGCAGGAACTGTTTCATTCTGAATCCCTCCATAATTCAATCGAAACTGTAAAACTATTAAATCCTACTGGACGGAACACATGTGGGCTCCGTTCGGCTTAGCTCGGGTTCGCTCGGCTCCGTTCGGCTTAGCTCGGGTTCGCTCGGCTCCGCTCGGCTTAGCCGCGTGGTTGCCCATGCTGGCACACGGCCTCACACGATGCTCGCTCGTGAGAAGGCTCAGCCGGATCGTCACTATCGCCGCCTCGCAGACGGCGCGCTGAATCATGAAGAATTGAAAATGTAAGGCTATGATAAGAAAGATGGGGGTGTTTTTTTAGTTTTATATTGAAAAAAAGAAATGCTGTGAAGTTGTTGCATATTGACGGAGTTTTGTGAACGATATTTTAAATAACGTAGAATCGAAATTAGAAAAGCATAATATTATTAAAAAGCTGTGTCATCGCCCGCTGTACCACATTTAGTAAGAAGTCACTAAGAAATGATTGATTCAATCGGATGTTCAGCATCGTCCTTCTGTCTGCTTATCATATTACTAGCTTTAGCTTGCGGCTTCGCCCGCGTGGGTGTCGCAAAATATCCCAAAGGAAATCCTTCCTTGTTCCTTATCTACTTTATAAAGGGAACCTCTGTGCAGAATTTCAGCTTTCGGCTTTTTAGGTTGAAGGGTTTGGACTGGGCGTTGACTAGTCAGTCAGTCAGTCAGTCAGTCAGTCAGGGCATTTTATTTATGTAGATTACAATTCAGTTAGTCTTTTCATAATTCAGTGCTATCGAATAGGTATCATGTAAACTATGCTAATCAGATAAGTTGATGTAAGTTTAAACAACTTCTAAAGCTTAAAACAAATGAAATCCGCAGAAAAGCCACGGGTTTCATACGAAACAAAGTTTCCAAAACGACGTCATCACCATTACACCTGCACTACAGCACTACAGCACTAAGGCGGAGGACATCGTGGAGTACGTGCGCCAGAAGACAAGGTACATGCCTAGGGTGCAGTTACTGGAGTCGCGCCGCAACGTCAATTTCAAGGCGTTCGTGGTGCGAGTACCGAATTGTTACCTGCCCGTCGTCATGGAAGAAGATTTCTGGCCGCAGGACGTGGTGTTCCGTCGCTTCCGCGGACAAGTGCCACAGGACAGCTCAAGGACAAGCTAGTGCAGTGAAGTGCTACTAACATAATTTTAAGCTATATTGATTAACACAAGTTTTGTTTTATACTTTATATATTATATGTTAGTTTGTAAGGTATGTATCTATGGGCCATTGTAGCCTGATAATAAATGTTTTATTATTATTATTATTATTATTACCTAGAATCTGTTATCCCAGTGTTAGCACTTTCACCTAAACTATTGACGTTCCAAGTGTTCAATTGCAGGTACACATAGTAAAACTCCCAAGAGCCCTGTAAATAGAGGTCAACCACTAATTAGCATGCCTCATAAACAATCGGGACCACTTGGACCCACAACTTTAGGGCCCAAACTCTACCCTTGTGTCGAGGGTTTGAAATTTTCAAAGTTGGGAAGAATTTTTATTGCTTTTTCGGGGTCAATGTCGGTTTTAAATAGGAGTTGATTTTCGCTTTCGGTAGCTGTCTGTCTGTGGGTGTAGTATGTTTGGGCTCTATTTTTAGGAAATAAACAATGGTTGTTTTTTTCCAGCAAAATCCTGATGAATATCCATTTCTATTTTTTTCTGCAATCCAATTTAGGCGATACCGGTATCCTAAATGAAAAATTCAGAATTTTGGGCTTTCCGACTAAACTAACCGTAACCTAAACTTCCAACAACATCGATGTTTTTACCTTCTTTTTTCATCAACCACCAATACCTAATACAATACAAGCAAATATTTACTATTGTTAATTTAAAGGATCATAAATAAATAGTCAAATGAAAAAAAAGCAAATCTTTGCTTAAAAGGTGACTCCCAGCTTAACAATGTAATTTAAATAAGTTGATGTTTTTTTTTTTTTTACAAGGTACGTAAAGTTTCAATGTGTAAAAATGGCCATCTATAGGTACGAGAGTTGCTCATAGCGAGCTTAATTTTTCTTCAAATCCTTGATTCAAATGATGTTATTTCCACTTCAATTATTATCAATTATATCATCATCTTCCTGCCCTTATCCCATGTTACTTGGGGTCGGCGCAACACGTTTTCTTCTTCCATTCTCCCCTGTCAACCGTTACGCTATCATTCACTCCCTTCTCTTTCACATCATTCCTCACACAATCCATTCATCTTTTCTTCGGCCTTCCTCTCCCTCTCGATCCATCCACATGTATATTAATCACTTTTTTAGTCACATGCGTTTCGTCCCTTCTCATCACATGCCCATACCAAGCCAAACGATTGCAAGAGTAAGAAGTTAAAGTGATTTTAGAATTACTAGTACTAAAAGAAAATGCCATAAAATGTTCGAATTTGTAGCTGAAGCTGAACTTTATGTGTTGGTTTTTAAATTGTTTTTCCAAAAACACATATTTATTTACATGTTTCGTAAGTTACGTCCGGGACTCGAACATTCCCGTGCTAGTCCCGGGACATGTCTGCAAGTGTTTAATACACCGCCGACAGTTTATAAACATAGAATAATAATTGCTCCGCGCACCGGGATTAGACGCCGAGATTCTGTTACATAAACCCGGACTCCGGGATATAGCGATGTTGTTGTTGTGTGGCAAGTAATTAATTTTCAATTTACTTGCTAATCTGCGAAGTTTTATAATAATACGAAGCGGATATATAAAACGTAGCAGGTGATTTCGTGAATAATTTTGGAGATACCTTTATGCACATATGTACATATTATCTAAGAATAATAATTTGAATTTGAGTCATTTGGCGTTATTTGTTGGAGTAGGCTACATGGAAAACAATGGGAACTTGATGATACAAAGAAAGAAAGAAATTAAATACGTTTATTTGCGATAAACATGACGCAAAGAAATATAACAATAAAATAAAATAATAAAAGAACAAGTTTGGGGAAAATATGCGTCACATTCACGCAAAATGATCTGTTTTACTTTTAACAACTTTTGCATGCTATACACATATATTTACTCGTATTTTGTACAATAATAAATTGTAGGTTCAACACACTGCACTGTGTGAGCAAATAAATGATTATCTTGTGATATCTTAAAAAATGTGGTGAATCAAATACAGTGTTTATGTGAGTATTGTTAAAACATTCATTGGTTTTAGTTTTAGGTTGTGTGAACTTATTGTGTGTTGGGTATAGCGAAGTTCATAAACTGGACAAAATCAAAAATTACATTGCTATGAAGCAAGGTTCTAAAGCCTAGATCTGTTGTAATGCTTTCGTTAAGAATAAGTTAACTGTAAGTATGCCGCCAACACTATACTTACCTACATAAGTATGCCATGAACATAGTGTTACTTACCTACATCATTATTTCAAGTAGATACCGATCAGTTCAATAAAAAATACTCAAATAAAGTTAGCATGGACAAGCATCAATGTGTCCGGAATTTATGATCGGATTTATCGCCACCATTATATGTGGCGTGTTACAAACTTGTAAGAAATAGTTCGTCGGATCAACGCCAGGCTTTTCTTGGAGGGAGAGGTCACATTTATGAGTTTAGTCGTTGAGGGCTTTGTGTGAGTTCAATAGATGATATCGTAAGATAAGTGAATGACCTTCTGAAATATATGTATAATACTGGATAAACATCTTATCCTAAATTAACTAACAAACTATTAAAACATAATAGTGAGATCATCCGACGAGCTCATAATACCGTCGGCGTTCCGACTGTATTAGAACCCAATGGCTTGGCACGCGACGATGGCAAGAGACCGGACGGCATGTCTTTATTTCCATGGAAGGTGGGTAGGCCTTTAGTGTGGGATGCAACGTGTGTCGATACTCTTGCGCCTTCCCATCTTCCTGGCACAGCGTGCTGTGCTGGCGCTGCTGCTGCGGCTGCGGCTGCGGAAAACCTTAAGCAGCGAAAGTATAATCACCTTATCAGTAATTATATTTTCGAGCCGTTTGGGGTTGAAACCATCAGGCCGTGGAGTCCGAGTGCTCATGGTTTGTTCAACGAAATCTTCAAAGGGCTGGTCGATACTTCCCGTGACCCAAGGGCTGGCTTTTACCTTGGCCAGAGACTAAGCATTGCCGTACAACGTGGCAATGCCACCAGTCTCTTGGGTACATTACCAGTCGACAGCGATGCGGAGGAATTTTGCGACGCCATGTTTTAATTTGTAAATAGCGTGTTAGTAGTTCTGTTTGCAAACAACAATTGTTATATTGGGTGGTCAGAATTAGAAAATATTGATATTATTCAGTTGCGTAGGTTACTGTTGTATTTGACATTAATTTAGATGGGAAATGGCCATGATGTGCAGCCCATAAACGGCGATTACAAAACCACAAATGGGCCTCCAATGATTGCTATACAGCATTTAATGGTTAAAGGACCAAAAACGGGTAGGTAGAGTTATACCTCTAATCCAGAATAGGGGTGAAACGTAGATGTACCATGTACCGTATACGAAACAACATTAACTATACATTATTTAGAAATAACAATACACCAAACAACATAAATTCCTAAAACGAAAGGTTCAATGTATACGTAATCCTCACACAACAAAGATGGCTTCCAACACCATCAAGCAGTAAGTAAAAAATATTCGACTACCCGACAAAAAACTCAGAAATATCTCTTTCTAACCGGCGAGCAATTTCTTACTCTAACAATGGGAGGTACCTTATTGTGTTGACGTCACCGCTAATGAAGTGGCTACGGTACTTTTTGGTATTCTTTGGTACTTTTTGTGCGATTCTGATATCTTTGTAGACGTAAATGAAGATTGGAAGTGTGTTCTTTTGACGGTAATAAAGGCTTTGTTGTGATTGTTTTTGAGGTTATTTTGGGAAAGAAGTAATGTGTAACTGTGATCCATTTTTGGCCGCGGTTCTGTTTGACACGTGATATTTTACCTGACAGCGTCAGAAGCAAAGACATTAAATTATTGCTAGTATAATTTTAATCTCTTTGGTCAGAAGGTACAATATACGTAACATAGACAATCACTATTAGATAATCAGAACATGATTTATTAGTCCATTCCCTGATGGAGCTATTTCACAAAAGGCTAAACCAATAAGTGAATGATTTCTTTGGGTGTGTATCTCATTTATCTTGAATACTAAAAGAGGCTAAACTTATAACAAGAAATAAGAAAAATAAAAAGGAAAATATATTTATTTCCTACAACTAACAGCATACTTACAAGAGTCGACCCTTATACACCTTGTTTTAAAACAAATAGCGTAAAAACGCTATCTAATAAGTGATTAGGTTTTATTAGTTTTTTAAAACGCTCATTTAAAGAGGAAATAGAAACAAACGAATAGCTTCGTAAAGCTTCTTACGCAACTGTTTTCAGTGTAAACGTTCATTATGGAACATTTACAGATTATACTGATACTAAGGTTAAACGCTAAAAGGTAAGTTTAAGTATTTGTTATTAAACTTAAAAATGTGTGAGTACTTACAATTTTACTTAAATTTTTGTGGAATACAGGCATTATGTATGTTTTTAATTGTTTGTTATTATTTTTTGACATTTTGGGTTTTTGACAGTCGTCACGGGTCGTCAGAAGTGTGACCCGGTTGTCACACTTTCGGGCTTCTGACGGCTCTTCCCAAATCAAAATCTTTATTTGCTAGAATATGGTACATAAGGTGTTTCAGCATATCCTGCCATAACATGGCGTGCTCATGTGTTTACAATCATGCGATGTCAATTAATCTAACTTACTTTTAAAGGATACTTAGTTTTAAAGGATATTTTTTTAAAGTCTTGCAAACTATTTATTAAATGATTGTAAATAATAATCGACATGCAGTACTCATTTTTCTTAAATAATTTTAGTTTTATTTGTGGCAGCCAAAGTCTATCTTTATGCCGTGTTAGGCTATTTCCAAGGGGCACCGTGTTACCCAGTAACAGGATTATGAAGGACAGATAGGCAGTCGCTCCATGTAAAATACTGGTATTCAGCTGCATTCGGTTAGACTGGAAGCTGAACCGAACATAGTTCAGAAAAGACTAGGTAGATTGATCAATTATTTGACATTTTCTAATTAAGGATAGTATTGGTTCCTTGCGTAAAACGTAATTTTTTTTGTATTTAACATGAGAAGGCCCTTGATCAAACTGGATTAGTAAACTTTGTACTGTACGATCACATTGAAAGGCACATTATGTTTGAACGCATAAATGAATACACAGCTGTTACCTGCAGGTAGGTAATCCATCTTTTTTCAATTTCAACGAAACGAACACGTTTGTATTATACCACGTAATAAATCAATATTATATATAACTTCAAACAGCGCCGCAGGAAACCGTATCAATGCCTCCACCCCTTCTCGTAAATACTCAATGATTCCATATTATTTGCTACATAACGTTATGTACATAAACACTAACGAGCCACGGGCTCTTGAACACCTACTCGAATGGAAACTGAAAAGATATTTTTCAGTAAAATACCTAATTTTATTCGAATACTTATTATTTGGACTGCCTCGTTGGTTTAGTGGTTGCGAGCGCGTCTGCTGAGCATGAGGTCCCGGGTTCGATTCCCACGTCAAGAAAAGTGTGAAAGTGAAAAGTTGCAGCCCGGAGTCTGGATTTCAGCCCGTCTGATGGCAATGAACTCGACCCCCATTATATGAGACTTAAACATAACTAGCGAAATGTACCCGTATTACAGATACACATCTGCCCTCCCTTCGGGCCACACAGGCATGTTCTATAATGTTACTGCCGAGCGCCACTACACATATATACAGAAAGAGATGCAATTAAAGGAATTTATACAAAAAAAACTACTTTGGTGCGGTAATGAGTCTCCTAATTCGAACTGTCTTATTTTTTCTCTTGTATCACTACTTATAAGAGAATTTGTTATATCTATTGACCAGCAATGTGGCTAATAACTAACACGTCAATTACTGAATGGCAATACAATTGACCGTGCTTTATGGCATGCGCTTATTGCTCTTGAGCGTTCCAGAAACTTGCTCCGTGTACACAGAGATTTAAGGAAATACAATGAAATTACTTATAATAATAATAATAATCATTTTATTTCCGGAGAAAATCCATAATTTGTTAGTAAACATTAACATTAATAACTATGTTAGTAAAACATGCTGGTTGGACAAATAATGGACGAGCGGTCAATCTTCCCCGCAATGACTTATGAGTATTCTCATGCTTTCTTCTAGTTCACCGAGCTACGTGGAGCGTGACTCTACTTGCACGGTGCAGTCGGTTATTTGGAACTGCTGGATTATTAGCAGCAGTGAGTGACTAGCCAAGAAAATTGCCAGCAATATTGCCAAAGTTGCCACATCTGCCGGGAATGTTTCCAAACTTCCCGGCAATTTTGGGCAAGACACGTATAAATAGAAAACAACTTTCACTAATATAATTGCTTAGTAGGATAAAATTGCGGTCTGCAGGGTGGTAGTTTTGATGCTTATCTACAATGTCCAATCGAAAATTTTAGTTTTTACATTTATTTTCTTACTGATAAACTAAAGAAAATAAAAAGCTATCCATGCTAGTTCATGAAACCATAACTATTTTAGAGATATCGTAATTATTTTTTATACATATCTGTATGTATAAAAGGGTGAAACCTTGCAAGACGAATTGACCAGCAACAATAAGTTGACGTTTTTAACCGATTTCAAAATGAAGGTTCTTTATTCTATCCGAATGTATGTATATTTATTCGCGACTTTCTCAAAAACTACTGACCTAATTTTGAAAATTCATACGACAGCACGATTTGTATGATTTATATTTATTTCGTTCGGTATCAATACCCTCTCTCTTTTTTTATAAAATTTATAAGTGAAATTCTTAGAAAAACTATGTGGTCAGCTATCAAAGTTTAACTTTATCTTAACATATATGCATGGATAATTAAAAATTAATTATAATGGACAATTAATTAAAAAGGCTTACTAGTAATACGTATAATTACACTATTACATAAAATCCCATGAGCGCATAAACACTGAAAATATATTTTAAGGAAAAGGTATTTGAAAATCCCTATGTAATCTGGCAATTTTGGCAACTTTCCGGCAATATTGCCCAATATTCCCGGCAATATTGGAAACTTTCCTGGTAGGTTTCGGAACCATTCGGCAATTTTCATCCCTAATGGTGATGACAGGGTGCTCGTAAATTGTTGATGGTGCAGTCTAAAAGCAATGGTACTGGCATCTTTTTTTCAAATTGCATTTTAAAATCAATTCAACGGTTTATTTTAAGATTTCCCATTTTGTTTCGTTCCAACTTCACCTTCTGCCCACATTCCTGCCACTCAACACAAACTACGTCACAGCCCCTCGCCATATAAAAACGCATCGGTGACGACGCAGAAAATTTAACGCCCTCTTAAATTATTACTTAAGCGTCGTCAACAAGATTAAATGTATCCTTCATACCTACGTAGCGGAAACTATCAGATTGTTATAATACGGGTCAAAGAGATGAAATGCTTTTTTAAGGCATTTTTAACGTAATTTGTATGATAAATTGTAATTCATGGATAAAAATATCTACTTCATAGAAATGTTAAATTCATTCGTTCCTTCACTGACAGACAACGTACAACCTGAACCCCTGCGCATGCGCATGACATGTTACATAAGAGTACGTTAGATAGTGAAAGTGCAAAATTGCCTTTATAAATGCAATCAATCTGCCTAGCCTAGATACAAATGTAGTTAAAACAAAACACTAATCAATAAACAAATGACTTAATTTTGAAAATAGAATTCCATATTTATTAAATAAAATTCATTTGAATGTAATATAGAATTTATTGCCAGCCGTACATAAATTACTTTTCAAATGACCAGTATTGCAAAACGGCAACTTTATAGGTTTCAATCTGCCTAGTATTTTCCCAACTTTGTTGAAGTCGGCTTCCAGTCTAACCAGATGCAACTGAATAAAATACTGGATTTTACATGGAGCGACTGCCTATCTGACCTCCACAACCCACTTACTGGGTAATACGATACCGCTTGGTAAGACTGGTTGTCAGACTTTCGGGCGTCAATGATACTCGAATGACCGCCGAGACCAACGGCTTAACGTGCTTTCCGAGGCACGGAGGAGTCTCGGTATAAAAGATGGTCACCCATCCACAGATCAACCCCTGGAAGCGTAGCTGAACCTGATGGATTGACCCGTGCGGCTGTTACTTTTTCAAAGTCAAATATTTATTTGCATACTAAGTGTACATTTTGGTGTTGTTTACGAATGCAGGTACTTACAACTTAGCGGCCTTTTCCAGGCATCGCAAACTTGAGGGCTAACTAGCAAACATTTAAACTATAACGACACAATGAAATTCATAATTACCTTCTATCATTATGTAGGATTAAATCTAATTATTTAGGTCATAACATTTTGGCGCATGCACATTCTTATAATTACTTAACTCTAATTGTGTATAATGTCTGTGTGCGAGGCTATGTGTGTCTGTATTATTTAGTTAATCATTCAAGTATGTCTGGTATTTAGGTATTTGTTTATTTAATTATTCGCTATTCAATTATTTAAGTATGTCTGTATTATAATAATATTTGATTAGCTAAATAATGAATTATTTAGCTAATCAAATATTATTATTTTTAATTTTTAAATTATGTAAGTAATTATTTCTGGTTCAAAAATTCTTCAGTTGAGTAGTAGCAGTTTTCCAAAAGAAGTGTTTTCAGTTTACTACTTAGCCACGAGAAAAATGCAAGGTTTTTTTTTAAAATAAATAGATAAATAATTAAATAAATAGGAGAAGAAAGTTTGTATGGAAGTTTGTCATTGTTGGCGCGCAACTTGTCAATGTATACACATATTAGTTTGATTGGGAGCGCACGTGGCAGGAGCCCGACACCGACACGTAGGACCGACCTGGGGCCGTATTATGAACATTGAACGCCATCATTTTTCCAGTGCCAGAGAGAGACGGAGTTATACAGGACCTATAGCACCATCCCTTTTTCGTAACGAGATCATGATGGTGTTAACAGTTCATAATAGAGCCCCAGATCCGCACCACTCACACCACAGTCCACGATGCTCTACAGTCGGTGGCAGATCGAAACAGATGGCGTGGAGTGATGCGCAACCAACTCGTCCCGCGAGGAGGTGGTCACGACCCTCAACATTGAGGAAACCGAAGCGAGGCTGTCCTAGTTTTTTTAAATTAAATGCTAGATAACATTATTTTCGAAAGGACTGTGACAAAATCACTTTATACATGATTCATGTTAGTTAAATCAGATTTAATCGCAAATTCGAGTCTGAAGTACTCATATAAAACATAAATCACAACTTGCCGTAGGTATACGAAACTACTCTATTAACATTTCAAGCCTTCAAGAAACGTACTTTATGTAAGTAAAGCCTCACAACGTGGTACATTATGACTAAAGAGTTATAAAACCTAGTACCGCAAGCTGGAACAAGCTCAAACCGTTTCGCGAACTCTCATAAAAAGTTTCTCGCTCGTAGCACTGATTTAACGTTATGCGCTACGCCACATGTTAGTGCTACGACATTACTTAGCGAGTGCTACGAGTGCCACGAGCGCTACGAGCGCTACGAGTCGCGTAGCATCGCTTTACGTGTACGTAGAGCTTAATGTAACCAACATGATTTAGGTGAGATACAATTTAGTTGGTGATTATAAATACGTGAGGAGTTATTGTAGTTATAATAATTGCAGCGGCATCAACATTAGCCGAACTATATTTAAATTATCTATACATATAACGTAAAATACAATTCTTGAGCATCATTTAAAGGGGTTTCATCATTATGAGCAACTTTTACTGTGGGTCCAAACTTACTTGTTCCCTATATTTATGTTCGTTTAACTCGTCAAAATGTAGGGTACAACAGACTTTTTTCGCGATTTTAGATTTGGTCTCACAGTAAATGTTGTTCATAATGACCCTTTAAAAGAATGCCAATGAATTCAATTTCACCCTGAGTTACAAATTAAAGTCGCTTTGTGTCTGTGTGACCGTGTTTTTTTCTAAACTAAGCGACGAATTTTGATGCGGTTTATACTATCATTTATGGCCGCTTTCTATTATACATCTCAATCCTAATCTTGATCCCGATCCTTGTCTGTAACCAAGCAACGGCCGAGTTTGTCGATCTGAGTGTTTGAGAGGGCGAGTCACAAGCAGCATTCAAAGACTGCGGAACAAGGTTTGGATTGAGATATATTGTAGAAAGCGGCCGATAAACAATTTATTCCAGAAGCTTTATATACATAATACAATAATGTAAACTTTCATATCATAAAGAAATATCGATGTTTCGTCAAGGCACTAAACCGTGCGGAGCAGGGGCGCGGC
Organism: Dicycla oo; assembly: GCA_948252095.1. NCBI lineage: Eukaryota > Metazoa > Arthropoda > Insecta > Lepidoptera > Noctuidae > Dicycla > Dicycla oo. The sequence goes on along the minus strand of OX411732.1, from coordinate 675,885 downwards.
GCTAGTCATACGTAACATTACATAATGAGCCCAGAACGTTCGTTTCCTCACGATGTTTTCCTTCACCGTTTTGAGAACAGTGGTGATAAAATAATTTACACAAAGTAAGGCCTGCCTGGGTTCGAACCCGCGACCTACAACTCGTAAATCGCGGCCGTTACCACTGGGCCACCACTGCTCTCATAATAAATAAAAAAATAAAATGTAGATTTTCAATTGCAAGCGTCACTCAAACACAAATTTTAATCAAATATGACATTTTAAATGGAAGTCATTTATCGGAGCGAACACAATGTTTCTGAATACTCAGAAAATTCAGTTACAATTACGTATAACCTCAAACCATTGGGTTTAATATCGTTGGTTCGGAATATAGAGGTTACAGTGCAATAAAAACATACCCAGAATTCGATCTCAAATTCCAGCTACGACAGTTCGTAGAACTACTGCAGTGGTGCTACGGAAGTGCTACGAACATGCTACGTTGGTTTTAGTACCGGAGATCATAGGGAGTTTTAAATATGAATGCATGCTCGTAAATGTATTCTTCAAACCATAAAGATATTGAAATACGGAAAACAGGAAAGTAAGAACAGAATTCCAAATGATTTTATAGCAGTATCTGCTCTGTTTTGGTAATGCAAACAAAGTTAACAATTTATAGTTCTACGAGATTTATTATCAAACAAGCCGTGCACCGGCCGATGAACAATATTCCATACAAACGTTCATCCCCTATCAGAACTTACGAGATGATAAAAAAATACTTCTTTAGTGCTCACTTTCGTTATAAAAGGAACTCGCACTTCTAGAGAGCCAGCGGTGTAGGCTGAGCGTTGTCATTACGTTTTTCAATGCTCAAAAATAGTAATAATGTATTTTATAAGCAACCTACACGACAAGTTTAGCAATTAAAATAAACGGTTTCACAAGAACTATAAAAGTTCTGAAGCTAGTTGGGAACTGTAATTAGTCTACATTGTTGCCTAATTAAACTGAACCGTTAGTAATTACCTCGCACACAAATATTACGCTTACATTATTATTTAGTATCGACGTACAGGGTTCTACCAGTATTCTATGAATTAGTATTATGCTATTATTCGGCACATAACATTATAAATTAGTTTTCCTATTTTACTGTGTTAGAAGTGGATTTTGTTGCCAATTATCGTTGATGACTATTGCATTTAAATGAGTTTTTCTTACAAAATCAAGTCATTTATTCAAACTAGGCTGAGAATCAGCACTTTTCGAACGTCAAAATTACATAAGACAGTCCCTCAAAACGCCCGCCCTTCACCACTTCCTAGTGCTTTAGCTGGGGAGAAGAAGTGGCGCAACTGAAACAAATGAACATCGAACCTCGTTGGCATCTCGTTTGACCGTATACCATCCGCCATTTTGAAAAAAAAAACTTGTTTTGGCATTTTAAAGTTTTTTAAGAAAATAGACGAATATTGACAATTCCCCCTTATCTCCGAAAGTACTGAGCCTAAAATTTTGAAAAATAAAAAAATACATAAAATAGTTCAATACCTAGAGATTACAGGAAAACTTATAAGAAGTCTATGGTCTTAACATATATTTGCAGTGGGAATGTATGGGAGAACATGTTTTTCAACTACAACGTTAAGTTTGTTGTTGGGATTCATCCCAACTACGGAACCCGTCATTGTGCGTAGTCCGACAAGCACTTGGCCAGTTTTTTGAGTTCATTTCCTTCTGTGAGATTGGTTTTTATGTCAATTCAATGAACATATTTAATAAAAACTAGGCTTTTGTTTTTCCTTCGCACCTACTTACTACCTGGACTCACAACTACTTCCACCAACTATGATCTACTTCCAACTATGATTTACAATCAAAACTGAATACAAGCTCATTACGTCAGGCACTGCATGTAACTAACTATAAATCAACTAAATTGTTCCCCCCCCTCCCCTCCCCTATTACATAGAACAAACAGGCCACTTCCCCATCGGTGTACAATTATAATGAATGACTAATGCTTTCAAACAACATTAAAGAGATGTTTTTACTGTAATTCTTCACGTCAAAAGAATTTTCCCGAATTTATTTAACGCTTAGTTTTATTAATGACTTATTTCTTTTTTCTATTTGCTTTTGTTGACTCCGGAAAATCTTGACTGCTTAGCCGGGCATTGGCGGGCCTGAAGGGCCTCTCACCGAGTTATAAATAAAATTTAAGTAGCACAGCTAGGGGCGCTTCCTGGTGGGACTCGAACCTAGGCATAGGGCGCTACTGACTGCTGAACAAGAGGGGACTTTTTGCATCTGATTGTTATTATTATTTGAGACAATGTTTAAAGCTGCTTGCTCCGCGCGGTCATTTTTTTATCGTAATTATGTTTATTTGAACGTTCAATCTAGTATTGGTAATGAACTAGAAACAGAAGTTATACTTAACTGGAAATCTTTTTCAAGTGACGGCGTCCGTTCTCCACTTCAGGTTATGGACTAGATAAAGATTATAATTTCGATATTTTGTCAAAAATCGGTCCTTTGTTCCGCAATTCCGAATGCCAGAACAAATAGAAGGACGACTTCTTCATCGGAGCACACAATTGGAAACAGAATCGGAACAGGTAGGAACCTGCTAACTTTGTACAGACAGTAAGTATACATAAGTTTAACTTTAATAGGGTTGCAATTAATATTATAAGCTAATGCTTCTAACAGCGCAAAATATTTAGTTTTAAGAAAAATGTTTTTAGTTTCACAGCACTCATCTTCAGGAGCTGCTATCAGCTGTTCACTCTGGTGAGTGCTCCTTGACTCTCGGGCAACTTAGCGAGGGTCTCAAAATATTGACGACTTTATGCAGCAGAAACCAAAAATAATTTATAATTTTTGTTAACGTCAGCTTTTTGTGCAGTTTTTAATGGAAGAAAGAGGTTTTCATGGCTCGCTTAAAATGGCTACCTACGAGTTAACTTTTGGCTTGACTTTTTCATCGTAGTCGGTGCTCTTTGAAATTTACAAACTAATCACTACTACGCAGTGTTCATGGTGTACATATGCATTTTCAGTCAATTTGTAAAGCAGATCCTATTAGACTGAACATAATAAAAAACAGCCATATTTCTTGGTCTAAATAGGGCTAAATACAAAAAGATGTGTAAATTGCCAAGATGTCGAACGCACGAATGATTGTAGAATCCTTGAAAATTATCGTAAACTATTAAAAAGGCAAAACTTTTTAAGACTACGAAGCCAATACACGCTGTGGGGCAAATGAGGGCAAAGCCTTAATTCAAAGACGCGAATAAATAGAAAAGTTATCTAACTAAAATAAACTTGTGGCATTGGATTATCTAAGTGGCAGTTAGCAAAAAGTTCGCATGGTGTGCATGGAACTTTTCGGTAACACAACTTTCCTTACAAGGGATCGGTTTTCCTCTTACGGGGTTCATAGGGTGTTCCGTCCAAAAGAAAGTTTAATTTCAACCGAAACTCGGAACTATGAATGTTTCTATTTATTTAAAAATTAATTCACGTTTTACAAAAAATAATTTTCTAATAGGAAAGAAAAGGCGTTGTTTTATTTTGTGACAGTATCCGGTCTGTAAAAAAATCTGAGCAATTGTATAGCTGTAAGGATTAGCAAAGAGGACCGTACGAGTAGGAGGAACACGTGAGGATGTTAATTATTTATTTAAAAGCCGGTTACTGCAAGGAAGCACTGGTTAGCAAACGGCTTGTAGTTGTGGTTGACAGTACCGAAGTTCTCAGTACACCTACATGAACTGTAACTCACAGGCACTTAAGAAAAGTCAGAATTTAGGTATTTATTCACCAAGAACATTAAGTATTTAGGCACACAACGTAAACCTTCAAATAGAAGAAAGCAATACCAGTCCATAAAGAAATAAATATACAGACATTTTGCTCAAACAAAATAAATGCCCCAGTCATTCGAGCGAATTATCAAAACACATTACGGCTATAATACCTATTTTATTCAGAAAATGTCGGCTGAAAATGATGTATTGTCCCATTTACCGCCGAGCCGAGTAAATGAGGCTTACGTGTGTAAACTGGGATTATTTTTAATATATTCACGTTCAAGTTTGACGGTTCATTACGTTCACTAAAACCTCTTTGTAGAAAACGTTTTCATTTAGGAAGATTTAGTGGCAAGGAATCGAGGGTAAATGGTTTTTGATGATAACGCCATCTATTGGTAGGTGGTGGTTATTTGGCGTCAATTTTTGTTTTTGTAGCGAGATTTGTAAAAAACCTGAATCGCGCTATCACAATTTTCATAAATTAGAAATAGTTTTTTCATGCATCATGCAATTAATCACTTAAAAGAAATACATTCCAAATAACGCTTTCCTATTTAAATTCACAAAGCACAGTTGAATTTTAAACATTTTGGCTGCCATTTGTTCGAACGGGTTCAACCATTAAGGCTTTAGATAAACACCCACATTCCCAAAGCGTGGAAAGCGATGCTTTTTTTAACTTCAGTGGAACTAGGTAACCGTATTTGACTGGTATTCAGGTTAAGAGTAAAAAACAGTGGCGAGTTGAAAACAAATATTTTTATAAACGGACGCAAGTTTAATGCGATATAAACCGCGCGGCAGATATTGTACATTGGTGAGCACACAGTGCACAGTGCACAGGCCAGCCGGACAACGCAATGGTTACCATCACTTGTTTTACGAATAGGATTACAATAGGAGTATTTATGTGATTCGTCTAAATAAAATACTTCATTTGCCTGAAATTTCAGCGGCACCCTTACCTTTATAAAAGCAAGGCTGATTAGCGAATTAAACAAACATCTCAGACTATTTCAGAAGAAGTTGGAATGGACTACACTTGAACCTACATTGAACTATTGAATCATCCATCATTTTGTCGCCATCTACGTTTTAAACTCCTTCATTGCCAAATGCTTGCAAGCCTGATTTAATTTAAATCACAGTGTAATGCAGTGCCAAAGTAGCATATTGATCGTGTTAATATTTGGCGGGTCGCCAGTGTCTGCGGGTCGTCGGTTCGAATCACCTACCTACGACCTATTTGTAAGTTATAGGTGACCTCGGACTGATATGAATCAGGTTTAGTGGGTCATAAGAAATTATGGCTTACAGGTGTTGGCAGTTCATTTTGGTTAGGGCAGGTTAAGCGCAAATATTTTTTTCAGGGAGAGTAATTTGTGTGGTCTTTTGTAGCAAGCATGGATTCCAATAGGAAGAATTCTTATGAATTCGTATTTTTTGTAGCAAGCACGGTTTCCATTAAGAAGAATTCTAATGAATTCGTATTTTTGTAGCAACCACGGTGTCCAATAGCAAGAATTCTTATGAATTCATATTTTTCCATGATTAGGTACTTATGAAAGGAGAATGAGGAACCACGTTTTTAACGTTATGGGAAGAAAGTTAACCTCAAATGTGTTTTCTCTTTTTCTTAGGTAAGGTTTAAAGATTTTTCTTTTTTTTTTCTTATTATTTTCTACACAATGTATATGGTTAAGAAATAAATGACTTATGACTTAATGTAGGTACTGACTTCACTTTAAATGGCACATGGGGAAAAAGATTATGTGAGTTCTCTTATTCTATTGTCATTAGCAAAATGTCCCGTTTTAATGCCCATTGTAAGTATTTTCACAGGGGAAATTCTTCGAAATTCTTCTTATAATTTAACGATTACATTAATTTCAAATTCAAATACAGACCGAGGTTAATTTGTATTTTATCTTGATTCAATTACATAATTCTGAATCGATATTACATTGTGAATAATAATCAGCCACGGTTGTTTGATTTGTCTATTACAGATAATATGCAAATTTTGACATAGAATATTGAATTTATTCATTCTGCCTGGAATTTATTGCCGGAAAGCTGTGGCTCGCAGTTTCCAATATAACTGCTACGGAATTTTTAATATCCAAATATTTTTTTTAAACAATAGGTAAAATGGATTATTACGTTAATCTCAAATATTTTAGTATTAAGTGATATAACTAAATTATATTCATGGAATATACAAAAAAAAAATTGAGACTTTTTATAGTCTTTATGAATAATCAATTGTATTAAATATTTAAATAAAAATAAAATAAATAATACAATTTATTGAAATAGTATGAAATCAAAAGTCATTTATTCAAACTAGGCTGAGAATCAGCACTTTTTGAACGTCAAAATTACATAAGGCAGTCCCCCAAAACGCCCGCCCTTCACCACTTCCTAGTGCTTTAGTTGGGGAGAAGAAGTGGCGCAACAAACTCCCCACCAGCACAGCTGTCTGTTCAGTTAAAAAAAAAAAATGATTCTATATAACACTGCGCATAATAATTTAGGTACATTACGCAATACAAAACATTAAATTAAATTATTTGCATAAGTAAGCTAGCACACGCCAATATACCAAAAAAAAAAAATAATCTAAAACTATACTCAAGCAGAAACAAAATACAAAACTAAAAACGTAAGCAGAACTTTATACCCAAATAAAAGCCTCCAGTAATAAAGGGCGTGCCCACTTACATATAGCCGTACATGTAGTCGTAACTCAAAGCCACAGATGATAAACTAGGACCATCGAAGTAAAATCAACAACGAGTTAAGTTACTAATAACAAAACAAAACCAAGGTCAGCAAGACGACCTGTTACCACAAGCAGCACCCGTTCACGAGTATAACGCAAAGATCAGCCATTACCCCCCTCGCCATATTTGAGGAAAGGAGACAACCCGACCCCCGACGCTACCGCAAGCAGTGACATCTAAGGGAGCATGACGAACTTGCTGCCGGTTGATCGGGCAAGAAAAACTATGATCAATTGTCGAGGTCACTAGCTAACCACATATTGCAATACCACTCATAAAAAATAAATAAACATTGAAATGAGTAGATTATGTCAATAATAAATAAAAATAAAATTAAAATAAATTGACCTTGAGAGTCAAACAAAATAAATAATTATATGAACTCATATAACCTGTCAGTAGGTATGCTAATTCTGGAGAAAGAACATAAACATTGTCTTAAGTTAAACACAGCGACCAACTATTCATATCGTTTAAGTAATCGTTGATAGAATAGTATGCCTTTGAACAAAGGTTAGATTTTACTTTAGCTTTGAACGCATTAAAGGGCAAATCTAGCAAAGAAGAGGGTAGCTTGTTATAAAAAGATATACCAAGCCCAACAAATGAGTTATGAACCTTATGAAGCCGGTGAAATGGAGCACGTAATTTGTCCTTATTTCTGGTGTTAACATTGTGAATATCACTGTTTTTAGTGTATAAATGTATATTTTGTCTAATATATAAGATGTTGGCGAAGATGAATTGTTTTTTTAAACAGATTGGTGAATACCAATCTGTTTAAAAAAATCTCTCAAAGAAACTCTGGCACCGAGAAGAAGTTCTGAAGAACAAATATATTTTGAATGTCAGCGGCTTTGCCCCAGAGCAGAATACCGTATGACATAACGCTATGAAAATAACTAAAATAGACTAACCGAGACTATGTTTACAAAAAGTGTACATATGTTTTAGTATATAACATTAATCTAGACCATAATAATCTAGCGAAAAACTATGGTATGAAAAATATAAGATTACAGTTGCACAATAAAATAAATAAATTAATAGAACTCTGAAGGTAATGTAGTGCGTTGCCCGAGCTAGGTTTATTTAAACCTGTGTTTCAGGATTGGGACAAATTATGAAATATGTATTTAAAGAGCAGAGGTTCGTGGCTAAGCAATAACAGCCGCACGAATCGATCGATCAGGTTAAGCTACGCTTTCCGCGGTCGGTCCGTGGAAGGGTGTTTACATACCGAAACACCTCTATGCTTCGGAAAGCACGTTTTCACGCTGGTCCCAGCCGTAATTCTTAGATCTTTGACAGTCATTACGAGTCGTCAGAAGCCCAAAAGTCTGACAACCAGTTTTACCAAGGGGTATCGTGTTACCCAGTAACTGGGCTATGGTGGTTAGATAGGCAGTCGCTACATGTAAAATACTGGTATTCAGTTGCATCCGGTTAGACTGGAAGCCGACCCCAACATAGTTGGGAAAAGGCTAGGCAGATTGATTGTATTAAAAGAGCCTCTTAAAGTGGCAAAATTCAAGTAGGAACGACAAACACAACATGAGGAGTCAACTCCGCTCCCAGCAGCGCCACCGCTTTGTACCATGAGCTATCCTTGCCAAACCTCGCGCTAATGCGAGACTTTTAGGTACAGTAGATAGTATATACCTTACACGACACAAACTTATATCTATGGCTAACACGTACTAAATTGCCTACGAACAAACTTGCTAATATTGGTTTCATTGCTAATCTGGGCTCATTTGTTCATTCGCAGCAAGCACACACATACTCCATCAGCATCACACACGCATGCACACACACACAATATAACTTCAGGCGCCGTTGAAGTGATCATCAGTATTAATTGTCTAACTGGTCATTTGCTACTTAGATGTTCACTTGTGCAAAGCGATCACATCTGCAAAAAAAAATAACGTGTTTCATTTTCATTTCATTTATTTCACTAACAATTTTTAAATTGTATCGAAATTTCACACTAAATTAAAATTAAAAATTAAAAGCATTACAATATGAATTATTAAAATCAATTATTTAATTTAAAAAAGTAAAACAGCAAAAAATATATAATAAAAATAAATAAATTACGACCGACCTCAAATAAATGGGATAGGAGGCACAAGAGAAATAATTATGATGCTGACTTGTAATTAGTGATGTTGACGCTGTTCCCCAAGGTGACGTTACGACGTCGTGTATCCTGCTTATCGTAAGTTGCTCACTTTCAAAGCGATAAGAGCGACATAGTACCCTTAATTGGGTTTGTATCAGCGTTACTCTTTTGTTTGGCGATACGAGTAAAGCAGCTGGTCTACCTGTCTATCTATATGTTAAATAAAATATTAAAATAAAACGTCAGAATATATCGCTTCAGTACAGCTGCGTGCCACGTCGCACTCCAACCACAGTGTCACAAAAATGATACTCATACCAAATCTGACACACACACATAACCAAACCACAAACTTACATTGCCCACACATCAATGTCGTACAACCTAGCTGATCAGGGGGGAGTGTTGTCGACAGCCCCACCCCCCCCTTCCGGCGAAGATTAATTGCCTCCCCCCTCCTCCGTGGACCGGTCACCGGCTAATAGCCGTCGGATATCACTGATTGTTTTGCCGATTGCCGATTTAGTTTGTAGCCTAATACTGGAGTTTAAAGCGTTTTTGGTGAAGTTTATATTAGGTCTTGGTGAAAGTTATGGTGGAAAAGGGGAGAAGGTGATGTGTATAGGTTGAATGTTTTATTTTTTTATGAAAGCTTTTGTTTATTTATGCCGTAATATCTTTAAGTACTATGTTGATATTACAATAGTGCAAATGACTTGAATAATTTTGTAAAGGTCTTTTTGATTTACGAAAGCTATGTGTAAATAAATTGTAAGAAATGGTGAATTAGACGGTGCCCAAGAAATACCGAAATGCGTGTTAATTATTCACTGGTGTCTTTGAACGATCGCTGCCTACCTATTTCCTACCTGTATAGAGGCATCGCACACAGACAAAGGTTAATAAGTTATGTTTTATTTCTGTAAACAAGACGTTTACAACCGTTTACACACTAATAAAAAGCACGAGTTAAACAGCACGTAGTAAAAGTTTATCAATAACTCGCTCCACTTACACCTAGTCTACACTAATAGTACAGCGCATCACCTCCTGACATCTGTCGTCTGGCGCGAATTGAATCATTCGCCTCATTAATCACTGGCTGGAACGCCCACGTACTGGACGGGAACCTTGAGGTAGGTTTGTGTTTGTAGTGAATAGGGATTTAGGACTTTAGATATTGACATTAAAAACAAAAATTAGCTGCTAGTAGAGTGAATGTGTGTGTTAGACCGACTTTACCTAGTTTAGACAGACTTTACCCATACCTCTTAGGTTTAGTATTGCAAATGTTTATACCTACATTTGCGATTAAAGAGTGCCATCAGGTGCGATATTGTGTCTGACGCGAATCTATCAGTCACACAACATTCCTGTTTTTGCTTATATATAGCACCGCTTTTGTAAACCAAAAAACCGAAGCCAAAACCTGTTGCCAAAAATCGAAGGTTAACTTATAACTTGAGATATCAAGTCTTATTTTATGAACAAGCTTCACTGTTAATCAGCTAATAGTCCTTTTCAATCTTGAAGAGAAAAAAAAACCTGCCAAATGCGTGACGAACAACCCAAAATAAAAGGTTCCGTAGTTTAGAATTTATCCCAAAAACAAACTTAACAGTGTAGTTGAAGAACGTGTTCTTCCATACGTCACGCTCAATTCTCCAACTGAACATTTAAGTTCGTAATCCTATAAAAATATTTTTTATGTGAAAAAATTGCAAATTAACAATTTTCAGACATTTTCCTTTACTTTTGCTGTGACACCTTGCCTCTTGCCAACATTAATCTAGGTCAACGAGAAGTACCGTGTAGGTTTTGATTTATTTGCGAGTATCAAAATATAATAATAATAATATCCTGGGACATTTCACACACGGTCATCTCATCCCAATCTAAGCAGAGCTTGTACTATGGAAACCAGATAACTGATATACTACATTTTTTGTAAATACATACTTATATAGATAATTACACCCAGACTCAGGATAAACAGACATGTTCATGCACACAAATGTTTGTCTTGGATGGGATTTGAACCCACGACCTGCGACATGATAGGTGGTATCTTAACCAACCACGCCAGCTGGCATGTCGCATAAATGGTCGTATTTTTTTATTGCGTTGCCTTAGAAGCCTAATTTGTGTTTCATATACATTTCAACTTGATATCTCCATGCGTTCCTGAGAAAAAGGCTCTTGACAGACTGACATACAGACAGGTAGACAGACATCGAAATGATCCTATGAGGGTTCCGTTTTTTCCTTTTGAGGTACTGAACCCTAAAACATGAAAAATAAGGAAAATAATTCTAAAACAGAAATTCTCAAGTAAAGGGCATAGGCCTAAAGTATTTGAGCTCACGGACCGTGCTCCGCGTCAGGAAGACACGTGTAGGTGTTCCGGTTCACGGGTAGTGTAACATTATCGCGAACACGTCGGTTGTGTTTGTTGTGCCTCCCGGGTTCCGCGCACGTGTCCAGTTATCCAATTGTTACAAAATAGACGAGGGATGATTGCTAGCTGTTTTTATTAGGTTTGACTAGATTAGAAATAGAATAAAAAGGGTAGGTTCTGTTTTGTTTGTTATTCTGTTGGCCATGTAGAGTGTCAATCAAAACCCACTTTGAGTACAACTTGTTGGGGTGAGTTGGGTCTCTGAAAATAACCAACTACCTACATGTCAACCCAACGAACAGAATCACTATCACTACATATTATAAAATAAAGTCCCCCGCCACGTCTGTATGTTCGCGATAATCTCAAAAACTACTGAACGGATTTTCATGCTGTTTCACCAATGAACGGAGTCATTTATGAGGTCGGTTTTGGTGTCGTTTCCGAATACCACGCGGGCGAAGCTGCGGGCTAAAGCTAGTATTGTCCATAGAAGTAATAAAAGGGTTCGATTGGCGTAGTGGTTGAGTGATTAGTTTCTGCGCTACAGATCCCGGGTTCTATTCTTACTTGGAACAAATGTCTAAAGGTAATTATACAGGGTGTCCGGTAATGAATGGATAACCTTGAAATGTCTTATAGTATAACTTATGGCCGTTCAGAAAAAAAATTGAAACAAAATATATCATAAGTAGTACCTAAGTTATGATTTTTTTAAAAGAAAGGTCTAATTTTTTTTACCTTGTTTTACTTTTATGAACACTACGATCAGAAATTAATGGATTCCATCGGTTTGTTGTTATTTTATTATTATACACGAACTATGCTAATAGATAAACAGTCAATAGTATGACTAGCTATTGCACTTTTTTATTAAAAAAATAGCAGATTAATTAATTTTAGAAAAACTTTGCAAAATTTATTTTTTAAACTATGTTTAAACATCTTGGGTATAAAAAAAATGTATGAATACATGAGTGGCCAATAATTTTAAAATAATGTCACTTTCAAGTAGATTTTATAATGGTACAATTCATAAATGTATCTACAATAAATAGTGAATTATTGCGATTAATGTAGAAAAGGAGAAAATTTTACTAAATATCAAAATTTGTAATATGGGAACATTTTTTAAATTTAATTGTACCTGAACTTTGGGGATTAATAAAAAACAACATTTAACATAAACAACACTTTATTATCATTCGTTTATAATAAATGTTCAAACTGCCGGCCTCCCACTCTTATGCAGGCCCTACATCTACGGATAAATGATCTACGGAGCAGTCTTGTGTACCGTCGTTCACTAATTTTTGATGCGGCTGCTCTGACTCGTCTTCTTAATTCTTCTAAAGACCTTATAGGCTTACAGTATACTTCCTCTTTAAGGCAGCCCCAATAAAAAAAATCCAATGGATTTAGGTCCGGTGAACGTGGAGGCCACAAAATTGGCCCTAGCCGCCCGATCCATCTATCTGGGTACGTGTTATTTAAAAATGCACGAACAGATACAGCATAATGCGCAGGACAGCCGTCATTTTGCAACCAATATGACTCCCTCAGCTCCTCGGGCACTTCTTCTAATAAATTGGGGAGATCATTTTGAAGAAACTCCAAATAACTTTGCCCTGTTAAATTCCCCGGTAATTCAAATGGCCCGATTATTATTCCACTTAATATTCCAGTCCAATAATTGGTTTTAAATTGGTATTGGGATCTATCTTCACGCATAAGATGGGGATTTTCTAATTCCCAACCGTGTAAATTATGAAGATTCATGTATCCATCTCTTTTGAATGTTGACTCGTCGCTCCACAGAATTTTATTAAAAAATTGCGGGTCTTCTTCGATTTTTGCCAGCATTTGTCGGCAAAAACGCAATCTAGCTGCATAATCTCTTGGTTGGAGAGTTTGCACGCGTGTAACGTGGTAAGGGTGGAATTTATTTTTTTTCAAAATATCGTGCACGGTCGATTTTCCGATACCTGTGCGTCGAGCTATTGTTCGTGTAGAGGTAGAAGGATCGTTTTCGACTTCCTCAAGCACGGCTTCTTCTACATCAAGACGAGCGATTCTTCCACTGCTTGTACCACCGACACCACTACCAGGCAATCTTCCTTCGGAGTAACAACCGTGGACACGAATAAATACGCGGTAGTCTGGGTGGCGCGCATTAGGGTATCTCTCCCTATAGAGCGCTGCAGCTGCATTTGCGTTACCTCTGCATTCTCCATAAATGTAATGCATATTTGCATATTCTTGTGCCGTATACTGACGTGGCATTTTGATACACAAAAACACAAAAGTCCAGTTTAGTCCAAAAACAAACCAAATCGTCGCAAATATCACCAAACAAAACAAGTCCAAATCAGTAAGCAAAACGAATAGTCCAATAAAATAGCCACGTGGTCGTTTTAACACTGATTCAAAGTAAATCACGATAATTGCAAACGGAAACTAAATAAACACATGCGAAGTCGAGCAAGTCGAGAAACGCACTAAAAGTATGAGTGCTTACCTGATGTTTTACATTTATTTCCTCTCTCTCGCACCTAGCCGATTCAGACCCTCTTTGTCTAACATAACACAAAAGAATGACAGCACGGCGTGCGCGCAGGTAGCAAATATGAAGGTCACACGACCCATTTCACGCTTTTAAAGTAACTATTTTAATCATTATGAGTATTTGTAAATTTCTGACAATTTGGTTTCAATACGCAATTTTTATTCACTACAAATTCCTTAAATGTATTTTTGATTAATCTTCAGTGGTCAGAAGCAATTTAATTTAAAAAAAGTTCGTACATTACTTTTGACATTTGGTAAAATTTTCTCCTTTTCTACATTAATGGCAATAATTCACTATTTATTGTAGATACATTTATGAATTGTACCATTATAAAATCTACTTGAAAGTGACATTATTTTAAAATTATTGGCCACTCATGTATTCATACATTTTTTTTATACCCAAGATGTTTAAACATAGTTTAAAAAATAAATTTTGCAAAGTTTTTCTAAAATTAATTAATTTGCTAATTTTTTAATAAAAAAGTGCAATAGCTAGTCATACTATTGACTGTTTATCTATTAGCATAGTTCGTGTATAATAATAAAATAACAACAAACCGATGGAATCCATTCATTTCTGATCGTAGTGTTCATAAAAGTAAAACAAGGTAAAAAAAATTAGACCTTTCTTTTAAAAAAATCATAACTTAGGTACTACTTATGATATATTTTGTTTCAATTTTTTTTCTGAACGGCCATAAGTTATACTATAAGACATTTCAAGGTTATCCATTCATTACCGGACACCCTGTATAATTAGTTCTGAATGTTTTAGTAGGAATATGTGTCTCTAATCAAACCAACTATGACTATTTTTTACGATTTTATTATGTGCAAATGAAATTATTTTGTTTCTTTCTATTGTATTTTCTACGAAAAGAAAAACTGTATTAAAAATGCAATTTTAAATCTAAGTACACAAAAATGCCAAAACTCCATTAGTGTATCTGACAGCTTCACCACTCTCTTTGAAAATCACATTCAAACCTGTCGATTGTTTAAAAATAAAATGCAATACCTTCCACGAGCTGTCACAGCGCTCCGTGGAAACTCAAAGCTTTTAAGTGAGAGTAGTACGTTCACTTTACCAAGTGTACTCGATTACTCTGAGGTATAAGTACCTGTACTTCTTGTACTTTTGTACTTGGGAGAAAGTTTAAGTGGTTTAACTTTAAGTGGCAGCTTAAATGTAACAGTAATAAAGTTGTGTTGGAAAGTGAGGTCACCCTTACTAATATTATAAATTCGAAAGTGAGTCTGTTTGTCACCCTTTCACGCTAAAACGGCTAATCGGACTTGGATGAAATTTAGCACACAGATTAGGACAGACAGCTTAGGACATAGGATACTTTTTATCCTGGTAGTACTTTCCTGTAGGATAATTTCCGTTATTCTCGCGAGTGAAGCTGCGGGCAAAAGTTATAATTTCCATAGAGTGGCGAAAGCCGGATAGTTTGGTTCGAATGTCTTACTCGTAGTCGATATATCAGTGTATGTGCACGATTTTTCTTAGCAAATATATGTGTCTGTCACTGTGTGTATAAGGACTGTATTACCACCAAAGCTCTGGTTAACTTATATAAATGTGTACCTACTTAAATTTTTATTATAATGATGTATCTACAAAGATAGATAGGTCGATAGTGCCTACTCACTCTCCTGTATTATTAATTTTACACTCTCAAGCATCTACAATGAAAAATATACATTTACTGAAAAATAAATTTCTTTTTTTCGCATCGCAGTAAAAAAACGAAGACCTTCCAACCCCAAGGAAGCAAAAAAAAAAACTTTTTAAAACAACCGAAAGTTGCTTTACAAAACTCGCTTTTTTCTCCCGAAAGCAATATTTTACGGTAAGGCATAAACACATTTCACCGTCTGTGTCGCTCTTTCTCGCGGCTTCGCGCTGGTGTTGGAGTGAGACAACAAATTACTTGGGTGCCGAGATTTACGCGTAACCGCTGATAGTTTGTGTTTATCGTGGGGTGGGCAGAGGTGTAGGTGCAGCAGCGTTTGTAGGAACGTTGAAATGTATTGGTTGTAGGAGTAATAAGAACAAATTGTTATTTTAGAGGAACAACTGAGGGATTCTTGATCTTACCGTGGGTTCAAGGAATAAAGTTTGTAAATTAATTAGTTAAGTTATCTAACACGTAGACTCTAGAGGTTTATTTATTTATAAACATTGCTCAAATTTAATGTTTTTTTTTTAAAGCAATTTTTAACTTTAAGCAATTTTTATAAAGGGTTGATCAACAACATCGTCCTGCAGTAGAGTAGCTAGCAACATTCGCTCTAGCTGTCAACAATCTGTTGATCAAGTGTTAGTTTATCAAAATAGTGTTTAGTAACGACAGTTTATTGACTTGTGATAAGAATGTGTTCTACTAAGTTAAGACCACTATTAAGATCAGGCCTTTTGTTAATTAAGAATATTATTGATTTATCATTTAATGCTTTCGATCTTAGAGTACCTATGTACCTAATCTCAACTTAAAGAGGAATGCAAATATGATTTTCTAGGGATACAAATAGATGTTAAAGTAAAATTATAAGTAATAACAAATGTTAACTCAATATAAAATTAGACCAACAATTTAGATAGCAAAGGCCCAAACGGGAAAGAATATTTTCCTTAAACTTAACCAAAGTTTCAAAGAGGACTGTTCGTTAATGAAAAATTACTGTTTCATTGTTAAGATATTGTTAATTAAATAACTCGCTAATTACTCCTTTCATCACTTAAAAGGCACTTAACCTTTTATGTCTAATATTCTGCAAGTTATATGGTAACAGAAAAACTTGAAGTATCAGTAAAAACCCGTTATTACCGAACTATATAATAATCATTCTACTCATAAATACAAATCAGTTCAAATTAGTCGAATATTTCATGAAATACATTGTATTATGCAGCTTCGTGTCTGAATTAGAATCCAAATCTAATTCTGATACTGAGCTGCAAAAAACGTTCAAAAATATAATGTCGCGCGCTAGCCTAGCGCTTTTGTCGTAACTGTTGTATTTATGTCTTGGTCGTAACTTTTTCTCCGTGATTTGGAAATGTTCCAAAGACATTAAGGGGACTACAGGACCTAAAGCGCGGTCACTGTCGGACTGCATAGAAAAGAAAGAGAAGCGCGATAACACAACGCTGGTAATTTATTGCAAAATATGAAGCAATTATCGATTTACAAAATATCTAGTGATTCGACTAAAAAATTAAAACACTATCACGTTAATATGTTGCATTATAAAACTTGCGTTATTTGCGTTTAGGTCCTGTAATCCTCTAAAGTACATTACTTTAATTTGAAGTACTAGTTTTATATGCAAAGATACTGCATCGGTTCTCAGTGTAAGTGGAGTGCATTAATAGAGCCTCCACCAGGTAGGTAACCTGAAGTCCGACTGGCACCCCCGGGGCATTTATCCATGTTACCAATCTAGCTGACTATCATAATAACTAAACTTTTTAACACGTCATATACTTTTGTTGTATTTATATTACTGAGCGAGCGAAGCGTCTCTGCTTCAAGTTTGGCAAAATTTGCTTTCTTCTGTCACTTTGTCTCCTCCACAGTTCGTATTTTACAACCGATCTGGACGAAACTTGGTGTAGCGTCAGTGTTAGTTGTGTATAAATAAATATAATAGTTTACAATGTCACGGCACGGACATACAAATTAAATTGTTAGTAGATGTAGAATACCTAATGTTTTGTGAATAGCAAGCGCGTGAGTCACCGACCGCTGTCAGCCAGCGGCCGCGCAGCGAGCGAGCGGGCACTCCCGCTTCCTCGCGCGCGCCTCACCGGCTCGCCAGTCCGTTAGACGCCGCTGGGCTGACGACACGTTCCGCTTCGCTAGATCTCGTGCTTACGCATCTCGCACGCGTGTTACTAATGCTATCCTATGTACTCTGCCTATCTGCTTTCTATCTACTCGTGCTTTCGTAATCCTAGTGTGCTTCTCTTGTGTAACTTTCACCTTCTATTCTTCGTACTTTATGTATGTACGTGTGTTTGTGGACTTGAGACATTATACACCGCTAGTGAACATCATACCGGCTATCATTCATCTCCCGTACGTACCCACTTCATTGGTATGCAGGTTTTACGACTATATAGAATTTTTTTGTCGCCGTGGATTTTTGATTGGAGGGGTAGTTCCTCCTAAAACCGGCCAAGTGCGTGTCGGACCACGCACAATGCAGAATGAATGAATTTACCCCAATAACAATCAATCAATCTGCCAAGCCTTTTCCCAACTATGTTGGGGTCGGCTTCCAGTCTAACCGGATGCAGCTGAATACCAGTATTTTACATGGAGCGACTGCCTATCTGACCTCCACAACCCAGTTACTGGGTAATACGATACCCCTTGGTAAGACTGGTTGTCAGACTTTCGGGCTTCTGACAACCCTTAACGACTGTCAAAGATCCACGAATGACAGCCGGGACCAACGGCTTAACGTGCTTTCCGAGGCACGGAGGAGTCTCGGTATGTAAAGATGGTCACCCATCCACAGACCAACCCCGGCAAGCGCAGCTTAACCTGACGGATCGACCCGTGCGGCTGTTATTACTTAGGCCACGAGCTCCTCCCAATTTATCCCAATAACAAACAACATTTTAGTTATAACATGTTCTCCTATTTCATTCCAACTGCAAGTTTGTACGCACAATATTGAGAGATTTACCATGTTATTTTAAGTCCAGATCTTATGAATTATCCTGTAATCTGTAAGTAAAGAACAATTTTCTGTATTTTTTTTATAAGGGATGGTCAATCTTCGTCTATTTTCTTAAATAAATTTAAAACAATTTAATTTAATATTATAAAAAAAAATCTATTTGAGACCCTCCCCGCCCTTTCATTTGATATGTCACACGGTACAGTTGTTTGCGTAATATTTTTTTTAAGTTTTCTCATTTGCCCCCAAAAGTGACCCTCTCGTTCAAAATTCATTTATTTACATTACACGCTAGTGCTAAAAAGGGGGCTACTGGATATCTCCACCTTATGAGATCCGATTTCGATGTTTTTTTTTATTTGAAAGGTAGTAACTTTAAGTTGGTCTCATAAAAATTTGGTGGAGATCTAATAAAAAAAAAAACATGGTCAATATCCCGTTTTAAATAATTTTTTTGGTATATTACTTGTTGCGAAAAAGTTTGTGCTCGCGAGGTCTCCTGCTCTAACATATCTTGTGCTGAGACGAGAGAACAAGGCTGTTACTGCTGTTTTACTTGATTCTGATAATTACTGCTGGGCATTTCAAATGCAACTTGACTGCTATACAAGGTAACTTTATACCAGCTCTTTAGACTTATGTACCTCTAGTGAACCTCGCTGCTTGTTTGGAAAAGTTCACCGGGAATGTAATAAACAATAGACTAGCTACTTATTGCCACGACCATAACATGACATAATATTTACGTATAGCTGCTTCTCGGTAATACATTATAATAAATTGGAAAAACATTGTAGATAGTTCGGTAATTACAGTCTCTTTGAATATGTACGAGTATATCCAGACGGACTTTTTACGACTCCCAAAGAAGAGACGGAGGATTCTTTAATTTCTTGCCAGCTCATCCCTAATGTCACAGAACGAGTTGTAAGTAAAGTTATGGAATACGTAATGACAGTCATTCATGTGTTTTCATCAGACATGTGTCTTCCTCCAATTATACACACAAACTATTTATAACCTACCACTTATCCCCCACTAACGATGGTATTACCAAAGTCTCGGTGATGTAGGGGTCCTCCGAGCCCCCATGGGTGTCGTAACCGACGAATAGAGTTGTAAATTACGGGAATGAGTAGCTGTGTCTACCCTTATTTGTTTGCGGTGTAACTATGCGGTACAGCTCCTGCTAAGTGTGGTGATTATCACTTGATTCTCCAAGGTCTCGTTGTTGTTAGCACCGCTATTAAAAGGGTTTGGGTTCAATTTAAATTAAAAACAAGTAAAATAGTATATTCGAGTCTATGACTACTAATACATAACTATCATAATATAATTTACTTAACTGTTACGTACTCACGGAAAGTATGCGACTGTAAACTTGTTATGTAACCACGTACCTGAAAAAGAAAAACATTTATTTATATCGTATATTTTTTATATAAAAACTTTTTATATTTAAATAAAAACATGAATTCAAAACTGTGACGTAAATAAACCAAAAGGTTAACTGCCAATGTTTAGAAAAAAACGTTGTAGTAAGTGGCTATATCTTATATGTAGTAAGTGGCCATGTCTTATATATAGTAAGTGGCCATATCTTATATGTAGTAAGTGGCCATGTCTTATATATAGTAAGTGGCCATATCTTATATGTAGTAAGTGGCCATATCTTGTATGTAGTAAGTGGCCATATCTTATATGTAGTAAGTGGCCATATCTTATATGTAGTAAGTGGCCATATCTTGTATGTAGTAAGTGGCCATATCTTATATGTAGTAAGTGGCCATATCTTGTATGTAGTAAGTGGCCATATCTTATATGTAGTAAGTGGCCATATCTTGTATGTAGTAAGTGGCCATATCTTATATGTAGTAAGTGGCCATATCTTATATGTAGTAAGTGGCCATATCTTATATGTAGTAAGTGGCCATATCTTATATGTAGTAAGTGGCCATATCTTATATGTAGTAAGTGGCCATATCTTGTATGTAGTAAGTGGCCATATCTTATATGTAGTAAGTGGCCATATCTTGTATGTAGTAAGTGGCCATATCTTATATGTAGTAAGTGGCCATATCTTGTATGTAGTAAGTGGCCATATCTTTTATGTAGTAAGTGGCCATATCTTGTATGTAGTAAGTGGCCATATCTTTTATGTAGTAAGTGGCCATATCTTATATGTAGTAAGTGGCCATATCTTATATGTAGTAAGTGGCCATATCTTATATGTAGTAAGTGGCCATATCTTGTATGTAGTAAGTGGCCATATCTTATAATATGTAACGTTCTCCACAAGCTACACAACATTATAACGATACCACAGTACATTAACGGCCATAGGTCATGGTTGCTGATATACTCTCACAGACACACATACAACTAGAAACCCGCTACACTAACACACAACCACAATCCTAAGGGTGACTAACTAACATCAAGCTATACTGCGCTGTGCTGTACAGAGCTACTTTATCTACAAAATCCGCTCTATTAAGAGCATTTATTCCGAAAGATTTATGTGTATAATACATGTGCCACAAATGCTTAACAACAGCCGCCCCCCCAACCCTCGCAATGTCTGTCCCCTTTCGAGTGCCACAAATGCTTACAAACAGCACCCCCTCCTCGCAACGTTTGTCCCCTTTCGAGTGCCACAAATGCTTACAAACAGCACCCCCTCCTCGCAACGTTTGTCCCCTTTCGAGTACCACAAATGCTTATAAACAGCACCCGCCTCGCAACGTCTGGTTTCGAGTGCCACAATGCTTAAAAACAGCCCCCCCCCCACAAGTCTGTCTCTTTTCTAGTGCCACAAATGCTTACCAACAGTCCCCCCCTCGTAACGTCTGTTACGAGGGGGCCACAAATCCTTGTGTGTAGCTAGCTATCGCGCGGCATAGCTTGACGTAGAGTAGTCACCCTTAACAGGTCAAACTTAATACCACGCACACAGTCACACACCAACAGCTGCTGCTCATGTGTGTGTGTGCGTGTGTAATAAATCCACGGAGCTCATTAGGGCTGCCCCTATTGTGCGAAGACTTATTGCCGGACACTGTATGCTGCGGTATGTACGCACAGTCTTCTTTACAAACGTTCATCCGACCGTTACTATAGGTTTTATTTAAAGGGAATGGTTAGAGCGTAAACTATATATAATACTCTCTAAGTATAGAACTGGGCTTAAAGAAAATTACTTTGGTTTGTATTGAGTTTAGTATTGAGAGAGGATTCGTGGCAAACTTAAAATTAAAACCTTTATTTCAGTTAAAACATTTACAGGCACTTTTGAATTGTCAAAGAGTCGGTCAGTAAGTCAGAATGTTGAAGCCAGGTGCCCATTCCAATACGTAGATCTCTATGGAGAAGAACGGGCAAGAAACTCCACAGACATTCTTTTAAATTAAGACATAATAATATTACAAAAGCCAGGGTACATTATTCTTGTTGCTCCTATGTATATGTGAGAACAAAGTAAAACAAAAAAACAATTGAATTTAATCCGTAAACATCATCATGTCCCAGCCATCCGCGGCGCATCCCTAGGCTCAAAACTTTTCAGATCCCCGTACGCTAAGTTTTTAAGGCCTATAGTAAATCTGAGCAACAATAGCGCTCTTAAGAGTGTTACATCCAGTGTAACGCGGATGACTGAGTCATGATGATGTTTACGTATTAATTACTAAAAGCGTGATGATGTTAATAACATGAAACTCTGTATTTATACTAAAGACAGTATTCGATATTCGCAAATTAGTAATATGCAGCGCGAGAAAATAATGACACTTGAAGGTACTTAGGCTCAAAACTTCTGAGCTTTCCGGTATGGTAACAACATTACTGCTATAGCAAGACGAACTTGAATGAAATTGTCTCTAGCGGAGAGAGGTGTGTGCCCGGCAGCGTGGACGGTCAGGGTGTGGGCAATGGTTATAAAGTAGGTACATGCTTTAATTCCACTGTTAAACAAGAGCACTACAATTGCTGCAGCACGAGCCGTTGACGCGCGCCTTGCGTGCGCTCAATATGGTGTCACAAGAGATTGACTGCTTCAATTGTACGCTGAGTGAATTCACACGAGCCGCATTTTGTAAAATTACTATACATTGTTCCTAATATTATTGTAAATCTAGTCTTTATACGCTATTATAACTATAACTTTAACTACACTATTGCATTAGGTAAGCCTGTAATGATAGTTGTATGTGTTTTTAAAATAAATAAATAAATAAATTAAAATAACTGTCGTTTCAAGCTAACCCAAGTCTGTAATTTGAAAATGCATTTGATTCCTTTAACAAAGCAACTGTTATATATAATAAACTCGACACTTGCAGACAATCTCAACAAATAACTGCAAACAAATCTAATTACAATGCAGAAAGCGAAGGCTTTAAATAATCCTTAAAGTGAAACATTTGAGATATTCTTTTGTATTCACCAAAGTTCGTTACGATGTTTCTTTGAGCTGTGAGCTGAGAGGGTCAAAGCTCCAAACCTGTTGAGTTGTGAGGCACGTTTGACTTGTATTGTGAGGCGATACTTGTGACAGAAACCTCAGCTGACATGTGTGTGACGGTTTATGTTTCGGACTCAATGGAACGTCGATTGCACTTGTATGGATAAATATTGTCAATTTGAGTCAGAATTGGGTTCAGAGGTATATTTTTCTGCTATTAGCTTACATTATTAAACATATATTTAATTTTCTTACAATAAAAAGTATTGTAATGTGTAATAAATTTTAAAACTCAAGTATCACTCACTTGCTGTATATATTTTCTTTTCATTTTATATCGGAAGAAGACTAATAAAATGTTAAGAATGACGATGAAACTATACGTTCAATGCGTTGAGGAAAGCGGCTGTATCGTTGTAAATGAATATCAAAAGAACCATTATTTAATACACTTAAAAATAGGTTTCCACATGTTGCCCCGCTGTCCTGGCGATAGATTCCGGGGGCTCATTATTGAGTGTGCAAGTCATCTCCTGTCATTTTATCCGTGTATATTATATAATATTGGTCAGGCAGCGACATAGTTCTTCCATAGTTCCAGTTAACAAATCCACTATAGCCACCCAATCCCAATATGTTTTGTTTCCATGGTCTGAAATAGTCCTGCACCAATCGGGGGTTTCATTTCATTTCATTTCATTTATTTCACTAACAATTTTTACATTGTATCGAAAATTCACACTAGGTATATTAACATTAAATATTAAAAGAATTACAATACGAATCATTAAAATCAATAAAACAGTAAACAAATTAATTAATTAAAAAAAGTAAAACAACAGGAAAAAAAAATAAAAAAAATAATAATAAAAACAAATTAATTACAGTTCCACCATTTCAAATGTCAAAAGTATTATAATATAATGTCAATAAAAATAGTGATGTTATAACATGACGTATGTCAAATAAAGAATGTTAAAACAAATTAAACTAGATTAATCCATTAAACAAATGCCAAAATAAAATAAAAATATAATGTCGATATAAATAGTATAATAATAAATTAAAGTCTAGTTGTAAGTGTCACACAGAAACTCATCAAGGGTGTAATAGCACTTTTCTGTCAAAAATGTTTTAAACTGCTGCTTACACTGATTTATGTTGTATATTAACTTTAAGTGTGCAGGTAGTTTATTAAACAGTTTAATTGATTGATAACCTGCAGCATGGCTCACTACTTTTAAATGAGGTTGCATATTATTTTGTAAGTCCCTACGCCTGGTAGCTTCCAGCTTACTTCTTTGCTCTGGTGTTTCTATATTCTGCAGCTTTTTTATAAGATCAGTTGTCCTTAGGTACACTTGCATAGTGCATACAGACATAGTCGTCGGTTGGTGCCTCATTTAATTCAAAACATTTAACAGGCCTCTGCAAGTTGGCTTTGGCCTCTCGTACGCCTTACAAAGGTCGGGGAGCGCAGGTCCCGAGAAATGTCAAAAACGAAACAATAACGTTTCCATAAACATCGTAATTAAATGGCATCTAGTGTGAAACAATTGTTTTGTACAAGTACCATTTAAATTACATACGTACTAAAACCATTAAAGACAAAACCGAGTGTCAAAGCACTGGCTACGAACTCCGTAGCAGATTGAATACTACATCCAATTGAACTGACGTTCACTGCAATACACAGTTATTATAATATACACTAGACTAAGGTTTACAGAACCGTTTGCAAGCTCAAAGCCTACACCACTTAAGATCTGCGATTCAAACCGAAATGTTTGCTTTGAGTACTAACTGTGATTTCAATGCGAACATAAACGTCTATACTGTTGATATGCAAGTATGGTGATGCAAGACAAGTAGCTTAACTCTGAGCTATATGATAATGTCATAAGATTTTACTACAAGAAATATACCACGTAGCAACTGCTACGAAATGTCGTAGCAGCGTATTAAATGCTACGAGAGTCGTAGTAGCGTAGTAAATGCTACGAGAGTCGTAGCAGCGTAGTAAATGCTACGAGAATCGTAGCAGCGTAGCATATTTGGTACGTGTACTGTGACGTAGTAAACAAGATTCTAGCATTTGGTAAATCTTATGAGTTTTTATATTCCTAATCGTTGAATGAATGCATGAAATACACCGACCCCAGCGTGGTCTGACCAGACTAGATTGCTTCAGTAACTATAAAATATTCTGTTTCTTTCACTTAGATGACAAACATGAGGGTATACTAATAGTCGGAAACACACGGACTATATATTATTGTACACCAAAATATGAAACACTTTAGCAAAGTGTTTCATATTTTTTACTGAAAGATGATAATTATTTAAAAATGACATGAGCTTTCAGTGGTTACTAAAGGATGCCTAAACGTAACTATTATGGCTGTAAGTCAAGCGTAGCGCTATACACGTAATACATATTTATGTAAGCTTGACATCTTTTTTTTTCACGACTTGCGACTGCCGCACGTTGTATTCCCGGAATATCATAAAATATTTTTAATTTACTGCCAGAGCGGTTGTTTGAAGAACATGTTTTTCCTTGATCATTTTTGTTGTAGCTTTTTGGGCAACGTTTGGAAAATTTTGGCAACTTATTGGTAACGACTAGAATTGCTTAATATTTCGACTCTGCTGTTAAATAAAGCAGCAAGAAAATAATGGTAGCATGTTTTTTTTAATATTCTTAAGAATTCTCGATTCTTCGGATGTTTTGTCCCATAAAAACAAATTTCAAAAGCGTTGGTGGTTTATCTTTACCTAAACATAATTAAGACCTTAAAGCCCAAGGAAAAACCAAGAAAATATTCACAAAACTAAGAAACAATTCAAAATCAACACAAAATTAATATCCCCAGCCCAAGTTATTCAGTTCAGCAAACCAAGAGACAACAAGGCAGTTAGTTAACGAGGTGTTACGTCAGATATTGCATGCACATGTGGACGAAACGCTACATGTGGCTCATTTTACACGGACTGTTAAAAAAAACACAAAAGAAAGACCCTTTTTTTCCCTTTATGCCCTTTTTTTAATTTCACCCATTTGTAAGGGTAGGACCTTGCGTTCGGTTTAAAGGCACCGCAATTATGTGGGCTCTGGTGGTAATCTAAAAATATCTGCTTGTGTACGACGTAATTATGTATGTATTAGCGCGGTTCTGATGTCTTATTTTAAGGTTAGGAAAAGATAGGAAGTCAAATCTGGGAATGGTTTGACTTCGTTTGAGGTAAACGTAATTGGCACTATTTTTTTATTGAGATGTTGATCTTGGACGCAGATGAGCCAACAGACATACACGTGTTGACAACGACCGTTGGAAGTATAACCCTTCATCATCATCATAAATGTGCAGCCTTGTTCCACCCCCTGCTAGTGGTAGGTACTCCATTTCAGAGCCACTCGCCAAGTGGCTAGACGTGGTGATGGAAGGTGGAGCAGAGCCCTAACGGAATGGTTGCCAGGAGAAGGTAGTGGGAGCGATGGCAGACCAACGGCCAGGTGGGTGGACGACCTACAGAAGATCTTGGGGAAGACCTGGATGAGACTCGCACGGACCAGGGTAGCATGGCAGTAAAGGGAGGAGGCCTGTACTCAGCAGGGGGTGGCTGCACATTCATGATGATGATGATGAAGGGTTACAAATCCAACGGATAGTTGTCAACACGTGTCGGTCTGTCGGCTCATCTGCGCTATCCGTAGTCCGACGTCTTGAACCGCAGTCCTACGTTGGATCTCTGATTTGTGGACTAGGTCTTTCAATCATAGGCCTAGCATGGCGCGCTCCATAGCCGTTTGTGCAACTTTGACTATGTGCAACTGTCGCTTTAGTGAGCGTCCATGTTCCGGCTCCATATGGCATGGTAGGCAACACACATTGTTCATACAATTTGGTTTTTAAGCATTGTGGTATCTTCTGATCCCTAAAAACATCATTCAGCTTGCCAAAGGCCGTCCAGCCCAATAGGGATGATACCTGGGTAAAAATAAAGAAATTCTATTTAGTCCGTCATTCAGATAATAAAAAAAATATTAGACACGTATTTTTTGCTTTATCATATTAATAAAAAATGACTTAGATAACTCGCATTAAAGTTCGGGAGTGGGGGCTTGCTACGTCACTTCTACGTATAAAATCTACCAAGACGTGACGTCATGCCACATTTTAACTCAATGTATCACCGTAATCTTTTGATTACGTAAAAAAAGAAAAAATATGTGTCCAATATTTTTTACTATTCTACATGACGGTCAAATAAAAAAAAAGTTGTCATCATCCCTATTGTATGCGCCTCGAGATTTTCTTAGTTTGGTAGTCTCTTCCAAAAGACAAACTATGTCCCAGATATACGTACGTGTGGAGGTCTGCCCGGCGAGCACCGCCGTGTTCTCACGGAGGCGATCGGCGGCGGCGATCTCTCGCGTCCGAGCCTGGTCCAGGCCATGGTTCGGAGCGAGAGTGCATGGGAGGCCGTCACCTCCTTCTGCGAAGCGGTAATGCTCGCGAAGGAGGAGGCGGAACGCGTGACGGAGAGGCAGCCTCACGCCCTCAGTCGCCGCAGGAGACGCCCTGGGCGGCGGGAATCGATAGCCGATTCCCGGCCAAGTGAATATTTTAATATTAAAAAAAATAAAAACCATTTTGTTTTCAAATGGTAATATTTTTTTTAGCATGTATGGATGCTATACTATTGCGGGTTAACGGGAACGCCCTCTGTTGGTTAACATACTGTATATTAGATATGTTGTCTTCTCCGCAGTAAACCATATTATAAACAAACATGAACACTAACCTTCAATATAATATTGCTACAAACATTTCATACTCAATTTGGAACCCATTATTTTTCGAATTAAATTCCTCTTCCCGTACCACAATTCGAAAAACATCGATACAATATTGCTGTGCTAGGTATACATTGCTGCCTCACTGTAGTATATCAGGCGAATGGATCGTGCAAACAACCGCAATGTAACGTGAAACGACCGGAACAAACGGCGCGAGACTGTAATGAGATCGGAAGGGATTTATTGGGCGGTACCGGGGTAATGTATGACTCTGATAAGGTTAAATGTCTATTAAATAAAGGTCGGGGCTATATTTTTGTTTGGTCGCTTCAAAAATTGTGCGATCGTTTTTGAGAGGGTAACATATATATATTATATATATATATATATATATATATATATATATATATATATATATATATATATATATATGTTTTCTAGGTTGTGACTATGAGTAATGGTTACGTGATGTCATTATAAGGGTCGTTACTGTTGACAAGTTTATCATTATTGGATTGATCATTAGTGTGGATATATAACGGTACTTACAGGTGAAGAGGTAATCTATGTTGAGAATGATATGTCTAGTGGAAGCAAATTACCGTTTTTTTACCGATTGCTTAAAATATGATGATTCAAAGAGAGATACTATATAATCGATGTATTAATTTTAATGGCCCCTATAGAAAGCCGGAAATTATGATGTTCAATGGCGAGTTCACACAAAGTGCTGAATAAACGCAAACCAACCACAATATCGTAGATAGAATTTTAATGACGCAGACAATGTCAAAAAAATAAAAAGCAGTCTTCATTAAAGCGGCGCTCAAAGCGTATTTACATTAGAATTAGTCCCAAGATACTTGTAAGAAGGCAAGATGTCAGGCTTTGCACAGCAAATATCCACATTTCTGAACAGAATGTTAAAAGCGGAGGCGAGCCACGGAAAGCCTCACGACACACAATTCAATCCGTCTGTGTCTGACCTTACCTCTCAACCTTATTGAATCAGAAACGTCAACCACGCACGAATCAACACCCAAACACTATTACAATAAGATCTGATTTCCTCCAACGTATTCCCGAGATGATACTTTATGCAATTTTGAATCGTTATACCACTTTATAAGATTTCCTATCGTATTTCCGGCTCTAGCGATATTTTTTTCCATTTTTTTGCAGTATGCTTATTTGATCTTTTATTGATATCGAGTATTGGAAGCGCTTCGCAATTTCGCATGTTTTCGATTTTAAGAGAAAACAATTTCAATTCTGCAGATTGAGAGTTGTTAATAGAAAAGAAACAGGAAAGGCTACTGGTGCTTAACGTATTGCGCATTTGAAACGAACTGGTGAACAAATACATTTGTTTTGAAACGAACTGGTGAAAAATACATTTGTTTTGAAACGAACTGGTGAAAAATACATTTGTTTTGAAATTAACTGGAGAAAAATACATTTGTTTTGAAACGAAGTGGTGAAAAATACATTTGTTTTGAAACGAACTGGTGAAAAATACATTTGTTTTGAAATTAACTGGAGAAAAATACATTTGTTTTGAAATTAACTGGAGAAAAATACATTTGTTTTGAAACGAAGTGGTGAAAAATACATTTGTTTTGCTTCATTTAAATTGTTTGAATAACTTGACACAGACTAATGATATCATCAAGTACATTCTGTGTATGTTGACGATTTTATGATTGTTTGCGAGTTATATCTGGGGTAAATGTAAAAAGATAACTTGGTGTTCCTTAATGAAACCAACTCTGCAGTAAACCCCTGCAATAACTGGCGCATGTTCTCAAAATAGCTCTAGAAATATTTCAGTATAAGTTTACCTTTATACAGTTTAAGATACTTTATTTCACTCAAAAAGAATACACATAGTCTCTTCTACGAAGAAAAACATAATACTTATAATGTAAGCGACGGTTTCACCGGAAAATAAAACTTAAATTAAAAGTATTTATAAAATTTAAACATTTTCAGGACAAGGATATTAGCCTTGTAAATTTTATCATTATCGTTACTTAGAAGCACTTGGATTTCAGTACAGTCTGGAATAGGTATCAGTGAGCAAATTGACTATCGACTTAGATTGTCTGTAAGCTCAAATAGCAACTGTCACTCTGTTTCAACAACACTCTTAACATAGCGTGTCAATCTGCTAGACAATTAATTTCCATGAGTGAAGTTCAAAATTAGCGTCGATATCCGCTTATATGTCACACTTCCTAACTTCATTACAAGTACAGTTTGCTACGATTACTCCGAAACTGTCCAAGTCATACATCCAATTACACAGAACTAACGTCTGAACTATTATTGTAGTATGTCGTATAACCTCCAAGTCCCAGGGATGTCATTAATCCTGCCAACTGACTTCACATCCCACCTTTAAGTTTGAACTAATTTGTTACCCGGCCATTTTGAGAGGATCTCGGGAGCTTTGGAAGGGTTTGAGTTGATGTGTCGGACAATTTGGCAGGGTTATATTGACTCAGAACGTTGTTGATAAGGACCGTGTTCACTGCTAATACATTTTTAAACCGCTTGTCAACTATTATACCTATAGTCATTAATGATTCGGATGTCTATTTTGGCAAAGAGATAGGAATTATGCAATATAATGTTAACTATAAGTATAAGTTTTCATTGCCCACAGGAATCTTAATCCCGTAATTTTCTGTACAATTGTATCACGTTTTGCATTCCAATAATTAAAATTACACAGTTTTTCTAAAACTTGCTACTTTAGTCCACAATTTGGCACAAGGGAACAATTTGGCTCTTTACCAACACCAACACGTTCTATGGAGTACCATAGTTGCATTGCCAGAATACTTTCAACATTCCCCACAGTTCTATCTCTTCGATGATACAACATTACATAATACCATGCCTACATCCACCAGGAGATGGCAGAAGTGAAGCGCACATCCACTTGTCGCCATTTACGATAAAAGTCCGCTGTACCGTTTCAGGTCAAGCCTTTAGTCATCAACCAGGCACATATCCAGACTGGCCGAACACTAAAATATATGGGAACAACAAAAACATTTCCAGGAATCAAATCTCGGACAGCACGCACAGCAGTCATGCTTGCGACCACTAGACCAACGAGGCCAACCAAAAGTTAGATTTAATAAATGATAAATGATTTTTATTTCTGTAAGTAGGTTTGTACAAACACTTTTACAAGTCAATCATGTTTTTTTTTTAAACTAGATGAGGTCGGCGTTTCCTATCTGACTACTCTGAGAAGAAAGGCCGAAACAAACTCAGAGGTCACAGTCTCTTATAAAGTCCAGACATAATCTTGGTCACTTCATGTGAAGACCATGTAGATTGATGTCTGAAATGGTCTTTTGAGGAAAGAACCACACAGATTGAGAGGACCTGTCCAGTCAGTGCACGCATTTGTCAGTAATCGCGCAGCTCAACTCAGAGCTTAAGGAGCTCAACGATTCGACGAACAATACCAAAGAAAGGACATTGGGGTAGGCCGCATAAATTACTCAAACTGCCAGACAATGATTAAAAATAACTGAGAGAAAAAAATAAATAAAAATAAAAAAATAATTGTTTTACACAGATAAACTTGTTTCTAACATCAACATAAATATTGTGCTTACGTTTCAAAAGTTTGTACAATAACTGTTGGCTTTCTGTTTCTGTTACAGTTTTATTGCTGAACCAAGTTTCTTTCGGTCATTTGGGAGTGAAATTAAATGTAGAAAATACTTGCGAGTTAGAACAGCTTCTTCTGAGTTTAAAACATTTCTGGTTTATCGTCCCCACAGTAGAGACCTAATCTGTATCTATTTCATTTTACACAATAATGAATTCTGACTTCGTTACGTAACTAAAAATGAATCATAATAACCAAAGATTGCATAATACATAGTACATTCCAATAAACTTGTTGTTTTTTAAGACGCATTTACACAAAACAAAAAGCCGTGTGTACGAAGGTGGACCTGTACTTTTACATCAAAAAGTACCAACATTTCATAGGTCAATTATCTTGACTTTGACACGTAGTTACGTTTTTGAAATAAATGAAAAACCCTAAAGCAGTTTACATAAGCCGATACTGAGATCTATACACGAACTATCTTGTGAGACTTCATCCCTGCTATGCTCAAGGGACTGCCAGTTATTGGCCGGGTAATAACCGCGCGGTTTTTAACTAGGTCAGCTCGCTCGGGACATTTCATAGACGAGGAATTTCTGGGCATAGGTACTCCTTTACTTTTTTTTGTTTGAATTTTTTTTTTTATTGGTTCGGCAAATTTTTAGCTTTGCGGCAGTGCCGGTAGTACTTTTTTAATTTAAGTCGTCAAAAATGTCATTTGCAATTTTTATTCTGCAAATGTTTTGTGCTAAATTATTATGTAGTCAAATACCAATATCATTGCTTGACAAATTTACTAGAAACTTAACTTATCCGTGAATAATTCTAACCATTGCGGTATTTTTTTGACAGTCATGTTAAATGGCTATAATGACTATCTGCTAAACAATTAATTTACCTGACTGTACAAAGCTTAAAAATACAGATAAAAATCTACATCTAAAAATAGCAAAATAAATGAACGATTATTAGAATAGGTAACCATGTTCAGGATCAAAGCACAACATAAAAGGAGTAGGTACTTACTTTGTAACGCAAGCTCGTAAATAGAATTCTAATTGCAAAATAACTAACTCAGACAGCGTCAGAACAAAAGTGAAAACGTAGCAAAACACAGATAAAGGAAACGTTTAAAATGCAAACCTCATGTTTAAAATAAAACCTTAGGAGTCCGCAAACACTACGAGGAAACAATGTTAACAAACGAAAAACATGTACCATTCTATTTGCGATGTCTCGGGAATCCAGTAATAACACATCACAACGCCATACCATTCTTATTGCCTCACTTTAAAGCTTAAACTTGTAAATCAAGACATTTTGCTTTAAAACCTATGTATTCTAAACTGGGAACACGCGTCTTTCACTGAACGTTTCTTTGAAATTTTATACAGTTCTAAACTGTACGACAGTCTTTTTAAAGTCTATTGTTGCTTGCAGGTATTTGCGCGTGAATCAATATAGCGAGGTTTGCGAACTCGGCACAATTCAAACTGCAAAATATTTCATAAGGTCGTAAAGTTGGTACATGTTTTATGGATAGCAATATATTTATGTATTGGTACTGCTGTAAAGTTGACGTCAGTGACGTATAGCGTCATGCGTTTTATCTCGTCAGCGCTTTCGGCTCTAATTTTATGTCCCTAATGGACTGTGAAGTGTATTGTGAATGGCGGAAAAGCGCCAAAATATGAGAATTTT
Source organism: Dicycla oo (assembly GCA_948252095.1). Classification (NCBI taxonomy): domain Eukaryota; kingdom Metazoa; phylum Arthropoda; class Insecta; order Lepidoptera; family Noctuidae; genus Dicycla; species Dicycla oo. The sequence continues at coordinate 642,885 of OX411732.1, read as the reverse complement.
GAACACGGCTGTTTGAGTAGGATTTTATTGCATTAATAATAAAAGTTGAATAAAGTTTTCATTATTTGTATTAAGTGCGCAACTTTAGATTGCCTGGAGTTATTTATTTACAACATACGGTACGTTTTGAATTTTTCTTGTGGAAGCGACCAACTTTTAAACATGATTTATTCTTCAACTTTGACATAATAAATGAAATGAACACCGCAAATAATCTTGCTATAGATGCATCTTTACACAACCAAACTTTACGCAAAAACAAGACAACACAAGAAGCACTCTAAACAAAAGCGAATAATTTTAATTATCCAAATTAAATTACACAAGATACAGACCAATCTGCAAATAGCATCGGCAGTAACAGTAACAGAGAAACAGAAACAGAGCATCAATTTAAAGTAAGTAATGTCTGGGGATCGGTCGCAGCTGGAAAAAGACATCCCTCACTGAAACTCGCTCATTATCCATTATCTTGGACTCCTGGAGGCATAAAACTGGGGGATTAGGGGTAATCCCCAGTTTTAATACTGATAGAAATGTTCATTAAGTTCTTATTGTTAGAATGAAAAGGAATCGTGACTTCGTTTTTTTGGATGATTTTATTGTAGGCTTGAGATATTCTGAGGGCGTTCAATGTATGTTAAAACGAAAGAGTCCTCACAGAAATCATAATTTAAGGTGTTGATAAACAGTATTACTTACTTGCCATTGTTTCTTGACGACATTAAACTCAACGTCAATTCATTTATTTCAAATAGGCACATAAGGAACTTTTGAGCATGAAAATTTACAAGAACATACAATCAATTCTAGTTGCCCCTTCTTAAAGATAACTTTGTATGGAGACGAATGGTAAGAAACTCAATAGTTACTCTTTTAAAATGTTTTTTTTTAATTTTTATATTTTGTATATAAGAACATGTAATAATAATTATATATAATATAATTATTATACCATAATGTAATCCATCTGTTTCCAATTTCTACTCACCTCAAAAAGTATCGATGATAATTGTATTTTAGCTAGATTAATCTTTAGTTATGCTTGCCTATGGAATGCTTACTTTCGTCCTGTTCAAGCTTATTTTGTTTTAATTTAATAACATCTTAAGGCAGTTCCTATCAAAAGTTCACATCAAATTCAAATTTATTTGTACACATCAAATCTTAGCCGGCTTTATAAATTATATCGTTAAAGTACGCATACTCTTTACACATGTGTAAAGTTATCTCTGCAAAGTATGTAAATACATGAAACTTTTATAAAGATTGCCGTATACGCTGAACTTTCAGCAAGTCTGACAAGATGGTCGCAATCTCTCACGAACTTTGGTTTTCAACAGTATGTGACACCTCAAAAAACGTATTACTTACATGTGCAGGCGCGTACGAGCGATTTATGATGCTAAAGTTACAACATTACTTCTCATGATAAGTATTATATTTATGGGTGCTTACAACGTTCCTACGCTAATTTAGTCTAGAAGAAATGCCACCAGAACTAGTTTTTATTTTAGAATTTCTATCTATTTTAGACAGGGAAAATTTTTTCGTAAGAATTTCCTTCAAAGACCTAAGGGTACATCATAATTTGTGATAAAACGGGAAATGTTTTATCGGGTAATATATACTAATACGTATAGTTTTGTTAAACTGCATATGATCTGACCATTTAAAAAAATTGCCATATAAAAAAAAAATTGCCTATACGGATTTACTCACGTGTAAATTCGACTCGCTTAACAAAATGAATAGCTCATAAATAAGTTAGTAGTTTGTAGAACATAATATGAGATTGCTCGTTGTTTGCCCGGAACAATACATATATATAATTCTCAGCCATACCAATAACGACCCTGTCAATACTACAGTTCGGCCTGAGGGCTGCAAACAGCTCGCAGCGCTAATAACCAATGAGCTACAAAGAGATGTTATGACTCAAATCTAGGTACTTTGTTCAAGTAAAATATACTTTGTATTTGTGAGTAGAGAACTCACTCGTACTTGTGGAATGATGCGTGATTAAAATTGTATTAAGGAGGTTTTTCCTAAATACAATTTTAATCAAACTTAATCAAAATAAAGAGGAACTGAATACACGGACCAAATGTGAGCGTGTAGAAAAAGCTTACAACATAGTTCCTTTAGAAAAACCAATAATGAACTCTATTAAAAACTAGTTGACCCGCCAGACGTCCTGTCAAAATTTTAACTTCGTTTTTTTTCTATATTTTTTTTCTTTTAAACCACCTGTATTAGAGCAAACAAAACAAAACTATATTCAAATCGGTCAAGCCATTCTTGAGTTTTAACGAGACTAACGAACAGCAATTGATTTTTATACACACATGTAAATACATAAACTTACGCCGTCTTCCCATGGGGGTAGGCAGAAACTACAGAACGTCACCTGCTACGATCCTTACATACTCCTTTTGCTTCGTTTACGTTCATACATCTGGTCATAGACGCCGCCGGTTGCGAGTACTACGCACCTGACATTGACGTTGTTAAGAATATACATAACTAGCTGACCTGACAAACGTTGTCCTGTCAAAATTTCAATAATTCATACAAAATTCCCATAGAGAATGCACTTTCAGTTTTACCGAATTTTCCAATTTACCCGGCAAGTTTTAAAACATTTTCTTTCATACAAACCTTGTCCTGACAATACAAACACAACTAAAAAAGAATAATCCAATTTGATGCAGTCGTTCGGAAGTTATGCGCATACATACATTTCGACGATTCATTTTTATATATAGGTATATATAGATATGCATAAAATATATAAAAAAAAAAAAAAATAATAATAACCTGGGACATTATTCACACACGGTCATCTCATCCCAAACTAAGCAGAGCTTGTACTATGGAAACCAGATAACTGATATACTACTTATACTACTTTTTTTTGTAAATACATACTTATATAGATAATTACACCCAGATTCAGAACAAACAGACATGTTCATGCACACAAATGTTTGTCCTGGATGGGAATCGAACCCACGACCTGCGGCATGGCAGGTGGTATCTTAACCAACCACGCCAACTGGCCTATCATATTAGATTTGCAATAGATATAAAATTTAACTTTTCCAGTCACTAGTAAGTAAATACCTTACATAAACCTCCATTTATGTCAAAACACTTCCACGATAACATCACGCTTGCATCCTTATGGTGTTACGTAGAGGTGTATTAGTATACTGACACATTACCATTTAGCAGTCTATAAAAAATTACGAAAACATAAAAAAAATGATTTATGAAATACATAAAAACCTACGAGTACCCTTTAATCCTCAAAGCAACAGCGGAACCGAAGTTTTAAAACAAGTTCATATCTAATCCAGTTGGGGATGAAACACCCACGGATAAAGGGTTTGAACGGATAAAGGGGCTGCAGGGGACGACAAAATTCATGATTTACGCCGATATCGTAATCGGGAGCCGCCGGAAGGCGTTGGAAGCTGCGAATTATGCTCTGGATCCGGATCCGGACGATTACTATATGTTTTTCGGGAACCGATATCTGATACGTTATGCCTTCCGAGCTTCTAGCAGGTATTGTGGGGGTGAAGGGATTATCGTACAGCTGAGTTATGGTTAAGGAGAAATAATAATGTGGCAAGAAGATAGCGGTTTTGTATTAAAAATATTGTATCAAAGGTTTAGTATATTCTCAATACTTATTCAAAAGTATTGACTATTATGTGATATGTTTCTTTAAAGAGTACTTCGTTGAACAAAAATCTTTATTTTGCATTACTTAACCTATTTTGTTTACTACACAGAACGTCACGCCTGGGTTTCCCGCAGGATTAGGCCGTAGTGGTGTGGTGCATACAGTGGTGGTGTGGTGCATACAGTGGTGGTGTGGTGCATACAGTGGTGGTGTGCTGCATACAGTGGTGGTGTGCTGCATACAGTGGTGGTGTGGTGCATACAGTGGTGGTGTGCTGCATACAGTGGTGGTGTGGTGCATACAGTGGTGGTGTGCTGCATACAGTGGTGGTGTGCTGCATACAGTGGTGGTGTGGTGCATACAGTGGTGGTGTGGTGCATACAGTGGTGGTGTGGTGCATACAGTGGTGGTGTGCTGCATACAGTGGTGGTGTGCTGCATACAGTGGTGGTGTGGTGCATACAGTGGTGGTGTGGTGCATACAGTGGTGGTGTGGTGCATACAGTGGTGGTGTGGTGCATACAGTGGTGGTGTGGTGCATACAGTGGTGGTGTGCTGCATACAGTGGTGGTGTGGTGCATACAGTGGTGGTGTGGTGCATACAGTGGTGGTGTGGTGCATACAGTGGTGGTGTGGTGCATACAGTGGTGGTGTGCTGCATACAGTGGTGGTGTGGTGCATACAGTGGTGGTGTGCTGCATACAGTGGTGGTGTGGTGCATACAGTGGTGGTGTGGTGCATACAGTGGTGGTGTGCTGCATACAGTGGTGGTGTGCTGCATACAGTGGTGGTGTGGTGCATACAGTGGTGGTGTGCTGCATACAGTGGTGGTGTGGTGCATACAGTGGTGGTGTGGTGCATACAGTGGTGGTGTGGTGCATACAGTGGTGGTGTGCTGCATACAGTGGTGGTGTGATAAATGAATGATAAATGATTTTTATTTCTGTAAGTAGGTTTGTACAAACACTTTTACAAGTCAATATTTTTTTTTTTTAAACTAGATGAGGTCGGCGTTTCCTATCTGACTACTCTGAGAAGAAAGGCCGAAACAAACTCAGAGGTCACAGTCTCTTATAAAGTCCAGACATAATCTTGGTCACTTCATGTGAAGACCATGTAGATTGGTGTCTGAAATGGTCTTTTGAGGAAAGAACCACACAGATTGAGAGGACCTGTCCAGTCAGTGCACGCATTTGTCAGTAATCGCGCAGCTCAACTAGCTCAACGATTCGACGAACAATACCAAAGAAAGGACATTGGGGTAGGCCGCATAGATTACTCAAACTGCCAGACCATGATTAAAAATAACTGAGAGAAAAAATAAAAAAAACAAAAAAAAAAGCAATGACCTACATAGTCTTCACATTCACAATAAAGTAAAATAATATAATACTTACAAAGTAAATATTAATGTCAACATTCAGTATGCAAAAATAAAAATAATATAAAATAAAATTGGAGCAGTTCAATCCCAAGCCTTTTTGTCCTCAATATAATCTTTAACGGTATAAAAAGCTTTCTGACACAACTTGCGTTTAATGAATGATTTGAATTTATTAAGACTCAGATCATGATCATCATGATCATGTGGTGCATACAGTGGTGGTGTGGTGCATACAGTGGTGGTGTGGTGCATACAGTGGTGGTGTGGTGCATACAGTGGTGGTGTGGTGCATACAGTGGTGGTGTGGTGCATACAGTGGTGGTGTGCTGCATACAGTGGTGGTGTGGTGCATACAGTGGTGGTGTGCTGCATACAGTGGTGGTGTGCTGCATACAGTGGTGGTGTGGTGCATACAGTGGTGGTGTGGTGCATACAGTGGTGGTGTGCTGCATACAGTGGTGGTGTGGTGCATACAGTGGTGGTGTGGTGCATACAGTGGTGGTGTGGTGCATACAGTGGTGGTGTGCTGCATACAGTGGTGGTGTGGTGCATACAGTGGTGGTGTGCTGCATACAGTGGTGGTGTGGTGCATACAGTGGTGGTGTGGTGCATACAGTGGTGGTGTGCTGCATACAGTGGTGGTGTGGTGCATACAGTGGTGGTGTGCTGCATACAGTGGTGGTGTGGTGCATACAGTGGTGGTGTGGTGCATACAGTGGTGGTGTGCTGCATACAGTGGTGGTGTGGTGCATACAGTGGTGGTGTGCTGCATACAGTGGTGGTGTGGTGCATACAGTGGTGGTGTGGTGCATACAGTGGTGGTGTGCTGCATACAGTGGTGGTGTGGTGCATACACCACCACTGTTATAAGTATTATAGGTGTCATGCGTGTGTTTATTTTATCAAACATAACTGTTATAATAGTTCTAACCCTATCTCTTGTAACCATCACCATGCATACGCCACCAACATCAACTCAACTCACATCTCCCAACAAATCTTTACAAACAAAAGGGTTTGACAAGCATTCCCATCCTTCCACCATAATGAGGGGCCCATCCTTGCCAGCCACTATTCACTCTCACGAACCCATTGTCTACGTGATTCTATCAAAGGTTACACTGTTTTTCACTTATATGTTCTTCTTATGCACGTATGTAGAGAAGGAAGTTCTCAGTTCATCGGAATAGACAGTTGAAATGTTCACAGATTGTAAACTTCTTTTGTCGCTATAACCACAAACAATAAAAAAAATAAAAAATAAACTAAAAAAAAAAAATAATACTTCTGTATTTCATGTATCATTAAAAATTAAACCCATACAAAAAACCTGTTTTTATTAAAATGTTTTTTTATTTTATTATGTCGTGTTAAATATTGTACGCGAGCAAATCCAACTCGCACTTGACCGGTTTCTATGTATGTTCCCTGATTACTCAAAGACGGCGGGACCGATTTGGAAAATTCTTTTTGGTTTCTTTTTAGGTAGGTAGTCTCATTGTCATCAGGTCAGGATCTGATGATGGCATCTTGGAGAAATCCAACTCTCCAAATATTATCGGCAACTCGTGCATTTGCTCCTGTAAAGCACCATTTGGTGAAGTGGAACTAATGATGAACACTACAGATGGCCACCGGAACTACTCAATAATAAGCATTTCACGGGTTGCGATTCGAATACTTTAATATGGTTGCTAAGCAATTTATGCTCGTCACAATACATGAAGTGCAATTGGTACTTACCAGGAGAACTCCTCAACAATTAACGTCCCTGCATCGGGAAAAGCAATTTTGTAAAAGGTAATTAACAGTTGACATTAGACTATTGTAACTTAGATAAATTACAAACTGACCTACTAAAAACTGAAAAATAAAAACTTTTACAAAAAAAAAGCAACCAAATTAAAAAAAAAACACTATAGTGAATAACAACTTTAATTTTGTTAGTCGGTGGCAACAAAACTAAAAACAAATCCAAAGACACCGACTTCCGAAATGAAAACAATTTTTCACTTTGTAGTGTTTTTTTGCATGTCGGTTGCTTTTTTTTGTAAAAAAGTTTTGTGACAGCAGCATTCATTTTTACGCTTATGGAAACATACTTGCTCTATTTTCAACGTCGAAGGTGCCCTTAAAATAATTTCAAAGGCCCAAAAAAATTAATAGTCTATAGTCAATTTTTGTGTTGATGAAACTTAATCACCAACATATGGTGATTAAGTTTCATCAACACAAAAATAATTTTCGAAATAAGAATACAAGCTATTGTAACCACAACCTATCTCTAGTGAAAATTAAAAAAAAAAATAAAAATATAAAAAGCTGTGTGACGAAAACAAAAGACTAACTAGAAAAAAATATTTAATTAATTCTATTCAATTAGTTGGTTAAGAAAAACAGTGGACAGTGCTCGAAGCGAGGATGTAGTTCAGCCGTTTATAATACTAAATAGGTACAGCTTTTAATATAAACCACAAAAGAGATAGATACAGAAGGTCAACTTCATTCCAAGAGCGAAGACGCACGCACAAATATGTATAAACGCTTCAAGTATAGCGAGTGCATTTGTTTGAGATCGCGTACTTACGCGTCTGTGTGTGTGCGCCTGTTTTCACTGGTTGTATGGCGTACTTCTGTGCGATACTGGCGCTTTGCGAAATAAATTACAAGAAAGTCTTAAGATGGGGGTAAGACGCTGAGTTTATTACATCACTCTAGGCATATTCTGTCGAATTCAGAGCTCTCTCGTAAAGTGCTACTACAAATAATGGTTTTGGGTTACCTGTATTTTATACATTTTAAGCATAACCTTTATGCCCGGAATATAAGATAATGTATCATGATAAATGTGTTGTGTTCCCGCCAAATACTTAATGATTCTGTCAGGTTCAGGCCTTGAAAACTGATAATTATTCCTTTTTCTCAAAAATAAATATCGTGAAAGGAGTGAGCAAATATGTGAATAAGGAGGCGGCATCACAATATTCAATAGTAGCACATCAACACCCTGACACACTGAATTAACTGTTGTGCATATCACCAAACGTAATAGTACAATCATCGTTTAACGATGTTCTTAAAGTAATACATAAAACACATAACAAATAAACCTACAAACCTTCAAAAGGCATACCACTTTAAGTCCTGCTTACCATATAAAAGCATCACAATTCACACTAGGACCATAAACCTTCAAATTAAATTACATCATCTCCCTCGAAGCTCCGTAGCTAAGGAATTCACACAAAGGAAACTTTCTCAGCCCATAGGCACGAAGTAGATACGTACAGAAGGCAGTCTTCGTACAACGAGCGATAACATGCGCACACATACAGACGCGTACAAAAACAGGCACACACACATAGACGCGTATGAACGCGTACGAAAACAGGTGCACACATACATAGATGCCTACGAACGAGAACGAAAACAGGCGCGCACACACACACACACACACACACACATAGACACGTACACACGGCGGCGGCGCTTTCTAACAAACGCCAGTCACGAGTGCGCCTGCACTCGCTGTACATAAAGCGTGTAATACTTACACGCTTTATGTACGCGTGCGTTCTCGCTCATTGTACGGATTCGACCTTCTGTACCTATTTTGTGCCACTGAGAAGTAAACCCTTTTATTTGGATGGTGAATAAAATAAATTGTTTGAATTCCATCACACACGGCCGTCTGCGAGACGTGCTCGTAATTGAAAAATAAGTGCTTTTGTTAGGAACCTATTGTAAGTTTCGAGCTTTTGTAAAAGGTAAAATAGCAACCACTACTAGAAGTGCCCAACTTCTAGTAGTGGTTGCTATTTTACCTTTTATGTAATCATAATGTAGATCACGTACAATGGTCTAATTGAAGGACTAAGTGCGGAAACCAAATCCAACAGCAACCATCATAATGTAGAATAAACTGGAATAGAAGTGTTTAAAGCACGCATACCAGATGCATTACTATTAAATTTTGCGACATAAAGGTTAAAGTCACGAATATTCGATAACCCTTGCTACAAGAATAAATAAAAGAGTAAACATCCAAATTTTGGCTGATTAACACGTCTTGTTTTTCTGGTAGCTTTTGTCAAGTTATGATGAAAGTAATTCTTTGATCGTTTTCCTCGTCCTTTATAGTATCTTATAGTATCTTGATGCTGTGTTCCATGAATTAGGACCCTTCCATTTAATAAAGACAACGCAGTAACCGAAGGTAAAATGGTATCAATATATTCTCAAAGTTTTCTAAATTACTATGAATAGTATGCCGAAGGTAAGCTAGAACGTAAAGTGGACCAAACAATAACTCCAAGTAATGAAGTTCTAAGTATCACAAGTTGAGTTGTCTGGGAGCCACAACGAATTTAATCAGGAGAAATAATAGGGGGCGGAGGAAATTAAAGGCCTTTCTCTTTGAATTTATTAGAACAATTAGACGAAAGTGGCTTAATCACGCCTACCAGCCTGGGAACGCACTCCACGGTAAAACTCTGAAAATTGAACGAAACCCAAAGGCCATTATGTACAGTAAATTATAACTAGTCCTTCAACAAGTTTTTTTTATTAAAGATACTGTAATTTAATACTATCGAAAAACGTATTCAATTTTGAGCTTGATCAACAGAATTTAATATATTAAAATTTTTGTTAACGTTTGGCGGCTTTGACCTAGTTGTGATATCGAGTGTTATCGTGATTTAATCATCTGCCACAGAGATGGCCGCCAGCGCACGAATATTCAGAAAATTTGAAGCGGCGGCGTTACATAACCATTTTAAGGATCCCAAAATGTTAATGAAATCCTATTAACGCCCCTCGGTATTGTTTGAACTCAAGCCTTCAATCAATTATTTCGAACTGAAACACACCGAAAAGGTGTTTCTATTAAACTAAAATCTATTTGAGAATCCAGCACTAAAAGTTGGAGCGCTCCACCGATATAGTGAATTCATTTGATTCACGCCGCAACTACTATCAAATCGATGTTATTCCCGATCAGACAAAAGACAAAAGTTAGACGGGTCTAACAATCGAAGTGGGGCAGAATCGCTTGAGAGCCGGAGGTCTGAATACGTCCCAGATTCAATACTGCTGACAACACGACGCTCACAGTGCTTATAGAAAGACGGTTAGTGTAGCATCATAGTCTTTAGAAAACGACACTATCCATGTTACCAAATGAATAGGCGAGATTTATCTCGGCACTGAATAAAATGGATTGTGGAAAGTGAAGAGTTATCAACTTTTCAGATTTAATAAAGCTTGAAAGAATTATAGTAGCTATTTGAAATGTGTGGTAACAGTCCAGAAATGAATAGGCACTGTACTGTTCCAACTTTGATCATATTTTGTGTATTCATGATGAAAACAAATGAAACACAGGCTATTAGAATAATTCAAGTCTAAGAAACAAATATATATTTATTTAAGTGCCTTAATTACGACAGGAACAAAAACACTCAAAACTTTTGCCTCAAAACGGCTAGTACTTAGAATCTTCAGAGCTTTATCAATTTCATACTTACTTCATCTGATCAAAGAACAAAGGTTTCTTTGTGAAACAACACTTGAAACCGCTAGACAAGCCAACTTTACCTATAATAACTACAAACAAACACGAGTAAGAATGGCAATTCGTGGCCAACCCAAGGTAAAGTTACTTCAGTTTTGTTATGTAAACTCAACAATGATTAAGGGCACTATTATTTGCAGCACTTGGGTTATAAGGGCCACTATCATGTATTTCATAACGCAAAGATAATGGAGCGAATTAGTGTGTAAAACATTATTTATACAATTCAAACATTGTTAGTGTTTAAGAGCTTAATGTAATCCTACTCACGTTCTGAATATGTTATGTTAATGTCTTTCGGACCTTTCCTACTCAAAAATTCAGCAGGTTTTATAAATATTTAAAATATGTGTAATTCTGTAGAAATTGTTTTGTAAACATCTAGAATGGTTTCGAGAATCGTTTTTTTAGATTGGCTAGACGATGTCATTGTAAGTAACGGTTTCAAGTATTTAATGTTTTAAGTAATTTCTTTTATGTTTATAGAAGCGCTTAAATAGTGGAGGGATTGTAGGGAGGGGGAACAATAACGTTTTGTTTGTTCTGTTTTCTTGCTGGGGTGCATTATGAGAATAATATATGTACATTTGTAATAGATTAGCTATCCCAGCCGGCTTAACGTGGCAACAAATTGAAATATGGCACTGTCATTTTCTCTCAGAGTTATAATGAAAATAACTGGCATCGTGTGTGGGAACGCAATATTGATATACTTACGTAAATGATGAACACAAATTGAGAATACGAATAGGTTTAGCAAAAACAAAATAAATCAAACAAATGATACAATTACAATACCAGACCAAATATCATGTAAATAAAACAAAATGAATTTTACCTTCACAAAGACGATAAGTTTAAGAACTTTCTCAAAACACGTCTAGACGCAATTTTGTGGTAAAAAGAAATATTGTTAGTAACCTAAGTCTAAGACAAATGCGATGCAAATCCCAGATCAGTCTAAGACTAGACTAAAGGTACAAAACCTGGTTTATTTAAACGATTTATATGCCTCACCGTCCTAATATAAAAAAGGCGCTAAAATATAATGTATATGTATATGTCGCAGCCGGATTGTATAATATGCCGTAATACAAAATGCGTAGCTGAAATACATAATGACGCTGTTTTCTATTACGGCTGATTGACATTCAGCCAAAATGTCGTAATGATACGTTCGACAAAACGGCTAACCTTTAGCCCTATTGCAGACAGACCAAAAGGTAGGGTAACCACATATGGTAATAAAAAGAAATACCTGCTATAAAAAAAATAAAAAAAAATAAAATTCAACACATGCAGGTATTTGGCCATATAAATGCGTACAAATCAGTCTTATCTGTACAAAGAATTTATTTAAAGAAACAATACTACCTACTAACAAACATATATTTTTAAGTTCAACAAAAGTAGTAAAACGTGTCACTTAAAATTAACAAAAGATTGATTCTTCATGATTAGTAGAAAGGTAAAAATTGTATCAAAAATCAGTCGCACTCAACATTAGTTGCATTTTAGAACTAAAAACTACAATGTGGCGCGCCAAATTGTATTATGGCGGAGTGTTGATCAGCCGCATTGTAGAATGGCGGAACGTTGATCAGCCGCATTGTAGAATGGCGGAACGTTGATCAACCGCATTGTAGAATGGCGGAACATTGATCAGCCGCATTGTAGAATGGCGAAACATTGATCATCCGCATTGTAGAATGGCGAAACGTTGATCAGCCGCATTGTAGAATGGCGGAACATTTATCAGCCGCATTTTAGAATGACGGAACGTTGATCAGCCGCATTGTAGAATGGCGGAACGTTGATCAGCCACATTGTAGAATGGCGGAACGTTGACCAGCCGCATTGTAGAATGGCGGAACATTGATCAGCCGCATTGTAGAATGGCGAAACATAGATCATCCGCATTGTAGAATGGCGAAACGTTGATCAGCCGCATTGTAGAATGGCGGAACATTGATCAGCCGCATTTTAGAATGGCGGAACGTTGATCAGCCGCATTGTATAACAGCGGAACGTTGATCACCCGCATTGTAGAATGGCGGAACGTTAATCAGCCGCATTGTAGAATGACGGAACGTTGATCAGCCGCATTGTAGAATGGCGGAACGTTGATCAGCCGCATTGTAAAACGGGATGCGCTATCACAATGCGGCGTACGTTTATTTAGCCGTTATACATTTTGGCTGAACGTCAATCAGCCGTAATAGAAAACAGCGCCATTATGGGTTTTGGCAAGGCGTTTTGAATTACGGCGTATTATACAATCCGGCTGCAACATATACATTTTTTTTTTACTTACAGATATTTGATGAAATTCAAAATAATAGATATGTTATTGTTGAATTGGATTTGGTTTTAGATAAATGGTTTATATTTAGGACTATCTAAAGAAGTTTAATTAAATAAAAGGTAAGGCAGGACGTCCCCAGGCTATGTGGAGAGATGATCTTCGTAAGGTAACAGCTGGATGAGAGCATTCGAGGGTCGTATGTCTAGCATTGGACTGCTACAGGCTGATGTTGATGATGATGATTAAAATGTAAGGGATGTCAATACGCAGGTACTTATGTTTAGTGTGCATGTATGTGTGTGTGTGTGTATAAGTAAAACCTTACACAAATTGTTCCTCGGTTCCAGGCACTTGGTAGTGAGAGTGACGATCATATTACATCGAAGTTACTACTAATGTCAGATATGTATACTACACCGTGTTATTACACGAATATAGAATTTGTACTGCTGTAATATAACAAACTAGTGTTGCTACGTTCAGGTCAAACAACAACAGATTTTAATATTAACAATAATGTAGAATTGAGTAATGTCAAGTAAATTCGGCTTAAGGTCTTTTCCAATATCAGTTCAGTAGACTTACTCCAACCCATTTAATATTAAATTATCGAGACATTTGAAGCCTCTAAATGACATGATTCGAATAATGACGTCAATATGGATCGAACCAAAACTAGTCCTTCACTGCTTTTAATAAAGAACTAAGACAACTATGGCGTACTTCAATATCTTCAAGTAAGTCTACTGATTGCCGCACTCAGAGAAAACACTTAATATCAATCATATTCATTAGCTTTAATTGGCAAGTTAGTTTACGAGTAATTACAAGGTATATATCGAGGGTTCACGGGCTATTTGTATTAAGCGACATCCTGGCCGATATTGAGTTATTATCCTATCTACCTGCATTAAAAAGTGAAAAACGTAAAAAACGGAGATAGACACTATTGATTTATAAAACGTCGATAGGCCACTTTTTCGTAAAAAATATAGATACATTTTTAGAATGTTCTTTTTTCCGAATAATGAAACTTTCAAATGCTCTCCTGTAAAGTTCCAAACATGTCGCTTAATACAAATTGCCCGTGAACTTTCGATATGATAATGAAAAACATGGCAGATGACACATTGCAGATGAAATATTTTTTTTCCAAAAATATCAACTGACGTCCAAAATACCCCAACAAAGTGAAAAATTACTTTAAATTCGGAAGTCACTGGATCTGTATTTTAATTTTTTGCCACCGACTTCCGAAATTAAAGTTATTTTTCACTTTATGGGGTATTTTGGAAGTCGGTTGATATTTTTGGAAAAAAGTTTTTATTTTTCACTTTTTAGTGGGCCAGTTTGTAATTTATCAAAGTTACAATATCCTAATGTCAACTGCTGATTACCTTTTACAAAATATTTCTTTTCCCGATGCCTGGACGTTAATTGTAGAGGAGTTCTCCTGGTAAGTACTCAGGAGAACTCCACATCACCATAAGCACTGTGACGAGCATAAATTACTTAGCAACCATTATTAAAGTAGGTACCTAATCGAATCGCAACCCTTGAAATACTTTTAATTGAGTAGTTCCGGTGGCCATCTGTGATCTTCATCATCAGCTCCACTTGACCAAATGGTGCTTTCCAAGAAAAATTGCACGAGTTACTATAAAAAATACCGCTATAGGTGTGCCTATAATATTTGAAGAGTTCCATCGATTTCTCCAGGATCCCACCATCAGATCCTGACCTGATGACAATGGGACCAACTAGAAAGTATACCCTTTCAAACAAAAAAAGAACAAAACTTGGCAGATGACACATTGCAGATGACAAAACATGGCATATGACACATTGCAGATGACATACTGCAGATGAGAAAACATGGCAGATGATACAATGCTTTTAAGATATTATGCCGCTTATGAAAGTTAATGGTTGAAAATTTTTAAGTGAAGTCTCTAAATGCAAGTAATATCTTCAAGTAGAATCACTTCGAGAGTGAGCAGTGAGCTATTATTATATTTTAATTAAGTTATTCAAGATGGTGAATGGACGTTTAAAACTAGCAGTATTCCAAGTGAGCAGTCATCTTTGAGAGAATCTGAGCGTTCTCAAACTAAAAGGAATTTCGGAACATTGTCCCGAAAATGGAAATTTCTCGAAAGCTGTGCATGTTCATAGAGTGGTGTTGGGGCCTTCGAACAATATTCTTTGTAGCCCACTGTGAACAGCTTCAGTTTTCATGTTTGGAACAGTTTTTGATGACGACAACAGAATGAAAATGGGTACGAACTTCGTATGATGGGAAAAGAATTTAAAGTACAATTAATAGTATTTAGCTATACATAGAGACCCTCAGGTATGTCAACGTGCTACTTAAGTCGTCAAAACATATATTTCCTTTGTGATTTATGCAAAAGAATCATTTTAATAAATAAGCAGAGATATTTTGTCACTTTCTTAAGATTGATTTTCCTTTCAATGTAATAACTGAGATACATCGAAACTTGACTTAACTGAAGAACTAAGTAAAAGCGTTGAGACTAATTTAATTCAGTGAAAGTTTCTCGATTGCTCTATGACGAAAATAGTAAAGTTACGAGCGCAAACTTAATTCAATTCCGAAATCTGAAGTTGAAATTCGACTGAAATATTGGAACCAGATTAACGGAAATAAACTTTCCGACTTCCGAAACATCAAACGCAAGGGTTTAAATCTGAATCCTAGAATAAATTCAATATTTTATGGAATGTTTATTGAAAATAATCGTACAGTCGGATATGGAAAGGGATTATTGTAAACACATTTTTTTGGAAAGAATTTACGAGTTTAAAATTGATTAAAATTCTGGGAACCATTAGATATTGTGACACAATAGTTTATTGCATTCCACCATCTGTATAGTAACCGGCACGAGGCGTGAGCACAAATTCAACTTTTAAACCTTACAAATCTTTTTTCCTATTACGGCGATTCGTACACGGGCAGGGGCACTGAGGTTAATATAAGATCAAGCTTATTTATGTACAGGTAGAACACAGAATACAAGAGCACGTTGACGACGGCAACAACATTTCATTTGGAATTTGTGCTCACGACTCGTGCTGGCAACTATAATTAGGTGATAACTTAAAATTATATATTATGTGATAATTGTGGACCCTGTCGGGCACAGCAAATGAAATGGAGAAAGGTATTTTTTATAAAAACTTTTTAGCAAAAAATAAAACCGACTTCTAAAACAAAACACTACAAAGTGGAAAATAACTTTAATTTCGGAAGTCGGTGTCTTTGGTTTTGTATTTTCGTTTTTTGCCACCGACTTCCGAAATTAAAGTTATTTTTCACTTTGTAGTGTTTTGTTTTAGAAGTCGGTTTTATTTTTTGCTAAAAAGTTTTTATTTTTCACTTTTTAGTTGTGGAACCTACCCCACACAAATTCGAATACATAATTGAGCACAATAATTGTAGATATAGCCATGTAAATAACAGTGATAGGAAGTTATTAAAACACCATCACAACATCCATATAAAATAAGTGGGAAATATACGCATTATTGAAGCTAACTCAAAAACTCCTCGAGAAAAGTTAATAAAATTTATATGGGACCACCTCGAAAGTATACCCTTTCAAACAAAAAAAAAAATTCCAAATCGGTTCATCCGTCTTTGAGTAATCGCGTAACAAACATACAAAAAAAAAAAAAAAAAACATACAGACGAATTGATAACCTCCTCGTTTTGGAAGTCGGTTAAAAATATTTATATAAATAATACCTATTAGATATAATAAAACTTATATTTTATCGTTTAAAAATTAGTTTAGGTATACTATAATAGCATTTTTGACAACCCAACTGCCCAGTTGGGTTGTCAAAGTGTTATAGAAATCGAACATTTTGTGAAAATTAACGATTAAATACATGACAGTACACATAATTATGTCAATAAAGATCATTCTTGTATTAATCATCGCACAATCAGACAGCTACATAAAATGATGTCACTCCGCACCAGCCACAGAGTAACTACACGCACTGAACTAAAGCAGCATGAATGCCCGTAGGACAATGCTGTCGGAATTGATTTCTCGCGTCACCGCGCGCGTAATCAGCTGAGTTGACAGCTCAACGTTTGACAGGTGACATGTTAAAGTGTGTGCGTCATTCAGGAGTGAATGGAAAATGTGGCGTCCTTTCTCTTTGAGCTGAGTCAAATATTTCATTGAATTTATGTCGTTTCTCGGTGCAATGGGTTTAGCGCTGAATGTTTCGGCTCTTATATCTTTTTCTAGTGCTGTGTGAGTGCTGAGCATCGGGTCCTGGTTTTGATTCTAGGGTCAGGAATTTCTCAGTAGCAGCTCGAAGTTCGAATTTATTCCTGTAAATGGCAATAAATCTACCTTCTATTACTTGGAATTTAAGCATTACTGCCAGAATATGGATGTGCTATGTACCTCAGCCTACCCTTTCGTTGAATACAGGAGAGATGTTACATTATCCGTTTCAACTTTATATATGATCTCCATTGCATCCAGTTCAGAGCTTTTCAATCAATCGTGACTGTACCTTTATTTTCCTTATTCTCTTCCCACAAGACGCCTGTCACAATAGGTTTCTTTTATTATCAATTTGTGACAATACAGGTTCAGATGCTCAATGTTTGCTCTTTAACAATAGCACTGATACAATGAATAGTTTAGTTTAGGTAAGTGATGGCTCAATGTTTGGGATGTAGTTTGTGATTGTGAGTATAACCAAGGTGTGATCTTTATAAAAGTACAAAATAATCAAATGGCTTTAATAAAATTAAAAACACAATTCACAAGTCTCTTTATACAGAAAAAAGTTGAAACGAGAACAGAATAGGTATTCATCGTTCTCATTAATATTCTGAAAGCGAAGGCGAGTTTCTTTGTATGAGGTAGGTGTCTATGTACTTTATCACGGTTATACAAGAACGATTTCGAAAAGATATAATTAAGTTAATTACCTGGAAAAGTATAACTAGACTGTTAGCGAGGGCGCGCTGGCTTTAATGATAATGTATGGGAGAATAATTTCTAAAACTACAAAGTTAAGTTTATCCTTCAATTCGGAATCGATTTATAGGCCGTATCTGGAAGTAACATTTAGTCTTTATTTCATTCAAGTAGGTAAATGATAAATAAATGATAAATTATTTTATTTCTGTAAGTAGATTAAACACTTTTACACGTTAATTATGTTTTTAAAAACTAGATGAGGTCGGCGTTTCCTATCTGACTACTCTGAGAAGAATGGTCGAAACAAACTCAGAGGTCACGGTCTCTTTTAAAGTCCAGACATAATCTTGGTCAGTCGTGTGAAGAGATTGGCGTCTTTTGAGGAAAGAACCACACAGATTGAGTAGGCCCGTCCAGTCAGTGCATGCATTTGTCAGTAATCGCGCAGCTCAACTCAGAACTTAAGGAGCTCAACGATTCGACGAACAATACCAAAGAAAGGACATTTGGGTAGGCCGCATAAATTACTCAAACTGCCCAATCCAACTCTCCAATCTCACAAAAGTATTTTTTAAACTACATAGTTAAATTAGTCCTTCAATCCGGGCTTGGAAATTCATAGGCATCCGTATTTGGAAATACATCACTTGAGTGAAGTCTCGGGCAACCGGGCGCAACTTTGAGACGGAAACCTCAGGGCGCGAGCTCTGCTCGTACGTACGCGGTTTTTTGATCAACGCCTGCTGATAAATAAATATCGGAATATAAGATAATAATTATGTTTAGGATAACCGCATAAACCGCACCGATAAACCGCAAGAACATTATATAGTATTGAATAATATACCTACTTGTACACAGCGATCATACTTGTACATGGAATAGAGCCGTTTCATCTGATTATTTTGCGTATACTTAATACCTATATAAGATTCAAATTTGAATTTAAATATCTAGATATTATTATACGCCGTGCGAAATATTTCTGATGTTGGGAAGGGATTGTGTTTTATTTTACTCGTATTGATGGGAGGGGTAGGCAAGGGGGTGCGGGTGAAACTCGATATTTATCTGGCTTTGTAAGCAGTCTTAATGTTAAATTAATTAAAAAACTAATTTAATTAAAATTTATTTCAAAATTGGATAAAGTAATCAACATTTTCAATGAAACTACACAAAATCGTAATCTTCTCACTAAAACATACAATTTCCAGACGGTTTTCCTAGCGTATAATACCTGAAACTCTGTAGCAACCACATAGTTTTCAACACATTCTATAGAACAGTATCCATTTACCTGTTTCATATTCAAATCCTTGTTTCCAATAGATGCTATTTTCATTTAAACAAATATCAACTTTACAGTAGTGCTTTAGTTGACTTGATGATTTTAGAATGAGTTAGTAGACCTATTGATCAGGTTGTAAAAAAAAAATTGTTTTTTTTTTTCAGAAATACGTATATTTGTTTACATGTTTGGAAACTTTGCGAACGCAGTATACTGGTATCTGATCCATACATGTACTAGTAGTTACCTATTGTGTTTATTCGTCGGAACTGGGAGGTATTGACATATTGTAAATTGTTAGTGTAGTGCAAGCTTGATAGAAATTCATCCGCACGTGGAATATCGATATAGCTCAAAGTGTGTGCGGCGAATTTCGAACCTCATGTGTATCGGATCACTGAACACTAATTCTTGTTATTGTGGCATATTAAACCTACTGGAGCTTTTATCGTTAGTCCTTGGAAAACTGGGCACTGTGAAAGAATTAATCTTTCCAGGAGAGAAATGAGAGGAGAGGAGAAAGCGATGGTCTTATTCACTGGAGTAACAGCTTACATAGTATGCGAGAACACCAGCCTATTGCTACGGAAATACTTCATTGTAATCTATCTAGTCTGTAGTCCAACCGCCGCCGAGCAAATCCCTCTCACATTTGGACTACAGGCTAAATAGATTACAATGAAGTATTTTCGTAGCTATACGCTGGTGTTCTCGCTTATTATGTAAGCTATTACTTCAGTGAATAAGACCTCTCTGTCTGTGTCCTGGTCTGCAATATGCAAAAGTGAGAGATATCTCACTTTTGCATATTGCAGACCATGTATAAAATGTTTACGTATCTATTTTTCTTACAGCTTAATAAAAACTCATCAACATTATTAAAGCCACGCACCAGCGTCCAGCGTCCGCTCAATAATTCATATTTATCACTACTTCTGTCGCCACCTTCAATTTGGGCGATATCTCCGAGATATCTGGCTGTTAATTTCTGGTGGGTCACGTTTCTCCCCCACCCTGGCACCCAATATATAGCTGGGACGTGCGCCCCCTCCCATGTTTAATGGACTGCAGAGTTTGAAAACAAGCCGTGGGATGTCTTCGAGTTAATTCCCAGTAATTCTCTTCCATTGTTTTCTTGATTATCTTTTATTTCCCATGCTCTTAATGTTTCTGGAATTGTGTTGGGAATTTATAATGCTGGTTTTGTTAATGGAAGATGATGGAAATCAGTTGTGTTTCAAAAGGTGACGATGGAAGTCGAAGTTATTTATTAAAAGTGTGCTCTTATTATTACTACAGAAAGTTATTTTTGATTGCAGCTGATTGTTTCGAATCTAAATATTTAACGTGAACCTAAACTCATTATTTGTGCGCGAAGGCATTTTTTAAGATTAGCATATTCAGATTGTGTTTACAAGTTCTAAGGACGATCTGATGAAGGGCACAGAAATACGCTGGAGGCAAATAATGCAAAATCTTTTGACGTGCAAATCGATGCATACTCATATTATCGCTTTAGAAATGTAACAAAAGGCTGTTATTTTTGGCAAATTAAATAATTTCACGTCTTCACAAAAACAAAACCACTTTAAACTTCCCACTCAATATTAGCGAGTTATCAGCCCTTTCCGGCTGAAAACAACTGAAGCATTTTGTAATTCAGTTTATTGATGAGATGTCATGTCCGACGGGAGATAATAAGCGGCGCTTAGCGGTACTTACTTAACTTTGAACAGAACTCACTGAGTGTACAATAATGGAGATGTTTGTCAGATAATGTTATTGTGCGACGTTGTTTACATGCTGATAAGTTTTTGAATAAAATATTACAAAATATTTTATTGTATTAGTGTGAGTTAATGAAATTGGATAATAAGATGATTTTGACTTTGTTTTTGTTATGGGGAACTAGAAAAAAGAACGAATAAGAAATGAAAGTAGACGAAGCAAAAAGATTATGTAAAGATCTCAATACCTACTGAATCTTACACACAGTGCTAACTAAGGATGACAATGCATCATGGTACATCATGGTGTGCCTACGTGGCGTTTTGTTATTTCTGCGTAACCTTAATAAAAGCATTCTTTCACAAAGTTGTATTTAACTGTTAAAAAATGTCCGACTTTGATACTCTTAAAAACCAACAACAAACAAATAACAACGAAAAACAAAACAGATTACCCTAATCTTCAACAAAAACACAGACAATGTCCCCAAATTATCCTGGACAAGTCTATGTCCCTATCATTTGTTAGCTATA
The DNA here is from genome assembly GCA_948252095.1 of Dicycla oo. Classification (NCBI taxonomy): domain Eukaryota; kingdom Metazoa; phylum Arthropoda; class Insecta; order Lepidoptera; family Noctuidae; genus Dicycla; species Dicycla oo. The sequence goes on along the minus strand of OX411732.1, from coordinate 621,400 downwards.
ATAAAAAGTACCCCCTGCCTGCCAGTACGTGGCTCGGTTGACAACGAACTCTGTGTGCACGGAGCGCGGTGAGACCCGAACTGAATTTAAGACTCTTTTTTAAGAGAAAAGGCCAGTGAAGCCCGCAAAATTTAAATTTTCTTACGTTTTTGGCAATTTGCTGGTCAGTATTAGGTTGTAAAAAAGTATGTTGGTCAAAATATCAATCACGGCCGTTACAAATACAGAATTATAATCATTAATTCATGCTTATTGGTTTAGTCATGTTGAGAGGATGAACGAAAAGCGACTAACAAAAAGTATTTACAATACAGATGTGAGTGGAAACGCCGGGAAGGAACGTCCTAGGAGGACATATTATAGTGTCCTTATTGGTGATGTTCTTCAGAAAGGTCAAGTGCGTAGACTCGCAACTGGCGTGCGTGTATGACCAACTGAATGAACGTAAGCGACCCAAAAGATGTTTATCGTTCTGTGGTTTCTGCCTACACTTATTGGAAAATGGCATGAGTTTTTGTCAAATCAATAGTCATTATTGGATGAAATCATGAATTTGAGGTCATTTCTAACTTAGGGTGTTGCATGGATGATTCTTAAGATTATATTTCTGTGAATACAAATTTGTAACGACGATTGGGCGATTAATGAAGAGTGCATACTATTTCCTGATGACACTACATTGGTTATTAAAAGCGACGATAACAAGGACTTGGAAAAATGAATTGTTAAAGCATTAGAAAAGGCAATCAACTGGCTAGAACATAATAACTTAAGAATAAACATGACAAAAACAAATATATTAACATTTCAAGCACTCAACACAAACACAGATAGACTAGACATCCAGTATAATAATTCACTCTTCAACACGGTCAATGAATGTGTATTCTTAGGTATAACTGTGGACCAAAAATGCAGTTGGAAACCACAGTAAATACAATGCTCAAAAAAATAGATCGCTATGTATATGTCCTGAGGAGAATAAGCCAAACGGTTAATTTAAAGACCACAATGGTGGCTTACCATGCTTATGTGGCATCTGTACTTAGATATGGTCTTATAATTTGGGAGAACTCAGTAGACGTACAAAGAGTTTTTAAAGGACAAAAAAATGCATCCGGGCAACGTGTGGAGCCCACTTTTTAGATACTTGTAAGCCTTTGTTTCAAAAGCTTAAGATACTGTCTTTATCGTGTCTTTATATTATTGAAATATGCAGTTTTGTAAAAAAAAAAATATAATTTATTCGAAGAAAACAGTTACAAAATAAATAGTAGAACACGGCATAAATTCAAATTGAAATTACCCCAAATAAAATTAATGCTATTTAAAAGAAATACTTACTGCATGGCAATTATTATATGATATATAACCATTTGCCAAATGGTATTCAAGATTTGCCATTGCCATTGTTCAAAAGGGTATTGTTCAGTATATTATTAGAAATAAATTAATACAGTGTTCAAGAATACAAGTCGTTATTAAGGTAGGGAAGTACTCGTAAACATAGCCTGTCATCCACGAAATGCAATAACATTATTCATTACTAATCATTATTATTACTACCTATATAACACAATCCCAATCTGTATTAATTGACTATTAATGATTCTTATTTTATTATTTTATGCACTGATACTCTAATTCATAATATTAGTAATAGGTTAGTAATATAATCTTTGTGTTTTGTGGGGGTGAAGTACCTATTTGTACGCCTTACTACGGCAGGGTAAATTGGAACTAATTCTGTAACACCTATTTGTACCATATCGTAACAAATAAACATTTTTGATTGATTTGATTTGAACGTTCGCGAATCTTTTGATCGACAAACAAACTGACAGTGCCTCACAAATTGCAAAAAACGTAAGGAAATTTGAATTGCGTAAGATACCTTAGCGCATCCCCCTTAAGAAACACTGCTTCAAATTCCTGTTTACTTCTTGGTTATGTTTTTGAACGCTGTGTCTACGTATAGTTTGTAGATAATAGTTTGTGGATAAGAGGATACAAGTTTTATTTTAAAGAGGATCGGAATTATGTGAGGTATTATAATTTTTGATTGATTAGTCGATAGTAAAGCTTAAGTTATAACTGTAGTTTAATAGTGAAGTAGTTGGTTAAAATAATGACACTGATCAATGACGACGACGAAAGGAATAGAGAAGTTATCAAACCGGATTGGTAACTTAAATAATACTTCGAAGTGTCGTTAAATTCCAACAAACTATGTCTCCAATTAAAATCATAACGCAATCAACAAAATCCAAGCTGATCAAACAGCCTACCTCATTAATAACCAGTTCAAAAATCAACACTCGACTCAATGAAAATCACAGAGCGGATTTGAAATTATAAAGTTGCCAGGAGAAAACAGTCGCGTTTTCTATGAGGCTGTTCCCTGTCGCGGGCAGAATTACAGACGAGCGCGACGCCAGGGAGAGGTACGGGGGCCAGGGTACAGAGGAGCTAATTATCATTCTTTGTGCGACTGACAGTTGGCGCAACGCCTTGTATTCGGAAGTTGGTGACAGAAAGCGACGGGCAACGGAAATATTGTTTGGCGCCTTGTAATTAAATTGTGTATCTATTTGAGGTTTACTTGTATTTCATTCCAGTCTGGTGAACGTGATTTTTCGGTGTATTTTTTTTTAGATTAAGAATAATTTAAAAGGAACTCCTGCTTCTTTTGATGTTCCGCGTTATATTTTTATACTTGTCAGTATCATTATCGATTTATACAAAAATACGAGGTAATTTTGCAATTTTAAGACATCCTTCTTAACAAACTACATAACTAAACTGCTTCAATAAAAATAAAATAAAAAATCACACTCGCTTTTCTCGTCCAAGACCCCCCCTTGTATAACTTACCTCTATCCTCAATTCCCTTTGAGCTGTACTAAGAATTTACACTCGCCACTGAATAGAAATTTGAACTATGTCCATAGGTACCAGGAGCACAGAGCACATAAAGAGTTCCTAACTACCCTCCTAGCTCTGGCAATGTGCGCCCAGGAGCTAACTTTGTGCTGCTGATGACATTCCTGAGTTTAATTCAATATTAGGTGTCTCAGCATGTGAAGTGTTTTAAGTGGCTGCTCAATATGTAGAGGGTAGGTACTTTGGCATCCATTGAAAATTTGGTTAGTAGTTAGGTGGAGCTTGAGTTTGGTAATTGAGTAATTGATTTTGAAGTTTGCATTATGCACGCAAAGCCAGTAAATTCTTTATTCAGACTATAGACAGTGGTTTTGTTATGTATCCCCAGTGAGTGTATTTGGATACCAAACAATAACTTGTTCCATGGTACTAATTTAAAATTGTTGTTCTTGTTGTTTTTATCTTCACGAAAATGTAACAGTAAGTATGTTTTGTAACAATATGATTAAGTAAAGTCATTTGATCACTATATTTTCTAAACTTATAAAACAAACTAACATAGTTACTAGAACACGGAATATTATCATAAAAATATTCCACAAAGTAACGATTAAAAAACGAAGAGTTTTAGTATCTGATATTCTTTCACTCGTGGCAATGAAAATAACTTAATTCAAATGTACTGAATTTAACAAGCAGACAACATTTTTCATAGCAAGCAGCGCCTGGTTCGATAATGTGTCAAAAATACTGGATGTCTTGCATGAAGTATATGCACAATGTTTCATGCTAAGTACAAACACGGGCAGTCTAGACTTTTAAATTACTTTCGAACGTATACGCGAGGAACGTGAGAATTTTTGAAAGTAGGAAACAGTCATTTGTTTTTGTGAATATTACCTAGTACGGGCTTGGTGTTCGCTTTGTTGCATTTTAAATGGGGATTGTCTAAAATTTTTAACCATTACATTTTATTTTATTTTTTGAAAATTTAGAGCATTTTGAGAAACTCATTTGAATATTTTGATGATTGGCTCAATATTTGTTAAAAAAAATTTTGTTTAAATTTACTTTGTAAAGTATTATATTATTTTAATTTATTGTGAATGTGAAGACTATGTAGGTCATTGCTTTTTTGTTTGTTTTATTTTTTCTCTCAGTTATTTTTAATCATGGTCTGGCAGTTTGAGTAGTTTATGCGGCCTACCCCAATGTCCATTCTTTGGTATTGTTCGTCGAATCGTTGAGCTCCTTAAGTTCTGAGTTGAGCTGCGCGATTACTGACAAATGCGTGCACTGACTGGACAGGTCCTCTCAATCTGTGTGGTTCGTTCCTCAAAAGACCATTTCAGACATCAATCTACATGGTCTTCACATGAAGTGACCAAGATTATGTCTGGACTTTATAAGAGACTGTGACCTATGAGTTTGTTTCGGCCTTTCTTCTCAGAGTAGTCAGATAGGAAACGCCGACCTCATCTAGTTTAAAAATAAAACATGATTGACTTGTAAAAGTGTTTGTACAAACCTACTTCTAACAGAAATAAAAATCATTTATCATTTATAAGGTAGGTGGCGTTATCAGTGGCATAAAAGATTGTGCCGTTGCCTGGCTAGTACATAATTATAAATCTAAATCTGTCAACACAACATCATCTATCTCACATCTGTCAAAGTGTCAATAGACGTCACGCATAATCGAATCTATATTAACTTTTTTTACAAATACAAACTTATTTTTCGAAATTACGACTGAAACAGTAGCAAATTTTAAACGTAAAGTGGTTTTTGAAGATGTAAATTTTCGCAACAATACATATTAATACAATACATAGTAATATTACACGCCTACATCACGACACCACTTTTCTCGCAAGTCTTCTCTAATACGAACGAACAAAAATTTTGTTTGGACTAATAATACTAACTATTATAAGTTGGAACAAAGCACTACCTGTATTCCATAACTCTTCCAATATATTAAATATTGTCGAGTGTTGAGATAATACGAGATTATGAGGCAAGTCGCAAGAATAATAATATTGTAAAAATTTTATACTGTAAATAATATGTTTATATGTTCACTTGATAGATTGTAAACCATATTAGCCACTTAATTTTTTATTTTCTGAGGCAACGATACAAAACTACGGCCAAAGCTAACGCAATTTGAAGGGCAAACAAGGTCAATCGTATTTTATCGAAAATATCAATAAGTTATGAATATTTCTCATGATTAATTAGTCCGTAATGATCAGTAACGCCTCGAAATGCTTTTTCAATGACAATGAACAATGCCCATTAGTGATCATAATGATTTATCTTCTACTTAATAAAAATGTTCAATTGATTCGTTCACTGACAGACAAGGTACCGCCGATACCGATGATTCTAGAAACATGAAATTTTACACAAGAGTTAACAATACACGTGTATGTATAACGAGTGAGTGGTGAGGAAGAATTTTTGGTAATTCAGCCCGGGATTGGGTTACATAGCGGATAAAAGTTTGTAAGGAAGATCACATTTTGAACGATAGGAAATTGCAGTGGCTTTATGAGTATAAATATTGAAACAAAATACGCGATAAAACAATAAAATGAAATAAATCTTTTAAGGAACAATTTTATTATTATTGCTGATATATTTTATCGTTTATTTATTCCGTCAGTACTTAAATAATTATGAATAATAACAAAATTAATGAAACGAAAATTAATTCAACATCGTCATACCTTTGTACATAAAATGCAAGTATACGCTTTCAGTAGCAAAGCGACCTAAGTCAACATTTAACGATTTTGAGTTTGTTTGAAAATTAGTTCTAATTACGTTTGTTTACAGTTGACTTTCGTTATTTATGATTTTAGAGTTGTGTCATTATGTTATTAAGGAGATGGTATTAATTATATGGATCGCTTTACAAAGGGTAGGAGGGAAACATTGATTAATTAAAGTAATGGACAGTAAAGTGTTCATTGTTCGTTTCGCCTGTTAAAGTTGGTATATTTTACTGGAAAAAGTTATAACATCTATTTATTTTATAAATTATAATACTTTCAATTGTATTTGCTGACAAGAAAATAAAAGAAAAAGAAAAAAAGAAAACATCAATCAAGTGGCTTGCCCTTAACAGTGCAAGAAAGACGTTATTGGACGATGCCTTAGTTTTATAGTTACTTAGCAGTTTAACGCTCCTAATGAAACTGAATGAGACACAATAGAAGTTTTATCGATATATGGCCGTTTAGTGTCATTGAAAGCTTTAAGTACGATTTTAATTATTTTTTAGACAATAGGCTAGATTGTAATGTTAATAACGTATCACCAACTGTGATACTTTATAAAAGGAAGAAATTGTAGTTTATGAAATCTTTGCATAATACCTAGTTATGTGCAGTTTCAAACACTACTTTATATACTCTCCTCGTACATAGGGATTGAACCTACTAAAATAAAAGATCAATTTTCAAAGAGTAAATAGTTTATTTGGAATCAAAACTTTTATGTTATGCTATAAAAATGGCGCGTTGTATTGATAAAATAGTTATTTATGCTACAAGTGCGGAAAGTAGGTGATTCCCGACGAGTGTACAAGTCGACACGAGGCGGAAATCATCTTATGCACGTGGTTCACACAAAGTTTTACTATGCTTTGTGCGAGGAAATAAAAAAATATGCATTGAAAAGTATTTTTCTTTTGATTTGGCCGGTAAGAGGCTGTTGTTGGCATTTTGTGCTTCTTGAATAATATTTTGCTGTAGTAAGACATCTAGATCCTACGAATGATTTGACAAAAAGTGAAGTAATGGTAGCTCCTGGTAAAGAGTTTATACTGATCGTCGTTCAAAACCCGGTAGAATGACGAAGGCTTTGGCTCGCGAGCCAATTTTTTTATGCTGTGGCTTTTTCTGTTTGAAATTGCGCCAACTGTTTGGTCATAGTTACCATCTCTATGGTAGATTTACTTCTTATTTTATTTTTCAAATTGTTACGGCCTTTTCATACGGCAGTATTTCATTCGTTTACTGGATCACCGGACTTTTGAATAGGTTGCAAGGATTTTAAGTTTAAATTTTAAAATGCTATCACTGGCTATCATCAAGAGACATTAACTTATTTCCATCTGCTTTTAACTTCCATTATTCAGCCACTGTATGATCATCATATTTTTTCTTGTTAGTGCTTTAATCAATAAATTAAACTCAAAATAAGGTATGTCATTATAAACTACTTTTGAACTTTGTAATTCAAATTCAGCCTATAATATTCTCACAGCCGGGACTCAGGCCTCCTCTCGGTGAGAGGGAGTGGGACGTAATCCGCCACGCGGGCCCAGTGCGGTTCATAGATATCACATGTCTTCGAATTTTTGGTTCTAGGATATTCCGGTTTGCTCTCGATGTTTTCCATCAACGTTTAAAAGCAGTGGTGAAGAAACAAAATACACAAAGTAAAGCCACGATCTACAACTCGGAAGTCGGGGCCATTACCACTGGGCCACCACTACTCTGTTTATGATATGAGCGTAGATAAACACTTTTAATTTACGTTACGTCAAGTTAAAAATATATCTACTGCTGTCATAATAAAGTTCATATTACATTTCAGTCTTCAAATCCATATTAACACTATGGCGCAACACGCATACATGGCTTGCGCCAACTTTGGGCTTTTCATTTTATGCTAAAAAGACAAACAAAAACTTTACCATTACAACCCAACAAAAAAATCCAACATAAAGAGGCTACGAAAAAAAAAAACAGCCCGTATCAGCTGTACGTCATCCCATAATAATGTGGGTCAAACGTAGGGAGGCGGGGGTGTGCTGCACGTCCACCATCGTACACATAAGACGAAGGGCGGCCTGTCACTTTGTACAAGTGAATACGAACGAGAATGTCTGGCGGAAAATTGTGTGGCGGAAAATCTAAAAATAGAATATCAAAAATGTTAAGAAATAGACTTCACTTGAAGCCGTCTATATTAATTTGTAACGTGTCTGTAAACGCCAAGTGATATTAGTCAGTAAAGTTCATTTCTATCAACATCTATATTTGAAGACGGTGGTGCCTCTCTAGATTTCTCTCTACAATCTTAGAATATAAAATTTTACAGCTGCCGTTTTATTTTTGGAACTAGCTTTTGCACGCGGCTCCACCCGCGTGGTGCTCGGAAATTATCCCACGGGAACGTACTACCGCAATAAAAAATATCCTTTATCCTAATCCAGGTCATGGTCTAACCGTGGGATAAATTTTATTCAAATCCGTTCAGCCGTTTTAGCTTGCAAGCGTACCAAACAAACAAACTCACTTTCAGATTTATAATGTTATAGTTAGGAAGTTAGGATTAGGATAAGTTAGAAAGTATTTTTAACCCTAGGGGGTTAAAAATACTTTCTAACTGAATGATGATTTCTAACTGACTGAAGAATGATGTGTTTTTGCGTTGTTGGAAAATCATCCCTTCGGAGGGATGATTTTCCAACAACGAAAAAACACATCATTCTTAATTTCTAAACAAAAGGCTTAATACCAATTTTTCCTTAAAAATTTTCATCCCCTATTTTACACCCTTTGAGGATATTTCTCCAAAAACGCTGAGACACATAGTTTTCATTTTTAACCAGAATTCTAAATAACAATTTTCATGGTTTAAACTACAAAAATGACTATTTTCCATACAAATTTTCATCCCCTATTTTACTCCCTTAGAGGTAGAATTTCTAAAAATCCTTCCTTATTCCTTGTCTACATTATAAGGCAAACCTCTGTGCAAAATTTCAGGTTTCTAGGTCTAAGGATTTGGGCTGGGCGTTGATGAGTCAGTAAGTCAGTCAGTCAGTCAGTCAGGACTTTTGTTTTATTTATATATACAGTATGTTCGAAGCATGCACCAACACTTTTTTTGGGGATTGGGGAGGTCATTTGCTAGGTTTCACCTAAATACCTCATGTCCTAAGTGTGACGGTAGTTGAGATATGATTTTTTTTAATTACCCGGAATTTTGCCTTAACACGATATATATATATTTTTGTTTATGGTTGTAATAATGGAACTAAATGACTTTTATTATCGTCTGCAATGTATTTTTATTTTATATAAATTATTATTTGATCTAATTAGTTGGTAGAAAATGATCTATGTGCTTCCAAAGTCTTCAAAATGTTTAAATGTATGAAAAATAACAAATTCTAAATTCATTATAAAAAAAAAACTTTAACAGCCATTTTGAACATAGTTTTATTTTAAAAAGTTCTTTGGCTTATACCCTTTCTAACGGTATGCTACAAATCACAGAAAACAATTCAGTAAGTAGTCAAAATACTAGTTAGAAGGACTCTTCTAACTAGTATTTTGACTACTCACTGAATTTTGGTTTAAATTTTTGGCTTAATTTTTATTTTGTTTAAATAAACTTAATTAACTTGTTTAAATAACTAGTCAGTTAGGGAGTGTTTTAAGAAAAGACTTATAACAGTAATTGAACACATCTTATAGCAAGTTTATTTAAAAATATTATGCAGAAATCAGATAGTGAAAATTCCTTCACTTGTGAACACGGAGGCCGAGTGGCATTATTTAAAATATAAAAAATAAAATAATTGCGCATACCCATCGACTCCGGGGTTTGACATTTTTTTATATTATAGGGCTTTGGGTCACCCACTCACACATACAGGGTTATCCATTAATTACGCTACACCGTGTTTATATAATATAACACAACATGCACGTAATTATATCCAACTTATCTCATTCTTTATTCTCCGTATCATCAAACAATACAACATAACAGTATTGACTTAGCATTTCCTGATCCCTCCCTCATCGCTCGCCGTTAAAGGAAACATATAAAATGTTTGCTCAATAAAACAAACGAATACTACAGAAGGAAAGCGAGGGAATGTTGTGTTTTATGATGATGATGAAGGAAATATCGATGGAAACAGCTCTCTTGGCTGTAGAATACAATCAAGTTAAAACCGGTGACTGCTCATTTTGCTCATTATTAGCATTTTTCTGTTTGTTATTTTATTTGAACCCCTGTGTTTTCTGTTTGACAAAAAGCAACGTTCTCGATATTTAAACGTTACCAAAATATAAATCATACAATCTTATGTGTAACAATATGTTGATTTTGTTAAAGTTATGATTGCACAAGTACAATAAAGACCGTTATTTCTATCTCTCTAGACTTTCGAACATCCTACGTAATTTTCAAAATCTCAAATTGTAACTCACTATCACTTTTTCACCAATTCAAACGAGTAGCGCAACTCAAACTACCCTCAAACAAATACAATACAGTACAATACAATACAGTACAATACAATACAGTACAATACAATACAGTACAGGCATAGAGGCGCCCACACAAGTTTTATATGAAACGCGTGCAAATTACAGCAAGTGGAAAATTGCAGTAGTTGAACTCTAACGTGCTGGAACTCAAATAAAAACTGCGGAGAAGCGATACGTTTGTGTGGCGGCGCAAGCTACGAGAGGGTACGTCATGTATACGCAGGAATATGTACAGATATACATATGTATTGGTATTGTGTAGTGTGTGTATATTGTTTCACGTGCCAAATGCAAGATATTTCGAAGAAGCAGATTCTGTGCCAATTTTGTCATAAGCTGAATTAATGAATAAGCTGTCTGAATCTAAATCATTTAAAAATAAGGCCAGTTTTTGTCTTTGAGAAGCATATGTAGGTACTAAATTCAAATAAGAGTCAGAGATTCGATTAGATACCGTCAACCATGCGGTCCGTGACAAGTTAACTTTAACAGTGCCATTATTTCAGTAACGTTTTCGTAGTTCAAATGTGTCACGTGCTCAAGAAAAATAGAAACAGGCAGTAACTATCGAAGCAGTAAAAATTGTAGAACAAGAATTGTCCGAATAAGCAAAAGATACGTACATAAACTCACGCCTTCTTCCCATGGGGGTACCCTTACTGAAAGCAAAAGATACTGAATGCTACATAAGAGGTGCACTTGGCTTAGCTGTGAGACGCTATGAAAATGGAGTTTTATGATTTTATTGCATACATAGGTACTTATAATACTGTTAAAATATCTTCAACTGTTTCCGATAGATTGAACAAGTGTGTCGCTCGTTAAAGTGAGAATTCTGTTGTATATTATCTTTATGACGGCGACAAACACATTGTTTTACGGCGCCATAAAAATATAAACATCGGTCTGCTCATAAATATTTAAGATATTTATTCGGTCAATATTAAAGAAGTTGCATGATGTCTAGACATTGCTTTTATATTTTAAATGAGAAAATAATTTGTGCAGTATTGTTAACAAACGTTACGTGAATATTATAATTATGTACGGTTGACTGCACGTCAGTGGTAACATTTGCACTGTTGACTTTGCCATTGATATGCGGTTGACTACACCATTTATTTTGTCATGGCGTAGCTTTAACAAAAAATCCTGCTAACTTAATAAGTTTAGTGTTCATTTTATTGGATGTCTTTTATTGTTAAGGGTTCCGACCTTGACAAAAAGTTCACTTTTTTTGATTTAAAAGCACACAGCTTGCGGGACTTTTTAAAATCGCACTAGCCAAAATTTCACCAATCATAAAACAATTGCACCATTTACAACTTGGGCCATCAGCCGTTATTTGAAAAAACCCGTACATAGGCGCTGAAAAACGAGTTTTTAATCGTCTGCGACCGGATGCGGGAGCCGGCAGGAATCCAGCAGGAATCCGGTCCAATTTCCCAACTATGTTCATTAAGTACGAGGAATGTATCGACCTACGCTTCTATCGGAGCGACCAGAATGTAAGAATTAAAGAGATTTGAATATTCATTTCGAACCCAGATGGGATTAATTGAGTGAATGCGTTTTTTGTACGATTTTTAGGGAATTAGTACGTAGAACTTCATAAAAATGTTTAATCTCAGTAATAATTGTGTCAGATCTTAGTTATATGTACGTTTGTAAATTGAAAGTGACCATACCTATACGACAGACGTAGTATCTGAATGTGGGCAGTGGGTAGTCGACCCCGGTGACAACTTTTCATAGGTATGGTAGGGTAATATGATTAGACCTTTTTATTTTTTGAAAAACTTTAATACAAAAAAAAAATACTACAAAAAAATTAAAGTTATTTTTGTAGTGTTTTTTTTTGGAAGTAGGTTGGCTATTGTTTTTTTTTTTTGTTAAAAGTTAAAACTTCGAGGTATACCCTCCCTCATATAACAAAAATCTTAATCGGACTACTCTAATAAAAAGTTATGCATGGTCATATATAAAAAAAATATATACGTGTCGATTTCAGAACCTCGTCTTTTTTTTCGTTGGTTAAAAATATGAGTCACTTTTTTAGACGGCAATAATAATATTACGATATATTTTAAATCCCGCTAAGACAGCTGTTGACCTTCATAGAACAGTCCCTTTCAGCAGCCACCCGAAGTTTTTAGATACCTTAAGGAGATAATAAGTTGCCTGTACGTAAATGCTGAAAGGACGGCTGAAAGAAATGAATGGAAGATTCATTTTCATTTGCTGGCATATTATACCTAAAGTAGTTTTTATTTTTTTATTTTATTTTACTTCAAATACAAACAGATTGACTTTCCATGAACATTAATCTACAAAATCATTCAGCACAAAAAGTTTTTTCCTCAGTTTGATTCTCAGCTACGACAGTTAGGCCCCCTTGCACCGCAACTCACTAAAATGCGTTCAGCGCTAAATATTGTTCGAGCGAGCGAAGCGTCTCTGCTTCAAGTCTGGCAAAATTTGCTTTCATCTGTCAGTTTGTTGCTCCTCCTCAGGTCGTATTTTACAACCGATCTGGACGAAACTTGGTTTACAGGTTTTACAACTTTATATAATTTTTTGGTCGTCAGAGATTTTTGATTGGAGAGGTACTTCCTCCAAAAAAGTGCGAAAAGGGGGCTACTGGATATCTCCGCCTTATGAGATCCAATTTCCATGGGCCTTTTTTTATTTAAAAGGTAGTAACTTTAAATTGGTTTCATAAAAATTTGTTGAAGATCTGACGAGGATTTTCAACGTGATGAGCAGAATAGCTCCTCAAAATGCAGTAAATTGCTCACTTTTAGATTTCTACCAGTGGAATCGGCCCTTTAATTACTAGCTGATGGAGCACCTGGGTCCACCTTCTCATCACAAAACTAGAGAATTCTGAAAATAATTATCAGAACTCTCTAAAACGAGGCTTTAAAACCAATATTAATGTTAGTATCACAATAAGGTCACTAGATAGTACTCCTGCGCACCGCTAGATCGCGCTGTCGTTGTCGCTCACCAGATGGTTATGTCCCGTCGAACATTTTGTGTGACTGACTTTTGTTATGTGTAAATTAGCTTCAAAAGTAAAGTCTTGTGAAGTTAACAGATAGTAGTTGGTAGGTTATGGGTTAGTTAACTTCTTGCCACTTGCCATGAATTTTTTGCTCGCGAAGTCTACTGTTCGCAGAACTACTAGTATAAACATCGTTCTGTTTCTGTCAATCGTTTGAAGATAACAGAGACAATATGATGCATTCAACATATTTAGCGCACGCATTTAGTGATGTGTGGTGCCAGCGGGCCTTACTACTCACAACAACGCACGAGTGCATCTACTAGACCAAGCTAGCAACTTGTAAGCGCACACTTCTGACGTCATCGTCTTTGCTCCGTTACCGACGATGCCCAGTTTTGTGGGCCGGTAACTGACAGCAGGTTGGAGTGCGAAGACGGAGGTTCTTGCTCGAATAGGTTTTATATTTACTTTGGAAGATTCCCAGTTGAGCAGATAATTAATTCGGGTTAGTTGAAATATAGTCTGTTATTTCCTTATTATTCGTCAAAACAAAAAAATAACATATCATAGCTATGTATAAAGAAGTTATTATGAATAACCAATTTAAATAAAATAAGAGCCAAGGTAATGTTTTATTACCCATTTACATTTATAAAAAAAAAGTTAATTTCACACCAATTAAACTCAAAATAATTTAAAATCATAAAACGTAATATTTACGAGGTATGTTTGCATTATGATTTCACTAATTTAAATAACGAGCGCAAACTAAGCGAGTCTGTTTTTCTTTAATAACACTGTATAAATTAGAATAATTTTAGTTTACATAATAACTAAAGCAAAAAGGTACCTAAGCACTCGAAACTTTGACTTACCTCTAAAACGCCTCTAAATTAGTTTTCTATTGTTTTCGTAATTTCTGTGTTTAGGTGTTTACCTGTAACAAATGAAAAATACGCATTAATTTACATAAAACAATATAAATATTACTATTAAAATCACTTACTCATAATATATATATGTACAATGTGTTTTTTTTATATATACCATAACTCTAGAGTATTATTGAGACCATCATTTTGAACAACTTTTACTATGGGACCAAACCTTTACTATGGTATTTAAAAAAAAAACACATTATAATTGTAGGATGTATGTGTAACCACAAAAGTTATTCCAAAGTAAAATGAAATAAATTACACTTAACTAGACAACGTAGCTGTCGTGCTACGTCGTCCGGTATCCACTTTACAGTACATTCTTTACGCACGTTAGTCCCGGGGGATTAGGCAAAATTATGTACACATTTGAGCAGTATATTTTGTTTCCCATAAATGTTATAGGGAGCGAGCCATCAACGGGTAAAAATCAGACTTCGGGCTGACATTAAAAATTTCATCATTAAAAACCCGTAAAATTTTCAATTCGAACTCAAATTCAATTCGACAAAGCACTCTCGCTTGCGACCACTTCAACCACAACGCAGTCAATCCCATCAACATTTTAAAGATTCTCAAGTTAACTACCAAAGTGGGTGACCCAAAAGCTAAATGTCATACTAATTAGAGAGTAATTAGCAATCTTTACACGAAGTGTAGTTGTACTTTCTAAAGAACTAGGTTAACACGTTAACTCGCTCTGACTGAGTAGCTACCTCAAGGGGTGACAAACGTCAAAGGGTTACCTTCATACACCCAGTGACGTGTAAGAACGGTGCATAGCCGTGAATACTGGTGCATAGTTTGTAAAGTGCTTTGAAGTGCTTCAGTAAGTGTCACAGAGCTATGTCATACGGTAAGTTTGAAGTTAAACTTGAGTAAGCGTTGTGAGATGTTTTAGGAAATGTTAAGTTGGATAAAGAATGTTTAAATTATATTTTTAAGTATATAGATTTTGTTTTGTATTTTTGTCAATGCAGGAATCTTAGCACTCGTGTCAAATGACTAAAAAGAAGAAAATTGAGTCGTAATTCTAAGACCATGACAACACAGGTGATAGGGTCTGGAAAGTTGGCACAATACATTCAAAGCGCGACTCATTTTTCTTTAATTTAAAAACAGACCAAAGACAGAAAACAATAAGAAAAACTATTTTTACCCGCGACGGCTACGAAAACGGTAAATACATAGAATACATTTGGGGTAAGAGGTGTTTGTGTGTGTATCTGTTACCATTTTTCTCGGAAATGGCTAGGCTGATTTTGAAACGGTTTTCGGATTTGTTTCCAGCTAACAAAATTAAATTATATTAAATTGAAATTAAAAAAACCCACAAATAAAACATAAATTAAAAATAGAAAAAACCCACGATATGAGATAGAATATTAGCTGTCGTGCGCAACCTATATATACGTACATATGAAGTAGTATGTGCCAGTAGCTTTATTATTAATTAATGTGCATCCTACAACACAGGTTACGCACGACGGCTATTTATAATCACGTTGCCTCATGTCGTGGGTTTCTCAAATTTTTTATTTGAACATGTTTTGCTTGTCACAATTTTCCGGCGTGGGTTCTTTAAATTTTTAGTTTATGTTTTTATAAATGACATAATCGGAATAAGAATCCAACTAATACTTTCAAGTTCTTCTCAATGAA
Source organism: Dicycla oo (assembly GCA_948252095.1). Classification (NCBI taxonomy): domain Eukaryota; kingdom Metazoa; phylum Arthropoda; class Insecta; order Lepidoptera; family Noctuidae; genus Dicycla; species Dicycla oo. The sequence goes on along the minus strand of OX411732.1, from coordinate 605,600 downwards.
CTTCATCTCCTGGAACCCTCTCCATATCACAGAAAACTCTCTACCGTCATCATATTATTCGCGATCTGTATTCTACCCTCCTTTTAACAATAAAACTGCTAACAAACACTCCTACACAACAAGTAGACAGAACCCTTTAACTTGCGCGAAATACTACATGAAATTATACTGAAATACGTAAAAGTGTGAGCTGGATTTGCTCGCAAGGGATGCCATATTTCGAATACTTTATAGGATCAGATTCCGATTATTTTCAAATTTTATCGTTGCAATAACAATCATGATCTATGCAAAACCCGTTTATGTATTTATTGCAAGCAATTATTTGCTGAGGTTTTCTAGTTGAACAGTAAGACGACGTTAGATTACACTATATTGACACCAACATTATAACACGGCTTATGATGTGGTTACACTATACTGACACCAACATTACAACACGGCTTATAATGTGGTTACACTATACTGACACCAACATTACAACACGGCTTATAATGTGGTTACACTATACTGACACCAACATTATAACACGGCTTATAATGTGGTTACACTATATTGACACCAACATTATAACACGGCTTATAATGTGGTTACACTATATTGACACCAACATTATAACACGGCTTATAATGTGGTTACACTATACTGACACCAACATTATAACACGGCTTATAATGTGGTTACACTATATTGACACCAACATTACAACACGGCTTATAATGTGGTTACACTATACTGACACCAACATTATAACACGGCTTATAATGTGGTTACACTATATTGACACCAACATTATAACACGGCTTATAATGTGGTTACACTATATTGACACCAACATTATAACACGGCTTATAATGTGGTTACACTATACTGACACCAACATTACAACACGGCTTATAATGTGGTTACACTATACTGACACCAACATTATAACACGGCTTATAATGTGGTTACACTATATTGACACCAACATTATAACACGGCTTATAATGTGGTTACACTATATTGACACCAACATTATAACACGGCTTATAATGTGGTTACACTATACTGACACCAACATTATAACACGGCTTATAATGTGGTTACACTATATTGACACCAACATTACAACACGGCTTATAATGTGGTTACACTATACTGACACCAACATTATAACACGGCTTATAATGTGGTTACACTATATTGACACCAACATTATAACACGGCTTATAATGTGGTTACACTATATTGACACCAACATTATAACACGGCTTATAATGTGGTTACACTATATTGACACCAACATTATAACACGGCTTATAATGTGGTTACACTATACTGACACCAACATTACAACACGGCTTATAATGTGGTTACACTATACTGACACCAACATTATAACACGGCTTATAATGTGGTTACACTATACTGACACCAACATTACAACACGGCTTATAATGTGGTTACACTATATTGACACCAACATTATAACACGGCTTATAATGTGGTTACACTATACTGACACCAACATTATAACACGGCTTATAATGCGGTTACACTATACTGACACCAACATTATAACACGGCTTATAATGTGGTTACACTATACTGACACCAACATTATAACACGGCTTATAATGCGGTTACACTATACTGACACCAACATTACAACACGGCTTATAATGTGGTTACACTATACTGACACCAACATTACAACACGGCTTATAATGCGGTTACACTATACTGACACCAACATTATAACACGGCTTATAATGTGGTTACACTATACTGACACCAACATTACAACACGGCTTATAATGCGGTTACACTATACTGACACCAACATTACAACACGGCTTATAATGTGGTTACACTATACTGACACCAACATTATAACACGGCTTATAATGCGGTTACACTATACTGACACCAACATTACAACACGGCTTATAATGTGGTTACACTATACTGACACCAACATTATAACACGGCTTATAATGCGGTTACACTATACTGACACCAACATTATAACACGGCTTATAATGCGGTTACACTATACTGACACCAACATTACAACACGGCTTATAATGTGGTTACACTATACTGACACCAACATTATAACACGGCTTATAATGCGGTTACACTATACTGACACCAACATTATAACACGGCTTATAATGTGGTTACACTATACTGACACCAACATTACAACACGGCTTATAATGTGGTTACACTATACTGACACCAACATTATAACACGGCTTATAATGCGGTTACACTATACTGACACCAACATTACAACACGGCTTATAATGTGGTTACACTATACTGACACCAACATTACAACACGGCTTATAATGCGGTTACACTATACTGACACCAACATTACAACACGGCTTATAATGCGGTTTCTCAGTTACCTATTAAGTATCACTCACTTTTAAACCAATAAAAAAATAAGTTTAGGATGGAAAAGTTTAATTTATCTTACTCTGATTATTATCAAAGTTGCCAAGCCAGAACAAGACAACTATGAGGGTAAAGAAGAAATAATAAAAAATATAAAGGACATCATTTGTTGAATACGGTTTTATAAATATAAAAACCGTATTCAACAAAGTATGTCCTTTTAGACGATAACCTTTAGTGGGTAAGTACGGAACGCTAGAAACTTTCCTTTTCCTACCGACAGAATACTGTCAGCAATAGAATACATACTCGTCAGTATTCTCTCTCGGGTGTGTCGCTTGCTTTACTATACAATGCTGGGGCTGTATGGCGTAAGATAAATGTAGACCATTGTTTACATGACATGGATTTTGTATTTATTGGATAAGTATGAGATCGGAAGTATGTCTTTGTATTGTTTTGCTTTCTATAAAAGTATTTGTCTTTTTCTGGGATACGAATTATGTCGTCGTCTACCTACGTTTAAACCTTTTACCGACCATGTCACGGTCGACTTTTAAATGAAGCGACAGAATTTCTATTATCACAACCCATTTACTGAGTAACACGATGCGCTGAAAACAACAAAACAGGCAAAATATGTACTTCCTTATAAAATGTTAGAAACACACTAGAAGTAATCTACCTAGTACTACTTAACATTCAATTAAAAAAGGACAAACCATTATCCAATATCATCAAAACCCAATTTCCCTTGAAAGAAAATAGATATAATGAAGTAGATAACAGTCGCCGTCCGATCGTTAAGTTAATTGCAAATAATTACCGACGCCATATTGACTCTCAATAATTCATGAGAGCTGACTGTACCAGTTCCACGTGTACGCCATAAAGTTGATGTTTATAGGTATTTTTGTTTTATTTTACTTTAGAAGAAAGAAGAGTTGCGTAGTAATACTCGTACAATGTATCCGAATTTAAAGTTCCAATATTATTTAAGGTACAGGCTTCTTATGGATAAGCTCACTGCATTGTCGACTTTGTCTCTGTCATATAGACTTAGAGTCAAGAGCAAACCTATCTCAAAACAACCGCACAGGTCGATCTTCAAGGTTAAGCAACGCTTGCCGAGATTGGTCCGTGGATGGATGACTGTAGATGCTTTTTGGTTAGAAAGATAAACACCCACTTCAATAGCCACATGTATAGTTTATTTTCGTGGCTTGGTAGGAAGAGAAATTACAGCAGTAGCAAGATAGATTTAAGAACATAAAGATTTAGAAATAGTGATAGTGGAAGTACACAGTAGTCAGTTGCATACAAGCGACGCGGCCTTCGCGACGATGAATCGATTACGCCTACTGGTGTGGCGTCTGCGCAAGCGCAGCGTGCGCGTGAATTATTTTAATTAGGTATAGTTTTATTTTAGTATTAACCTCTCGATTGTCGGAGACTAAATTGACTTGACTGAAATTGTCAAGCTGTATTAGAATTACATTATCATAAAGGTCATTTTAATATTTTCACTTGTCAATTTAGTGTAACTGTCCGACTTAAGACACTTGGAGCATTTTTTCTTATGTCGAACTGTGTAACATAAGACATTCGAGAGGTTAACCTAATATATGTAATGTATGTATATGCTATGTTTTTTTTATAAATTGTAAGCTGTCACAGGTGCCATCACCAGTGCCGCAGGTACAAACATTAAATCGCCTGCGAGTTTAGTCAGAGTGAATCACGTTTAATGTTAGAATTTCTGGAATCTACGAGTAGTGGCAATGAAAGAGTTACTGCAAACTCGCTTCATAGTACATACATGCGCACGGACAATAAACGAGCATTACGCTCAGCGCAACCACTCCGCAGCTATCTGCGCGCACATTCCGCGCTAACCAAACGTTCTGTACCGTCCACGGACTTGTAAATTATGTACAATGTTATGTTAATGTTTGTGTACTTGAGAACCACTTGAACATTCTCTAGATACCTAGCTCGTGGGTACGAGTAGACCCGTTTTCTTCTGCTAGTATTACGGTAGAAACAAGCTGTATGTAATTGTTGTACGAGTATATCTTCAACTATGGCGTGTACAGTAAACGCTCAAAAGTCCATAAGCATGCTAAGGATTACATTGCTATGAACTGTGCGGGCACGAACCAGTACGTGTGCGTGTATGAGCCAACATTCCTCAGATAACACACACTAATGAATTGTCGCATGTCGTCGTACTACGCGAAATAACATTATATTTATGTTGAATTTAGAATAATCGTCATAGTGGCCACCTGTTCTTACCATTGCATTGCTAAAATTCGCATAAACATAACATGTGCTGGTAGCTGTTTGGGCTAATCAATGGTTTCACGATCAATGAAGTCTGAGTTCGAATCTTAATCACAATGTTGGACTGTTTTTTGTTTCTTTGGAACCATAATAATATATTCCTATTTTAAGCAAAAACATATTTATATTGTTATTGTTATTATATTATATATTTATTTTTATAAGAAGTTAAATATTAGTTATTGTATTATTATTTAACTATTTTTGTGATTTTTAATTTATCTTTTCGGTGTTGGAAGGTTTAAATAAAAAAGTCGTGCTGAATGGTAACAAAAATGTTTATTCGTTTTATTTAGTTATTTATAAAATTAACAAACTTAAGAGAATTGTGACGTTACATTCCTACTAGATAAAAGAACTTTTTTTTTAGCCGTTCATAGGATTTTTGTTGTATACCCACTTAGTCAATTCATAATAACATAACAAAGAAATGATATTCTAGTAACACATATATAATTGTCAATACCTATTTAGTTTTCTATGATCTACCATTCTAACTTTACGAAATGAGTGACCAAGCGAACAAGATAAAGAATATTATATTTCTGTCCCATTACTTCCAATCAAGTAAAAACTTACAAAAAGTCAAGTACTGCGTGAGATTTGAACTCACGGCTCACTGATTCACGCATCTATATGCACGCGCTTAACCGCTAGGTCATCTTTACACATGTTATTACTTTGAAATTATGAACTACAATCAGTTGTTGACGACAATAATTATGCATATTTATGTTCTTGGAAATAGAAGGTCTTAAGTCAAACTAAACGCCAAGCTATTGCTTTGTGAGTTTGCTTATCGACTTTTGGTCGCGACTGTACATACTGTGTTTGAACACACTAGCAGTGTTGGCAGCGTTGTTGAACACACTAGCAGTGTTGGCAACGTTGTTGAACACACTAGCAGTGTTACCTACGTGGGTACCTAGACAGAGCTGACTACCCGGACCGTGGGAAAAAAAAAATAATAATAATATAATATAATAATAAAATAATAATAATAATATATCCTGGGACATTATTCACACACGGTCATCGGAAAATCGGTGGAAAATGCGCTTACATTTAAATTAAACCGTAAACATTTCGTACATCTCTTCTGAACATTTCTACCATAGACTACGGAACATAGAGGGTCAGTAGATAGGGGCCGAGTCGAAATAATTCGATGAATGCCGACAACCGCACCAAATAAATTGGGCTCCCGAATCGATAGTGACGGCGAAAACCAAGCCGACGTACCCTATGTGGTACAAGTTACAAGAAGCAGCGAGTTTGCTTGTTGACCGAGCGAGCGAAGCGTCTCTGCTTCAAGTCTGGCAAAATTTGCTTTCCTCTGTCAGTTTGTTGGTACTAATCTACAAGTTGTATTTTACAACCAATTTGGACGAAACTTGGTATACAGGTTTTACGACTTTAAATATTTTTTTTGTCTTCGGGGATTTTTCCGCTGGTTCCTGGTTATCTCCGCCTTATGCGATTCGATTTCGATGGTTCTCTTTTTATTTGAAAGGTGGAATCTTTAAGCTGGTCTCATGAAAATTTGGTGAAGATCTGATGAGATATGAGGTAAATTGCTCACTTTTAGATTTCTACCAGTGGAATCAGCCCTTTACTAGGTAGGGATTGATGGAGTACCTGGGTCCACCTTCTCATCACAAAACTAGAGAATTCTGAAAATAATTATCAGAATTCTCTAAAACGAATATTAATGTTAGTATAACAATAAGGTCACTAGATGGCGCTACTGTGCACCGCTAGATCGCGCTGTCGTTGACGCTCGCCAGATAGTGAGGGCTCGTCGATCATTTAGTGTGACTCAGTTTTATTATGTGTAAATTAGCTTTAAAAGTAAAGTCTCGTGTTTACCAGATAGTAGTTGATTAGTTTATTTCTGTTTAATTATCGTCTTGCCACTTGTCATAAATTTTTGGCTAAGCGCGGTAGCTTCGATCAGTTTCTGGCTGCTCAAAGCAGCAATGTTTCGACATGGCTGCGACTGCTGGTTGAGGTATGAACAAAGTTTGTGCTCTCAGGTCTACTGTTCGCAGAACTACTAGTAATTGATAGCATTACATTATTGTCTACATTTACATCTGTAATTTATACGGTGTACATAATAGTATTCGATATATAAACATATTTTGGTAAACACTTTGTTTGGCTTAGTCAAATGTTTGAAAAAAGTGTGATTGATCTTTCTATGTGTATTCATTCTTCGTTAAGTGACTTTGGACTGTACACGGACCCCTTCATTTGCACTTTAGTAAACCCTGTACACCAAAATAGTTACTACTTTTTACCTCACTATTTGTTCAGTTAAAATTTAATTGCAAATTGCAATTAGTGGCGTAATATATTAATTATAATTATTATCATTACAAAAACTTGTAAGATCTTCTTCAAACAGCAATCAAATGATTTTTGTTAAAATATTCTAATAATAAAATAAAAAGTTTTTATTTCCAGGCTTCGAAGGCTCATGGTGTGTTAGTAGGTATTCCAAATTACTTAAATCTATGTTATGCCTCTTATATAGGCCTCTTGTCACTTCCGTCAGTGCCAACGATTTTGTGCGTCCGTTTAGCCATGTAAACATTTCCATTTCCCGTCACTTTGATGACGTCATGGCAAATATATCGTCTATCATAAAGTATCGCCAGCTCCCGTCCCCCGCACCACACACACTGCTCCACAGAGGAGCACCACTCAGACAAGCAATTATTGGATAATCGAATGCCACCCATTGACTCTGTCCCGGCCAAATGGCGATATACAGCCTGCAACACGATGGGCCTGCAGCACATGACACCAGACAATATGGCCGCAAATATGGGGTGACAACTTGTGTGGCAGGCTGTATGAGGGAACAGAAGGAAGAGGATTTTATGTAAATTGATTGCGTTTTTAGGATCTAGTCAATTTATAATGAAGAGGAATGAATGAAGTTTAAAATCGATTTAAGTTCGGATAATTCGTACTGGTAAAAATATCCCACTGACAAAACAGATACTTTCATAGCGAAAGAATATTGATCCCCTGGCTTATTGATTCCAGAATTTCTTTAAAAATATTTCACTGTAATACTCTGACAATTTACTATGAAAAAGAAAACTGTACCTGGCTTATTTTAGTAATTCAGAGATAGAAAAAACATTTCTATTATTTTATATTTTTAGAAGCCCGTTTTAAGAAATCATTTTTATATCCAAACTCATTTTAAAAGTACCTTTTAAGGCATCATAAAAGGCAAAACAGGAATATTCTATTTCAAAGGATACCATATACATACGCACATTATAGGATGACAAATCGAAGAGGTTGTAAGGTAAAAATAAATGGGTCTCGTTAGCCATGGGTTGGCAATTTGTCTTTTATACGCTTTTGCAAACTTTCCCAAGTAATATCCCCAAATGACGGGTGGGGACACCGTGGAGCATATGTTGACACGGATATTTTATACCCATGTATGTGTTATGAGGGAGAAATCTTTTGGGGCGGGTGTAAAGTTTGTTTTATGAAGACATTGGTTCGTGAAGCGACGGATTTGAAAGGTATTTTGCAAATTACAGTTTTGATATTAGTAGTAAGCATTGCTGTTTAATGTACGTTTATTTTGAGTCATAGGAAGAAAACGTCAGTACAGACATAGATACGTCAGTACAGACATAGATACGTCAGTACAGACATAGATACGTCAGTACAGACATAGATACGTCAGTACAGACATATACTCGTAGATACGCGTTCTGCCCTCACACCTCACTCCTACTACTACAGTAGATTAAAGTGAAAGACCAAACTAAGCACTACACTAAATGTTATTCCTTATCCCATAACCCACAGAATGACGTCATCAATCCTCACTGACCTCAACAAGAGTGTTCGCCATCGTTATACATCATAGTATCGACACGACGGAGTCGGCAATTTGTTTGAGAGATTCGTGTTCGCCGCACATCAATATAAACTACTTTATATTACGTCTGTGTAGAAAACAACTGAAAATCGCTGTTGTTCAGAAGTTATTGATGTTTAGGAGTTGCTTGTTAAGGCCAAGACCTATTTGGATGAAAAAAAAAACGACTTTATTTCTTTTTGGTCAAGTAAAGTGTTTTGATACCTTGGCATAACAACGGATGTAAATAGGACAAATTAAACGCTTCATAAGAATTGCCAACAACACATTTAAAACAATTCAAACTAATTCTAAAACGATAAAAAACAATTCTCGATCTTCACTTCGGTAACTCTTTCTCGACAACTTTTATTTTATTTATCGCGTCCCACGGACAGAGGCGCCAACTCGACGCTATATATTGTATTTCCCCAGGAGACCGTATTTTGTTTCAGTTTACGAAGACGCTTAATTTATCTACTGGATATTTCTTTAAGGAATCTTACCGCGAGGGTTCATTTGAAGTCACACGTTTTATTTGAAAGGAGTTTTGTTTTGTTTTTTTAAATGACTACAGTGACGTTTAAAGGTGAAAGTGCACTGGTCCGCAAATGCCATAATACACGTATAGCACGCAATGGGTATTGGTTTGCTTTGTATGAATTCAATTTGCGTCTACTGTCAGTACAGCTCGCACCGAGCCAAGTCTTTGAGTTACGAGTGAACAAAGTAGATTTTTTGTAAACCTGTATCATCGTTCTAAATTCCCAACTACGGAACCCTTCATTGTCATGCTCTGACACGCATTTGACCGGTTTTTTTTAAAGCCTGTGTCATCGTCAACCAACAAGTAGATAGTGGCAAAAGGCAAGCCAGCTATTATATAAAAAGTGTTAGTTGTGTTTTGTTTTTTAATCGAGCACAGTGACACGAGTCTTTGAGTCATGAGTGAACCATCGCACATCTAGACGCACTGCCAGTTACCATCCCTACCTAGTTGCTATTCCACCAATTCACACTAAGCGCTTCCGAATGTCTTATAAAATGTGCACAGCAAAAGAGTGGAATTCACTACCTGCGTCTGTGTTTCCGAGCACATACAACCCTAATCTCTTCAAAGTGAGAGTCAACAGGCTTCTTCTGGGTAAGCTCTCTCCATCGTCAACTTTGTCTCTGTCATTTCTGACATAGACTAGAGTCAAGAGCAAACCCATCTCAAATAAAAAGAAAAGAAAAAAAGAAAGAACTTTTTTTTTTTTTAAGCGTGTGACCGCGGTGAGATATTTGTGAGCAGCGAGCTAGATATAACGAGAATTATCTAGAATGTAAAAATATATGTCCATTTCAAAGGTTGGCTTGGAGTAAGTAATTCCTTATAGCACAAGTTTGCTTTATCTCTACCATTAAATTGAACATAAAACCATAAAATAAATAGATAAAAGCAGCATCCGCTTTAGATAAATACCTTAGGCATACATTCAAATATTACCGTATATTTTGTCATCAATTACTTATTATACAAACTTGAGCCACAACCAACATAGACACACAATATAATTTGCATAATGATACAGAAGAAGATTTAGATCCACATTTACATAATACTCTAACAACACACAAACTTCGTCACATAATCTCATGCAATAAATCAATAGTCCGCAAGAAGCGACATATCAACAAGGATCCGACCCCGAGCTGCCACAGGGGAACTAATTACTGTACAAAGACGCCCCGTGATTGCCAGTTAATCAAATGAGCGAGCACTCTGTGTCGCATTCTGTGGTCGGCGGAGTGTACGTATGTTGTGTGCTATTATTGAAATAAGGGCTGGTATATTAGGTTTATTATTGATGAGAGTATTTCTAATATTGAGGCCATTTTAAGTTAATTGCTAATGCTTTATGGTTTTGACGTTGTTGTAATATCTAATAAAGTACCTATTGTAACTTTCCTGGAAATTTACCTTTAAAGCTAGGACACAACAATATTGCTTGTAGACAGAAATGTTTATGGTCAGTTCAATAGCTGTTTCAAAAGAGAAGTCCCATCAATATGTAATATTACCAAATATTGCTCCGTCTTTGTCACAGAGTAACTAATTCGCATTCAAGGAAAATGCTCAATTGCAAGCTAATCAAATAAACACACACTCGGCTTGGCACTCTGTTGATATTAATTGGATATAGAAAGTTTTACATAATATTGTACGTGCTACTATAAAGTACCAATTCGTAGTTATAAAACTACACACAGGTACTTTAGATAGTGAGAACACAAAAACTTGTGACAAAACAGGATAGTGCCTTTCCTTCTGCCTTATATTTCTGATATTCTTACTTTGTTACAAGTTGGCTTCCACAGTTCTACCACTGAATCTATTTTCCTGAAAGGGTTACTTGGAAGTTATCCCTCTATTTACGTTAGATAAGTAGCCGTATTTACATAACAAAGTGTAAATAATACCCAATGTAACCTAAGTTTCACGTGGTACATTTGTATAATGTTACTTTATAATGCTATATACAGTCATCTCAAATATATCACCACAACTAGTGCGATCTGCTCAATTGGTAAGAAGCATAATTCCTAAACGTTGCCATGGTTCGATCTCCACACGAAAGGCACTAAAGCACTAGGAAGTGGTGACGGGCGGGTGTTTTGGGGAACTGTCTTATGTAATTTTACCATTCAAACAGTGCTGACTCTCAGCCTAGTTAGAATCAAAAACTTTTGATGTTGAAACAAAATAATATTGGTAATGTAGATTGTTTTTCTCGATTTTGCTCTTGGACATAAACTGCGTAAGATTTCCGCCATAAATTCACCAGTGTAACAGAAATCATCTAAGGGTATAGAATACGAATATTCACGTGCCAAATACAAAGTGAAATGTATTAGGTAATATATTTGAATCTTGAATTACACAAGTAGTATTCACATTACTATAGAACTCGTTAACATTACGGTACACATATAAATACAGCTCCCAGTAGCTGCACGCGACTGTACCTACATACTCCCAGTACCTGCACGCGACTGTACCTACATACTCCCAGTAGCTGCACGCGACTGTACCTACATACTCCCAGTAGCTGCACGCGACTGTACCTACATACTCCCAGTAGCTGCACGCGATTGTACCTACATACTCCCACTAGCTGCACGCGACTGTACCTACATACTCCCAGTAGCTGCACGCGACTGTACCTACATACTCCCAGTAGCTGCACGCGACTGTACCTACATACTCCCAGTAGCTGCACGCGACTGTACCTACATACTCCCAGTAGCTGCACGCGACTGTACCTACATACTCCCAGTAGCTGCACGCGACTGTACCTACATACTCCCAGTAGCTGCACGCGACTGTACCTACATACTCCCAGTAGCTGCACGCGACTGTACCTACATACATTCATTTAGCACTAGCGCTTACAACTCAACCTTCGCTATTTATTCAAAAAGCTTGTTTTGTACGCCCGTGCCTTACTATGTATGAGGCAATTACGACTTACGAGTATTTGGGTCTAAGCACAGTAAAACCTAGGTCACGTTTAAATCCGTACCTAGAAAATTGTAGTAATCTAAAACCCTAATTACTTAGATTACGGCATAATTACACACCACCCTTTTTATTTTTGGCTGGGAAATCATGAAATAACTTCTCCCGCTCTGCCGGCGTGCCAGACTTCTACTGACTAAAACCCACCCGTGTTCCTTCAGTTGCCTGTGCCAGGGCCACGGTAACTCTTTCGAACAACCCGCAACCCTGTCAGGCATCGGCTAGCGGACCCCATCAGTTAGTGCTGACATCTGTTTGAGGCGCGCGTGGAACACAACGCGCCGTCGACCCGGGGCTGGTCCTTACCGTACGGCCAGCTACCCATTGCTCGGCGTCTGCAAGCCCGCGCTTACGGTGGCCGGGAATCGGCTCTCACTCAATTCCCAACGCCAAGGGCGTCTCCTGCGGCGTCTAGGGAGGTAAGGGCACAAAGATGATAATCTTTGCGCCCTTACCTTAATTACACCACCCTATCTTTTGATATGGGTGTATTCATGCAACTAGGAATTCTTTCAAAAGGACAGGAAAAAAAATATTTGCCATAGGGCTCTAGTATTTTTTCCTGTCTACTTTACACATTATAAAACTAAAAGGAATGCGACGACAACATAGATCTCCGACGATCGTCCATCGTTAAGTTATTGACATCCACTCCGAGCACTTTCGTGTAATTTTACAATTTAGTTTCTATGCAGTCATACAGCACTAAAACTCTTATGTTTTTTGTATTTATTCACACATTATTTATTCATTTAATTCCTCTGTAAATGTAATGTATGCACGACGTACGAACAGCAGTTTACATGGCAGAGACCTTTTTCCTTATAGTTACATTAGAATTATTAAATCCACAATCTTGTCTCAAATCTATGTTCTGAACGCCTGATGGTCTAAGTTTGATCGTGTCCTATCGGGATGCTGTTCGTTCAGATGTGATAAGGGTTAGTGTAGGTTATTTAAGTTTGTTGTTAATTATGCAACGTAGCTATATTAACAGGTATACATAAGTACATGTCAATGTTCTGTTTATTTAGGGTAATTAGAAGAAATTAAATCATTCTACGACTGACCTGTGGCCATCACTGTGGGTCACATTATTTTCAAAATATGATTTTGTACTAGTTGTAAGTTATTATGATGTAAATTTAGACACCCAATATAAACAAGTCAGTCAACGTAGCACACAGCGAGCTAGTCTGCTAGTATTACCCAAAACTAGAACTAACTATGGCAAAAATATGCTTACTTTTGAAGGAGCACAACTTTAATAGAATACCCTCTAGTTTCAGAAATCTACACTCTTTTAATGCGTTCAAAACTCCACTCGCTCAATATATAATTGCGGATCGATCACTTCTGGAGGAATGAAGGCATTGTTTGCAACTGGAGGCGACTAACGTTGTGTAACTAATGTTTGTGTTAGTATTGTTCTCAAGTAAGTGACATATAATGAGAATCAAGTTTCATTGAACCTGTTTGCTCTTCCTTTAAATAAAAACCGGTCAAGTGCGTGTCGAACCACGCACAATGAAGAGTTCCGTAGTTGGACTGAATTTATCCCAAAAACAAAATTAAAATTGTAGTTGAAAAACGTGTTCTCCCATACATCGATATATGTCACGGTCAATTAAATGCAAATGTAACTTTGTAAACGCAATTTTTTTATGTGATAAAACTTTAAATTAACGAGGTTCCGACTTTTTCCGTCACTTGTGCTATAGCTTATATAGCATAGCTTGCTTCCTGCCAAACATAACTCTACATCAACGGGAAGTACCGCAGGGTATTTCCCGTTGACCTAGAGTCACGAAATTTATTTGGCCGTATTTTTAATGCGTTGACTTAGAAGCTTGATTTTTTTACAGCTTCGAGGGATCGTAGACCTATTAATTTCAACTTGATACCTCCACGCGTTTCTGAAAAAAAGGGTCTTGACAGACTGACAGACGAATGGACAACGAAGTGATCTACAAGGGTTCCGTTTTTTCCTTTTGAGGTACAGAACCGTAAAAATAGCTTTTCTTTAATATAGTATTTTGGAAGCCCACGTTTTGCAGTAACCTTCACAATATACACATATGTGTATTTTCTTTGTCATACACCAGTAGACCTTCACCGCACATTGTGTACCTACCCGACATCGGAGCCTGTCCTTGAAACAAGAACAAACACATTACCCGACGTCTTCATCGCAAAGTCGGCTAATATTTATAGCACAAGTACTTATATATTGAGGGTAAAGATTATGTTTTTATACTTGAGTTATTATAATAGAGGTGAAGAGGTAATAGGGAGACGGTTTACTTTTGTTTATGGGCGGTCAAAGAATCCAACCGCGATAGTGTTGTATATCAGGTGATTAATAAATTGAATCATGTAAATGTCATAGACAAAAAGTTCAACATTAAATAGTGTAAGTACTTCTAAAAATATCCAACTGACTTGCGAAATTCTGTTTTTCCAGAAACTTGCTGTTGTATGATGGAAAGACATAAGAGATTTCCATGATACGTTTGAAGAGTTTGGTATTTACAATAAATTGGAACTGGCAGATGCTGACCGTCTTCTTGATACTAATCACTTCTCACAACACTCACTCTTCTGAATGGTGAACGGATGTTTTTCCATCAGAAGCATGTAGACCGAAAAAATCACTGCGGCACAAAGTTTAAAGCATAAAATATATAAAGTGGAAGGAAATCAGAGAACTGGTTCGCTCGGGCTACTGGTCTGTCAACTTGCCCACTGAGAGTGCACGCTGGTCAAACTGTTAGGGAGAGGACAGTGTGGGGAGAGCACTCAATGTGAGAGTATTTTGTGGATCGATTGTAAAAAATATAGATATATAGTAATGTATATACAATACATACCTTACTAAAAGAATTCTAGATTTTTTTAATCGATAAAGGGATCGTCTCTTTTTATTCTACGTCTATTTTATTATTTTATTCAAAAACAATTACGCCCTTGAAACAATATAACCTCCTCATGGATAAGGAGCCTATGCTTACCCACCAAGCATTAGTAAAGGATAAGATAACCGTGTTTTGCTACAGTTTACCAGAAGAAACAATACGCCGTAAAAGAATGCTATGATGCTGTCGCACCACTTAAACTAACGTTCTAATCTCTCGTAACACTCTAGAACGGGATCACCCAGCTACGCTTCATAACACAAACAGCGCCTAACAAATAGAAGTATTATTTGTGTTGTACCTAATCCATTATAATTCCGTCGCGGTACCACTTGCGTTGCTAAAGTGCTCATCTGTTCATGACAGTCAGAGGCGGGACTATTCTAGATACTTAGCCAACAGCGGGCATTGTTGAGGGCTGTATTTACTGCCAACATCCAGATTATTTATTCAAATAAGCTATGGCCTAGACGACTTTCATCAAAGTAACATCAACCAGATTTTTACAAAAAATAATGTAAAAGTATATAAAACTGCGTCCCAAAATATTTACCGCGTGTCTGAGAAAAGGTGTCGCCAACTTAAGGGTGCGCTTCAGACCATCAAACTGAACAAGTTTTTCCCGCGGACCAACATCGTAATCGTGAAAAAAAAATCAGTCGTCCCATACAAAACTTCAATACCTACTTGACCAAATGTATGGGACGACTGATTTTTTTTCACGATTACGATGTTGGTCCCAGGAATAAAGTTGTTGAGTTGGATGGTCTGTACCACACCCTTAAATGGGCGAACACCTTTCTCAGACCACATATATATGTATATATATATATATATATATATATATATATATATATATATATATATATATATATATATATATATATATATATATATATATATATATATATATATATATATATATATATATATATATATACGTATATCGGAAAAACTTGTTTAAAAATGATCGATATTGAACATTGCGTTGGAAATAAGACAAAAACTATAGTTTTGTAAAACCAGTGACTTAATAATAATAATAATATCCTGGAACATTTCACATACGGTCATCTGATCCCAAACTAAGCAGAGTTTGTACTATGGAAACCAGATAACTGATATACTACATACACTAGTTTTTTTTTGTAAATACATACTTATATAGATATTTACACCCAGACTCAGGACAAACAGACATGTTCATGCACACAAATGGTTGTCCTGGATGGCAATCGAACCCACGACCTGCGACATGGTAGGCGGTATCTTAACCAACCACGCCAGCTGGTCTGTCGTATAATACATACATACATACATAAAATCACGCCTTCTTGCCATGGAGGTAGGCAGAAACTACAGGTACTTAATAAATGGCTTATAAATGTGAAGTTTACTACCTTTTAAAAATAATGATTAATTTCCAGATAGTCTACATTCGATACTATTCCAATTTCTGTAATTTCTTAAGGCGTCACGATACATATGGCCGCGCTACTATGTTAGTTCGTGCTGGAGTCCCCTCGGCCGTAAAGCAGGCCTGTATCCCAGCAGTGGGAACACTATAGGCTGATTGCTAGAGTTACAAATCGCTCAGTCGCCTCCGCTTATGTCTCATGTCCGCTACATAACGCGACTTATCGCCGAAGCAGACGGTCGCGCCGCTCGCTTGTCCGGGAAGCTCATTTACTAACTTTTTGACTTCCACTGTTCATATCTGTATGAAATACTGTATTTTATAGACATCAGTAGTAATACTGGGACGTTCGGCATAGCGGGTCATGCTAGTTATCAGCGGGTCACGTAAAACACTTGCATTGAACTATGAAATTAATACAACAAGCTGTTTTTAGGGTTCTGTACCACAAAAGGAAAAAAACCGGAACCCTTATAGTATCACTTTGTTGTCCGTCTGTCCATCTGTCTATCTGTCAACACCTTTTTCCTCAGGAATGCGTAGAGGTATCAAGTTGAAATGTAAATCAAATACTCGGGTCTATGGTCTCTTTCATCTGTGAAAAAATCAAACTTGTAATACAATAAGCAATCAAAAGAAATTATGACCGTTTATGTTTTGCGATTTCACAAGGTCTTAGAGCCCACATGTATAGGAAATCATTTGAAAACCGTAAATATGTAGTTTATTAAAAAATATATTTTAGATTACAAACTTAAATTTGCAGTTGGAGAATTGACCGTGACGTATATCCTTGTATGGGAGAACATGTTTTTCAACTACATTGTTAAGTTTGTAGCGACCCTGGCGATGCGATTCGCTGAATTGCATTTTTAATATTGTGAAGGAACGCCAGCGCCGGGCACGCCAGTCGCTCACTTACCTTCGCCTTGCCACGTCCTAAGTTACTGTATTAATTATAAACAAGTTATTGTGAACCTTTATTAAACAGTTATCATATTCAGTATAAATTAAATTTGCTTATCATTTATCTGCACCCTAAACATAACACGCACAACAAGTTTGTTTCTGAGATAAATTCTTTTCAACTACGGAACCCTTCGTTGTGCGTGATCCGACACGCACTTAGCCGGATTTTTTATAATACATACCTTCCATTATAGGAACGCCTTGGACATAGGTTCCTTTACCTTACAACGCAACTAAATCCATTAATCTTGAGATGGTAATAATGGTAATATAAACTCACGCCTTCTTCCCATGGGGGTAGGCAGGGACTATACAGAACGCCACCTGCTAGCCTGACTGTGCATTGGAATATATGGGCAACCCCAAAAAGTTTTACATATGGTATACTAAAACTGGACGTGTGAGTAGATCTAATAATTTTTGCTTAATATATTATTTATCTAAGACATTTTTACGAATACTCATACGCCTGTTCATGTTGTTTACAAGACGATCGTGTCAAATTACAATAATATATAATGAAGCAAAACAATAAACTTTGTGGCTACACGGTAATCACTCACTGTGAAACTTCTATAAACAGTAAATTTATGACAAGTACCTACTTATTATTTGTAAATTACTCGTACAGATAGAATAAGAGAAATAAAAGAAGAATTAAGCACTAATATTCAAGCTGAATATAAACTAAATAACCTATCAAAAACAAAACAAAACCAACTAGTATCAAATTCTTTTTTCCGTAGTACGTCTGTACTGTGTCTGTTCCGTAGTACGTCTGTACTGTGTCTGTTCCGTAGTACGTCTGTACTGTGTCTGTTCCGTAGTACGTCTGTACTGTATCTGTTCCGTAGTACGTCTGTACTGAGTCTGTTCCTTAGTACGTCCGTACAATGTCTGTTCCGTAGCACGGTGTTGCCGTTAATAGATTTTCAAATTCCACCATTTCTTCACAGCAGATTTAGCGTGGCTAGACTCTACGATCATTACATATTATTCACTACTTTTGCTCCGAGATAGTAATAAATGCAGGTAAATCAAGCTGTAACATCAAACTTGTACTTTATTTATTTATCGAATTTTAGCATAAATCAAAACCTTCGTTAATATTGTAAATCATTAAAATTAATGACATGGTCTGGTCCAGACTAAACAACGTCCATTAATTCAGTCTGAGTCTAGACCAAATCTGAGGCTAATAAAGTGATCAATCAAACTGATTGGACTTCTTAACATCATTTGACAGGCCAGTTGGCGTGGTTGGTTAAGATACTACCTGCCATGCCGCTGGCCGTGGGTTCGATTCCCATCCAGGACAAACATTTTGTGTGCATGAACATGTCTGTTTGTCCTGAGTCTGGGTGTAATTATCTATATAAGTATGTATTTACAAAAAAAAAAGTAGTATATGTAGTATATCAGTTATCTGGTTTCCATAGTACAAGCTCTGCTTAGTTTGGGATCAGATGACCGTGTGTGAACAATGTCCTAGGATATTATTATTATTATTATTATTATTTGTCCGTTAATTAACTAACATTAACGACTGACTGATCGGATTGATTGATTGACAAAGTCAACTTGTTTCTTAATAGATTTGAATTAATTAGCCAGTTTCGGTTTACTCTAGATTTATTCGCATTTTGTCATATTAAAAAAATCTAGAATTACAAACGCTCCGCTATGAAAAAAAATATCTTATGAATATTAATAACCTGTCTTGCGATAATAAAAAACTGTAAAGTACTCATAGGTACTCTACAATACTCGACAATGTTTAAATCAATTCAGTTTATTTTCTCTCAGTAGTGCCAAAACGTACGTCATACAAGACTAGTCTATGTCGCAGTACGCGCCAAGCTGACGGCGCCACCGCGACGTCGCGGCGCCTGCGTGTTTCCTAGTTGAACAACAGTATGTACAGACGCCAGCACATCAAGCTACTACATACAATCTGTCAAATTTCTTTAATAGATTTTTAACTTTATCTCTAAAGTATTAGGTTCAAGGTTGATTGGGAAAATTTGACAGTTTCGCGTAGCTTGACCTGCTGGCGTCTGTACGTCGTACAAGACGAGTCTATGTCGCAGTATTCGCCAAGCTGACGGCGCCGCCGCGACGTCGCGGCGCCCGCCTGTTTACTCGCTTATTAAACTGAGACATTATATAATAGGTTGGGGAAAAAGTTTCTTCGCATTTTTTAAGAAAATTCAAAACATTTTTTAATATAGTTTATTTACATTTAACTAAAGTATGTAGGTACCATTTTGTTCGATAACTTTTTGCCATCTTGTAGGTAGAGACATGATCCCATTGCTATAGAAATTTTGATACTTCTGGTCAAAATACCGCGACAAGTGGTTTTGGCAGTCCTCTCGTGATGTTATCCTGACACTGCCTAAAGAATTCTGAAGAGACCGAAACAGGTGGAAATCTGAAGGTGCAAGGTCAGGACTATACGGCGGATGCATTAACACTTCCCAGCCAAACTCTCTTAATTTTTGCTGAGTGGCTAAAGATGTGTGAGGTCTAGCGTTATCATGATGAAAAACCACACCCCTTCTGTTGATTAATTCCGGCCGCTTTCTCTCAACTTCTTGCTTTAATCTCATCAGTTGTTCGCAGTAGAGTTCAGAATCGATGGTCCTGCCTGGTGGTAACAGCTCATAATGAATAATGCCCTTCCAATCCCACCACACACGCAGCATCACCTTGTTGCGAGTTAACCCGGGTTTCGCCACAGTCTGTGAAGCCTGACCGGCCTTTGACCACGACCTTTTTCGCACGTTCTTGGCATACGTGATCCACTTTTCATCACCAGTTATCAGCTTCTTCAAAAATGGTTCGGTTTCATTACGTCGTAATAAAGAACGGTTCATTAGGTTTCTTTCAGTGAGCTCGTGAGGTACCCAAATGTCGAGCTTTTTTGTGTACCCAGTTTTTTTCAAATGCGCCAAAACTGTTTTGTGGTCAATTTCCAGTTCTTCAGCTACGTCGTAACTACTGATATGCCGACCTTGCTCCACTTTTTCAAAAATGGCATTCATTTTATCCGTAATAGGGCGACCAGAGCGACGTGCATCTTTGACATCAAAATTTCCGGATTGAAAACGCTGAAACCAAATTTGTGCTACTCTCACAGACACTACACTAGGTCCATAAACATCGCAAATTTTTTTCGCGGCTTGCGTTGCATTTTTACCTTTTTTGTAGTAAAATTTTAAAATGTATCGAATTTCTTCATTAGATTCACTCATCTTGACGGTACGAAAAACAAATGAAAATCACACATTTTCCTAATTTGAATTTGGAATTATGTTCTTTAAAATTTAAACTTTCAATGATACCAGAACCAGCCAGATACAAATAGTATAGCCAAAGAGATTTTATTACAAGTTCATACATACTATAATGCGAAAAGACTTTTTCCCCAACCTAATATATCTTAGGATGCAAAAAATATCACTCAAAACACCCTCCATAATAAATCTAGTAAACATGGTACCTTCCCTCGGGTTCCATTAGGCACGATGGACAGCTTGCGAGATTATTTTTTAAAATTTGAGATTGATTTGCTCTTTAGTCTAGGTCGGAGGTGACAGAGACAAAGTCTGATTGATTGGAAATCGCAGCAATTAAGTTATTATACAAACAATAGTTCACTAGTAGTTTCTTATGAGTGAAGATGTAATTAGCATAATATTTGTAGCTAAGAGCAGCTATGTAACCATTTAATTTAATTACACGGAAATATGCAGTTCCTAGAAATGGCGAGACAGGGTTAGGGAGCGCTGAACTTTTTTAAAGTCTATTTATATTTATATTTCTTATGAGAATAAATGATCTCAAACCGGAATTTAGGCGACGTGTAAGTACCTATGTAGCCCGAATGTCTGACAACCAGTCATACCAAGGGGTAACATGTTACCCAGTGACTGGGTTGTGGAGGTCAGATAGGCAGTCGCTCCATGTAAACTACTGGTATTCAGCTGCATCAAGTTAGACTGGTAGCCGACCTCAACATAGTTGGCGGCAGGCTAGGCAGATGATGTAAGTACTTATGTATCTACTGATTACATGAGATTAGGCTAGTCGCCTATAATCTGATGGGAAGTATTCACCTAAATTCATAAGTCATCTTTAAGAAGAATCAAAATGGTAAGTTGTACCTACACATCTATAAATATATTTATTTCAGAATGGATCTTCTGTATCCAGCCTCCCTGAGATCACGGCGACAAGTTCTGTGTACGCTATTGTTATGATGTCTTGGCATTTTAAAATGGAGACCGTTTTCTTTGCTCTTATTATCTGTTGCACAAGAAATCTTATGCTGACGTGATAGAAACTAAAAAATAAAAGTAATAGCATTTCTGTACAATATTATAAAATACCTGTAAATTTGTTCTTGTTTTGATATAATAATGTTCACAGATCATACAGAACAGCCCACAGCCACCCACAATAATGGTATCAAATAAAATCTTGGAAAATCTATTTACACATACTAGTAAAGTTAGCGTTTAGAATAATTTAACTTTATTTGACAGAACAGCCAAAGAACAATGTGTAGCCCTATCGAAAACAGCGTATTAGAACAAAGAAAAATACACGTGAAGAGACTTAGGTACGTAAAGTCCCCTAAACACGTTTTTTTTTTGGATACACCAAAATATATATCCACAAAACAATAATTATAATAAGATAGCCCCGTACAGAACCCATATGCTTACAAAACCGCAACATTTGAATAAATAAAAACATTTAAAGCATTCATCCACCATAAGACGTAACGATGCCATACAAACGACGCGTTCACCACTGGCTATGTAGGTACGTGCGCAATTAAAGCAGAAGGGAATCTATAGAACCACTTAAATATGTTAAGAAGGTTCACAGACACTTCGATAAAATGTCTAAGGCATTATCCACCTTTACACTATTGCTATAGAAAGTTACACAAAAGCATCACCACTGTTCGGCTCCAACGAAGTCGGGTAAGAAAGTAAAAACCCAAGTGCATGTCGGACCACGCACACTGAAGGGTTCCGTAGTTGGGATGAATTTATTTCAAGAACAAACTTAACATTGTAGTTGAAAAACATGTTCCATGTCCCATACATTCCAACGCTTGTACGCACAATATTGAGAGATTTACCAAGCTATTTTAAGACCATAGACTTGGTATAAGTTTTCCTGTAATCATAGCTATATCATTATTTTCTGTCATGTTTTTCAAAATTTTAAGCTCAGTAGTTTCGGAGATAAAGGGGGGAATGGTCAATTTTCGTCAATTTTCTTAAATAACATTAAAATAGTTTAATTTAAAATTATTAAAAAAAAATATATTTGAAACCCTCACAGTAAGCCCTTTCATTTGATATATCGCACCGTACAGTTTGCAAATATATTTTTTTAATTTTCTTATTTGCCCCCCAAAATTGACCTCCCGATTTACGTTACACGTCCGTGTTTGGGTCACAGAAATACATACGTGTACCAAATTTCAACTTAATTGGTCCATTAGATTCGGAGCAAATTGGCTGTGACAGACGGACAGACAGACAGACAGATGAGTGATCCTATAAGGGTTCCGTTTTTTTCTTTTGAGGTACGGAACCCTAAAAAGCACAAAAATATCACTGAAGTGAGTTTACTACATTATTCCAACATTTAGCTGGCTGTTAGGAAGCTAGTACCTACATATTTCAGATTATTAGAAGTGCAGATAAGTGCTATACATTCTAATCTCATGCGAATCACAATACAATCATAGCTTTTATTTCTGTTTTGTTATTCTTTCATATTATTTAAATAGTTAATTGTTGCATGGAAGTAGCACAACAAGTTTATCAAACTTAAACTCAGAGCATTTATTTTAATTAAATCATTTACAGGAACTACTAAACTTTCAAGGACTCGGTCACTCAGAAAAATGAAACTATTTGCCCATTCCAAAGTGTAGTAAGTTCCTATGGAAAAGAGCGGGCAAGCAACTCGTCGGACACTGTTTTAAATCAAAATATTGTTATTCAGTGTTTATTTTTATCTTAATAAAAAAAAAATAGTCATAGCTTTGACAATCTCAGACAGACATAGCAGGATAAACATAAAGCAGCCAGCCGTAGTTTACTCAGGACGGCAATATCACAGATGAAAGGGAAATGGCTTTGAAGGTCCCAACTATTTATTAAAGCTGCCTGACTATGGACATTCTATTAGTATGATTTACATTGCAATAGTCTCTCTGGTGCATTTACAACCGCACTTGTTCGCTATTCTATTCTGCGTTAATTGCAGAAACAATTCACAAGTGAGTTCCATTTCATGTATGTACGTTTGAAGTAAGCCTACTGTTGTACCCTTAGCTATGGCACCGAGGGTAATATTAACATAAAACACGCGCCACATTTGCATAAAGTTTGCGTCGAACTGTCGCGACGAACACATACATACATATCTACGTACATACGTCGTTTGAGTTCAGCTAGAACTGCCGCGATTTTCCTAGTGTTATGTATATGTAGGTACATACATGTGTGTGTTTGTAAGTTACGGCAAAAGTGTTTGTGTGTCCAATATACTTTCTAAAATGTTGACATAGTCATGGAATGATGATTAAATTATCATTTTGGAAATCGTACCCTTCTGCATCGTAGCGATCTGCTACGACCGCGTAGCACATGTTTACGGCGTAGCCATTTGGTTTTCTTTGATCCTAATAAAATGACGCATCGTTGACGAGGTATGGGCGACGCATAATGTTCACCGAACAACTTATTCATGCGACATGTTTATCAAGCGAATTAGACCCTTTCTGCAAAATATCTATAACCAGCAGAGAGTGATACTAAATGAGTAAGTTGAGTAAGTTTACCATGATTGATTTTCAATAATATAAAGTGCATTATCTCTTATTTATTTTTGTTGTGTTCCTGAAGCGAATATTTTGAAAGGGTCATAATGTTTCACATCAAGTAGTTGGTGTACTTTTTTGAAAGAATCTTTAGTCTCTTTAGTTCCAAGCACGTACAGTTATGATTACGGTCTTGGCACATAGAAATGCGTATAACTCTCCTCTCTTCACTAAAGAGACTCATGCAAATGTATATCTCTGTCTACAGACATATATAACAGCAACGTGGTATGTACAGCGACGTCATAGATAACGCTTGACTGATTCAGATGAGGCGTACATTATGTAATTGTGGATTTACAAATGTTGCGCGTGTGTTTCACATATTAATATACTTCCTTAACTATAATTGTGTGACAGAAAGTGGCTTCGCTAACGTCATTATGGGTAATTCTCATCTCTTTACAAGCTTTTACCTAAAGTTGTAAGAGTAGGCCTTTAATCTCAATCATAAGTTTAATTTTTTACTTGATGATATCAAAAGGTTTACTACTACCTAATTAGTCAACCTGGGATAAGATGACCAACCACAAAACCAACATTTTATAATAATGTATATCTGTTTGAATATTTCTGAAAGTACATATTGTAGGAAATAATGGAAAACATATTAGTATACCGCCTGTTGTGTCACCCCTTGTAACATGTCTTCTTTTAAGTTTATCTGTAATTTTGATGGACTACGTATTAGGATTATTACGTACACCATCAAAATTAAAGATACAGAGCATCATGATTTTAGGACATACCACCAAGTTCAAACATGGTACGAAATTGAAAAAATCCAGAAGAATGGGGCTGGAGGCAATTTATCAATAATAATAATAATAATAATAATAAAACATTTATTATCAGGCTACAATGGCCCATAGATACATACCTTACAAACTAACATATAATATATAAAGTATAAAACAAAACTTGTGTTAATAAATATAGCTTAAAATTATGTTAGTAGCACTTCACTGCACTAGCTTGTCCTTGAGCTGTCCTGTGGCACTTGTCCGCGGAAGCGACGGAACACCACGTCCTGCGGCCAGAAATCTTCTTCCATGACGACGGGCAGGTAACAATTCGGTACTCGCACCACGAACGCCTTGAAATTGACGTTGCGGCGCGACTCCAGTAACTGCACCCTAGGCCTATCAATAATGTCCTTACTTCTGTAACAACAACTGAGACAGCAGCGACCAAGAAACTTTTAAATATTATATAATGTCTTGCAACTGTCGAACAGGATGCAGGAGAGTATGAAGCTGCAGAAAAGCTGGATTGTAATGCTCTATTGTGTGGGGTTCCGTAGTCATCAGCAATGCGAAAATGCGTCAGAAATTGAGATAGAGATAATAATGACGAAAATTCACATTACAAGGAGACAGAAAATGCCAGCGCGGTTAATGAAGTTGGTGACGTTAACCTTTGTACTTACGTTTGTACACTCAAAAAGGTTTAAAAATATCCAGTAAAAAAAAAAAAGAAGTTTTAACTATATAGATGATTTTTTTTTTGTAAATCCGCTTGTAACGTTTTATCTATAAGACATACATACATAATAATTACAATGTAAAAACGTTTGAAATTTTGTCCTCTTTATACTTCTCATAGACATTTTTGTCATAAAGTCAACTGTTGAAGCATTATGTCAAAAAAAAAAAACAAATTTTGACACCTTCTATTCAAGAAGGTGGCTCAATCAATCTGCCTAGCCTTTTCCCAACTATGTTGGGGTCGGCTTCCAGTCTAACCGGATGCAGCTGAATACCAGTATTTCACATGGAGCGACTGCCTATCTGACCTCCACAACCCACTTACTGGGTAATACGATACCCCTTAGTAAGACTGGTTGTCAGACTTTCGGGCTTCTGATGACCCGTAACTGTCAAAGATCCACAAATGACAGCCGGGACCAATGGCTTAACGTGCTTTTCGAGGCACGGAGCAGTCTCGGTATGAAAAGATGGTCACCCATCTACAGACCAACTGCGGCAAGCGTAGCTTAACCTGATGGACCGACCCATGCGGCTGATATTACTTAGCCATGATCTATTCAAGAAGGTATGTAAGAAAAATAAAAACAATTTTGGCCTCGAGGTTCAAAACTTAAATTTTTCATGACTAGCCTACTTAAGCAATACAAATCAAAACATTTTCTACTCCACCTTTTATAGGGCGTCCCCTCTTTTTCATCCCCACTGGCAGGACTATACTAAAGAGTATTCTATCTGTCGAGTATTGTACTTACGGTGTAAGGTTTTTGAAATATATAACGCCACTATTTTAATCAACAATCCGGAAACAATGCGGTCATGTCCAAACACACAAAAATAGCATTTCTCATAAATATACTATTTACACAAACTGTCGTTAATATGCATGCCGCCTAACTTGCCGTTAAACCTACAACAGTGTATACCGGCTTAACTTACAAGTGGAGGGGAGAGAGTGAAGGCTAAGGGGGAGGGGGGGCGGTAAAAGCTCTGAATTAACAGCACACAACTTGAAAGCCTCGCGATAAAATTTCAGTCGTAATAGTTTCGTTTTACTGTTTAACTATTCATCTTTACAGGTATTAACGTTATAAAACTGAATTTTCTTCGTAATCTAAAAAGCCATCATGATGATAAATGATAAATGATTTTTATTTCTGTAAGTAGGTTTGTACAAACACTTTTACAAGTCAATTATTTAACTGTTTTCTTTGGTAATTTGTAATTACGTGTAACACGAAGACAATCACATTCAACTGAAGTTATGGCGAATAAAGTACTTATATCCATAGAACTATTATTACTAGCGTACTTATATCCAATTTTGGCTTTAAAAAAAACACATGTATTGAACGTCGTATGATAGAATACTGTATTGTCTTTTATCTCCTCCCGTGCAATGATTTCATTTGTATTAAACAGGTTCAAAAGAATGGACTGTAATCCTTAGAAATATTTTAACTGTGTGAAATATAAAACTCCCCGAGGCATAGAAAACCATTCGCACGGATCGAGCCAAAAGATTTCTATTTACAATAAAATGTTCTCAAAGAATTATAAAATTATCTCTAATCCAAAATATCGCTATCATTCGCAAATTCACGTACAATTTGACAACGGACAAGTCGTTAAAATACGCAATCTTTTTACATTTGATCTTTTAATATGACAGAGATAAAGAAACTTATCTTTTCTTTTTGTCATATTAAAATATCAAATGTAAAAAGATTTCTTCTCTTCATTTTATCAATCTTCGAAAGATTTCTGCGTATGCTAAGAATAAAAACCCGGACAAGTGCGTGTCGGACCACGCGGAATGAAGGGTTCCGTAGTTGAAAAGAATTTATCCCAAAAACAAACTTAACATTGTAGTTGAAAAACATGTTCTCCCATACATAATCACGGTAAATTCTCCAACTGAAAATTTATGTTTGTAGGAGCAAAACAAAAATGTTTATTGCGACACATCTACAAATGAACAATTTTCGAACTTTTTTCTTTGCTTGTGCTGTGAGACTTGCTTCTTATCAAATTGTATGATTCAAGCCAGCGGGAACTAATTACCCTGTAGGGTTTGATTTATTTGCGAGTATCAAAATATGTAACTTAACTGGCCGTAATCTTTTATTGTGTTGATTTAGTTACATGTATGGGGTGTGCTAACCCTAATATTGTTTTTCATAAGTGCACTGCGCCATCTATTCCATTTTCATCGATATAGTGCCAATAGTCTCCGAGTAGGTAACATGGTTGGGTGATATCCAGACGCACGGACAGACAGGCAGACTAGGACTACCATTTTTGCCATTTTGCCACGGTATCCTAAAAAGGAGGTGGCCACAAAATGTGTCATTGGTGGGGCTACTGTGTGGCAAGCTTTAGAAATAAGTGTCCGACTCGTAGATGAGACCCGCGTTACCTTGTCAAGTTACCTTCCAGTCACAAAGGGTGAAGTTTTGTTTGATTCATGAGAAGCCTTCGTTATTTGTTGGCTTGTTCGGTCTTGTTTGTTTAACGTTTTGCGATTATAGTTGTGTCATATTTCTGTGGGTAACTTCAAAGTAACATGACTACTGAATTGACGCAGATTTCCGATGAAAATAAAATATATTTACAGGCTTATAGAAAGTTTTAGACAAATTCGGATCAAATTTGAAATATTTTACTTCTCTTATACCTACATGGGCACTTACAAAACGTCAAAAGCTAGGTGGACGCTTCCAAAGGAATTAGCAGAATAATTATGCAGTATGTTACTTGTTACTCTGATGCTCAGGTGACATTAAGACGATAAAATTGTAGCAAAATGTTGCCTCGTTAGTGGGAGCACAATCAAAACGATAATGTAGGCAGAACTATTGTTTCTGTTCCAATATCAGGTAAGCAATGTTTTCTAGCTTTTCAATGAAAAATTTGAACATTTTCAATGAAGTAAAATAACTTTTTTCTTTTAAAAGAGTAACCCTTATCTATGCACCCTTCACTCCATACCGACAGTGCTACAGTGCTACAGTGTTTCCAAACAAAATGTTTGAGCTGGATGGTGCAGATCTACGCGTCATGTTCGTGAGCAGGCGCCGTGAGTTGAGACTGGTCATCTCTTAACTGCACGGGCTCATTTTTAATCTTATATATTTTGAATTGTTTTTAAATATATTACTTTTTGTTTATTTTTTTCTTTCTTCTCACATAAAAAAGCAACAAGAACAATGTACCCAGGATTTTGTAATATTATTATGTCTTGATTTAAAAGAGTGGCCGGGTTATCTCACAATAAGTGGCCGGGTTACCTCACAATAAGTGGCCGGGTTACCTCACAGTAAGTGGTCGGGTTATCTCATAATAAGTGGCCGGGTTACCTCACAATAAGTGGCCAGGTTATCTCACAATAAGTGGCCGGGTTACCTCACAGTAAGTGGCCGGGTTACCTCACAATAAGTGGCTGGGTTACCTCACAATAAGTGGCTGGGTTACCTCACAATAAGTGGCCGTGTTATCTCACAATAAGTGACCGGGTTACCTCACAATAAGTGGCCGGGTTACCTCACAATAACTGGCCGGGTTATCACACAATAAGGGGCCGAGTTACCTCACAATAAGTGGCCGGGTTATCTCACAATAAGTGGCCGGGTTACCTCGCAATAAGTGGCTGGGTTACCTCACAATAAGTGGCCGGGTTACCTCACAATAAGTGGCTGCGTAACCTCACAATAAGAGCAAGTCAGTCACTGATAACTTACATAATATATTGCTTCAACTTAGATTAGCTAAGTTGTCAAGTGATTACCTAACAACCCACATATGGGACAGCCTCGCGCTGCTTTTGTTTTTGTTCGCTAGTTTACTAATATCGGGGACTGTCGGGTAAAACAAAAAGTAAATTAGATTAGCTTTGGGAATCTTATTAAAGGGGCATGTGATCTGAATAAAGAATGTAATAAAGGACTTACTTGTATTTTTTGTGGGACTTATACATAAAACACATTTAAAACAACTAAGTAACGAATGGTATGTATGGTATTAAAAGTAATTTTATTTTAACCATACACGATACTCGTTAGCTGCAGCTCTCAATACGAAATTATTTTATTTGGTGGTCCCTTTTTATTTCTTTAACATTCAATTTAACGACTTACTTATTTATATATTCTTCAGAAAACGTACAGTCTAATATCAATAAAACTGAGTAATGTACAATGGTCCTTACAATTGCCATTTACAAGCTTCCACAAATTAAAAACTATGTACGTAAAATAAATGTAACCACTTATGTAACATTAACTAACAAGTAATTAACTAATTAGTAATTTGTTGGACAGTTCAAGTAGTATGTTGACTGATGTTTACAACTGCCACATGTGGGATTACAACACGAACGATAGTTCTTCATGGAACGAGTTTTTGATCATGAAACATTTTGTTTTGGATTAAGGAAATCTACAAAAAGGAAATGAATTCTACAAAATAAAATTATAATATTAGTCCGCTCTTTTATATTCCAGAGTTTAACAAAAACATGCAACAGTAAGTTAAATTATTTATATACATTATAAACTGTTAAGTAACGAATGATATTCAATTAATATTGCTACAGAAGCTTTACTGAAAAAAATATTTTTAATAAACCACAAACATCGTATATAAAAAAAAAAGTTATTTAATGTAACGTTATTGTACGTTTTAAATTACGTTTCACAAGTGGGGTGGTTGCGTTACATTGGCGAATTTTAAATTCCTTCTACTTCTAGTTATATATTCTCTAAAGTACATAACTTTAAGAATGGAACGTGTCGACGAGAGAACCCGGGATGGTTTGCTTTAAAAGTTTACTTCGCATAATGTGGTCAATTGATTAACGCTCTCAAGGACACAGAACGAGACACAACAGAAGTTTTAATGTTATGACGTCTATGGGCGTTTTGTGTCCTTGAAAGCGCTAATGATGGATGTTAACTTTGGATAGTGATACACTGGTAACTAAATGAGTGTCACCTCTTACGCCACGCCAGGGAAATGATGGGTCGCTATAGCCGTAGAAAAGTACAATCTGAAATGAGTTTGTATTTTATACATGTACAAAAATGTCGAAAGAGCCAAGAAGCGGATTCACTTGGATGTCAGGTGTCTAAAAAAATAGCTGTGGAAATCAATGAAAAAAGTCTATGTTAATAAGTCACTGACTTCTAGCTGATACAATGCCAAGTACGAGGTCAAATACCTCTACTCAATAATTCAAAACACCTACGTCACAAAACGTCAAACTATTGCCAGTCCTCCATCATATCGATTTGAGATATTATTGTTACCTAGTTATGTTCGTATTTATCAAAACACTATCCCTCGTCACTCGGCGTGTCACCCTTTTGCAAAGTTTCGCACACACACGCACACTCTCCCCCACAGTGTGTGTGTGTGTGTGTTAGGTACATAGTCATGCGCCGCAGCCGGCACATCCCTCCTCAATCGATCGCTACTATAAATAGGGGCAGCCCTGACGTCGCCTCCTTAATATTTAACTCAGGGTTGACACAGCAGCGGACGGTTTTATTAAGAAGAAAAAATGTGAGATAAGACACTGCATTTTAAGTGAATCAATAACCGTAAGTACTAAGGTTATCAGAAAACAAGGACTTTCAGGAAGCGACGCAAAAGGCACTTCACAGAACACAATCTGTTTTGTTGGATGCAGAGTACTGAAGCAAAAGTATGTACCTTAATTTAGCGAATTTAAAAATCCCTTTTCTGTCAAAATTATGATCTTTGAAATTGAGAGATATTAAACGTACTGCCTAGATCTTATATCTGCTAACATATACCTACTATTTAATTATAGTGAGAATTATAGTTTATCATTTCTCACGATTAAACCAATACTGTCACTATCCAAAAAAGTTTACATTTCAGGAGCGCCAAAAAACGTTTTTGGACTATGATTAAGAGTCAATCAATCTGCCTAGCCTTTTCCCAACTATGTTGGGGTCGGCTTCCAGTCTAACCGGATGCAGCTGAATACCAGCATTTTACATGGAGCGACTGCCTATCGGACCTCCACAACCCAGTTACTGGGTAATACGATACCCCTTGGTAAGACTGGTTGTCAGACTTTTGGGCTTCTGACGGCTGCAACGACTGTTAATGATTCATGAATGACAGCCGGGACCAACGGCTTGACGTATTTTCCGAGGCACAGTAAGTAAAGATAGTCACCCATCCACGGACCAACCCCGGCAAGCGTAGCTTAACCTGACAGATCGACCCGTGCGACTGTTATTACTTAGCCACGAGCTCCTTCCATGATTAAGAGTGATACGAAATAATCCGCAAAATTTAGTTATTCGTTTACCCATTATTTATATATCAAAATATAAATAATAATAATATCCTGGGACATTTTCACACACGGTCATCTGGTCCCAAACTAAGCAGAGCTTGTACTATGTTAACCAGATAACTGATTATACTACATATACTACTTTTTTTTTTTGTAAATACATACTTATATAGATAATTACACCCAGACTCAGGACAAACAGACATGTTCATGCACACAAATGTTTGTCCTGGATGGGAATCGAACCCACGACCAGCGACATGATAGGCGGTATCTTAACCAACCACGCCAACTGGCCTGTCCATAAATAATGGGTAAAGGTAGTATCTCGAATTTGCGAACAAAAACATGAAAAAAGATTCCGACGAACCTCCTCCTTTTTTTAAGTCGGTTAAAAATATTTAATTAGATTTGATGGCATTAAAAAGTCGATTTGGCAAAATTTTTACTACGTGGGTTTTATTTTGCAGTGTTATCGATAGCGATTTATTCATTTGGACAAGGCTTCATGACGTCACGTGCGCCACCTGAAGGCGCGGCGGGCCGATCAGTAAACCAGCTTTTAGTAAAAGGCATTTCATGAGTTGACAGCCCCAGTCAGCGTGCAGTTCTCAACGAGTCCACCTCCGTCTACAGTGTGCCTACAGTCCGTCAAAAAGGGTAACAAGTATCGACGTGTGCATAAGCCCTATTTTGTTTGATAGTGACAACTAAGTATATAAATTAAAGGAACATGATTAAATGTGCTGAATATGATTTGCAATGTGACTCTTACAAATCATATTCAGCACATGTATTTTTGTTAACATGTATGTCCTTATGTTAAATGAATATCAAACTAATCTTTATTTTTTCCCACTAAACTAACCTTAACCACACAATATTACTTCTCTCAAACTACAGCAACGACAACCGGCCCGGCCCACTTTCTGTAAACAATCGATCGCTACTATTTTTAAAGCGGCAACCCTGCTGCCGCGTCATTAATATTTTAGCACAGGGCTGACACATGACCGAAATAGACAGAAACGGGTGAAAAATTTAAAATCTATTTACTTGGTTTGACTAACAGCACGTGTTTGTGTTTTATTGGGTTTTAGGTTTAAAGTGGTTTGCCTAGTATGCAGGTACGTCTATTTAATGTCGGCGGGTAGTTTTCAAAGTGTGCTAAGGTACTGTAATTTAATTAAATTCTCTTTTGTTTTTGGGAGACGTTAGTTGGAATTCTAATTTAAACTAAAATACTAAGTGTGCTAAGGTACTTTTCTGTGAAATTTTAAATTGTTTGTTATTTACTTTACAATATCTGTTGCGAGCGACTCAACAGTTGCGTGTGTTTGGTATTTCACCATTTTTAATACAAATATACACGATGAACCCTATGTCCTTCCCCAAGTCCCAGGCTAGCTATGTGTCTGCCTCTTGTCTTAAGAAGTTTATTTGTTTGTACCTCAGCTGTGTTAACGCTTGGTTGTGGTTTAGACCACAGGCCGGACAGACAGAGTCACATTTGCATTTTGTTAGTTTGGATTTAAAGTAATAATCTCCAAGTTCTTAAAATACAATTTTCGATAAGTAAATGATAATAATAGATTTATAAATTTTGAACATAGCATTATTTTGTTTTAATTTACCATCCTGATTGCCAATCAGCATTATTATTTGGTGAAACCTGACCTTTTCCGTACTGTCAAAAAATAAGAGAACATAAAGCGGCTGTACTCGTAAGTTAACTCCCAGATGACGTTTTCATTCCAGCAATATCACTTTGCTTTTAATTGAAACTAAAAGAGTCAATTAGTCGAGAGACTCAATTGAATTGAAATTGAAATACTTCTAAAACCATACTGTAGATTGAATAGTAGAACCCTTTTACAGCGAATAAACAGAAACTAAAGGTGAAATGGTCCTTTATTACTGAATGGACCAATATAGTGATGGCTTTCAAATGGATGTATAACGTGGGAAGTGGTATTTATAAGTATTGGATATTATTCTCTTTTTCGCCGACTGCGGTGAAGCTAAAAGGAGGGTAATGTTTTTATTGCGTGTAAACGTGGTGGTCATTGCTTGTTCCTTCTCTGCTTGAAAATAAAGCTTTTCCGTTAATTAATTGTGTGGTGTTAATGTTAAGGATATCCATTACTGTATCCCAAATTACTGTATCCCAGTAGGGGGCACATTAAAGGCTGATTCTTCGTGCTCACTCCCATACAATTGCACTCGTGTGAGTCTACTACAGGGCAACCAAAAATGGACCTTCAAGCATACACTACCACAAAAGAAACAGGAAGTGTGAAATGGTAATGTTGTGCCTTTCATATCCTTTACCTTTGAAGTATCAATTATCCCACCTACAAAATGTTTGCTGACAGTCGCATCATATATAGTAAGTAAATTAAAAAAATACCAGCCTATAATTTGCCCACTTCAGGGCGAAGACCCTTCTCGTATAGAACAGGCACGAGCATTGATCACCGCGCTTACTCAAAAGTGGTTGGCGATTTCATAGCTTCTGCCCGCGACTTCCTCCGCGTGAAGTTTGGGCCCCCGACCCAGCGCGTCGCGTCCTATCACCCGCCCGCTCTATTATTTCGTTTTCGCTTAGCGTTCTTTCTGACTTTGTTTTCTTTTTGCTCGGCTCTTAAGGGTCGTAGCGTGATATTAAATAGCCTATAACCTTTTTCAAAATTTGGGCTATCAAAAGCAAAAATAATTTTTCAAAACAAATTATACAAACTCTTCAGCTTTATTATTAATAGATTTTTGACATAACACGGGACGCTGGGGTCCCGGTCCTTGACGAGGGACCGAAGCCAACTTGCAGAGGCCCCTTAGACCATTTGAAATGATGAGGAGGCACCAACCGACGATTATCCCTATGCAAGTGCACCCAAGGACAACCCCCGGTTAGTACAGGACAATTGCAGAACATGGAATTTAGTACCTTATATTCGTTATAAGTAGTGCGTGTATGACAAGACGTATGAACATAAATGTAGCACAGGGAGTATGTAAGGATCGTAGCAGGTGGCATTCTGTAGTTTCTGCTGACCCCCGTGGGAAGAAAGCGTGTGTTTATGTATGTATGTAATATTAGTAGATAATATAGATAAATGGTAATTTAAATGATTGTATTTCTGTAATTAGGTTTACACAAACACTTTTACACGTCAATCATATTTTTAAAAACTAGATGAGGTTGGCGTTTCCTCTCTGACTACTCTGAGAAGAAAGGCCGAAACAAACTCAAAGGTCACAGTCTCGAAAAAAGTCCAGAAATAATCTTGATCAGATCATGTAGATTATTGTCTGGAATAGTTTATTTGAGGAAATAACCACACAGATTTGAGTGAACCTGTATGTGTGTATATGTCCAGGTTTCCTCAAGATGTTTTCCTTAACCGGTGACAGTGATGTCCAAGATAAATTTAGAAAGTATATATTGTGACGTTGCTAGATATGAATTGCGACATCTATTGTGGAAAAGGGAAGCTCTTTACATCGATCTGCCATTAGTTCCATTACCGCTGTAGAGATGGCGTTGGGTTTGTTCATTGAAATTAAATAGTTGTTTTTTACAATTAATATTCTGCTATAAGTTGTTTGTTGATTAATAATCGTCCCAAATTTATAACTCACATCTAATTGTAAAGCTGGTAAGGGAAAACAATTATCGTGATCGTAATTCGAAAATCGATTTGATTTGAGAATCTGTGGTCGAACCTTTTACGACACAGAAAATTGGGATTCTGAGGAGGAAGACATTTTTGTGCTGACCACGATGCTCCGTTGAGATTCCGTTTTTTCTTACACCCATTCCTGACCCATTCCCGGTGCTGAAATGTTCTAGACGGTGTGCAGATGGTTCCGATGGGATTTATGCAAATTACGGCGTATTAAGCTGTGAGTATACTACAATCTTTTTCTGCCCCTGTGCGGATGTTCTGAGATATTGTTGTGAATAGGGCAGTTATTGTTCACAAGTTAAGCCATTTGGCTGTTTCACGCTGGCCTGAACCTAGAGGTACGGAGACAGACGTGAATCCTTGATATCGGACCTGTGATTGAGCAGAATAAAGGTTGGATCTGACAAGTGGCTGTAAGTGGGCTGTTCCACAATGAAACGAAGGCATTACCTATACGGGTCCTCGTGCCAGAAAGCCGTTTGAGCTTCAGGTATGACACACGATCTTGTCTCGTCGGCTCCTGCCCGTAGGCCGCTCTAGCAACGTGGGAAACCCAGTTTCATATTGGGACTCCATGCCAAGGGCTGTTGTTCTGCTAATCGACAGTTTTATTTGAACTCTGTTAATTGAGAGTTTTACTTGGACTCTGCTAGTTGAGAGTTTTATTGTGACTCTGATAATTGAAGGGTTTAATTGGAACTATATGAAGTTACCTGTTTGTGAGCCCTTCAAGTCGCTTCACATTAATGTTTTGGGTACATCTTGGATGAGAGAGAGATTGTTTTATTATAACTTTTTATACTGAATATTTTGATAAGGTCATGTTAGGAATTTAGGCCTTATGTAAAAAACTAAGTAATCGAACCAGTTATTATAATATTCATGTGAATGGATTTGAATGGTAGCGTCTCCAGTTAACTTTCTAAATATTTAAATTTGTTTTATGAGCGCTACCCAAAGTTTTGAGAACATATATTTGATTGAGGTAGAAGTTATTCAGTGTTCACCTCTCGGACCCTCAAAAGCGATCTTGAGTTCATGATTTTGAGTCATAGTCTCATGTTATTATTTGCCCTAGTATACTCCACTTGAGACGGAGCCAATACCTACTTTTAAATAAAGGAAGATTTTGTGTAATATTATAGTTAATGATCGACCACATTAGGTGGTTGTGTACCTCTAGTTTAGTTTTACTATGATAAACTGTGTAATGTATCAGGAGGTATTTGTTTAACTGATTTCTTCTCTACAGCTTACGCGGCACTTTTAGGAGTAGTCTAACATAATAAACGGATAACATCTTAAGTCTATCTACAATATGTAACTACCAATATCTGAGCTTACCATATGAATTGAAAAAGTCACATTGGTACTTGCCCGGATTTCACCCCATCATGCGTGAGGAGCGAGGGTCTGAACCACAACATCACGTCTAGTGCTAAGCATACATTATATTGGTGCGCCAACAAGAGCCATACACTATGACATACACTAATACACTATGACATACACTATGACATACACTAATACACTATGACATACACTATGACATACACTAATACACTATGACATACACTATGACATAAACCCTGCCCTGCAACAATAACCGTAAATTTCAGTAACGTGAATAACTCGTATCTTACACAATAATCAGTGCAAAGCCGACAAAGTTGCGCGATACCAATTTATAATAATGTCGAGTTAAAATAACACTAAATCAATTAGGTTTCAGCGGCACATGGCAAGTTTTGATTAAATTACAGCAGATAGTATCTGAGGGGCAATTGAAACCGAAACCGATGGCACCGGCCAGCGGAGGCGCTGGCGGGAGTGAGGAGCGGGAGCGGGGCACGTGGGGCTATGAAGTTAGCAGAAATGTGGATGTGATGTGAGAACAGCTATTGAGATATTGCTTTCTAAATCTGTGCAGATAGCCTACTTGATATAAAGACGTGTGTTGCACTTAAAAGACTATCTAATATAAAACAAGTGAGGTGCCCTAAGTACAGTAGCCAGTGTCTTTAATTTGACATATTAAACATAAGAACGAGATTGTCATATAAGAATGAGTGTCCAAGACAAAACTCTACAAAGCCGATGATGTTACTATGAACAACCTTGTAAACCACTGACCTACGTATACATAACCGACCAAAGTTTCAAATTATTAATTTGGCAAATATAATAATAACCGTCACGACCAAAAGGTTGTCCGAATAATAATTTCATTTTTGTAAACAAAGTTACGTAATAGTATGAAACTATTTTCCCTGTTCGTATTCCGAGTGTCGGCTATGACTGGCACCACGGTACCCGCAGTCCTCGGCTGCCACAGTTCGTGGCTGAAATGGCAAGTTTGAGATATTATTTAAGATACGTACTGACTGAGTGCCCGGTGCTGTTAGTGGGAAAACAGCTAAATTGGTGTAAAACAATAATCACCTGGCTCATTAAATTTCAGAATTTAAGTCTGAATGTTATGCTACGAGTCCAGCTAAGGGCCAAGTTCTCCAACAAAAATGATCGCAAAATGAATGTAACAAATTGTCAGCGCGCGTCGCACTGCTGCGATTGGCTGTTGAGAAATTATTCAACCAATCACAGACAGCACTTTAAAAACTGGTTCGTAAAGGTAGAAGAACTTTTTGCAAAAAAAATAACCAGTAAAATAACTTTAATTCGAGAAGTCGGTGTCTTTGATCTGTATTTTAGTTTTTTGCCACCGACTTCTGAACGTGACGTTAATTGTTGAGGAGTTCTCCTGGTAAGAACCAGGAGAACTGGAGCTGATGGTGACTTCACCATCAGCTCCACTTCAACATATGCATTGTGACGAGCATAAATTGCTTAGCAACCATATTAAAGAACTTAATCGAATCGCAACCCGTGAAATACTTATTATTGAGTAGATCCGATGACCATCTGCGGTCTTCATCATCAGTTCCACTTCAGCAAATAGTGCTTTCCGAGAGTAAATGCTCGAGTTACTATAAAAAATATCCAAATTGCTATAGATGTGCCTATAAAGTTTGAGGGTATTCCTTGATTTCCATGGGATCCCCTCATCAGATTCTGATTTGGTGACAATGGGTCCACCTCGCGAGCATACCCTTTCAAACAAAAACAGAATTTTCGAAATCAGTCCACAATTGACGGAGAAAGTGGTGTACATACATAAATATATAGAACCTCCTCCTTTTTTTGGAAGTCGGTTAAAAAACACAATCAATAGCGGTCGCATAGACCATTCGTAGATTCAAATTCAAATTATTTATTAATCGACTTTTTCGTAAAAACATAAGTACAATATATTTAAATCTAATTCTAATGTCAGGATCGCTATGTTTAACCTAATTAGCATACAGAATTTAGGATACATATAATACTACTTTTAAATATATATATAATTTATGC
Source organism: Dicycla oo (assembly GCA_948252095.1). Taxonomy (NCBI): domain Eukaryota; kingdom Metazoa; phylum Arthropoda; class Insecta; order Lepidoptera; family Noctuidae; genus Dicycla; species Dicycla oo. Next base: position 566,265 of record OX411732.1, on the reverse strand, counting down.
ATTGAAATTATTTTATTTTTTAAATTGTATATTATTAATGCCATTAAATGGAATTGAGCTTAAATAAATCAGACATTTGACTCACACAACGACATACCTAACTATTATTTATTTAAATTGTGTGGTAATGGAATAGTAGGTACGCTCTTTTAACCACCAAGTCTGTTAGCATTCTTTTGAATTTGTTATTAACATCATTCTCAGCTCTTATTGTCGTGGGTATCATATGATACATTTTGGAGCCATTCGCAGAAAGCTTTTCGCGTATAATGCTGTTTTATGAGGCAAAATGTGAATTTTTCCCGGTGACGTTTACTAGTCAAGGTTTCAAATTGAAGTGGTTTTTAACAAACGTTGCTACTTTAAATGGGTATAGAGATGGAAAAGTCATTATTTTTAGCTCAATAAAGTGTGGTCTACAATTAAACATCAGAAGCTTTTATTTGGCACTTGCTCTTAAACACTTTTTTGTGCGTTAAACACTAACTCCCTATCTGATGTACGTCCCCAGAACATTATGCTATAACGTGATGTAGAAGACACGTATGCATGATATGCAGTTAGTACGGTTTCGCGGCTACTGGAACTGATTTAGTTTTTAGGGTTCCGTACCTCAAAAGGAAAAACGGAACCCTTATAGGATCACTCATGTGTCTGTTTGTCTGTCTGTCTGTCCGTCTGTCACAGCCAATTTGCTCCGAATCTAATGGACCGATTAAGTTTAAATTTGGTACTTATATGTATTTCTGTGACCCAAACACGGAAGTGTAATGTAAATTAATGAATTTTGAATATGGGGTGCAATTTTGGGGGCATATAAGAAAATTAAAAAAAAAATTTTTGCAAACTGTACCGTGCGATAAATCAAATGAAAGGGGCTTACTGTGAGGGTCTCAAATGTATATATTTTATAATTTTAAAATAAACTGTTTTAAAGTTATTTAAGCAAATAGACAAAATTGAAGCGTTACCTTCTGGAAGGCTGCTATTATTCTATTAATGACATTTAAATTGTAAACATACATATTATACTAGAAATTTATCTTGATTATTATTTCTGTTACGATGAGTCTAAAATCTTTTATTGTGTATTTACATTCATGACATATAAGTAATTTACATTGGACATCTGACATTGTCTATATTTAATTATTTGTAACATTATTATTCTAGTTATTTAAATGACGTTTACTTATTATTACTATTACTCTCCCTCATAATAATTAAGTGGCATGTATTTTTTAAGTTATAAAGTCGTTGTTAATATTCGACACAACGTAAAAATTGTTATGAATAAATAAATAAATAAAAATAAAGAAAATTTACAATTCCCCCCTTTATCTCCGAAACAACTGACCCTAAAATTTTGAAAAAAAAAATACAGAAAATAATTCTATAGCTAGCAGGATAACCTAAAAGAAGTCTATGGTCTTAAAATAACATGGTAAATCTCTCAATATTGTGCGTACAAGCTTACATTTGTTCATAGTTAAACGAAAAGAATCCAACACACATTAGGTGTATTGTGGGTTGGATCTGTTTCGTTTAACTATGGATATTTATAGTTGGAATGTTTGGGAGAACATGTTTTTCAACTACAATGTTAAGTTTGTTCTTGGGATAAATTCATCCCAACTACGGAACCCTTCATCGTGAGTGGTCCGACACGCACTTGACCGGTTTTTTTATTATATGTTCAATAAATTTACTCCATTTCATATTCTCGTCTATATAGAGTCCCAGGAACTTTGTGTGCTTTGTATCTTCTATGTAGTTATCAGTATCAGCGTATTTAATATTAAGTTTATTATCGTGATTTATTCTTTGTTTGCATGACATAACCTGGGTGTTATCTAAATTTGCATGAAAGTTGTTAATATTTAACCTGTCACTAGCCTGGATTTAGATTTATATCCATTTCATATCTATAGACCTTATTTGTCAACAGTACCTACGCTTACGTACCGGCGTTCTACAACATATTTCCTTGTATTCCTAATATTATCTTTAGTGAATCCACTAATATTCTAAGCCTACCTTACCTAGACCTACGAACTTATAGCCATCATTCTCCTTCAAAACAATAGAAACCTTCTTATAATAAAAGGCATTGTATAATGAACTGTAATATTACTTGCGACGCCAAACAACTTGCTTTGCTTAGGAACGCGTTGATCCTCATATTGCTAAGCGCAGGACTTAACTCAGCGCAAGGCATTCTGATCCAAGCGTTAAGGTAATCCGTCTCACCTGCTTGATGCTATGTGATCCTAGTACTTCATTCCGGAATCTTACACATTATACAATACGTTGATGTTTGCATCTTCATGGAAGATTCTAATGGGATTCGTGGAAGGAATATATTTTAAAAGTACTTTTGGTAATTATGTGACCTTAAAAGGATGATCCCTTGAAAGGATGGAGATGATGCTAAGAAGGATAATTCCCTAAAAAGGATACTCTGCGACTTGGCGGATTTAAGATGGCTGAATGAATGATGTCACCAATAGATGAATGAAAAATACTTTACTTTACTTTACCGTTTTCCTCGGGACAAGTCCCGGATAGCTTATTGACTGAAAAAGCATAGGTAAGTATTGTCACTTAAAAAATGTAATCACGAGATCCGAGTCTATTTTTAGGGTTCCGTGCCTCAAAAGAAAAAAAACGGAACCCTTATAGGATCACTCGTGTGTCTGTCTGTCTGTCCGTCTCTCACAGCCAATTTGCTCCGAATCTAATGGACCGATAAGTTGAAATTTGGTACTTATATGTATTTCTGTGACCCAAACACGGACGTGTAACGTAAATAAATGAATTCTGAATATGGGGATCAATTTTGTGCCGTGTGATATATCAAATGAAAGGGCTTACTGTGAGGTTCTCAAATAAAAATATTTTTTTTTTTATAATTTTAAAATAAATCATTTTAAATGTATTTAAGAAAATAGACAAAAATTGACCATTTCCCCTTATCTCCGAAAGTAATGAGCCTAAAATTTTGAAAAAAATCCAGAAAATTGTTCAATACCTATAGATTACAGGAAAATTTATAAGAAGTCTATGGTCTTAAAAAAAACATGGTAAATCTCTCAATATTGTATGTACAAACTGTAATGGGAGAACATGTTTTTCAACCAAAATTTTAAGTTTGTTCTTGGGATTCATCCCAACTACGGAACCCTTCATTGTGCGTAGTCCGACACGCACTTGGCCGGTTTTTTTTTTTTTAAGTTGTACCATATTGTTCACCGGTATGGAATCCTATTTATGTTACTTACGTTAATCGGATTGAAAGTATTCAAAATAAGTTTTTAAGGTACATTCAATATAGATCTAAAATCCATCTACCTAACTATAACAGTCGCGGTAGGACGGTTCACATTCTTCTACTAATCGAGCGGAGAAAAATTGTTGACATGGCATTTTGGTTTAATATAGCGATTGGTTCAACCGATTGTTCTGAACTGCTTGGCAAAATTGGGCTACGTGTTCCATCCTTTACCATTAGGAATCATCAACCTCTGTATGTTCCCTCTGTACGGTGTATACATACATAAACAAAACTCTTATACGATAAAAGCTAGCAGATTATACAACTCGATGTGTCGGAGTGTCAATGATCTTGATTTATTCACCACCAGTGTCACTAAATAAAAAAAAAATAAACACTATGCAACCTCTTCTTCGAAGATCATTGACATTTCTCATGTTCTATTGTTGTTTACGCGAGTTCTTCCACTTCTGACTTCTCTCACCTGTCTCTTATTCTATTCTAATTTTGACAGTGAAAACTTATAATTGGCCTTCTTTCACTATTGTCAAGCTATCTATAACCTGTCTGTAAGTTTTCTTAAGTTAATAAAATAAAATAAAATTTGCTACCTTTTCAGGTGAATGATTACGACCTCATTTCTACCTGGCAATGTATACCTGACCATCAACTGAACATTTCAATCTCTCGCCATATTGGTAGCATTCGTTCTGTTTTCCATTAAACGCTGACAGCAAACAACTCATATAGATAAAATATTAATTGGATTCTGTGAGTCAATTGATTGGGCGGGCTTAGCTGTCTATTGACGGCTATGTACGGGGTTATTGATGATGCGCATTTTGTTTGCGGACAAAAGCAGTGATGCATTGAATATTCTTGTATTGTTTTTGTTTTTATTTGCACAAAAATGTGACTTATAGTGACTTATTCAACTCAGTATATCAGGATAAGTTAAATAGTGATATGTGATATTCAATATCATTGTATATAGGTACAGGGCGCTTCTTCGAAACAAGAAATCAATGCTGGATTTAGGGCATATGTTAGGAAAATACAAGAATGCATTAGTATTTTGAATTATTGCCATCTTTTTGTCACGCTGGTAAAAAGTAAAATAAATACTTTCTTTCAAAAAACCGTAAATATAAACATACCCTGAATGACGTCATTGAGGCGTAAGGAACACCGCACAAATGGCGCTCGTGTTGACAACCGCCATCAGAAAGTCATTAGAGACGAGTGTTATGTGCGGAGTTTATTTTGAGTTTACTTCCATGCCTTACAAGTACCTACCGATGTATGGCGGAGTTATGTACCTCAAGCGAGCATTGTTCAAGTTCACGAATGTTTTGTTTGAATTATTATTCTGACAGGCCAGATGGCGTGGTTGGTTAAGATACCACCTGCCATGCCGCTGGTCGTGGGTTCGATTCCCATCCAGGACAAACATTTGTGTGCATGAACATGTCTGTTTGTCCTGAGTCTGGGTGTAATTATCTATATAAGTATGTATTTACAAAAAAAAAAAGTAGTGTATGTAGTATATCAGTTATCTGGTTTCCATAGTACAAGCTCTGCTTAGTTTGGGATCAGATGACCGTGTGTGAACAATGTCCTAGGATATTATGTCCTAGGATATTATTATTAATGTGCGTTGATGTTACTTTTCATTCCAGTTTTCGTTTTAAAAAACATACTGGCCTGTGTTTTGCTTGTCCTCTGTGATAAAGTGTGTCAACTAATACAGAATACAGGTAATATTTTCCATTAAACTAAGTACTGTGTTGTATTGCATAGTGTTTGCTTATCTGTAACTGGTGGAAAAATAACTGTAACACAGTTATTGGAACAGGACATTATTATCTTATCATACCTTATGATGTCAGCAGCGACTCGAGAAGTTTTGAATCTCAGTATTAATTGCATTTTTGTCAGCATTAAGTTGCTGTTTTTAGAAATAAATATGTAATGTGGTGCGCGCGATGATTCATGCAGAAACACTCTCACGGTGCTAGGACTGTACAAAAATATGCAGCTGCGTGCTTAGCCACTTTGCAAACTGGTTACAAATGCAAGCCTTATTCATAGAAAAACATTATATATAACATTACATAGATTAAAAAGATCACTTCGCCCCTTTAATAAAAAAAAACGAAATAACTCAAAAATTAACATATTTCGAGTTTTTACTATAAACTGAATTAATTTCGCACGGAGAATCATTCAGTCCAACAGCCGACTCGATAACGATGAAAATGACAGTGATTTCTTAATGTTTTTTGTGATAAATTGAAGCCATTAAGGTAGACAATGTCAAACATTTAATGCGTTTTCCCACAAAATAGAAATTTTGAGTTATTTCGGTTTTTGATTAAAGGGGTGACTTTTATTATTACCAAACTACACAAGACACAGAACAGTATCTCATGTTCTCCCAGAGCTGCAGGCAGCAGTAATCAAATTAATGAAACAACTTTTCATTAATAAATGTTACATTTTATTACATCGTGTATAATATTTGTCGTTAATATTAATAACTATAGCCGTAAATTGCATTTCACGGTAATTTCCCAAAGGCTCGCATTCGATAGACAATAGCGCAAGGCACCCCCGCCCTCTCTCACCCCCTTTTTCATATAACTGGTAGACCACGCAAGGGTTGCCAAACTTATCCGCAATATTGCGTACCTCTATTTTAGTTTATCCGCCGTCGAAGAAAGACTGTTTTTTTTTTTTATTCTATACAATTCGTTTTGAAAGCTTTTCAAATATTAGGGTAAATAAGCGTCCATCTTAAGGGATATGAGGCAATAAGTGGAACAAACAACTTTATCGCGAACCTGATTGATTTTGATACCTCTCAAAGCTACTGAATATTTGACCTTCATGTGTCATCTACTATACGCCATTGTCATTTCTCCTGAACGGTGAAACGAGAGGAACTCAATTGACACATGTTTAGTGGCAGCCCTACAAAGCATAGTACTCGAGTGATACTGAAGGTCGCTCAGCCGACACTACTTGTGTATTATAATAGCTTTCGTTTGTATTGTCACGGGGTTTGTTTCTCGTGTGTGATACGTAATGTGCTGAGATTTGATAACACCCCCGCTTGGGTTCGTAACCTTATACAAAGCGTGACTTTGAGTTCTGGGTAGATAATTATTCATTTTATTATAACCATTTGGACGCTTTGTTGCGTATTAGTATACATTAGGAGAAACACCGTATGTTCACCTGGCTATTTATCTGTTCGTGATTATTTGCAAGAACATCCCAACATAGGAAAAGTGTGAGTGTGGGCATGTGAACCTCCTAAAACAATAATGACAGGCCATTTGGCGTGGTTGGTTAAGATATCACCTATCATGCCGCTGGTCGTGGGTTCGATTCCCACCCAGGGCAAACATTTGTGTGCATGAACATGAGTCTGGGTGTAATTATCTATATAAGTATGTATTTACAAAAAAAAAGTAGTATAATATGTAGTATATCAGTTAACTAAGCTCTGCTTAGTTTGGGATCAGATAACCGTGTGTGAATAATGTCCCAGGATATTATTATTATTATATTTGAAGGTTTTTATCCTAGGTAAAGTAAGCCATTAAATCGTTATCGAATAATAATAATTTAACAAAACAATTGATAGACACCAAGAGTTGATTTATGTTACGTCACAGTTGTACAATAAGCTCCGCACGTGTCATGCAACTCCTCACAAAATAACAGATAGTGGACAACTCGACACTATTCTGGTACATTGGATATTGATATCAAAATCTACCAGTTTACATTTTAATTACATAAGCGAAAGATTTTATAACCTTCATCATCTGCCCAGCCTCTTCCCAATGATGTTGGAGTTGGCTTTCAGTATAACCGGATGCAGCTGCATACCAGTATTTTACATGGAGCGAATGCCTATGTGACCTCCACAACCCAGTTTCTGGGTAAAAATACCCTTGATAAGACTGGTTGTCAGACTTTCGGGCTTCTGCCGATCCGCAACTACTGTCAAAGATCTATAAAAGACAGTCAGGACCAACGGCTTAACGTGCTTTCCGAGGCACGGAGAGGTCTCGGTATGTAAAGATGGTCACACACCCACGATCCAACCGCGGTAAACGTAGCTTAATCTGATCGATCTGTTATACCTTGCTAATGATATTAGAATGGCTGACCGCCATGCAGACTTGACTAGTCAGCATTTTTAACTTAGAAGCGTTATTCTTTGGGTTTACACCTCAGTTCAGTCTGTCTCGGTACGAGTCCTAAATCATTATTTCTACTAATTCCTGTTCTAAGTTCTATTAAATAATAAATCCCGTTTCCTGATAAGTAAATCATTGTTTTTTTTTAGGGTTCTATACCTCAAAAGGAAAAAACGGAACCCTTATAGGATCACTCATGTGTCTGTCTGTCTGTCTGTGCGTCTGTCACAGCCGATTTGCTCCGGATCTAATGGACCGATTAAATTGAAATTTGGTACACATATGTATTTTTGTGGCCCAAACACGGACGTGTCATGTAAATTAATGAATTTTGAATATGGGGGTCAATTTTGGGGGGGCAAATAATAAATTAAACAAAATATATTTGCAAACTGTACCGTGCGATATACAAAATGAAAGAGCTTACTGTAAGGGTCTCAAGTATATATTTTTATAATTTTAAAATAAACTGTTTTAAAGTTATTTAAGAAAATGTACGAAAACTGACAATTTACCCCTTTATTTCCGAAACTACTGACCTTAAAATTTTGATAAAAAATACAGAAAATAGTTATATACCTTTAGATTAAAGGAAAATCTGTAAGATATCTATGGTCTTAAAATAACATGGTAAATCTCTCAATATTGTGCGTACAAACTTAAATTTGTCCATAATTAAACGAAAAGGATCCAAGTTTGTTCTTGGGATAAATTCATCCCAACTATGGAATCCTTCATTGTGCGTGGTCCGAAACGCACTTGATCGGTTTTTCTTTTTTTAAACAAGATTCCGAACTCTCGTATAGATCGACCCGTGTGGCTGTCAGTACTTAGCCACAAGCCCCTCACCAAATATAATAGATTTAAAATGTTATTCATACCACAGTAATGATTGTTCTCGAAACAGCTTACCTGTAACAAAAACAATATTGTTATTAGCACGATATAAAATTAATAACACTCTCGACAGGAAGCGAATAAATAATGTTAATGATGATGTTAATTAAATAATGTCCATTACCGGCTGCACTCTGCGCTGCCGGTTATTATTTCGCGCCAAAAAGTTTTATCATAAAACATTACATTACAGATTGTATATTTTTATTAATAGAGTTACAAAATTCTTCCGATATTTATTCATTTGCAGGCGTGGATGTAGCAGGGCGTAGGCGTGGGAGTGAAGTAATTCTACTACGTTACACAAAAATTACTGATCATATCACCACGCCTGTCCCGCGAAGGGTGGGTAGAGGCGTACCCACAGTACACCCACATTTCGCCAGTCATGTTTAAGCGAGCCAGCCTATTGTCATCAACCGGGCACAAAACGAAACTTCGGGCTGCTATCGAGAAATTCCAGATGGAAAACCCAATAACATTTTGCCCGGCCCGGGAATCGAACCCAGCACCCGAATTGCGTAACACACTATCAATCGGAATCGGTTTAATTTAGACAGTTCCACAACATTCATTGCGTTATTTACGTTGTCGAGCAGACACATTTTTCGAACATATTAAGCAATTGGATTAGCAATTTGCTTCAAAACGATTCCGATCGATAGTGTGTTACGCAATTAGGGTGCTGGAGCTCATGCTCAGCAGTAGCGCTTGCGACCACCAGACCGACGTGACAGTCAACAATGCTGGAGCTCATGCTCAGCAGTAGCGCTTGCGACCACCAGACCGACGTGACAGTCAACAATGCTGGAGCTCATGCTCAGCAGTAGCGCTTGCGACCACCAGACCGACGTGACAGTCAACAATGCTGGAGCTCATGCTCAGCAGTAGCGCTTGCGACCACCAGACCGACGTGACAGTCAACAATGCTGGAGCTCATGCTCAGCAGTAGCGCTTGCGACCACCAGACCGACGTGACAGTCAACAATGCTGGAGCTCATGCTCAGCAGTAGCGCTTGCGACCACCAGACCGACGTGACAGTCAACAATGCTGGAGCTCATGCTCAGCAGTAGCGCTTGCGACCACCAGACCGACGTGACAGTCAACAATGCTGGAGCTCATGCTCAGCAGTAGCGCTTGCGACCACCAGACCGACGTGACAGTCAACAATGCTGGAGCTCATGCTCAGCAGTAGCGCTTGCGACCACCAGACCGACGTGACAGTCAACAATGCTGGAGCTCATGCTCAGCAGTAGCGCTTGCGACCACCAGACCTACGTGACAGTCAACAATGCTGGAGCTCATGCTCAGCAGTAGCGCTTGCGACCACCAGACCGACGTGACAGTCAACAATGCTGGAGCTCATGCTCAGCAGTAGCGCTTGCGACCACCAGACCGACGTGACAGTCAACAATGCTGGAGCTCATGCTCAGCAGTAGCGCTTGCGACCACCAGACCGACGTGACAGTCAACAATGCTGGAGCTCATGCTCAGCAGTAGCGCTTGCGACCACCAGACCGACGTGACAGTCAACAATGCTGGAGCTCATGCTCAGCAGTAGCGCTTGCGACCACCAGACCGACGTGACAGTCAACAATGCTGGAGCTCATGCTCAGCAGTAGCGCTTGCGACCACCAGACCGACGTGACAGTCAACAATGCTGGAGCTCATGCTCAGCTGTAGCGCTTGCGACCACCAGACCGACGTGACAGTCAACAATGCTGGAGCTCATGCTCAGCAGTAGCGCTTGCGACCACCAGACCGACGTGACAGTCAACAATGCTGGAGCTCATGCTCAGCAGTAGCGCTTGCGACCACCAGACCGACGTGACAGTCAACAATGCTGGAGCTCATGCTCAGCAGTAGCGCTTGCGACCACCAGACCGACGTGACAGTCAACAATGCTGGAGCTCATGCTCAGCAGTAGCGCTTGCGACCACCAGACCGACGTGACAGTCAACAATGCTGGAGCTCATGCTCAGCAGTAGCGCCTGCGACCACCAGACCGACGTGACAGTCAACAATGCTGGAGCTCATGCTCAGCAGTAGCGCTTGCGACCACCAGACCGACGTGACAGTCAACAATGCTGGAGCTCATGCTCAGCAGTAGCGCTTGCGACCACCAGACCGACGTGACAGTCAACAATGCTGGTTCCCGATGTTTAATAATATTCAGGTGCGGATTTGCTAAGTGATTGCAGCAAAAGTTCTCAATATTAATATGTTACCGAATTTAAATTTAAATATCGGGAAACCTCAAAGTTTTTCGCAGATAACGTGGACGAAAACAGCAAAAATAAACAAATAAAACTGTAGGTGATTTCGATAAAAGCCAAGTTCTGCGCGCACAGAGTGCTGTTATTAATTATTTCGGACCAAAACTCGGATTTCATATCGATTGGCTTCGAGCAGATTATAAAACAATGAATTCATGGAAATATCCGGTTAGGACATAAGACTCGCCATTCACATGGGCTTTAAACATAGGTAAGTCAGGGACAATAATATTGATTTATTTATTCTTTATTTCAGGCAATTATGGCCCATAAAACACAATACATATATAAGTATACAAACAGTACCTATAAACTAATACATATTTTTAACCGACTTCAAAAAGAAGGAGTTTGTTACATGATTACTCAAAGATGGATGGAGCGATTAAAAAAAATCTTTTTTTGTTTGAAATACTATACTTCCAAGATGGTCCTATATAAATTGTATTCACTTTGCTTGGGTAGTTTTTGAGTTAGCTTCAATAATGCGTATTTTTCCCACATAGTTTATATGGATGATGGTTTTAATGACTTCCTATCACTGTTATTTACATAGCAGGTAGTGGTATTCGAATTTGTGTGGGGTAGTACTAGGTACTACAACTAAAAAGTGAAAAATAACTTTAATTTCGGAAGTCGGTGGCATAACACGAAAATACAAAACCAAAGACACCGAGTACCGAAATTAAAATTATTTTTCACTTTTTAGTGTTTTGTTTCGGAAGTCGGTTTTATTTTTTGCTAAAAAGTTTTTATACACAACTAACTTAAAAACTACTGCACTCGTAGTGACAGCGTCGTGTTACGCAGTGAGGTGTCGCGCAGCCAGCCGCGGGTACGCCGATACAGCACGCCTTTCGGCCAAAATCTTCCTTGAGGAAAGTCACCAAATGATGGGTCGGAGCATTGTTAAGCAAATTGACTGCGAACTTTTCCGTAGACTCTTGTCGAGTTACACCTAACATTCTTGGATAGTTGTGTGGAACGGATACATAACGCGACTAATCGACGTACGTGCCAATGTGCTTAACTATTATTTTCCCTGCCTGTACGTAACTGGCGAGTTATGTGTCGTCAGGTGTATCTGCCTGCTACCTACACCTAACATAACTGTGTTAGTGTTAGCTGTAGGTACTTATACGTGTACTTGTGGGATGTTAAGCCTATAGATATGTAATATTAGGAAATAAGAAAGATGATATCTTTTTCATCTTTCTTATTAAAAAAACGTGCGTCCTGCGCGCTAATGGCAAAAAGTTTCCTAAAACTTTTATGAATAGCTTTTGCCCACGGTTTTGCCTGCGCGGAGGTCGGAAATATCCCACGGGAACGTACTACCGGGATAAAAAGTATTCTATGTCCTAATCCAGGTCATGGTATACACATCCAAATCGTTCAGCTATTTTAGCGTGAAAGCGTAACAAACAAACTCACATTCGCATTTATAATATAATATTAGTTAGGATTTTGTGTTTAGCAAAACTAAAGTAAACTTTATGTATCTCTTTTATTTCGTGTTCATTCTGTTACGAAGTGCTGTCCATCAATCTATGTTAAAGCTGGTAGGTTTACTCTGACAATATCTTTTCAAGGTTGCTCAGTCAAGGAGAGAGTTCGGTATGCGGAAAATATCAATCATGTATTATATTATTTTAATCCAAGATGCATACATATAAACTTTAAGGCAAACGCTGAACACTGGTATAAGTTGTAGTAAGTAACATGTACGCCTACGCACGTCTTTTATTTGACCGTATTGCACAACGTAATCTCTCGTGTATTTATAGATTTATGACGCTAAATGTTCTATTTTAAACTTTTTGGGGCAACAATTAATAATTTACTTTCACTGTAAACAACCGTTACTCGACCTTTAAACACAGCCTTTAAAGCGTAGCTTATAAACACAAAAGAGTCTAAACTTGGCATTTTGAACAAAGTATACATAATCACTTGTATTGGTTAAAGAAACATATTTTTTTCGAGTTCGAGCAGAAAACTTGTTAATATTTTAAAATAAAAAAGAATGTTTAAAAAATTAGCAACGTTTGTATAGCCAATGGTATCAATCAATCAATCAATTTATTCAAGATTTTCCAATTCATGATAATAACTATGAATACAAAATCTTAAACTAGGTCATTCAAACATATCCTGAATTAGGTAATCCTGTGTTTCAGGCAATATGTGCTAAGCTTAAACTATATAAATAAAATAATCACGTATTAGTAGTTACAAATAAAACAGTAATGTATAAGTTGGCAAACACGAAAAGGAAGACATAAATTAAAATCAAATTAAACTCAGTCGGCACAGATACAGAAGAAAAAATAATAATAATAATAATACCTAATGTCAAAAAATAATAATAATATCCTGGGATATTATTCACACACGATCATCTGGTCCCAAACTAAGTAGAGCTTGTACTATGGAAACCAGATAACTGATATACTACATACACTACTTTTTTTAATGTAAATACATACTTATATAGTAATTACACCCAGATAACAGTGCATGAATTAGTCAGGTGTACTTTAATAAATATATAAAATTGTAATTATCTCACTACAGTTAATAATTTTTCTGTATCTTCGTATGTCAGATTTTGGATAGTCTCCTGGAGAGTTTTTTTACAATTCTTGTAATTTTGAGGATAGATGTTCAATCCAATCTGCCAACCCTTTCCCAACTATGTTGGGGTCGACTTCCAGTCTAACAGGATGTAGCTGAATACCAGAATTTTACATGGAGCGACTGCCTATCTGACCTCCACAACCCAATTATTGGGTAATACGATACCACTTGGTAAGACTGGTTGTCAGCATTCGGGCTTCTGACGACCCGTAACTACCGTAATCCACGAATGACAGCCGGGACCAACGGCTTAACGTGCTTTCCGAGGCACGGACGAGTCTCGGTATGTAAAGATGGTCACCCATCTACGGACCAACCCCGGCAAGAGTAGCTTAACCTAATGAGTCGACCCGTGCGGCTGTTATTACTTAGCCACGAGCTCCTCGGATAGGTGTTCGATGCTGCATTTATTCTATTGTAGACTAGCGGACCTAGGAAAATATAAAATTGGACGTGAATGCGTGGTCTACAATATTGCGTATCTGTTAAAAAGCTAATATTATCTTACGAATCTTGTTATTTAAGTCCTCAATGTGATATTTAAATTAGAGTGTTTCGTCTATTCTGATCCCCGAGTATATTTGTATAGTCAGTGGTATGCCCCAGGGATCCAATTAGGAACATTTTAAACTTTGACTACTCGTAGGTTAGACATACAGTTATTTCTGCGTCTCGTTAAAACTATTTCAATATTCCTCATGTTTCAGTCTGTAGAATTGTATCAACAATTTTGTTGCTGGATTATTGGAATCATCGAATATTTGGGATCAAATTCTAGGGATACCAAAGATATTGTTTACCTTTCTGTTAACCCTTCATTACCTGAGAACGGTTCACTAAAATGGAACAGATTTGATATTAGATATAGACATATTTCATTGATGTACTATTTTTATAGAAATAGACATCATTTATTTGCCAAAAATGTATACATACATTATTGGCAAATAAATGATGTCTATTGATATGATATTTACTTTGATGAGAGTCCCGATACATTTTGCCTTACGGCATGCAAAATGATTGAACTTACGAGCACATATTATGTGGCCCGGCCATTTACACTAAACATTGCAGCTATGAGCTAACATTTCAATCGAACGTATGACAATATGATTCCACTTAATGTTACCTCGCCCAATCGGTAGACGCGACGACTTGACAAACGGTAGACGCGACGTCTTGACAAACGGTAGACGCGACGTCTTGACAAACGGTAGACGCGACGTCTTGACAAACGGTAGACGCGACGTCTTTAGACGCGACGACTTGACAAACGGTAGACGCGACGTCTTGACAAACGATACAAATTTTCATTTTTGATATTAAAATAATCTAGTTTTACGAGTATTGTGCGACAAAATGATACAAATGATATATCCACTTGAATTTATGTCTATGTGGCGGCATCTACTTCGCCACATGCGAACTACGTATCACACTGACGTCACGAAAAATCCTGCATCGCGCAATCAGAGTTTACCGCGCGACTAGCATACATACAACGTCCCGATATCAACAGTCGGGCAGTAGCTCACCAGACACAACACACGTCTGGTCGGAGGATCCTCCCGCCTCTATGGAGGATGTGTGAACTTCCTGTTCTTCATACCTCTATATCTACAATAACAGCGAACAACAGCAGCATAACATTTTTTATAAAAAAAACTTTTTGTCAAAGCAAACGATTGTATCATGTATTTCATGCTAGCAATCCGCCTCTATTTCGCACGAATTTGACAAAACATCAAGATTTTATCAATACCTGTAAGTTTAATATGAAAGTATTTACAGACAAACCTTCCAGAATAAATACTTTAAATTATGGTGTAAGCAGCGTCAAAATCCGTCGAGCAGTTTAGAAGAACAACGTGGTTACACGAACAGACACGAAATTTATAATACGTATATATGTAGATATAGGATTCCACTGCTTCGTTACTATTTATGTGTAGTTAGAGGATTCCATTGTTTCATTACTATTCCCGGTGAAACATTCTTGATTGATAGACTCCTGAGGTGACGCAATGAATATTCATGATTCATTTTAATCTTAGAACGAAGTCAATTTAGAAGTTAGATTGATTTTGTATCTGCTACATTTCTATAATAACTACGTATAGTGACTTTTGTTTAGTTTTCCGACGATAAATAAGATTTTCATCAGAAGTCTTGGGAGAGTTAGATTACAGACTGTGTACCAACTTATTCATTTGTGTCTACATTGTTTAATTCTAGGCCCAGATAAACCGACGGACATTTGTGTCTACATTGTTTAATTCTTGGCCCAGGCAAACCGACAGACATTTGTGTCTACATTGTTTAATTCTTGGTCCAGGCAACCTGACAGACATTGTGTCTACATTGTTTAATTCTTGGCCCAGGCAAACCGACAGACATTTGTGTCTACATTGTTTAATTCTTGGCCCAGGCAAACCGACAGACATTTGTATCTACATTGTTTAATTCTTGGCCCAGGCAAACCGACAGACATTTGTGTCTACATTGTTTAATTCTTGGTCCAGGCAAACCGACAGACATTGTGTCTACATTGTTTAATTCATGGCCCAGGTAAACCGACAGACATTTGTGTCTAGATTGTTTAATTCTTGGCCCAGGTAAACCGCCGGATACAAATAGACGGATACGCTTTCATAAAATTTTGGGCCTGGATGTTAAAAGATAAAATTGGTGTCAATTGGTAGTTACTATATTATCGGACCATCACTGAAAATTTTGCGGATTTTAGCAATCTGAGAACTGAGTTATAAGAGATTTTGTAAAAGTGAGGTTATGTATCAATCTACACTTAACAGCTGATTTTTGAAGTGAGAACGTCATTTGTTTCTTTTATTTAGGATGTTAATTATATCGGGTTGGCTAATAAGTAATGAGCGTTTTAGTTTATACGAGTAATTTCTAGAATTTTCGGAAAGGTTCGAGAACGTTCTGTACCAGAGGGTATATAAAGAGCGAGTCGCGCTCATGCGCGTTATTGATAGTTTGGCTGTTAGTGCGTTTAAGTTCACAAAGAAATGAGTGATATTAATATCCACGTACGACATTGTTTATTATATGAGTTTCAATCTGGGCATTCTGCTGCAGAAGCGACACGTAATATATGTCAAAGGATAGCTCACGATGCAGTCTCCGAAGCAACAGCAAAGCGCTGGTTCCAACGGCAACGGTTCCGCAATAACGATTTTCCCTTAACCGATCAACCAAGGTCTGGGCGCCCCGTGGAAATAGATATCGATAAATTAAAACTATTAATCGAAGAAGATCCTCGAAGACCTACACGCGATTTGGCTGTTCAACTCGAGTGCTCTCATGGCACCATAGAAAATCATTTACATGGTTTGGGAAAGACTTACAAATATAGTGTTTGGGTACCCCATCAATTAAGTAAAGGTCAGCTGACCTACCGAGCTGAGATTTGTGTACAACTTTTATCTTTCCGCCGCACATTTAATTGGTTAGATCATCTTGTCACTGGAGATGAAAAGTGGGTTCTCTATGCTAATTACACACGCAAGCGCCAGTGGCTGGTATGCAAAGAACAGGGAAAACCAACGTCAAAAGGTGATCTTCATCCTCGCAAGGTAATGCTTTCTATCTGGTGGGATATACATGGAGTAATAAGCTGGGAATTCCTTCCTACTAATACTACGATTACAGCAACAGTATATTGTGATCAAAAAACTGAAGCTTGACATCCATCGCGAACGTCCACAACACGACAAAATATTTTCCCTGGACGACAATGCCCGGCCGCATATTGCTAAGAGTACCAGGCTAAAACTATAGGAGCTTAATTGGGAAATAATACCCCACCCTCCATATTCGCCGGACTTACGAGTAGCACCAACTGATTTCAGCTTGTTCCGATCACTTAGTAATAATTTACGGGAAAAAAGCTTTGACGATGAACCACACTTGAAACAATACATAGATGACTTCTTCAATTCAAAACCAACGAAGTTCTATGCGGACGCCATTCATTCTTTGCCAGATCGATGGCGAATGGTAGTAGAAAACGACGGTGAATATATTATTAATGTTTAACAATTATTCATTTAATTAATAAATACAAATAAAATGGTTGTATGTCGCTCATTACTTATTAGCCAACCCAATATTTGTAGAGTGGGAGGAAGTTAGGAAAGACAAAAATTTAAAAATCAATAAAGGTAAGGAGGTGATACTTAAAAGTAAAAATCATTTTTCATTAGTATTTTTTATTAATCTTCAATTATTATTAGAATGTTTTTAATATCAGATATCCTAGATAGCCAGCATGGTAGATGCTAGTGAGCTAGAAAACAGGAAATGAGTAAGTACTTACAGATTGTGGTGCACACCATTGACGAATCACTGCTAATATCATTTCGTCAGCTAAAGCTCGATGACCTAGTGTATTACAGGGACTAGTCGCTATGCCACAATTTACACAACGAACCATGGTGTCAATATCCAATCGGTAGGCCGGTCCTAAAATCCAAAATAACAAGTCCAATGTATAAGCGGGGTTCTGCGTGTCCATACCGGTAGCAAAAGTCGTACAAGAAGCAAGATCAGAAGTCCGTAGAAAAAAGTAGGGGTCTAGGTTATTATCAATTAAACGTGCGAGGAAACACACTCAAAACGTACACGCACTAAACGATACGAAACGAGTGAGTGAGTGTCACAGCTGTCTGTCAATGTTATGGAAGTCAGCACAGACTAAAAATATAATAATCGATTAACATACATGAATCGATTTTAAGATTTATCTTTAGTATTAGATATTTAATTTGTTTAAACTACGAGTATACATATAATAAGTTAATTCTAATAGATTTAACTATTTTAATTTAATGAATAGCATTTTTTTTTAATATTATGAGCTTTGTCACGTTAATCAATTACAATTTAATCGATATTTCGTTTTATTCGTCACCTTAAATTTAATTTTTGGATTTCTCAATTCGCAGATTGTAAATTGGGCTGATTTTTCAGATTTTGAAATAGAAAAATATAACCCCTTTTTTAAACCATACCTCAACTTATTACAATCAGGCCCAGAAATCTCCGTCTCCTTTGTGTCTACATTGTTTAATTCTTGGCCCAGGTAAACCGATAGACATTTTTTTGAAACAAGCATTACCTCAGTACTTTCATTGCGTTTTAGTTCTTTCTTTGTGTATATTTTCTGTGTACAAACCTAGTTTTGTTTATAAATAAATCGTTGCTTTGGGAGATTGGTTCTTGAGACTTTGGCGCTTAAGAGTCTTATGTTCGATCTCCAGAACTAAATATAAGGCTTTAATAAATATGATATGACATCATGAAATGTTTATTCTTGTAAGTAAGTCGTCTAAGACACTTTACAAGCCAATTAGTGTACACATATTACATGTCACGAGTCCAATTTTTTTACACGTGTTATTCAGAAATATTACAAATATATTTTGTTACAAATAAAACAACCTTACTTGTTCTCAACAGCGCTCTTACAAATTAATATAATTAAGTTTTATTAGTACACGAAATTCGCTCCGTCTTTATTAATATTTTTTTTTTCCTTCCAAAAATATGTTAACAAGAATATAATCCTACGCTAATAAGTAATTTTAATAAGAAGTCTGGTTCACGTCTGGTTGGTCTCTAAAGACGGAGCCTAAAGATAAATAGCTCAAATGACGGCGGCTCAATCTCAGGGGATTACTCTTGAAGGCTCTTACTTAAGAAACCTTACTTAATTATCGATGTAAAAATTGCTATAGTAATTGATGGTTCTGCTTATGTGGATTAGGTCCAGTGGACTCGAAAGGGTTCATCACTTAATATTTGAAGGTTCGTGGAAAAGTCATCGGCTTGTGGGAAATTGCGTATTGCGAAATTGGTCCTTGAACGGGTGACTATCCTTTGCATTTTGTTCATACATTCGGTGTTTGTTATATCTATGTAAGGGGTTAAAGGGTCAACTTAAGCATTGTCTCTCACAATTAAAAATAAGCTTTGATAATTATTCAGTTATTCTCTTTTTAGAACAATAATCTATGTAACTTTGTAGTGGTTACGTGATAAGGTATTTAGTGGTGACGTCATTAGGTATTTAGTGGTTATGTGTGTCATTAGGTATTTAAAGGATACCGTCTGGTTTATCATAAAGCCAATTAATACCACCTCTCCGATGCAGTTAACGTCGATAGTGATCACAGTTATAAAATGGTATTTGCAGTACCTACCATATTTGTAGTAAAATGCAACTTGTATTTCGAGCTTCACTTCAGAATTGAGTTTCGAAGCTAACATCATAAATTCTGTTTCGGTCAAATTAATAGTATTTCGTTCGAAACGTACTTCATCAAAGTGCGGACAGTTCCAACTACACTGCAGTTTGAGGACGACAGTTCATATTTGACGAAATATTGTGAATTGACCAATTAAATAAAGCTAAAAGTTGCCTAAAGCCTTTTGTTAATGCTTTGCATCGGTCTGTTCAGAACGAAGAAGTTTAAGCAAAAAAAGAAAACGCGAGGTGTCCCAGAGGAACTTACTTTTATGACATGCTTTTGAATTCAATAATTCAAGACAATCACGAACACACTCGAATCACTGATTCTTTCAGCAATGAAAGGCTTCAAAAAATAAAAATCCCAAAAAACAATAAACTTGCCAATACTAACTGTCAGCTCAGAGACAAATGAAACAAAAACAAAACAAGCCAACCTGTCAACATCGACTTAATGCAGAGCAATAAAATCAGTCTCCGCTGTTCTCATTGCTCACAGCGACACAGGCCTCCTCTCTGCGAGAGGGGGTGGGCTTACATCCACCACGCAGGCCGTGCTGGTTGAAGGATGTTACGACTTTGAATTGTTGGTTATAGAAAAGCCAGATTCCTCACGATACCGCCCGAGTTCACCGTAACACAGCGACTCATCAATGTCTAGCCTTTTCGCAACTATATTGGGTCGGCTTAATGCAGGTGAATACCAGTAGTTCACATGGAGTGAGTGCCTATGTGCTCTCAACAACCCAGTTTCTGGGTAACATGATACCTCTTGGTAAAACAGAGTCATGATGAAGCAGATGGAGTTCCTCGTTCTCTTTGAAAAGGGAGGATCCTCCCATCAGACAGGTGTCGTGTGTGGTGGGCTGCCGCCCGACGGTTGATGGAGGATGGGATGTTGTATATATGCTAGTCCCGCAGAAAACTCTGCTTGCGCGATGCAGAACTTTTCGTGATGTCAGTGTGATGCATTGTTTGCATGTGTTGTAGATGCCGCTATAGTAAGACTGGTTGTCAGACTTTCGAGCTAGAGAGTTTTTGGGCAGACAGAGTTACCAACTCCACTCGTTAATAACTGGAGCAAGTCTCCAGTCCCGCGAGGGCTGGCCGCGCGATACACCGCACGTAACGACGTCTCAGCGCCAGCCTCACGGGACAGTGGATACATTTCAATATCCTACTCAAATATAATATTCCAGTAATACGAGCGAGAGAGAGAATTGTGCGATAAGCTTCGATAGTTATAATTGGGGATTCAATGTTCTGATTTGGTGAGTTTTATTCCTCTGGTCATTTTCTTTTGATAACATTTCATACGATTGTTTATGGTTTATATAAATATGTAACATGACATCATACTTTACAGTTTGTTCAACGGAGTATTTTATTACCTACTTTCTAAGTTCAAACTTTACATAAAATACCTCTTCCATTTTAAATAGTTTTTAAAATATGTATCAGCATCCTAAATATTCACATAACATTATTTACAAAACCTCTAGACTCTAGACGTTATAATCTCCGGTCTCCATAAAAACAATTCACCAGAAAACTGGATTCAATAACACTATGCTATAAAATTTCACGGCGGCACTCGTGCGGTTAAATAAAAACTCGGAAAATTGATAAGAGAGAAATGTAGTACCAAAAAGTGGTGGCGACAAGTCGATGAAGTGGATTACTTCCAGGCGGGCGCGCGTGCGCCGCGCGGCACACTGTGCTGTTGGATTCTGTCGCGCCTCATTAACTCCGTCGCGCTCACCGCGTCCAGCTCACTGCCACATGACAGATAGGGACAGAAGGTTAGCCAACCTTCTGTCCCATATAGGGTTGTCATCCGACCGAATGTGTCTCGACATGTCCGGCTTATTGGTCCCTCATCCTGCACTCAAACATAATAAGTTACCCTCTTGAACTAAGAGTAAACATTTTTATGACCTACCCTCATAGGAAACAATCATTGGAAACACTAAAGCCCACTTGCACGTTTAATCGAGTTCAATAAATAAATGTAGACTTTGTAAACTCGGAGTTAAGTAATTAACATTTTAACTGTTATTACGCGTTGTGCCACAAAAAGTAAGACCGGGTTAGTTAATCTGGCATTAGTTTTTTTTTTTTGAGTTGGAAACATTGCTGTTCAATCAACGAAACAGAAAAGAGAATTGCAATCTCTTTGCCCTGATATGTAAGGAGATCAAAAATGAATGAACGGAAATTGTATACCCATCTCTTTTACTCTACTTTACGATACAGTCCCACAAACCCGTCTGACCCGGTGAGAGTCGCAGCTGTCGCATCTGGTGTTGCCAGTAAACACAATTTTTGCAATAAAGTGGGTAAGCAAGTCGATGTAACAAAAAGATTTTGGTCCAAATCTTGAAAACTACTGAACCGATTTTCCAATCTGATTAATAGTTTAGTTAGTTTCGGAGAAATGCGTGCAGAAACAAACATACCTACATACATACCTATAAAAATGTATTTATTTGTTTGGAAGTCCTATTAGACTATTATATGTAAATTTCCAATAATAACACATAGGTAGATACGTGTCATATAGATAACCTCCTTTTTTGAAGTTGGTTAAAAATGCGAAATTATGCACACACTACCTATGTAACACCTGGTGATGTACCTAAAAACAAACATATTCCTCGAAAATATTTATATTTTAACACAATAATTATGATCATCTATATAAAATGTATGGCGAGTGTTCTCTAACGGGAATACTTCAGGTACGTAGTATTATATTATCTGTGAGGTAGGTAGGTATTCCTGCGCCACCGGAGTTATTTGAATCATCAGTCACTTCATCAACAGAGTCACTACTTTCGTTTTCCTGTCACTGGCCAAATTAATAACGAAAGGCTCGACTAAGTATGCGTCCCTACTTCTATACTCGTTTTCAATTTTATTTACGTGATTACAGTGCTTTTGCCATTCATTCACTGTTATCTTATTGAAGGCTTCTGCAATCAAAGTAGGCATTTGACCTAACTTACGATAGTAATTATTATATAATTCGAAAAGTAGATTTCCAACAAGAATGAAGCAAGCCATTATATTTTTAAGGAAATTCAGTAAACTTTTCTTCAAATTAACCGTTAACCTATCTAAACCGTCTAATAAAACTTTCAGTTTTGGGAAAAATCTCAAAGATTCTCGTGGCGTCGTTAAATAAACATATTATTATCGCAGCTTGAAGGCGGAGAGAAATAAAATTTTATACTCTCCAGATATAAGCCTCAAATATTCAACGAGCGCTCTAAATTAGGCTGCATGAAGCCGAGCTTTATTCATGCACTCGTTTCAGCGAATGTTTCCGTTTCAGGGTTTCGTCAGCGAATCGTGAAAACGGAGGTTTTTTTTTTTGTTTGTTTATCTGTCGCATTTCGTTGCATAATTTCAGTAAAATTGGTTGCTAGTGTGCTACGTCAGTTACGCTGCTACAGTATTGCCTACGCCGTAGCTGGCACAGTGGTTCATCGTAGCATTATCTACACCGTAGCAGCCGTAGTAATTCTATCGTAGCATGTGCTACGCCACAATAGATAAAACATAGCGACCACTACGCCACGTAGCGCCCAAGTATCTATAAATTAAACATCATTATTTCGGCTGCAACTCCCCCAAGTTATAAGTCCTCTCATGAAAACAGGAAAGTGGTCAAAAGGTCGGAATATGAAAGTTGAAGATATTTGATTGGGATGTATGAAGTCGATATCAGATCATTATAAGTTTCTCGTCATGAATGGCCGAGCAGCTGAACGAGATAAGTTTATTCCCTCGCTGCCCTTTCACATAAACTCCTTGATACGTTCATGTTCAATATTCAGATTTCTACTTTAAATATAAAAAGTTACTGTTACTTAAGTTCTACATACAAAATAATATTATATTGTTTGTATATTTTTTCGAAATCCCCCGCGGTTGCAGGTTGCAGGTTGCTGGTTAAATATATTTTTCATATTAAATATTTTAGTAATGCGTAGTTCAGTTATGTTGCTCATCGCGCGTTGAGAAGAGTTATGTAATCTCGGAAAAATAAAGTAGTGTCCGGTCGGGCTTTTTATCCGTTCATAAAATGCAACAAACAATTAAGAATATTGTATCGTTATAAAAACTCTTTTTCAATGAAATTTTCCTCTATTGACGTCAGCATTTTGAAGAAAGGATAACCTTTTTCTTTCATGTTAGCTTTCTAGGGTCGTGCACATTTAAAATGAAATCTTTATATTGTTAAGAAGGTATGCAGTACCTTATACAACATTCTTTCTACAAAACTTGTAGATATTTCTATCTCTTGCATGTTTTAATGTTGGAAATAATATATTTAGCAATCATGAGTAACTCACATTTGTTTCATGAAAACGCAAAGTAATAATTACCTAATACTATAAATACCAATTACTGCTATACTTAAATCTCAACCCTTACAGCAGCCAAGCCAAGCGTTTGTTCAACATGTGTGGCATTCGTTGACATTTACCGTATAAGCTATACGGCAAATGTCAACGTGAATTCCTAAAAATAGAAGTCTTAAATAAACTTCAATGGATTCTCCATTAACCCATACACACTAATGGACGAGCAGCTATCGTTTAAACGCACAAAGAATTTGACCTTTTAAAATTAAATTTGTATCATATTAGACCTTGTACGGTCGACCTCACGTCACTTGAACTACGAAAACCACTCTTACTGCTATGACATTAACGTCGTTGTCAATATCAAATTGTTTTACATACATTATAGATAACAGTTGACTCTACGTATTGTGTGGTAAGGGTTAAACATGGGCTCAACTCGTTGCCAAGGTTGCGTGTTGTCAGCTTGACTTGTACTCGTACGTGTAGTCTCGGCTCTGTATGAGAAGACAAACGTGAAAAATAGGCTCTTACAATCTACAAAGTACAAACTTAAATGTTGATTCTGTACTTAAGTATTTATGTTGTTTTCAAACTAGTAGTTATTGCACTTGGCCCGGCTAGGTCTGCTCTGGATTTCTATTTAACAGACCACAAGGGAATAAACCAACAAGCTAACGCCTTTTTGTCTGTTTTTAAAGTAATGCTTTTGATCTGTCACTATCACTTCGAAGCTCACACAAGTTAGGTCACCATGCAGCATGTAATCAAGAAAATAAAACGCGCGGAAGACATACAGTTCCGTAGACGCTTTACACTAAACTAGAAAACGCAAAATCATGGCTGATATATCTTGTCACGGCTGTTGTCACTCCAGGCTATAATGCTGTACGCCAAACACGGCCTTGAAGAAAATCATTTAAGTAAATGTGTCAAACGTCCTTGTGGCCTCTCACTCCTTACGAGAAGCTCCTCGGTCGCGGAGCGGTGGAAGGAAGTTAACAATCTCTGGAGGGACGAGAATTTATGGAGCGGCGGTGACCGTGTCTCTGAATGCGTTTTTAAATTAGGGTTTAAAATCGAGGTCGCGTGCTTGGAGAGCATTTGTAATATAAATGTGGGGAGTTCATCTTCTTTTTTACGAAGTTTGATTTTAATTATATGTTTACGTAATAGTAATAGTGTAACCTTTATTACCAGTATGTTTGTTTATTCCGAAATAAGACTTGTAAGTTATCAAGTGCAAAAATACCAGTGGGTTACTTTTATTTTCTGAAACTTTCTAAACGATGAGAGGAGAAAGAGGTCCAAACAACGATTAAAACTTCAACTAGTAAACCCTGTATCTATATTAAATCTATCTGGTGTAAAAACCGTGCAAAAATATTCAAATTCCCGCCCCGGGGGTCCTAAACATTCGCCATTGTCTCAATATTCTTCTTAACTTTTCCAATTACCCAACTGTGCCCGTAAAAAGAACAGTTCGATTGTTTGCAATCACTTTTCTAGGCTCAATAGGACGGTAATAAATTAAAATTCTCTCGCCCAGTGGGCTGAGTCGCGGAAACTTGGTCAAAGTCATGATTCAACTCGGAACTATCAAACAAACATTTTTCTGAGTTTCGGACTTACGTTGTTTCCCTTGCACAGTGTACTTTTTGTGAGTAGACCAAGCAACGTTGGTTCGTAAGTTATAACGTTCGCTGCAGAAAACAGTTTTATTTTATTTTTACTAATCGTTGGTCTGTGTAATATGCTTAAAGTTCTGGGTTTTATACCGATCTGTTCGTTTATTGCAGACGTTCACTCTGGAATCTCAATCTGGAATAATGCATAGCGTTGCAATCCATATAATGGCGTTTTATGTCTTGGTTGAGATGGACAAATTGTATGTGGCTTTTGATAATAAATATTATTATTTTTATTATTTGACATATCTCGGGACCCTGGGGTCCCGGACTTTTGGAAGACGTACGAGGAGCCGAAGCCAACTCGCAGAGGCCCCTTAGATAATTGATGAGGAGGCACCAACCGACGATTATCCCTGTATGCACTATGCAAGTGCACCCAAGGACAACTCCCGGTTGATACAGGACTATTGTTGTACGTGGAAACAAAACATATTGGGCTTTGGGACTGGGTGGCTAAAGTGGTTTGGGTAACATGAACTATGGAAGAATTTTATATATTATACACGGATAAAATGACAAGGGGGGACTTGCACACTCAATAATGGGCCCCCGGAAACGGCCGCTAGCACATAGTGACGTAGCGACAAGGGGGCAATACTTCCTGAGGTGCTTGAGGAGTGGAAAGGTATCCCACGGCTATCGGGACAATCCCGGAAGTACGGTCAAGATCCCTACCAGCACCTTACTGGAATACTTCCTTCCTCCGAGCACGTTTGCTCTTGCGAATCTCCACTCAAGCCGGCCAGTAAAGGCAAGAAAGAGGTGGGAGCTCTGTTCCTCATCAGTTTTCACTTCAGCTGGCCAATAAAGGCAATCCAGAGATGAGGACAAGATTTCTCTCGGGAGATAGGGTCCGTGGGGTCGCTATTGCCCAACAGCTCGCCACATGCTGCCCTGCGCGTTTCTGTACCTCTCTTGGTCTGGCTCCTCATCCTAGACCCGTTCCGGCAAAGTAATCTCTACCGGCACAGACCTAAAGTTCGGAGCGCGCAAGCTCCACCACGTCGTCAACGTAGAGATACAGCGGTGGGGTTATTATTATTATAATTTATCTATTTATTGGTATACCTGCGTACAACCGTGACATTGTTCAACCACAAGCCAACATACAAGCCGAGTGCAAAATATTAAGCGATACACACACCATGCAAAATATAATATACATTTTTATTTATAGAACTCTAACTTTTTATTGTACATCACAAAATACATAACAAAAAAAAAAAAATACTACAAAACATATAATGTGCGCGCTGTTTGCGATCTCTTCTAGGCACACTTAGAATGGACAGCGATTGCGAGATCGAGTTTGGAGTTTATTGTTAATGAGGTTAAACTGCTCCATCGTCGAAGCCGAATAACTTGGCTATTGGTATAAATTTATGGCTTGTGCCGCGAATGTATGTGAAATGATGATTCTTGATCTTAGCCAACCCATCACTGCGCTAAAGGACCTATTCCAGCGGACAGTGATTGCGGCTCCAACATGTTTGACGAAGGTAGACATTTATGGCGCGCAACTGTGGGCTCCGTCAACGGATGTAACACCAACATACTCAATAATATTATAAAAGAAAAAAAAATAACAACGTTTCAAGTAATTACTTTGATTTTTTTTTCTAATACTGAATGAATTAATTATAATGGTGAATGTAATGGTATAACAAGTACATGTCTGGGATTTAATATATAATGTATCCCATTCGTAAGTACTTATACACGTTAATATGATAAAAGAGGATGAACACATAATCCTCTTTTTCGGCTTCCCGAGCTCGGATAATAATAAGTCTTTGTACCTACCTCCGAGTCGTCGGAACGAATTTAAATATGAATATAGTCAAAGAAATTCAAAGATATCTAATTAGCGAACCCCTAGAGGGCCGTATGTATGTTGTAGTCGCGGGAGCTCGGATTGATCAATTACGTTAATTATAATTATGTGGAGGTAGTCTGTGCTAGAGTGGCGAAGATGTATGAAATATTATTTTGTTTTAATGTGAAAAAGCCTATTTTACGATTTGAGAGCTACTACCGATTTCATAATTCACATTAATATGTAACAAACAGAAGATAACTAATTTTAATTAATGTTGTGTTCCAAATTTAATATTAGTTTTATTTTCTCGGATCTCTTAAAATTGGTTTTCTCGAATTTTGGATCCAGATTTGGTTAAAAAACTTTCTTTGGTTGGAAAACTTTTCTACATTTAAGTGTAACAGTTTTTCCTATAATAATAAGAGCTCTTCGTACACAGGCCTAGAAGCAAGTACCTAGTTTCAATAAGTAAATACTTACCCCTTCGTACACAGAGCACAGCTACTCGTAAACCACCGCTATCTATATATATATATCTATATCAAAGACACCGCACTCTATTTTTGGACACAAACCTCTCTACAGCGCGTAAGGGCACACTTCCTGCACTGTGGTCTCATTTAAAAGTCAAATTCTTCGATAAAATCCTAAGATAATGAGAATTTATGTTCAAACAGGAAAGGGATCAAAGTTGCACGGCGAAGGGAATTAATTGCTTATTCAAGATTCGGATAAGGAGGGTCACGGATGTTTGGGTATTGGAAAAGAAACCTTTAAAATATTTAGGTAAAGAAGGAAATCGCTCGATAACAAGACAGAAAACTTTTGCTTTTATAATGGATAGAGGTTTCATCAACATGAAAATTCTCCTAGTTGGGGTCTTAAATAAAAACTGGCTAAGTGCGAGTTGGACTCGCACACCGAGAGTTCCGTACTTCAGTTTTTTTTTTGGTTCAGTTAAATGAAAATACTAAACGAAGAATATTTTAACCGACTTCAAAAATGGAGGTTATCAATTCGACACGTTTGTATGTAATATTATTGGAACTGCAACGTATTCACATATGATAATCTATTAGGGCTTCCCAACAAATATACAAAATTTTATAGATGTATGTATATTTGTTCATGCATTTCTTCGAAACCATTTATCGGATCTGGACCGTATTATTTTAATTGACTTACATTTACTTCAACTTAAGGAACAGTGCCTGAAACTTGCACTGTTCCCTAAGTTGAAGTCAATGTAAGTTATGATCGGTTCAGTAGTTTTCAAGATAATGGATAATACGTGTAAGTGTGACTGCCTGGCTTATTGATACAGGCTACGGGTGTGGTGTCGAAAGGAAAACATCTCAAAACCTTTGTCAAATTTTATTGCAATATTTATAACAAAAAATATTAACAATTTTTTACAAACAAATATTCCAGTTTTTACTAAAAACTAAAAATTACGAATTATATATATAATTCATTTGAATAGCGCTCATTTGTTTTAATATTTTTTTATTAAATAAACATTACATTAACAACGCATACCGCAGAAATTTGAATCCGTTTCGAAAATAGACTAATATTTAATAGATTAAAACAATTACATATTATTGCAAAATATGTTCCGAAACTGTTTAGATGTTAACTTTTCCTCTTTTTACTTCAAAAAAAGACCAAAAATAAAAATTAAAAGTCCATTAAAGGAAAAGACAGGTTTTGTACGTTTTGATTAAATTCGTCGCGACTCTGATCTTAGATTTCCCAAGACGGCGGACTATGAGACCACGTCGCACTGTGAGCTGTATTGTAAAATGAGCGGGAACATTGGGGCAGCTAAACTGGATTGTCTTCTTTTTAACATGCGCACTGCAAAGAAGGAGTTGAGAAATGTAAATACGAAGTATAAACCGTTAATGTTACTTTTATCGTCGCGTTCGACCTCAGTTAGTTGTGATATTACGGACCGTGTGTTGTTGTGAGCCATTTATTTTGTTATCAAACAAGAAACAACATCTTTAAGGACCTCCGGAAAAAACAAGCTGAGGAAACTTAGCAATGCATTCACCTCGCACGGTGATATATGTATATCGAACAAAGTTTGACAGCATAGTCGGTAACTCGCGTGACGGAGTGGCACGCTCGTCTTTTTGTCATGCAAAGTTTTTAATGTACATTTTGACAGGTACTGCACTGAGTTGGCGACCTGTGAGCCCCGGTTTCGTGGACAGATAATTATTTTAAAAACGTTGCTGTTATTTGCAACAAAAATAATGAACGTCACGAATCGAACACACTACAAATATTTTTATCCAAAAAAAAAGAAAATTGCGTTTTTCACAAAAAAAAAACATAGTATTATTATCAAATTCGTTACCAAAAATGTTGTGTGCATAAACTGAATGCAGACCGTAACGATGTTCACACAAAAATAACCACATTTTATTTTAAATAATAAAATTAAATCAGATGCAGATTCTTTCAAACCAGCAACTAGTTTGGAAAGTTCAACAAACAGTAAAAAATAACAGAAACTGAAAAGTGTTCATAACAATATTCAACGCGCAAAAAGTGACATGACTTCCATAGTGACGACCGCTGAACTGACAATAAAACAAAACTGAACACAAAGTTGTTACGCGGTGGCCGCACA
Organism: Dicycla oo; assembly: GCA_948252095.1. Classification (NCBI taxonomy): domain Eukaryota; kingdom Metazoa; phylum Arthropoda; class Insecta; order Lepidoptera; family Noctuidae; genus Dicycla; species Dicycla oo. Next base: position 536,159 of record OX411732.1, on the reverse strand, counting down.
GTGCGCCCTCTCGCGCCCGATGTGGACAATACTTCACTTCAACTTTATGGTAATTATTTTGTTAATTGTTTTAAGTTCCGACTGGATGGCGTTGTGAATAATTAAATAGGTACCAGTAGTGTTATTCTGTACAAATCTCACCGTGAAATCTTAGGTGAAGTGAGCTTGAGGTGAGCTGTCATTCCATGCTAGGTGACACTATTGACAGCTCACTCCACGCTCATCTCACCTAAGTTTTCACGGTAAGATTTGTACAGAATAGCAGTGCTGATCAGGAAAATTATTGTATATGTATGTTTGATAAAAAGTTTAGAATTAAGGTATCTAATCGAGACAGGGGAAAATATAGATAATGTAAAGATAACAGACAGTATCAATTATTTTATAATCTCAACAATACTTTATAAGTAACGCGAACGAGTAAGATGGTAATTAATCTACTCTCAAGACAAGACGGTTCCGCCACCTCATTGATGACGGCAGAATAAACTTTTGTACAATAACTACAACAGATTGTTTGAAATCCAAGTGCTCCATGAAACCATAAGAAAATATAACCGTATTTAAAGGCAAAATCATTTCAAAAAGATTGAAATTAACATTTCACAAACGGCTCAAGAAAAATATTCATGAAAAATTTCATTTAGTCAGCAAGGAAGTTTGGTGGGCGACGAGCCATCATCCGACGTCTATTAACATACAAACAGGAGCCGAGACACTCTCAGCGTTATTAGTAACCGGACTTATTCACACGCGCGCACTGTGCGCCAATTACCTTCGAATTTAAACAAAAAGACATTGTGACATAGAAAAGATTTGTGAAAATGCTCATTTAGAATATCTTAAAATAAAAGCCAAATCAGATAATTTTACTTTCGCTCAGATTTGAGCATTCGTCACTTTTTAGAATTAACTAATAAAAATAAATATTTAAATAAATATTTTATCGAAAGTCTGGCGGAAAATTTGACGCATATTTAATGAAGTGATTCATTTACTTGACAAGTTTCGCTGACAGGCACGCGACCAGATTTATATTATTAACATGCTCCAAACGTGCGCCGTGCTAGCATTCTGTTCAGCAAATTGTATACAATATCAGCTCCAGCAGAATACTAAGAACAGGAACAAACACCAGCTTGTACTCCCATAAATATTTGCCAAGATACGGAATCTGAACGCTCAATACTGAGGTTGAGTTTCGAGATACAAAATATAAACATGTCAGCAAACCGATTTTGGTAGTGAAAACATGGCTTCCGCTTTGTTGAGCATCCAGTTCACAATATGGATGCCGGAATCGATTGCTAGACCATAGAAATTGAAATAGGGTTTTTTGTTTTGACAATAAAAACTCGTTGATTTTAGTATTTCAAGTTGTTTTTGAAGAAAATTGTGACTTCGACTGAATTTAACTAGTCTTAATTGACTAACGAGGCACTTACACCGGTACCAGCACCCTAATTGCGTAACCATTGCTTCATATGTTCGAAAAATTTGTCTTCTCAACACTATAAATAACGCAATGTATATTGTTGAACTGTCAAAATGAAACCGACTCCGATTAATAGTGGTATTAATAGCGGTAATTACGTAATTAGGGTGCAGGCCAGCAAACCCTTTAAGATACTCACGCAAGCAAATGATTTGCCACAACATGTACTTCCTAGTTTACTGTTTTTTTTCTTCATATTTATGTGCTTGATCAAGTGTTTATCATTTAATTGTATTTTAGTGTGTATGCTATTTCTTTTGTGTTGCACTAAATAAATGGTTGAACTATCTATTTTGAACATACATAGTATACAGTCACAATGTCTGAACATTGCTCTATGAATAAAGTTTATACAGGTAGCTTACAATTTCAAATCGTGAATTCAATTGCTTTGTGATAATTGCCAAGATTAATCGGCCCATTGACTTCCACATAATGAATGGGTACCTCAAACATAGACGAGTGGTTCGCCAACGTAATTGAAACGGGAAAGCAGTAATAGACTTCACACTTGACGAATAATCACAATTATTTATTGATATTTTTATACAGTTGAACAGAGTTTCGACTTATCTCATGTACGGCAGCAAAATGTTCCCGCCAAATGAGCGGTCCGAGTACTTATACACTTCGGCGGCCGGATGTGACGTCACTAACGGTCACTCGCTGGCTTGGCTGACAATTTCTGCTCCAAATGTCGTAAAGTGGCATTCGCTTGGCGTTGGCTCGGCATTGGCTTGGCGTTGGCTTGGCGTTTGCTTGGCGTTGGCTTGGCGTTGACTTGGCGTTGGCTTGGCGTTGGCTGAACACATGACGAGGCGTTACATAATGCTAAGTCTCATAACAGACCGTTGTATGTTTAAGTATAAATATGGTACGCACACAGAGGGCACTGTGCACACACATCGAAGATTTGCGTTTTTTCCAGACGATGGTTTTGTTAATTTAAACCAAGCACATTGGTTGCTAAGGGGAATTATCATTTGGAACTACCTAAACTAAGTATTGAAGTCACTGTTTTTAGAAATAAAATATTTTCGTCATTACCAGTATTTTACTGGACACGTTACCCATGATGAGCCGTTGAATAAGCTCGCATAATGATTTCAGTCGTTAGGAAATACATAAGACATTCCCACAAAACGCCCGCCCTTCACCACGTATCAGTGCTTCAGCTGGGAAGAAAAAGTGGCGCAACAAACTCTCCAGCAGCACAGTTGTTTGTTAAGTAAGAAGAACTTGATTCTAAGATACAATAATACGCAAGTAATTATAACATTTACAAAAAATATTATATTAAATTATTTGCCATATATGTCACCTAGCACATGCCAATACGCCAATATGTACTTTGAAAACTATACTCAAGTAGAAATAAATACGTAAACAGAACCAATATCTAAATATAAAGCCTCCAGGCACAACCTAGCAATACCTAGCAATAATATAATAGTTTCCACCTGCCGTTACATAACATTGCCTTGTGCACTGATTGGATTGTGTACTTGTGTGAATACAATCAATTAGCAATTCGCTCTACTAATTAGTGGCGAATCAAATGAAGCGTGGTGCGGCTGCACAGAGCGCTGAGCATGACCTACGACCATTGAAACAGGAATGCGGATGAGCGTGTTGAACTCAGATCATGAAACAGGAGTGCGGATGAGCGTGTTGAACTCAGATCATGAAACAGGAGTGCGGATGAGCGTTTTGAACTCAGATCATGAAACAGGAGTGCGGATGAGCGTGTTGAACTCGGATCATGAAACAGGAGTGCGGATGAGCGTGTTGAACTCAGATCATGAAACAGGAGTGCGGATGAGCGTGTTGAACTCAGACCATGAAACAGGAGTGCGGATGAGCGTGTTGAACTCAGATCATGAAACAGGAGTGCGGATGAGCGTGTTGAACTCAGATCATGAAACAGGAGTGCGGATGAGCGTGTTGAACTCAGATCATGAAACAGGAGTGCGGATGAGCGTGTTGAACTCAGATCATGAAACAGGAGTGCGGATGAGCGTGTTGAACTCAGATCATGAAACAGGAGTGCGGATGAGTGTGTTGAACTCAGATCATGAAACAGGAGTGCGGATGAGCGTGTTGATGTAGTAAATAAACATACGAGTAATATCACGCTTGTCTTCCCGCAAGATTTAGGTAACGGTGTACTGTATAGCACACTTTCATTTAGGTAACGGAATTTTTAGGTATAGTTATTGACAGACTCTGTAACTGGAAACCACAAATAGATGTAAAAAATTAAACAAATTTGTATTTGCACTTAAAAAAATAAAAATTCTCACAAATACCTATATAGAAACTGCTCTGATGGTTTACCAGTCACGTTTGCTCTGTTCTAAGATATGGGTTAATCATATGGGGTAACTCTACAGACGCCCAGAGAGCATTCATTGCTCTCATTCTTGTAGACCAATATGTATGCAGCAAAAATTGCTCACAGTTCCGTCATTATACATTTTCGAAGTAAGTAAATTCGTAAGAAATAATCAATCACTTTTTAATAAGGACGATAAAGCTCCAGTTAACAGAAAAGTCGTTCAAAAACCATTTCTCATCCCAAAAAATCGACTTAATTTGTGCGATAAAAACTACTACACTATGACAGTTAGAATATACAATAAACTACCTATAGGCATAAGGAATTTAACAAGATTAAAATTTAACAGGGCTCTCTATAATTGGCTTTGTGATAGATGTTTCTATTCAATTGATGAATTTATGCAATTAAAACATTGACTATGGGCTGACTAGGATTATTCACTGACTAGGGAAAAAAACTATTTTTCTATTTTAATGTACAACTGCATGGGAATTTTATATTATGTATTATAAATTTATTTAAACATCTACAATTTTGCTTCAAGATATATTTTAAATTTAAAATGTCCATATTATTTAATTTTATTTTTGACTTAACATTTGCTCAACCGACAGGTTGAATATAGTGTAACAAACAAACTGTATAACATCTTATATACATCCTATATTCTAGCAAATAAAGTTATCATTCAACGGTGTACTGTATAGCACACCTTCGTTCGTCAGTTATGTTTAAGTCTCAAGTATGTAAAATGCCAATAACCAGGCACGACAACGGACAATTTCAAGCTGCTGAAATGTATAATATAATTCTTTGCCCGATCTGGGTTCCGAACTCAGAACTGTATGTTCAGCCATCGTACTTGCGTTTACTAGACAAAAGGCTCTAACAAGGTAGAATTAGGCTTTGGTCTCCAATTTAATGCTACATGCGACGTCTGACTGAAGTCAAACATCGTCATAAGCGTCAACGTTCTGATCAACGTCTGAACGCAACGCACAGCGTCGGCGGTCAATACGTAGTTCGCCTTTTTCTTTATTAAATCTCGCCATTATGTAGTAACGCTTGATCCTTGACACGATCTGACGCTGCAATGGTTCGAAATAACTAGAGATGGGACGCAGGACCAACTTCGCGCGAACCGAGCGAGCGAAGCGTGCGGTGCCGCGGCAGCGGCCGGCGAGCGCTACTTCCAAGTTGCTCGCAGCTGGGCAGGCTTCTTAGTATTAGCGCAAAGTGCGTTACGTCGCAAGCAAGTTTGATAGCAGTTCACAATTTGTCGGTTTCCCATGGATATATTTTAAACTATCGGAATGAATGCGTTAAATTGTACATGGTGTGTTGCAGTTCACAATTTTTCGACAGTTTATAATATTATCTAACGGAAATAAAACCGATAGATTAACTAACGAAGTTCATAATTATACGGTGACATAATATTAATTGGTTAAATTGAGATAATTCTGTGTTCAATTCAAAACAAACACTTCTGTGTGAAGTGACTAACGCCTTTACTAAATGGCGCCTTTACAATTGTGAAGAAAATTGTTGTTATCAGAAATAACAGGATTACATTCCTCATCGAATTCGAACACAAATTCCTTAATCATCTAATACAGGGTAAGTTTGAAAACAATCGATATTTAAGAGGGTGTACTACCCATCAGTATGAACAACTTTGTGTATGGGACCAACTTAGAATCTGTATATAATAATCAATGTTTGTTTATTTGTATTGTATGCGCTCCCAGAGCGTTAATCCGATTGCGATAAAACTTTGTCAACTTACAGCTAGCACTCGCGCGAAGGTTATAGACATAAACAATAAAAAATCTCACGCGGAGTAAGTTGCGGACAGTAGCTTATAATATTTATAAGGCGTTTTAGGCGCGCGTTGATATACAAGCTACTTGTAAATATAGTTTTACGAGAATCGTTAACATTATATTTATAATATGTTTGGAACCACAACTTTGAAACTGCAGCTATTAAACCTGATCCTTTTAAAAAATCACATAAACTTTAAAGCCAGTCCATAAATGAAAGTAAAGGCGATGTACGTTCATTCCTTCGTACAATGTTCCTTAGAGATAAACGACCAATTCGCCGGCACTAAAATACATTGCTGCGTTTCTTCGCAGTAACTTTACGTGCTCTGATTTACGGCAAGACTTCTATCTTAGATTTTCTGTTCACGCGAAAGCTACGTGAGCTTACGTAAACTATTCATTGAAATGGATAGGATTTGTCGCACAATACACGTTTACTGTCATTGTAACGTCTGATCGTCAAAGGACGAATGTTAGGAAATAAAATGGAAACGATAAAATATTTAAGATACAAATGGCCGTGTTTTGTAGAAAAGTTTAAATTGTCGTCGCGAAAGGTTTAACGATTATTGCTTTTAGCAACAGTGTTCGGAAAGGGTCTGAACATGTCACAAGTTTCATTACAAGCTGTACGTTACTCGGATAACAACAGTTTCATTAGGAAGTGCAGACTAGGGAAATTATTCTGAGTAATAAAAAACAGACAAAATAACACAAAATAACACAAAATTCTACATACTACAACACAGGCAATTTAACAAAAAATATCTCCTCAACATATAATAGATAAAGTACTAGAACATAACTTTATATTACACAAAATTTTATGTTTCTTTTTACATAATTTTCATATTAAACGTAAAAAGTGCGCATTTCAAGTGGTTTTACGTCGTCATCTTTATTTTTCAGCGCGTGACGTCACTTCAGCCGAGCCTCATTATCACACACCGTCATACTAAAGTGGAGAATAAAAGTTTTATATATTTTTAATGTACTTTTTTAAGTACAGAGACAATGCGTATGGGACTCACCAACACGCATTTTAAAATAATAAAGTTATAGGAGCCAGCTGCTTTGCCATTTTCTTTACGAATTCTTTTGAGATATTTCACAATTTTCATGGAAACTGCTACCACACTCAGTTCGCGGTTTCACAAAATTCACTGCAGAGCGAAGTGGGCAATTTTGTCTTTTGCGTTTTATGCCAACTGTCCTGTTCTAAACTCGAAAATCCTAGGACTTTTCTTAGGATACTTATACTTAAGATCGAGGTAATAAGAATATCAATAAACACATCAACTAATGAAATAACCTGACTTACTTCAGCTTCAATTGTTAATCTCATAAAGGTATACGGCCGACTGTTTGCTGACTCTTCAACCGCAAAGTTGGCTTATTTTTTGCCATCTCTATCAATGGCGGTAAGCCAAATTGGCTTAGCTTAAGCACGTTTGGACTAGAGCACGCTCAAATTGAAAATAAGTCTGTAATAGACGTTTTTAAGATTAAGTTAGATGTTTTGTTAATCTCAAAGCAGATCGTACGTCGTCTTTAACCATATAGTGTACTTTATTACAACCCAAACCATTTCATTTTAGGAAAAAACCTACAAAAGCCACTGGTTACGTTTTTTTTTTTTCTAAAATGGGCTGTAAGAAGGTACACTAGGTATCGCACAGAAGTACTAACGTTGTGTGGCAATGGATTGTAAAGTTTTGTAACTAGAGACATGTAAACTGTAGGGTACCTATGCAGTTAATAATGTGGATTGATTGTCACCAACGTTGAACTTCAGCTTTTTAGGGTTTCGTACCTCAAAAGGAAAAAACGGAACCCTTATAGCATCACTCGTGTGTCTGTCACGACCAATTTGCTTCGAATCTAATGGACCGATTAAGTTGAAATTTGGTACACGTATGAATTATTGTGACCCAAACACGGACGTGTAAAGTAAATAAATTAATTTTGAATAAAGGGTTCAGTTTTAGGGGGCATATAAGAAAAATAAAAAATAATGTTTTGCAAAATGTACCGTGTACCATGTGACATATCAAATGAAAGGGATCTGGGAGAAGGTATCTGTGAGAATTTGAAATATATCTTTTTATAATTTTAAAATAACTTGTTTTAAAGTTATTTAAGGAAATAGACGAAAATGGACCTCTCCGAAACGACCGAACCTAAAATAAAAAAAAATGCGGAAAATATTTCTGTACTTATAGATTACAGAAACTTAGAAGCAGTCTATGTTCTAAAAATAACATGGTAAATTTCTCAAAATTGTGCGTACAAACTTACATTTGCAGTTGGAATGTATGGGATAATATGATATTCAACTACAATGTTAAGTTTGTTCTTGGAATAAATTCATGCCAGCTACGGAACCCTGCATTGTGCGTGATCCGACACATACTTGGCCGGTTTTTTGGCAGGGAACTGATTCGTGATTAAAAAAAAAAAATAATAGGATATACGGTTCCTTATTGATAGAAAGTTCAGGCAGCGCACGTTTAGGTTTTAGCATCGAAAGAAATCGCTGATTTACCAAAATATTAATATCGATGCGTCAAAATAAACTCAACCACGAACCTATGTACGTTGCAAGCATGTTGATAATTTATATATGCAGCGATAAGCTTAACTCAATATACTGACTAGAAGGCACTAGAGTCACTAGACTAAGCTAATATCTAATTACCTGTGTTCGGAGCAAGCCTCAAGGGATCCCAGCCTCTTTGAATCTCGCACTAAATCATGCAACATCTACCTACTTACCTATTACAATTTGCAATATCATAAATAGTACAAAAATGTATCGCAAAGTATTTACTTTGCGTGTACATATTAATGTGCTTGCACATATTTATTTGACTTCCTACATTTGGCTTTCGCCGCTTGCACAATTTTATTTGACTTCCTACATTTGGCTCTCAGCGCTTGCACAGATTTATTTCACTTCCTACATTTGGCTCTCGGCGATTGCACATATTTATTTGACTTCCAACATTTGGCTCTTGGCGCTTGCACAAATTTATTTGACTTCCTACATTTGGCTCTCAGCGCTTGCACAGATTTATTTCACTTCCTACATTTGGCTCTCGGCGATTGCACATATTTATTTGACTTCCAACATTTGGCTCTTGGCGCTTGCACAAATTTATTTCACTTCCTACATTTGGCTCTCAGCGCTTGCACATAATTATTTATTTGACTTCCTACATTTGGCTCTCGGCGCTTGCACATATTTATTTGATTTTCTACATTTGGCTCTCGGCGCTTGCACTTTATTTGACTTCCTACATTTGGCTTTCGGCGCCTGCACATATTTATTTGACTTCCTACATTGGCTCTCGGCGCTTGCACATATTTATTTGACTTCCTACATTTGGCTCTCCTCGTTTGCACATATTTATTGGACTTCCTAAATTTGGCTCTCGGCGCTTGCACAAATTTATTTGACTTCCTACATTTACTACTAAAATTAAACTATAATGATACTGAAAACATCCTTTTAACCCTTATTAAAATAAAGGTATAATGCTTACCACTTGAGTTTTTTGTTAAAAAAAGTATTTTTCTTCCACCGGCAACATTTGAATTTGATAATAAGTAAAACGTTGTCTTTTTTTGAAATCCAACTACTGGCAACATTTTATTCATAAATGTCACCCGTCCATATACGTCAATGTTAAAGTGAGCCAGTCGGCAGTTTAGTGAAAAAAATTTGAAATTGTTGGTACGTTCCTCAACAAAGTTTTAGTTTTCTTCAACAAAAAAATTGTTAAGTGTTTTTTGCGTTCAGATTCATAAACTTTGTATATTCTTGTAGTTTTGCATCCATTAGATTGAAAAATCTGGTAATATATGCATGTTTTTTGATCGTGTGAAGTTATGGGTAATAGTGGTAAATTATGTGCCATTGTGCATTCGTGCCTAACTGTAAATTGGATTTACAAAATAAAACTCTACTTATTATGAACACGACATTTTATTTACGTACTAAAAATAGACTTTACACTCATATCCACATTCGAAAAAATGTTAATACCTATATTTTTTTTGTATTACCTAAATTACACAAGCAAATCCAGGGAAAACAACTAGTATAGGAATTTGTTCAAATCGTATTGGATAATGGTAACTATTTTACCACCATCGTAATATTTTACAAGTCGATAATGGTAAGATATTTACCACCCAAAAAACCCTCATTCCCTCCCCTTTTTTGTTTTTTTCTGTCAAAAATGAAATCAGCGGCCCCTAATTACTTAGAAACAAACCTCGATTTTTTCCTAAATATCCACAGGGGCTCGTGTTTGTTTAAGGGATAAATACCTAAACACACAATCACACACTCTCACACACCCACACATACACAATACACATCCACCCATACCACACATCTACTAACATTAACCTAGAGATTAGTCAAAATAAGTAAAACTTTAAAATGTCATAAGATACCTTACTACATTCTGTCAGCGCGCTTAAAACATAATTTATAAAATGAAAATGTAAAGGGGTGGGATCCTGGTGTGCTGAAACACAGGCCACGAGCCTAGCTTAGGCACCAGTCTCCCACAATATATACTTACCTGAATTATGTATCGTTATCGAATCTGATGTATATTGTGGTGTGAAAAATAAAGTTTTTGTATTATTATTATTATTTAGCTCTCGGCGCTTGCACATAATATTTATTTGACTTCCTACATTTGGCTCTCGGCATTTGCACAAATTTATTTGACTTCCTACATTTGGCTCTTGGCGCTTGCACAAATTTATTTGACTTCCTACATTTGGCTCTCCGCGCTTGTACATATTTATTTGACTTCCTACATTTGATTCTTGGCGCTTGCACAAAGGGAATCACCATTTTCAGCTAAGCGTGGACAAGATGATGAGTAAAAATGATTTTTACTAAACAATAATATTAATTTTGAAATAAATATTTTTGCACATCACATAGTAGCCAGTTACACGTACAAAAAGTCGAAATAAAGAGAATTTAAACTGCGCCCACCCGTTAAAAAGCATAGCCATTTGTTTGACGCAGTGTTACAAGCACGGAAATGAAACATCGATTTCAGTCTGTAATCGATTAGATAATCAATTATGGTAACCAGAAAAAAGTGTTTATCTGCAAAAAGAGTACCGATCAGTACTGTATGATAAGATTATTCTCATTTACATCGTTTTATAGTAAAACAATCTAAAACGTTATTAGTATTTTAACATATATTTTTAGGGTTCCGTACCTCAAACAGAAAAACGGAACCCTTATAGGATCACTCGTGTGTCTGTCTGTCTGTCCGTCTGTCACAGTCGATTTGTTCCGAATGTAATGGACTGATTAAGTTTAAATTTGGTACACGTATGTATTTCTGTGACCCAAACACGGACGTGTAACGTAAATAAATGAATTTTGGATATGGGGTTCAATTTTGGAGGGCAAATAAGAAAAATAAAAACAAAGCTTTGCAAACTGTACCGTGAGACATATCAAATGAAAGGGTTACAGTGAGGGTCTCCAATATTTTTTTTTATAATTTTACAATAAACTATTTTAAAGTTATTTAAGAACACAGACGAAAATTGACCATTCCCCCCCTTTATCTCCGAAACTACTGACTTGAAAATTTTGAAAAAAGTAAAGAAAATATTTCTATACCTATAGATTACAGGAAAACTTATATCTGTCTATAGTCGTAAAATAACATGGTAAATCTCTCAATATTGTGCGTACAAACTTACATTTGTCCATACTTCAAAGAAAAGGATCTTTTGGATTAACTATGAACATTTGTAGTTGAAATGTATGGGAGAACATGTTTTTCAACTACAATGTTAAATTTGTTCTTGGGATGAATTCATTCCAACTACGGAACCCTCATAGGATCATTCATGAGTCTGTCTGTCTGTCCGTCTGTCACAGCCGATTTGTTCCGAATCTAATGGACCGATTTTTCAAAATACAAACAAATTTTGTCGAAAGAATTTGCTATTCCGTGTGGAGACGCACATAAGGTTAAAACTTGTGCCAGTCTCTTTCATGAAACACATTTGCATCCTAGCTCGATGTTAGTTAACCCGTTTATTTTACAGCTTAACCCTATTAGCAATTTTACGTCACCCGATTACGTACGCCAAACTGTGTTCACGGCATAATTTAGCCGGAAAACTTCATTAACGAGATGCAGACGTCATTAGTTCGTCAGCCGTCCGTTAGGTGGCGGTAGTGTCGCCAGCGCTATCTTTGTTTTATTTTACGACAGGCTTTCTAACATTTTTATTGTTATAAGCTTACGTTTCGGAGTTACGTGGCGTGGCGTAGGGTTAATGTGAACTATGGTTACGAGTGCGTCTGAAGTGGGTAACTGGCTTTATGTAGCACGCGAGGTTTAGGTGAAGGTAACTATAATGTTACATTGAGGCTTTTATTTATTTTTTTCAAAATCAGGCATTCTGTTTAGTTCTTTTGGATGGATGGATTTTGTATTCTTCCCAGTTAGGAAAGTAACAGACGATTTTCCTCCATATATACAACATTTAGGACTGTTTCACAGTTTCCAGCAAAGAGACCAGAAATGTTGCGAAACATTCATCAGAGGTGAAACAGACACGTTACCTACAGACTGACAACCAACATCAAGAACTCTCTTCCATTGCCACAAAGTTTCACCCATCTTTCCCAAATCAACTCTACCAAAATTTCATGACTGCATCAATAGCTAAGTTCCCAATTCCCCAGCTGTTCCGCACATATCTCGTAAATATTTGCTCAGTTGCTCACAGTTTCCAATCAGGCGCAGCGCGAACCCCCAGCTGAATGTAATCCTGAGATTGGTTGCAGCTACGCTTGAACTACTATTGCGTTCAATTTTAAGCTAGATTTATGGAGAAGATGTGAAGGTGCAAGCTTGAGCCGCAGTTTCACGAATATGTGAACAGATTTAGTCGAACGGTAAATGTAATCAATTCAATGCACATATTTTTAAAGAGTGCAAAGTGACAAATATTTTAAACTTGTAAATTTCATATATTTTCCATAACATGTTTAAATGAACTTGCATTTCCCCTCAATTTCATTACTTTCCATAATCAGTGTGAACGGTAGTCATATATTTAAAACTTCATCGATGCTACGCCGTAGCCAGCTCTACGCCGTAGCCAGCTCTCTACGCCGTAGCAGCTCTCTACGCCGTAGCCATTTAACTATGAGCACCTAATACCTGCATAACAGGAAAGGGATATTATGTGTATAATATCGCGCTTATGACCCCAAGCGGGCAGGCAAAGAGCATCGAAATGTGACCGTTCGATGGCAGAGTGCCAAACTACCACTTGTGATCCCGTTAGCATAAATATTGAGGATAAAACTTGCTAAAATTGCACTATGTAGTGGCAGGTAGTTTAAAGTAAATAACTACCTGTAAAAATTCTGATTGAGATGATTTTAAATATTGAAAATGGTTAAAATACGGAAGGAGTGGAGGCGGCACTGTCCAGGAGTGGGACAGCTAGGGAAATATTTAGAATTTTGTTATATTTATGATTACTATCCAAAAGGCTTAGAAGAATATAGTAACTAGTAGTTCTGCGAACAGTAGACCTTGCGTAAAACGGTGCACAGTAGCACCATCTAAGGACCTTCTTGTAAAACTAATGTTAATATTGGTTTTAAAGCCCCGTTTTCTAAAATGGGGCTTTTGACAATTATTTTCAGAATTCTCTAATATTCTGACAATTATTTTTAGAGTCCTCTAGTTTTGTGATGAGAAGGTGGTCTTAGGTGCTCCATCAATCCCTACCTAGTAGTAGTAGTTAGTAAAGGATCAAATTGACTGGTATAAGTCGAAAAGTGCATTTTGAAGAGCTATTCTACTCATCACGCCGAAGATCCTCATCACATCTTCACCAAATTTTTACAAGACCAACTTAGAGTTGACCTTACAAATAAACAAAAAACATCAAAATCGGCTCTCATAAGGCGGCATATATATGCGGTAGTCCCCTTGTTGCCCCTTTTTTGAGAAAGTACACATCTAATCAAAAATGCCCGATGATAAAAGTATATTATATTTATAAAGTCGTAAAACCTGTATACCAAGTCCAGATCGGTTGTAAATTACAACTTGTCGAGGAGTACCAACAAACTGACAGAGGAAAGCAAATGTTGACTTGAAGCAGAGACACTTCGCTCGCTCGGTCAATTATTGCCTACTATCGACACTTTGGTTCATGTTCATAAATTTATTCTCATCATTACCATTTATAGAAATACAGTATGAGGTGAAACTGAAAACTGACTGATGCATGAATAACATGATTACAGCAATATGATACCATATTATCGTAATGAGCGTTCAATCAATGAGGTACTGAAACGCAAAATATTTTGTCTCATGCAGCTGTAATATTATCATTAATTCTGCGAATTATTTACTACTCAACAGTCAATCTCCCTCAATCTGATTAAAAGAAGAATTAGTTAGAATATTTTTTTATAAGAATATCGTACAGATAGTCGTTCCGAGTGTATATGTCACGGCTACAACCCGAAGTGTGGCTACACCTAGTTATAGCCGGCTAGAACTAGGTGTATGTAACCGATTGCATTCGGACCCTGGCACTCGCCGACCGCTACCGCGGCACCTCTCGCTACGCACGCTCGGCTCGTGCATTGTGTAGTCACAATTCTAACCTAACATATGATACTTACAGCCCACACCCAGGGTCCAAATGCAGTTGGTTGTCCGAATGCAAAACCAGGTGTAGCCGCACTTCGGGTTTTAGCCATGACATATATTAAGTACTTGCATATATTTCATCGACGATGGATTTTTTTTTTAATTTTCGGAAATCGCCTCATTTATACAAACACTGAAAGAAACATTAATTTAATACAGTCTTTCAACATGCCATCAAACAACGAACGAAATGTGACAAAAGCCCTGTTCACTGGATTATCGGGTTAACTACTAGCGGGACATTTCACTGTGAGCTCTCGGGACTTAATGAAATAAAGCATCCTGTCGCATCACGCTCAGTTTCGGTAATTTAACTATTGCAGGTTTAAGCTGTAATGTGGATCAACGGATTTATTCTGTTGGCTTTAGCTTTGTTTAATGGTACAGGTTTCGTCGACGTGTTTTGACTTTGTTTTTGGCAGTTTTGGAAAAGTTAAAGCAGCATAATTATTAGCACAGTGACGTATAAGTACGACCATGACTTGCTGACATGACGAGGAAACTGGATGACTTGAGTATAAGATTACCAGATTATAGCAACTGAAACGAGCGCCTTGTACCACACATCAGTTTATGTCAACACTCACTTCGGACATAATAAACTCTACTTCACAAAACACAAAATAGTGTAGAATCGGGTTTACATATTTTTACCTCCACTACCTCAAAATGGATGCGGCATATATGTTCAACCAAAACAGTTTAAAACCCCCCGGTGTAAACGTTAAACTGGCTATTTATTTATTATCAATGAATACATTCACCCATTGGCAGTCACTCTTCAAATACAAAATGAACCTGTAGGTTCCTTTTGTATTTGATGCTGTAGCACGACACAGCTGCACAGGTACACACAGGTAAGCGAACGAAACTCCGACTCGTGTTTCCTACGTACGCAGCTACGTGTTTCATCACTTGGCTTCTCTCAATACTCCACATTTACATACATATCGCGCACTCCGAAGGCGAACAATACTCCAATCTAGCATATTGCTGCATTACGCTTCAATGTAGCCACGGTAGGGACAGATGTATCAAGTTTTATAATAAGAAATCGTGAGAAAGAAAAATATCAGTCGGCTGGTTTGTATTGCAAATATTGTACAAGTCAACTGAAGTATGGTTATACGAAGATCGAAGGAAAGTCTGTTGTCACGTGCAACACACTCTTTAAAAAAAACTCAGAACTTTCCAAGATACCTACTTCAAAACTCAAATTCTAACTTTTCTTTGAATATGATTATAGAAATATGAATTATATTTTCTTCATCAATTACTGAACATCGGCACTACCGTGAAAGGTCAAGCAGATGATCGACATAATCAAACTTATAGATGTGTTCGAAATTCCAACACGCTGGCGGGATCTGAATTAGCGATTGCGATGATTTACTTTAAAAACAAATGAGTTCGCTTTTGAGTTATTTACAGTCACATACCAAGACAATATGGTATCCAGTATATCGTCCTATTTTTTCGCTTACAAAATAAAACCTCACCCCTATATAACGATATTACGAAACAAACAAAAACGTTTGCAGAGAAATGGCAAGTTACCGAGAAATTGTCGGGTCGGCTTATCATAAAAAAGGTACAGTAATTGTTCCGCGGTAAGCGATGGAATAACAAACGTATGTTAACGTTACTTGAATAACGTTACTTGAGGCCTTTTGTACTAATATACAAGATTACAGTGTGTATTCTAATGATTTCTCGTGTTGATTCTTACCCATTACTTTTTTTTCGATATTATTTTAATTATGCTTTTAATTTAGAATTTGTTTGAAAAATAATATAAATATCAATCGACCAATAAGTGATGCATGTTGTGCTTACTTGTAAGAAATTGGTACACTAGTCCACAAGTCTACTCGATGTATCTTATATTTTTGTATCAGTGTATTCAATTGTTGGTGAGCCAAATAAATAAAATAAGGCTTCGCAGAGTTACAGGCGTGATATTATGTATTAATAAAGCGATGTTATCATAATGAAAATAAGATCGCTATAATTATAGCCATTCATGATCCACAATTTTGGTCCTTAACTATACCTAAACAAAATCTTGTTCAAATTTTTTGTTGATCTTGTAACCGGTCGCCACATGTTTAGCAATCACTGCCTCCTAAGGACATCTGCAACACCAAACAAGTCTAAGGATCAAACTCACACATACATATACAAGGTGTAACTTAAATAACGCACAACTTCTTAAGGGGTCATTGTACTCATCATTATGAACAACTTTTACTATGGGACCAAACTTGAAATCTCGTTTTTCACTTATGCAATTTAAGACATGATAATCTGAAAGATGTGCATTGTTAAATGGAGGTAGTGAGAGGAACAAACCAGAACAAAACGCTTTTCGTTTGTAAGTGCCTTTTCCACTATTTACTCCAACTTTCAAAAACAAAACACAAGTATACATACGTATATTTCTATCAAAAAGACTATCCCATAATATCCTTTATAAGCCAACCTCCGTAACAAAAACAAGGCGAGCAAAACCGCGGTGTTCAGCGATATCACATAAAAACTTTGACATTATACAGGGTGTAGCCGATGTCGAGTGGCGCGCAATTCTCATTCAGGGCTGGCCCCAGTTACATTTGCATGTAAAAAATCGAGGTGTACAGTCAAGGGAAAAAATATTTACACACTTCAAAATCAAATTTATGGTTGGTAGATTATTGGTTAAATTATTGAAATGTAATGCACTTAATACAAATGTGTTTGCAAAGGTGCTGCATTCACGACACTTTATAATTTTAATGAATACTAATAATAATAATAGGAGAAAATAGCCCATGACTTTACCAAGATAACGTCTAGACTTCAAAAGAAACTATGACGTCTGAGTTTGTTCGAATGTTCGAATTTTTGGTTCTAGGACATGCCAGTTTCCTCACGATGTTTTCCTTCATCGTTTTGAGAGCAGTGGTGGCACAGTTGTAGGTCGTGGGGTCGATCCCAGCAGGCGCTTTACTGAATCACCAATCAGTGTAGATAATTTAATCACCAATCTCATGTAAATACTATTATTTCTTTTGACGCATAAAAGTGTTTGTTTAAACGAATTTCGATAAATAAATATCATTTATTTAAGCTTGTCAGATCGCTAAGGTTTACCTACGTAAATATTTTTGCTCGTGACTGTACTCGTACGAGTTAGATCAGAGGGCAACTTGCGGGTGTGGAGTGAAGTCATTATGTTACTATCTGTTCTTTTATCTTTGTAAAGTTTTACCTTGTGGTTGCTGGGACTTAGTAATAGTACTAAAAGTTCGGTGTCTTGGGAATAAATAAGTGGTTGGAACATGTGATATTTCTGTAAGCTCAATTCCTTAATAAACAATTGATTCGGTTCGGAATTTAGTTATTTGTTCTCGACATTATTCCTTGCACCTTTTATAAAGTTCCATTAGTATTGTCTATGGTAGCAAGCTGGCTAGGTTGTGCGCTTGTGAACCGCGCCTGCGCCTGTCACCTTGCAGTAGTGACGTCACAAAGTGTTTCTGTGTGAATGTTTTACTAACATATTATGTAGTTTGTAGATGTATTGTTACTAACAATATGAGTCTTGTTACTTAAATTAAATGATTTATTATTAATAATAATTTCGCCGTGGACAGAGATCTAAAAATAGGAATTCTTCTTTATGTGTATTTGATCTATTTACAGATTAGAAATAATGACATGTAACATTCTACCTTCTCAGTAAACTTGTACAGTACAGTCTTTCTACTGAACTAGGAATATTAGCAAAAACAAACGTCACTTCAAATTAATACAAAAAACAAAGTCTTCACAAAAAATACACGAAAATAACGTAAGACAAATTCCCTAAACAAAAACACGAGATAATATCGTTGTATTCGCTAATTAAACAACTTTATAAAAAAAATGTCGCCCGAATAAGGGAGGAAGAAAGCATCATTCTTTTTCCTCCGTTGGGATCGGCGAGGTTCCGCACAGTGCTAACACAAACACGATACGTACAGAAAGCCAGCTTCATACAAGGAGCGAAGGGAGCGCGTGTGTGTTTTAAACAAAGCGTTGTCATGGTAACTCAGTGCATTACTTTTTAAATGTTTCCCATTATAACATATGAAGAGCGGATCAGATAGACAACACCACACGCGTAAAAGTTTAGAGAGCATTTATTGGACATACTTTGAGTTCGTCATATGTACGTGTGTGTATGCGTTTTCGCTCGATATCATAACTATTTATTCTATAACTATTTATTTTGTTTCCCTGGGCTGTGTCGGCGAGTCAAAGCGACCCCTGACTCGAGCGGACCGCGATAAGGATTGCCGCTCACTTATCGACGTGCTTTGATGCCACGAGAAAATTAATACAAAGTGATTTGCTGAATCGAAACTTTTAGATAGATGTCAAAAGTATCTCCTAAGATATGTTCTTCTAAAAACAGAAATTCTTGAAGCGATTTGTGTGTACACACAGTGCTGATTTAGTACGTCTTTGATGTATCGTAATGTTTATTCACTTCATTTAACGCGATGATTATGTTTAAATATTACGAAAGACATAAATGTGTAGCTTTAATTTTATTTATGTATCAATTTATTTTACCTATCAAAGATATTTTTTGTCATGTTTTTATAAAATACCTTGATCGAAGACAACAGTAGTTGAAAAGTGTTACTTGGCGAAACAAAAAGCAAATTGGCATATTTTTGAACAGTTTCGAAAACTCTTTTTTAGTCAGAGCACCTCTACACCCCCTAAAAAATGTTTAACAGTAACTATAGTTTTATCTGCAATACTATGCGTTATGTCAACCCGCCCGCCCATTAAAGAAACTGATTTTAGAATTATCACAAAATAAAAAAAAAATCTCCAAAAAAAAATCAAGCGACTTCCAAAAAAACACCAAAAGTGAATAACTTTAATTTCTTAAGTCAGTGCATTTTTATTTTTTGCCACCGACTTCCGAAATTAAAGTTATTTTTCTCTTTGTGGTGTTTTTTTTTGGAAGTCGGTTGATTTTTTTTTGAAAAAAGTTTTTATTTTCACTTTTTAACGGGTTAGTTTGTAATTTATCTAAGTTACAATACCCTAATATCAACTGCTGATCACCTTTTACAAAATATTTCTTTTCCTGATGTAAGAACTTTAATTGTTGAGGAGTTCTCCTGGTAAGTACCCGGAAAACTCCACATCACCATAAGCATTGTGACGAGCATAAATAACTTAGCAACCATTATTAAAGTAATCTAAGCTAATCGAATCGCAACCCTTGAAATATTATTTATTAGTTCCGGAGGCCATCTGTGATCTTTATTATCAGTTCCACTTGACCAAATGTTGCTTTTCAAGAACAAATGCACGAGTTAAACTCGCCACAAAATAATAGGTCCGTTTTGACATGAGTGTGCCCCTCTTTGTCCCGCTATGTTTGTCTCTGTTTGGCATATGAAACGATATGGGCTGTCAAAATGGACCTATTATTTTGTGGCGAGCTTCGTCGATTTCTCCAAGATCCCATCAACAGATGACAATGACAATGGGACGAACTACAAAGTATACCCT
Organism: Dicycla oo; assembly: GCA_948252095.1. Lineage (NCBI taxonomy): Eukaryota > Metazoa > Arthropoda > Insecta > Lepidoptera > Noctuidae > Dicycla > Dicycla oo. The sequence goes on along the minus strand of OX411732.1, from coordinate 516,185 downwards.
TTTAAACAGAAAAAATAATTTTCCAAATCGGTCCAGCCGTCTTTGAGTAATCGGGGAACATACATAAAAAAAAGATTCTGACGAACTGAGAGCCTCCTCCTTTTTTGAAGTCGGTTAAAAATATAGCACCCGTATAATAAAATCCGTCTTCCTTGGTAAACACATGCAGCTCTTGAGCTCAAGAGTCCTCGCGGCGGATCCTTCCCGCGCGCTTCATAATTGATGCGTTTTTTATTTATGAGTGCCACCATCCAGCGTCCGCCCCCCAGCCCCCCGCGGATGATAATGTTGATACTTTCCCGAACTTGTGTTTAATTTTGTTATAAAGATGAGTTTTGGCGCTGTCTGAAGGGTATTTTATGTAAGTGCTTGAAAAGACGATATTTTTGAACTTTGTGATTGTGAAAATGATTTATTCATTAACTCGTATTCCCAGAAAATATGAGCAAGTTCTTGTACCTCTTGTCCTGAGTATCGGAGTATTATAATACGAACGAAGAAAGCGTTTGAACTATACAGGGTTATTGGTAAAACACCAACAACCTCTTAAGGGGTCATTGTACTCATCATTATGAACAACTTTTACTGTGGGACCAAAACTGAAATCGCGAAAAAAATCAGTTGTTCAGTACATTTTGACGAATTATGCTAACATAAATGTACTGAACAGCTGATATTTTTCTCGCGATTTCAGGTTTGTTCCCATAGTAAAAGTTGTTCATAATGATGAGTAAAATGGTTGTTGGTGTTTTACCAATAACCCTATATACCAAAAGGCGTATCAAATATCGTAGCCGTAACAGCTACGCTAGTTACGCCGCGTAGCAGATTGGCTACGAATCCAGATTGATAAACTTCATTGAAATAACATTCAGCTGCTCTCATTAGCGACTGCTTGCACACAAACATGACTAAATATATGTTTAACAAAACCTTGCTCTATTTCTGTCAATTGCAAGATAAGTGCAAGATGTTTTTAAATGTATCAACAGTTCTATTTACGAACATAAGTCGACGAAGTATTTTTAGTATTTAATTTTAATTTTGTTCGAATTTCACAAGACAATTTTGACCACTTGGAAGAAATAGACAAGTGTAATTTTTGAAACAATCACACATTACTTAACCTAGTATCACAATATTACTCAGTTCTCTATGACCCACTAACATAGCGTGCAATATCTCGTTGCTCACAGTCTCTATCAATCAAGAGACATAAAATCACCGCAACATATCGTATGCAAAGAGTAAACTGAACTATTTGCGGCTCTACCGCGCTCTCCCCGCTCTATTGAGCTCTACGTGACCTGTGACTCTATGCGCTCACTGTTTGAAATTGTAATTCAATTGAAACGACTCTTTTGTAAAGATAGTTAATTTATTGAACTCGTATTTTTACTTGTGACACTTTTTGGATGGAGATTGTTATATTGAAATTGAAAGAATGTTATATTTTATGTTGTGCAATATAGTGTTTTATAAATAAATAAATAAATAAATATTTTATTAGTTTCCTTGTAAACCCGTACAATTATTAAATTATGCTTGTGAAAGGAGTGAGTTTCGAGGCGATATAATGCATGAGATTCGAACTCACGACCAACTGCCAACTTAACTATGGAGTACTCGTATATTCCCTCATTATCTGTACAACATATTATACAATGTGCCCTATTTATTTAAGTTTTGCCATAACTTACCACTCGCCTGCTGGGTGATTTTAAATGCTGTAACTGACCTGCAACAAGTAAAACACAAATATTAGGAGACAATCAAATACCCGCCAAACTTTGAAGCGTTTCGATGAATGAGATTATTATTTAAAACATTGTAATGAGACAGTTTGAGATTGTTTACAAAACAATAAAATGAGAAACAAAACATCAACAAAATTATTTTTGTCCTAATAGCAGCTCAGTAGCAGCTCGGGAGTCTGGATTTGCGCTCGGTTGGTGGCAATAGGCCTCCTGATACATGAGACTTAAACCTAACTGTATAAATGTGGGTGTACTACAGGCACAGCTCTGCTGAGCCCCTCGGGGGTACAGGCGTAGTGTTACGTGCGTTGATATAAAACACAGACTACCCAACAAGCAGTAGACCAACCAATTAACGATCCACACACTAATATAAAGTCAAATTTGATCCACGGAAACCACCCTTACTGCTACGCAATAGAAGCGATGTGAAAGTCAAATAATTGTTAGCAATGACACAGCACACCCACATCGGCAGTAGAACTCTTGAACTACGACAACCGCCGCTAGTGCTATGGCATAAAGTCGGATGTAACCAATGTCACAGTACATCCACATTGGCAGTAGGATCACGTCCCGTCAGTTGATACATCCCCTCTTCTAATTGTAGAATGAAGCTGAAACATGTCCAATCAAGGGCAATTAGAGATTTTTTGTGAGTTAAAAGTATAGAGGAATGCTGACGCACACATTTTGTAGTTGATTAAATGTACACAATTTTTTTTGCAAATCGTTAGTTACTCGATTCTATCGTATAAAACACCTAAATCTAGATGGCTAAAAGCATCTTGTTGATTTTTGTCTCCGATCAGCCGTTTATCGTAAAAATGACGTCAAACGGCTTTGTAAAAGGACCCCCCTTTTACAAAGCCGTTTTGGACAAAAATTTTGTAATTTTTTTTTTTTTCGAAAATTGTTAGTTTCTTGTTTCTATCGTAAACAACACCTACGTATATTATAATACACACGTCAACACTGTCTAGGGATATTTTGAATTTACTCAATTTACACAAAATTTATTAAAAATAATATACAACATGCATATATTTTTATAAAGCCCACTTATCAGACTACACTCCAGAATAAAAATAAAACAATTTTTTTTGCGTAAACAAATTTTTATTCAAATAAAGAAAAAACGTGAAATAATGGTAAAACTAACAATGAATGTTTTTCTCAAGAAAAAGTGAAAAATTAATCTGTTTTTAACAGTTATGTGAAAAATCAGTAGTCAGTAAAACCACCCATGAGGTTAATAACGGTCCTGAAACGGTTTTTCATGCTTTGGATTAAGTTATCCAAGTCTTGCTGCAGTATATTGTCCCAGGTCCGGCTAAGATGCAAAAAAAGTTGCTCTTCCGTCGCAATGACAATGGCAGGTTTGCAGGGAAATTCCTCAAAGCCCTTCTTTGGAGCATATCCTACGCGTGTTCTATGGGGTTTAGGTCAGGCGATTGAGCGGGCCAGCCTAAGACCGATACGTCGTGCTCTTGCAACCAGCTCGTCACCACTCTCGCTGTGAGAGTGGTGACGAGCTGGTTGAACGAGACGAGTGGTGCGAACGGGCGTTATCGTGCATGCGCGTGAATTCTTGGCCCATTTGTAGTCGATGGGGGTAGATTATTGGTACTAGCACCTCGTTACGGTATTTTTCAGCCGTCATGGTGTTTCTGATCCAAACGAAGTCTGTTCTTCCACCAACACGAATTCCCGCCCAAACCATAATTGTCCCGCCGTGGTATGAATGGACTTCCTGAGGATCTTGCAGACGGATCTCACGACCAGGACCTCGCCAAACACGTACTCTACGTGTATCGGGATGGAAACCGAACCGGGACTCATCGGTAAACAGCACTACAGACCACTGGTTATCTTCCCAGAGCAAATGTTCACGAGCCCACTCTATTCGTCGCCACGATTTCCTCAGCGTAGTGCTGGAGTACGAAGCGGTCTGCGAGCATAAAGGTTAGTTTCATGCAGCCTTCTCCTCACAGTTTGGTCACTCACAAGCAACTGGTGCTCTGAGTGGAGCCTCTGAACCAACTGCATGGTCGTAACATTTGGTTGTCTTCTCGCATCAACTTGCAAAAATTCCAATCTCCTCAGCAATACTCCGTTGAGTAGCCCCAGCTTGGAGCATACCTACTGCCCTTAACGTTTCCTCTCTCGTTAAATGGCGCCGCTGCATGATGCACACAATAACATTAATTCGAAATTAACCGATAATTTGTTATAAAACTTAAATTTGAGACAAAAAATAGCCAAAAACTACTATAGGTAAATGAAACCTTCGGAATTCGCTAAAATTAAGTGTGCCGCGTAAATCTTTTGTTTTTAATTTATTTTTCAAATTCAAATTTAGAATCGTTCAAAATGGTTTACAAAATAAGCTTTCTTAAAAAGAATTTGAAACTGGTCAGTATTTTTTGAGTTTAAGAACTTTATACAAAAACACTTTATACAAGAGTGAAGAGGCTGTACTTAAGATATGATTCTCAACGTGTTTTATATGGAACTGGGACTTGGGCAAAATACTCATTATTTTTATGATAGGATACACCGTTTTTGAGATATAAGCGAAATAAAAATAAGAGAAAAAACAAAAACGCCAAGTGCGTGTCGGATCATGCACAATGAAGGGTTCCGTAGTTGGGATGAATTTATCCCAAGAACAAACTTAACAATGTACTCCCATCCATCCCAAATGACAAAAATGGAAAAGAGTAGGTATGCTAAGTTAAGCATAGGTACTGTTGTTAATTTTTTGTCACTAGGTACATTTTGTCACTAGGTATATTTTGTCACTAGGTACATTTTGTCACTAGGTACATTTTGTCACTAGGTGCATTTTGTCACTAGGTGCATTTTGTCACTAGGTGCATTTTGTCACTAGGTACATTTTGTCACTAGGTACATTTTGTCACTAGGTACATTTTGTCACTAGGTACATTTTGTCACTAGGTACATTTTGTCACTAGGTACATTTCGTCACTAGGTACATTTCGTCACTAGGTACATTTCGTCACTAGGTACATTTTGTCACTAGGTACATTTTCTTTTAAACCGCACCGTTGCTTTATTACATCATTCCTCAGCCGAACATTCATAGTCACACCACACATGCTTCGCAAGGAACGCATTTCCACAGTATTTATTCTAGTTTCACCTCATAGTGAATGTACCATTAACATTGAACTTCGGGATTATTGACATTGACCTCAAGGTCACTGACTCTAAGGAGTGTAACGTGAACATTGACCTGTCACTGATCCTGAAGTCAAGGTCGGTGACCTAAGGAGTGCATCGTAGATATTGACCTTGACCTTAAGGTCATTAGCCCTAGAGAATCGCGAATCTTGAAAGCGCCAAACTAAATAACGAACCTGGAAGCAATTCCCTGAATCCCATCAACTCCACTGACATACACTGACACGAGCCGACATTCACTGATAACGCAGTTACTGTCACTGATAACACAGTTCACTGACTGCAGCCGCAGTTATGCGGTTCTGCTGATATCAGCAGATTAACTGCTATGTACCGAGGTTGTATAACGATATGGTAACAAAACAGGTAGTGGCACGCGTGCTGTAATCTTCCCGGAGGACTTCAACATACACATAGCCACACCATTGAGGGTCCCTAACACTGTGTTCCAGGCCGAATGCATGGACCTTACTCTAGCCACTTCAGCCATGATGGCGAGGGATGTTAAGGACTACGCGATCCGTCTACTTTCAGACAGCATGGCCGTCCTGCAAGCGCTAAGCAGTCACACATTTGATTCTGGGCTAATATACGAGTGTCACCAGCGTCTCAACCAGGTGGGTAGACACAATAACATAACCATTCAATGTATCAAAGGACACAGCGGTCCGCTAGGCAACGACGCAGCTGATGAACTTCCCAGAAGGGGGTATCGCGGCACTATACTTCGGCTACTTACGCACTCTGGTAAGGAAACGCACCAGGGACCAACGTCTTAAACTATGGTCGGACCAAGGTGAGTGTAGGCAGGTTAAGGAAGCACTCCCTACAATCGACAGCCGCCTCACGAAACAGGTTCTACGACTAACTAAACAACAGCTGCGCACAGTTACAGCAGCTATAACTGGTCACAGGTCATTTAATAAACACCTCTTTGTCATAGGAATCACAGACAGTCTGCTGTGTCGGGCCTGCATGGAGGACGACGAGCCCAAACTGCCCAGCGGTCGCTACATACAGGGCAAAGTACTTCGGTTACCCAGATACATTCGTGCTTTAAAGCGTCTGGCGCAAAAAAACCGCCGACGGGAAGTGTCTGGCAGTACTGACGATTTATTATTAACAGTATTCTGTGAAACATACGTAAAAATCAGCAGTCAGACTTTAAGAAAAGTCCGTAACATTTTTTCGTAATTTTAGTACCTAATATCTGAAAATTGGCTGTCGGCCCACGCTAGCAGGTATGCGCACGTTCACAGTGCATGTACTAACACTACTCTATCTCAAACATTTTGTAAATCAGAAAATAAGTAAGGTCTGGCGGCTCGGGCACCTTGGTCTATAATAATGTATTGTTTCTTTTTGTTTTAGGCACATTCATACACCCATGTTGTGTAGGGTCAGGGAAATTAATTACTTATCAAATTGACACACTAAGTGGATTTGCCGAGTTTTATGTAGTAAATTAATAAAACTGCTAAATAATGATAGTTCGATAATCTAAATTGCTAGTCAAATTGATAAACAATTTATTTTCCTGACCTATTTACAAGTTTATAGATGCATCCAAGTTGGGTTTGTAGAATCATTGTCCTATTATTAAATGCTTCTCAGAATCAGAACTTACTTATTTCTGTTTTCACGATAATAACTTGTTTTTTACTTGGAACCAATCAAACTTGTAACAAGAAGAATCTTGAGCCGTGTCATCACAGAACACTCGTGTCATTCTTTTCGGTAACAGCACAAGTTCCTTCATGTCATTCGTTCACTCTCGGTCGCACGTCATTCGTTTACTCGGTCGCGCTCATCAATCATAGCTCAGGCACTTACAAGTAAGTGAATTGCGTGCTGATTTCCTTTTTATTAAATTCTCAGAATAAAATTACCAAGTACTTGTGACATGGATGAATTGTTTACATAGTAGATAAATAGATGTTTACTGTCGGGTTTCACAATGATTACTATGTGTGGTGGCAAGTGATAAGCCTTATACTAAAATTAATTTTCATTATTTGTTTGTGTAAACGTAACACAATCAAAATCAAAATTCAAACTAGGCTGAGAATCCGCACTTTTTGAACGTCAAAATTACATAAGACAGTCCCCCAAAACGCCCGCCCTTCACCACTTCCTAGTGCTTTAGCTGGGGAGAAGAAGTGGCGCAACAAACTCCCCAGCAGCACAGCTGTCTGTTCAGTTAAAAAAAATGATTCTATAAAACACTGCGCATAATAATTTAGGTACATTACGCAACACAAAACATTAAATTAAATTATTTGCTATAAGTAAGCTAGCACACGCCAATATACAAAAAAAAAAAAAAAACGAAAACTATACTCAAGCAGAAACAAAATACAAAACTAAAAACGTAAGCAGAACTATATACCTAAATAAAAGCCTCCAGTAATAAAGGGCGTGCCCACTTATATATAGCCGTACATGTAGTCGTAACTCAAAGTCACAGATGATAAACTAGGACCATCGAAGTAAAATCAACAACGAGTTAAGTTACTAATAAGAAAACAAAACCAAGGTCAGCAAGACGACCTGTCACCACAAGCAGCACCCGTTCACGAGTATAACGCAAAGATCAGCCATTATCCCCCTCGCCATATTTGAGGGAAGGAGACAACCCGACCCCCGACGCTACCGCAAGCAGTGACATCTAAGTGAGCATGACGAACTTGCTGCCGGTTGCTCGGGCAAGAAAAACTATGATCAATTGTCGAGGTCACTAGCTAACCACATATTGCAATACCACTCATAAAAAAATAAACATTGAAATGAGTAGATTATGTCAATAATAAATAAAAATAAAATTAAAATAAATTGACCTTGAGAGTCAAAGAAAATAAATAATTATATGAACTCATATAACCTGTCAGTAGGTATGCTAATTCTGGAGAAAGAACATAAACATTGTCTTAAGTTAAACACAGCGACCAACTATTCTTATCGTTTAAGTAATCGTTGATAGAATAGTATGCCTTTGAATTTGCCAACAACATCCTGTTGCGCCAACAGCATCCTGTCTATGATAGCGAGCAGGCTTGATTGTGCGTTTGTGAACCACTGCTGCAGGGTTTCGGCTGGGCCTGTCACCGTGCTGCAGTCATGTCACAATCTGTTTTCTGTTTTTGGTTTTGTTTTTGTGAGTGTATTACTAACATAGTTTGTAAGTATATTGTTACTAACACTTGTTGCTTGAAATAAAATTATTATTATTATTATGTTTCTATAAATACTCAAGATTGTTGTTTTCCTGTAAATATATAAAGTAACATGTTTGGTTACACACCAAACTATCTACAGGAAGGGCGGGTTACTTTGACTCTAGGGCATAACTTTGGCCCAAATCGTACAGATGTTTAGTGTCATTAAATCCATACAAAGTTCCGCAAATGTATACGCGTCTATATCGCTATCTATGAGTTACCGAAGGACATACGACCTTCGGTAGTGTGGTCGCAACACTTGGGCAGTTTAAACAGTTGTCTCGATTACAGAAATAATTATCAAATGAAGGCAGCACAAAAATCTATGAAATTGATACACAGCGCTTACAGTCTGACGTACACGTACCTACAGTCTGACATACAAACTAGAGGGAACTCTTGATTCTCTTTACATTAAATATGTGTTAAATCATTCGGTTCCCGTCAAAATGGTTGAGCTGGTCGGTGCTGATCCATGCGTTATGTTCGTGAACGGGCGCCGTCAGTTGGGACTGGTCATCTCTTAGCTGTCACGGGTTATTTAATTATTTTTAAATTATTTACTAGGGATACATTTGATGTGCATGTCTTTCTACATTGCTCTCACACGTATAATTTCAAATCGAATGATGATACCACTATAATGATGTAACAATGTTTTGATTGAACAGAGATTCCATGGTGTAGTTTTCTTTCCCGTTCTTCTTCACAGGAACCTACTACGTTTTGGAATGGGCAACTAGCTTCAACTTTCTGACTAACTGACCGATCCATTGACAATTCAAATGTGCCTGTAATTGGTTTATTTGAAATGAATACTTTGAGTTTTGATTCGACATTCGCACGGGAGGAAATATAACAGTAGGCTACACAAACAGCTTACTGTTACTTTTTTCGAAATAATACACGCAACGAACAAGAAACTGGAACTCTTTTCTTAATAAAGTGTGGCTTCTACAGGATACCGGATACTTCTACAGGATACCGGATACTTCTACAGGATACCGGAGACTTCTACAGGATACCGGATACTTCTACAGGATACCGGATACTTCTACAGGATACCGGAGACTTCTACAGGATACCGGATACTTCTACAGGATACCGGATACTTCTACAGGATACCGGAGACTTCTACAGGATACCGGATACTTCTACAGGTTTTCTTCATTTACTACACCAACTATGTTACCTATCACAAACGGTTTTCAAAAAATCTTATCTAACAGAACCTTTAATAAATCTCTAAGATTTTAATCAAGTGCCATTCCAATCTCAATTAACTTCAAACAAAAGGTTTAAAGACAATAAACAACTATTATCCACGATCGTGCCCAAACGATAAGGACTAACAATAAACTTGTTAGAATTCAACAAAACCTTTTTACTTGATTCTGAAGTAAAACTTCATTAATTGCTTTGTTAAATAGTTTACAACTTAATTACTATTGGATTAAGGTCAATGTTACTTGTTCGTCATTATTTAAGAGTAGCGAATATTGCTTTAGACTATCTAGAAGGTGATGATGAGATGCTTCGCTCACAATTTTATTTTGTTTCATTCGCAAATTAAAAAAGAAAAAACCGGTCAAGAGCGAGTCGGACTCGCGCACCGAGGGAACCGTACCATCATATTTTTTACATTTTTCATGAAAAGTCAAAAACTATGCAGCCTAAAAAAAGCAGTGCTCTTTCAAATGGTACCCCACATGCCCTAGTAGCCTCAGTTCGAACTTTTCAGACACACTTTCAGTCCCTATTGCAAAAAAAAAAATCTTTCTTATTTGCAAAATAGTTGGGCAAGCGTCATCTAAGACTAACTATTCCAAAATTCAAGTTGATAGCATTATTAGCATTTGTAGTTCTTGAGATATCCAACTGTGACAGATGGACAGACAGACAGACAGACTGAGTCGCACCATAAGGGTTCTTTGTTACTATTTTGATACGTATGTGGACACATCAATAACGTTACATTTAACTAGCAATATCTAATTTCTATTGGAGCTAAGGAGCTAATCTAAGGAGCTTGTGGCTAAATAAGAACAGCCGCACGGGTCGATCCATCAGGTTAAGCTACGCTTGCCGGGGTTGGTCCGTAGATCCGTAGATGGGTGACCATCTTTACATACCGAGACTCCTCCATGCCTCGGAAAGCACGTTAAGCCGTTGGTCCCGGCTGTCATTCGTGGATTTTGACAGTCGTTACGGGTCGTCAGAAGCCTGAAAGTCTGACAATCAGTCTTACCAAGGGGTATCGTAATTATTACCCAATAACTGGGTTGTGGAGGTCAGATAGGCAGTCGATCCATGTAAAATACTACTATTCAGCTGCATCCGGTTTGACTGGAAGCCGATCCCAACATAATTGGGAAAAGGCTAGGCAGATTGATTTTACTATAGGTACAGCTCTGCCCGACCCTCCGGGGAACAAGGCATGATGTTCTGAATATCACGAATAAACTGTGACGTCCCCCGGATGTTCCTGCGCAGTATTGTTATGTACGATACATGCACAGCACGCAGCCCTGCCAGTATCACAAGCCAGCCCCGCGCTCACTAGTAAACAAACCTTCAACACTAACACATCTTACAAAACAACCTAGACTAACCATTAGGCTAAAATGTTATCACGCCTCCCCTGAAATATCAACCTTATGTTATAGGCGTTAGGGATTAAAGTCTAGTGAATAAAAACCCCATAACTCTGTAAGCTTGCCCTCACTGACCGAGGCCACTCTGGTCGATAAGAAAGTAAATCTAGGTGAAAAGGAATCTAGGGAAGATCGAATAAAGAATAGATTTTTTGCAGAACATTGCCAATTCTGTGAGTAATTCCGTTAGTGATTTATTCCACTAATACTATATTTATTCCAATTGCTAATTTAGGTATTTATTCGACTCGCCGCTATTATAAAAAAATATAGAATTAATCGCATTTGAGTTACAAGTAAAGGGGTCATGGTACTCATCATTATGAACAACTTTTAGTATGGGACCAAACCTGAAATCGCGAAACAAAAACAGCTGTTCAGTACATTTATGTTCGCATAATTCGTCAAAATGTACTGAGCAGCTGATTTTTTTTCGCGATTTTAGGTTTGGTCCCATAGTAAAAGTTGTTCACAATGACCCCTTAAGAGGTTGCTGGTGTTTTACAAATAACCCTGTATAATTATGTGACTCCAATGCAAAATAATCGGCCAGAACTTGGCAAAAGCATTGCGATCGCGAGTTGTACCTATGGATGCAGTGGAAACGGTTTTGACTTGGTCGAGTAATGTCCCGCGTTGACACCCGCCTACAAGGTGTGATACTTATTTTCAACAAGTTTGTATACAACATGTCATGTGTGTATCACTAGCTTCTGTCCGCGACTTCGTCCGCGTGAAATTTCGTGTTCCTCCAACCCACCGCATCGCATCACATCGCCCGCTCTCGCTATTACTTCGTTTTCCTCCGACCCACCGCATCGCATCACATCGCCCGCTCTCGCTATTACTTCGTTTTCCTCCGACCCACCGCATCGCATCACATCGCCCGCTCTCGCTATTACTTCGTTTTCCTCCGACCCACCGCATCGCATCACATCGCCCGCTCTCGCTATTCGTTTTCGTTTAGCGTTCTTTCTAACTTTTTTTTCTTTATGCTCGGCTCCTAAGGGTTACTACCCTTGCTTACTAGCGCGATGTTAAATAGCTTATAGCCTTCCTCAAGAATTGGGCTATCAAATACAAAAATAATTTTTCAAATCCGACAGATCCAAATATTAGAAACAAACAAGAAAGCAAACAAACTCTTATTATTTGTATAGATTATGTATTGACGTTGTCTCGTTAACTGTTTTGTTCACCTTTTTGACATTTTTGAAGTTTGATAAAGGAAAGCAGGAAAAGGGAAACACAACATGCAGAACACATGTATATACGAGTATACGTCGGTGTACACGCGGACAGACAGCAGTTTCGTGTCGAGTCACAACACGTGTAGTACGTGTAGGACAACTTTGTTAATGAGAGTGTGTTGGTGCAAGTGTGCGCGCTAGCATTATTTTCAGTGAGTCAGTTCTACATACAAGGCTTAAATGGAAGATTTTAAATGTTCTTATTGCATAAATTCATTAAAACACATGTAAAGATGGATCGCAGGAGCTCAAGGAAACTGTCAGCATGTATTACATGTCCCCAATGTTATGTACAAATTGTGTTATCATGTGCGAGGGTGACGGCGAATTGAGTTATTTCAGAGTACATTATTATCGGTAACACAATCAGGAAATATAATGGAGGGGATGTGAAAGTGAAAAGTTGTTAAAATGTTATTATGTTCGAAAGACATCGCAATATTTACCTACACACAAAAACCGAAGCGTGTGGTAGAGGTGGCCATAGCAAACCCACATGCCTTGAGTTATGTTACGAGCTAACTACCGGCACAAAACCAGACTCCAGGCTGCTGGAACTGAGATATTCCGGATGGAAAACCCCAGTAACACTTTGCCTGAGCTAAGAATAGAACCCAGGACCTAAAATACTCCATAGAGACGCTTCCTTGCGCTATTGGATTTTAAATGCTTATGCGCTTGTTCACAGTGCAAGTAACATGGGCCATTAAACGCAGTTGTTGAGCATGCGGTTCTAAGTTCTATTACCAAGTCTGGCACAGTCCTATTAGGTTTTACCAAGAGGATTTTCTCAATAGCAGGTCGGAGTCTGGATGTGTCCCAGGCCACCAACGTTATGTTGGTAATTTCTAAAGAACTCGTATTGCACTTGCCGTTTCTAATATATTATTTTCTAACAGCACACATAACCAATAGCGCTCATTAATTTCATGTTGAAGTGCAATAAAATGTTATTTGTAAAGCTAAAGCAATGCTTGACGTTTAACTTCACCACTTCCACACGCTGCAGTTACTCAACTGTGAACAGTAGCGAGGCGTCACGCACCGCTTGTCCGGCCAGGGAAGTTCACTGATTGTTACATGGACACGATACTTCAATCTGCTGTGTTATATTACATGGACACGATACTTCAATCTGCTGTGTTATATTACATGGACACGATACTTCAATCTGCTGTGTTATATTACAAGGAATGGCAGTTGTGACGTCAATATGCGGACAATTTTCTTTATATAAGTTGGTAGTCAATTTGAGTGGCGCATGTCGAGCTGGTCTGGCTGCCAGGCTGGTCGCGCACTTGGCGGTGGCGCGGGAGCGAGGCAGGCACTGGATGTTCATGTATAGCAATATGTTTAGGTTCGCACAGTGATGTCTGCAGATTAATTTCTTATGTTATTTATTCATCTATCATTTGTTTTCATTTTGTTTTATTTTTTTTTAATTCGAGTTAATTATCTCTTTATATGCACATGTTTCTGTGACAAATAAACTTTTCTTTATTTCTTTATGTATCGATTAATATAGACAAACTGGTAGTAAACCCGCTGTCAGTCATCGCGTGGAGATCACAAATACTGCTATATTTCCCTAAATTGGAAAAAAGATATGAAAAACCTTTAAGGCCTCTCAAAACTCAACCTTTGTATTCTCTACAATTAAACCAATTAGTTTATCAAATTGAGTCTCCATATCTATTTAAAGCAGAGTTTCTTAAAGTGGGGTCCATGGACCTCTTAGGGGTCCGTAGCATGTGTATCAGAGGTCCGCAGTAGGTCACGTCGCAGATGACATACGCCTTGCCTTGTCGAAGACAAGCCCACAATTTAACGTTCTCATTGAGGCCAAACAACAGCATCCTTCTCGTTAACTTAGTAGTAAGTGTAATGACCAAGAAAAGTGATGTTTTAATATAAATAAGGCTTGTTTTTTTTTTCCTAAAATATTCTTTGACAGGGGACCGTGGTATGGGGAATTTGTGAAAGTGGTCCGCGGCAGGCGTCGTGTTCTGTGTGCTATGTGTAGGTAAAAGAACAATTTAAAAAAGTGTCGGCAGTGACTTCATATCAAGAAAAGACTTCAAGAGATGAGTCATACAACTATAAACCATACAACATTAAGAAACGGAAGCCAAAAATAAACCTAATAAAAAAAAAAATACAAAAAAGATACGCCAAATAAAAAAAACGACAAAATTACGACAGTACTTCAACGCACCTAGCATTTAAACTTACGATTAATGTCGTATTAAGTCAGCAGTTAACTTATAACGCCTATAAAGCCTTAAACGACGTCATCGTATATGTAGATATCGAATTTGTTTATTCATTTCAACCATTCGGCTCGTAGCAGCCTACGCGGCTACGGTGCTACGTCACGCTACGCCGTAGCTGTATTGTGTAGCGGAATAATTGAAGGGGCAACTTTATTTGAAGTGAAGACGATGCAGAAGGTAGAAGATTTATTTATTAGTAGAATTACCTAAACGCGGATCAGTTTTATTTTTGATACTTCAACAATATGCAACATATTTATTTATTGAACAAAACCAACAGTATTGGAATTATCTATCTTAACAATAAGCCTATTCTACAACGCGATTAAAGGTCCCAACAACAAACAACCTCATTTTAGTACACGCTACGGCAATAACACATATTTTCACAAAAACAAGTAGTACTTGATAAGGGTGTGGAAGTAAACCAACGCATTTTGAGAAAATGATGACATTATAACTGTAGGGTTGGACAACAAAACTTTGAGCTCAACAGCTCGCGCTGTCTGTTGCATTAGTGATGGCACTGCGTCCTCACAGAATAGAATGCACGTCCGGGAGCCGCCTGCACCCGCTCACACACCGCGCACTTTCTTTTATAAGTTTTAATGTTTTATTGTGGCGCCAACAGTACTTGTTCATTAATATCTGGTTCATTTTCATAAAAACACAACCAAATATGTAACCACAATAACGCAATGTTGCTACAGCCGCAGCCTCAACAGACTCCCATATGATATGTATAAATACAGCTACCTACGTACGAACAGTGTTCCACCACAAAGGGTCACGACCTGGCGCACGAAAAAATTCAATTTCCTACAATGCAAATGAGACTAGCGATGTACCGCGGTTCGCGAGGGAAGGCATTTGAACTGCACTCGATATAAACCTAGATGTACAGGCAGATATAAAACTTGAACCAGTCAAACGAAAAACACTCTTAAAGCGAGGACATAAAGGTTCTGTCAACGTGAAATGGTTAACAAATACGTGCGCATGATGGTACCGTGGAGTATTGTGTACGACTCGGTTTAAGAATAAAGGGCAATTCGACAATGCTCGGGGTTTCAAATATATTGTGCAGGCTTTTGAATCGGGTCGCTAGTTTTTGTGTTTGAGTTGCTCCGAAGAAGGCGTTTTATCTGATAAATAAAATGTACATAATATTTTAATACAAGCCGAATCGCTGAATGTTTTCTCAATTGTATCACAATATATACGTAATATAATATATATGTCTCGGCTAAAATCGGGACTGCGGTTAGGTTACAACTATAGCAGTTGGGTAAACTTAGTTGTAGGCTGAAAGGTAGGTTAGGTTAGGTTAGAACTGTGACCACACAATCCACGAGCCGAGCGAGCGAAGCGAGCGGTGCGCGGCAGCGGCCCGCGTACCAGGGCCGTCTAGGTACAAGAGAATACCTTAGTTTAAGCTAATAATGCAATCGGTTACCTACACCTAGTTCTAGCCGGCTAAATCTAGGTGTAGCCACACTTCAGGTTGTAGCCGTGACATATATATGTCGTAGTGGCCGATGGCTTGAGCTGTTTTCTACGAGTTTTCATTGTCAGTGATCAGGTTGTCAGGGAAACCATTGTATCGGCGAAGGTAACACGCACCAGTAACATGAAATATTGCAATTTACACGCTAAGATTTACTTATATCTAAATGTGTCAGTGGCGCGCACGAGTTCCCGCCGCTCGGGAATTTGGGTAACACATACGTGTGAGCCAATATTTCGTCTTGCCTCTTGTCACGACCACATGCTTCACTTGTCAAAAATGGAATGCACCAATTCTAAGCCCTTCACCTTTTAGTCTAGGGCTCTACTTCCCGCCCCTCGCCCCGTGACCACGTTCGGCACAAAAAAATGTGCGTCCACCTCTACACGTTTGCCGAAATATTTCTAAAAACTAAAGTTTACGAAAACAACATGAGAGGTAATAAAGGTGTTTAATTTATGGCTAGTTTACAAAGTTCTGTGGGAAAGGAAATTAAGGTAAGATAACGTTATGAGATCTATGATGACAATCAACTTAATTTATCAATTTTACGAAGTATGTATGTATGGCTGGCAATAAATTCTCAATTCAAATGAATTTTATTTAGAAAATATGGAATTCTATTTTCAAATACAGTCATTTGTTTATTGAGTAGTGTTTTGTTTTAACTACATTTGTATATTCCTCATCATTATGGACACGATAAAAATACGAGTAATTATGGAATACGATTTCCGTCGTGATAGCAATGGCGCACGAACGGCTAGATTAATAAATACGTATCAACATTAATTATCATAGGTATATATACAAGCAAGCTGGAACAATATATAGGTAAGTAATAAATATATTTTAATGGACAGTTAAAAGTTCCCACTCGATATTGAATAAAACTTCGGCTATAAGTAATACTTTACAGCGATTTATGAGTTTAATTTGATATTATCAGGAAGTTATTTTCACTTTCAAGTTTATATTTACACCTTGTTGGTATGGAGGATAACGGTAAGTTAAGTAAGTGATATAAGTTACGATTCAGTAGGTACTTGCTTTGCACCAAATTGTAGGTTCAAATACTAGAATATGACGGTGAAGAAAAGCATAGCAAATAAATTTAGAGTCATTAGTTTGATCTGACTAACACTAATCAAGCATGGTGCACAATTCTTGCTTAGCAATAAATACTTTAACACTACAAAATCGTCATCTTTCATTTATTTATTTTATTTTACAGAAGGCTAACAGGCTAACAAACCAATGACCATAAAGAATTTAATATTAACAAATAGCTAATTATAAGCCTCCAAATAGCTAATTACAAAAATTCATCGTCGCTAACCAATAGTTTTATTTTTTTAAAGGTCACAATTGAAGAGGTAATGTTTCTATAAACCAATGTGACAAGCGTTGTTATACTGTATATTCGCAAATTGACGTCAATGCCCATCCGTTTGACTCTTAGCATCGTGATCACACCTCGGGGACACATTAAATCTACAGACAACGCTGCAATTTGAATTAAAAGCTTTAAAAAAGGTGCTTGTTAAAAATGCCTGTTTTGGTAGAAACCCTGTAAATATATCTACGTACCAATTTACTTCTCTTGCTGACTGAACTGTCATTATATCAACAAAAACAGCTGTTGAACATGAGCCTCTTAAATACCAACAATACTGCATATTCAAATAGTCATAGTTTCACAATATTGTCAATCAAGGCGCATGCAAAAATTCTGGTAAAAAAAATCACACCTAACAACTGAGTGCTGATTTCAGCAATAAAACTAAACGCGATCAGTGCTTCTAAACCGAGTTCAACAGCTGTCAGTGTCAAACTCCACAACATTTTTGACACTGACAGCTCTTGAACGCAGTTTAGATTTGATATTGGTAATGTTTATTATCCAAAAACAGTGCTTTACATTTCCTTTAATAGTTAGTTTTACATTCAAAATCAAACAGAAGATGCAAAAGAAGCATTTTGCTTATGGCCTCCACACTAGATCGAGCCTGTCATTTGGTGATTTTACCAAATAGTGAAAATGCGCATTACATTAATACTGATGGATTGTTTCCGTGGAAGCACAGGAAAACTGTTATTAAATTAAATAAGGTAATCAAAACAATGAAACATTGACAAGATTTGAAACAGTGAAATTAAAAGAATAAAGTAGGTTACAGGAATATTTTGAGCACAATGTGCACTATATGTAAGTGTGTATGCGTGAGAGAGAGAGTGGGTGTGAGTGTGTGAGTATGTGATGATACTGAACGCGATCAGTACATCTAAGCCACGTTCAAGAGCTATCAGTATTACATAGAAAATAATGACACTGACAACTCTTAAACGTAGTTTATGCGCTGATCGCATTCAGTTTCTTCGGTGCAATTCGCCCTTAGTGAATTAAAAGATTCTAAACTCAGTTTCCATTGAAAAGTATGTCGTTAAAAGAACAATCACACGCCACACATAATCCTTACGGTGGCTTTATGAAAGAGGTCGCAATAGCTAATGTCGTCGCCAGACGGGCGGCTTTGTGTCGCGCGACAATAGTCTCTTGCCACGATAGCGTACAATGTGGACCCGCAGCGGCGGAACGAAACACACTGATTTGTGAACGGTCCGAAAGAAAATGTGTTGTGTATGGAGTTATGGATAGGTTGAACTTTTGAGTTTGTGTCACATTATGTTGGTGCGACGAAGGAAAAGAGAAAACGGTGTTTTGACTAAAATACTTAAATTAGACGAGAGTTTAAGAATATTTTACTGATTCAACAACCATGGGAGAAAAATGGAAGGTCACAAAGGTAACAAAATTATAAATGTAGGTATTATTCTTTACTTTGGTCATATTCTACACCTTAGAACCTAAGGTGTAGAGTCTACACCTTAGGTTCTACACTGTAGACAAAGTATGAAAGAGTCAACGAAAGAATCTCATGTTACGGTGGTAGAAATTTAATCAACATTATCTGTCCTTCATGATTATTATAAAGCAGTTGAGCTAACTCGTTTCAATTGAATGATAACATTTTCAACAAACAGAGATAATTAGCAAAGTTTGCCTGCGGGTAAAAAAAAACATTTTTGTTCGAAACTTCAAAAGAATTGTAAAACAAATAAAAATATTTTAGGTAAGACCATTATTTTTTGTAATATTTATTTATTAAAAAATAACCATTTTTAATAAAACCATATTTTTCATTGCAAAACGATAAATCCTTTGTTACTGACTCTTTACAACATACATCGAATTAAAATCTCGTTCGGATAAAAACAAAATATTCGTAAAACAATTCGAGCATTGATACAGGCACACAGCACAAAAATGGAAATAATAAAAATGGTTGCTATGTTTGTCGGTGTTGTTTGTGAACGTTCAAAACAAGCTTTAATTCCCTTCGCTTCGCCATTTTGTAACTCATAGGTATGTGGAATGTGCTGTCAGAATATTTTGCAGGATGGCGTATTTTGTCAAAACAATTTTTAATAAATAATAAATAAAAATACAAATATTTTATTATCAGGCGTCAAGGCCCATAGGGTGTTAGATATTACATATTACTTAAAAGCTATATTAGTAACATGCAAGAACACTAAATAGATAGAAGCATATAATCACAATCAGGAAGGTTAACACGCTCTGTTGCCAACGTGTAGCTTGGTAGACCTCCCCATTGTAGGCCCATCCAGCCTCTCTGCAAACACCCTCAGAATGCTGTTGCTACTTCCCCTCACTCGGGATATCACTGAGGCAACTTTCTTCCGCATTATAGCAAAGTAGTCGTCAGTGCGAACATACCTGACGCACTGCAGTACGGTGGAAGCCTCAACAGCGCCCTCAAGGCGTTGTTATATTGTATTTTTACAATAGATATGTACAAAATTGACTTGAAATATATATATATATTTTTATAATATATATTTGAATGATTCTATGTTGTTCCACAATACACATTTGGAAAAGGTAATAGGTAATTTGAAGGAATAATAAGTAATGTAACGAACTAATTAAACTCACCGGAGGCCCGGACAAGTGGCGATCGCTTTCAAAGCTTTTCGGTAGCTTATATCAGTCCCATAGATTTGTTTTCGTTAACGCTGATAGAACATCACTTGTCCAGGCTAACAGATGTGTTCAACTGACAAGAAAATTACGATTATTGCAGGTTGTTAAATGTGTGTTATAAAATATGTGTTATCACGTAAACATACTGAAACACACCGTGTACAAACACAACCTATAGAGGAGGTAGAGTTTGTATATTGCGACTTGCAGCAGAAACTTCTCCGTGACCTGTCGCAACTCGCAACTCGCACGAACTCGCGTCACTTTAGTTCGCAACTTTTATTGACGGTGACTGTACGTAACCGTGTTATATGTGACTGCGCTTTGATCTTAGTTTCTGTGGCTGAGTTGAACATGTACATGTCCAACTCAGCCACAGAAACGTTGATCGGATGCATATACATGTTCTTGTTGTTCGTCGAATTAATACAGAATGGCATGTTTGTTTTAATTGCAGTTGTATGATGGTCCTGTGCCTCGGAAAACACGTTAAGCCGTTGGTCCCGGCTGTCATTCGTGAATCTTTGACAGTCGCTACGGGTCGTCAGAAGTCCGAAAGTCTGCCAGCCAGTTTTACTGTATTACCCAGTAACTGGGTTTGGAGGTCAGATAGGCAGTCGCTCCATGTAAAATACTGATATTCAGCTGCATCCGGTTAGACTGGAAGCCGACCCCAACATAGTTGGGGGCAGGCTGGCAGATGCTGATGGTCATTCATCATCATCATTCTCCTGCCCTTGTCCCAATTTATTAGGTGTCGGGGCAACATTTCTTTTACTTCCATACTTCTCTATTAGTCGTCATCTCTATAGTCACCCCCTTTCTAGCCATATCATCTCTCACACAATTCGATTATTTGGTCTTCGCGTATAGCCATCCACATTCATATTCAAAACTTTTCTGACGTCATTTTCCTCATTCCTCCGCATACCATGACAACAGATTTCCACACAACTTTTCATGGTGTAGGTATTTTATTTATTATTTTATACTCTAAGCATATATACATGTTATACATACAGACATACCCTGTACGTAACTATGGCAGGTACATAACGTGGCATTGTTAAAGTTTGGGTAACAAACAGAGTAGGTAATCTGTTCGCTTGGCCCGTTCATAATAATAATCTCGAAATGCTTCATCACAACACATTTCTCGCCTTAATTCAAGAAGAAAACTTCACTTAAAAACAGTACACATTCACAAACATTAAATAAAAATTCACTAACAACGAACCTTTACAAAAGTCAAGTAAATCACGGTCCACAGCGACAAAGACGCAACGACAGCTGTAGAATGCCGTTTAATAAGGGCGGCGGCGAAATGAGATCCATTCAGACGCCGCAATGCACAATGAGCATCACATTTGCAACTTGTTCAAACACACTATTTATTTAGATGGGTGGTCGTGAAACGTGTTTGGCTGTGTTTGACAATTCTACTCTTATCACAGTACTTTGCTTCTTTATTTCTGGTAAAGAAATGCAGAATGTTTTCAATTTAGTTAACCACAGCGACACGTCATGCATATTCATTAGGTTCCAAGTTTTGTGAATTCAGTTAAATGTGTGACGCGGACTTTCAGCTGGAAGCTTTCCGTTTTGATTTAATAACACCTTCGTGGGATCACCAATCTATTAAAGGTCAACAGAGGAACGAACCTATGCGATGAATGAATTTATGACAAGTTATGACATCTGCCGCATCATGTTATCATCTGTCGCACTTTTTTTATTTCTTTGTATTAAAAACTTGCACAAAGTACTTGCACAGAATATTGATACTCTAATAACACATTTTATCTACACTCATATTTATTTATTTTATCTATAATCATAAGTTCTGATTATGAATTCATAAATAATACTATAATGACAGACTTTATGCATGTATACATCAAACAAAATTAAAAAGTTTTATTATGATACAGATTTCTATTAAAGTACACTTCGGATCGACCAAGTAGTTTTCAATTCGGTTTTTTTATTGTATATGATGCAGACCGCGCTAGTTGTCCTAAGACAGCTCCATAACCATAGTAACGTAATTCACATTACTACGGTTATGGAGCTGTGCGTTACGTTAAGCCATTATTGTGTTTGTTTACTTTTTGCTAATTTTGTTTTTTTTTTTTTACTTTTTTATTTAAATAGGTACTATTTAAATGATATGAATGAGTGTAGATAAAGTAAGCGTATGAAACTGCACATAACTATTAAAACACTCTTGTGATACTATTAAAAAGACACTGGTGTGTTTTTTAATAGTATCCCCCTCATTATGCAACAGTTTCATAAACTACTACACACAGCTAGGGAAATTAAACCTTATTCAAATCATACGTTTTTATTTGAATATACGAATAGTTTAAGTTGGTAGTGAATTTGCTAAATAATTACTTTTCCAACATAGGGCATGGCGGGCATGGCTACGTCACAAAATATTGGAACAGGAATAAAGTACGGATGGTAGGGGAGCGGCCAGTCGCCGGGGCTCGTGAATCGTCGGCGAGATACTGGAACGGAACTATCGCGGCGGTAATAACATATGTAAAGGGAATTGTTGCGGCTTAGAACATTATGTTGGCTTGAGGTTAAGGAAACAGGCAATAACTGACTTTTTGTAGCAGCAGGAGCTAAGGTGCTAATCAAAATATCCGTTTCAAATGCAATTCTCTGTTCGTTCTTGACTTCGAATACGAAGTGATTTGAAATCAAAATAAAAGATTTGAAAAATTGGTATGTTTTCTTACCCCGTATGACAATACTTTCTAGTGATTTCCTATGATAGTCCTCCGCTAACATCGGTAAACAAACAAGAGAGCTGTACATCCTACAGTAATAAAAACTCTATAATGAAGAAACTTTGCACCTGTGTCTGTAATTCTCTACGTGATGCCAAACTATTTTCTTTTTACGACATTTCCCTCAGAGTGATGACTTTATTGTGGCCCCGTTTGTACGCCACCGAGTGCACGCCAGCCACGACTACTTGGCAACACAATTACCCATTAAACATTTTTGAGCTGAAACGTCGCATACAAAATGCAGCCCTCCGCAACTTTACGATGGTCGTCAGAAGTTCCAGCTGCTGAGTGCAGCGCTACACTCAGCCTTCAGCGAAACATTATACAATACAGAATGAGAACTCTTCTTAATTAAAATAACAGCGCTTAAACCCGTTAAATTTACAGCGGACGTTTCAGTTAAAATCAACATTCTTTGCAACGTTTTTGATGAAATTATATTTCAAAAATGTGGAGAAAAGAATTTTTAAATTGTAAAGTGTAAAATATAATTTAAAAAAAATAAATCGACTTCAAAAAGAAATTAACTGAAACTTATGAAATAATTTTAATTTCGGAAGTCGGTGTCTTGTGATCTGTATTTTAGTTTTGTGCCACCGACCTCCGAAATTAAAGTTATTTCATAATTTTGAGTTAATTTCTTTTTGAATTTAAGTTATTTTCTTTTTAATTTGTTTTAAATTATTTTTTTATTTCGTAATTGTTAGTTTTTACTAAAAACTGGAATATTTGTTTGTAATAAGTATTTAATAGTTTTGTTATAAATATTGCACTAGAATTTGACCAAGGTTTTGAGATGTTTCCTTTTGACAGCACACCCGTAGCTCGTATCAATAAGCCAGGCCGTCGCACTTACACATATTAGTCCATTATCATGTAAACTACTACAACCAATCGATTTTGATGAAACTTGTATTGTTCCCTAAGTTGAAGTAAATGTAAGCCAACAAAAACATGTTGATGATTCAATTAATAGTTTCAGAGAAATGCGTGAACAAACATACATACATAGAAACATACATACTTCTATAAAATTTTGTATATTTGTTTGGAAGCCCTAATAGATTGTCATATATGAATATATTGCAGTTCCAATAATATTACATACATACATGTCGAATTGATAATCCTTTTTTGAAGTCGATTAAAAAGAAAAACTGTATTTCTTACGTTTTGTTAAGTGTATATCTTACATTTTCATGAAAATGGTGGAGATTCGAGCTTCTTTCTCTTATAAAGTTCTAGAACCTATCTGAAGCAGTACATTTAATTTAATATCTGGCCAATTTTCTTCTTATTTACTTTGTACCTGATGAAACAGAATTTTCTGAAACTATATTGGAAATTGTTGAAGAGAAAATTGCTCGTAATATCATAATATCGCTGTAAAAACATTGCTTTTTTGGTACAACGAGTCTTGATTTAACATTGTCTGAAGTTCTTTGAATGAAGGCAGTATTTATAATTTATTAGGTATTGACTGGATTGCACAACTTAGTAACGACTTTCTACACATAAACGGCCTTTTTCTTCGCTTTTCTTTACATTTTTGTGTAGCTCAAAACAAAGCTTTTTTTTGTAGGTGCATATCGCTGCTGTCCTAGCTAGATCACTTAGTAATCTGTATTTAGGAGGCAGTTGCGACTCCCAACTTGAGTATCACAATAATCATCATGTTTTTATGTTTTTGCAATAAATAACAGAATAAAAACCAATATCTTACAATTAAATAAAACAAATTAGAATGAGGAGTGTTGGCGTGTGAGTCGAATGAGTGAGTGTGCGTGTGAGAGTGTATGAGCTTGTGAGTGTGTGTGTGTGTCTGTGTGCATTTGAATAAAAAGTAAATAAGGTTACTTTCATGTAAGTGACAATAAGAACTTTTCAGTCTCATCGTGGATTATATTCAGGAGGAATGCACGGCGGACGAGTTTGCATTTGTTGTGTGGTAAATTATAGATATAAGGACGCGTTAATTTTATTGTACAAGCAAGGGCCAAGATAGTAGAAAAATCTCTTAGTGTATTTACACTGAGTTTGTGGAACAGTACAAATTATGTATTTCCGTCGTTTCGTAACAGTAGCTAGTAAGAGAGTTATTAAGGGTTCTGCCGAAGAACGGTTTGCAGAATGAAATGATGCCTTACGTTGAGTACACCACAATTTTTGTGAAGTTCTGTGGTTGGAAACAGAATATGTCGAAATGTTGTAATTTTCAGTATAGCTCTGTGTGACACTTCCAAAGGTGTAAGGGCAGGTTTTGTGGCTCCACCCCAGCAGCTAATACAATAAGTAATAATAGATTGACATAAGGCGTAGTACACATTGCGTATAACAGACTGCTTAGCAACGTGTCGCAGAGTTTAAAAAAATATATATTTGTTTTCTTACCCTGCCTGATAGCAAGCTAATATGTGTTTTATAATTAAGGTATCGATCTAAAGTTATACAAACTATGTGTTATATTATCAACTGTGTCAATGAGTGAACATTGCCATGTGTGGAAATGTGTACAGTTACAAGAGCTTCCAAAGTGATGGGGATATCAGGTTGTGAGGACTGCGAGATAGTGAACGTCATCAGTTTTGGATGTGTTAAGTGTCAGAGCGTGGGATCGAAGACAGTTAAAGGCAGAATTAAAACCATTTTGTGCAATAATCTGAAGCCATTTTGTGCAAGAATTCTGACCACAAGTTAGCGAAAAAGGTAAAAGCTGTATCATCAGCAAACTACACAGTTTTAGCATTTGTGATGTTGAGATTGCAAAGGTCATTTAAAAAGATGAGAAACAGCGTAGGACCGAGTATACTACCCTGCGGCACACCGTAACAAATCGGGAGCTCGTCGCTGTAATGGTCACCAATTTTCACGATTTGCAGTCTATTTGTCATATAGCTTTTAAAAAGGTCAAGCTGCAGTCCTCTGACGCCTGCTCTCTCTAGTTTAAGTAAAAGGGTAGAAATGGGAACGTGTGTCGAAGACTTTATTTTTGGTTTCCTTCTAAATCAGATCGCGTAGTTAATTCCGTCTTAACTTAACTCCGTCCACGTGTTCGACGCAATGTACGTACAAGAAGACTGACATCTAAAAGCTTTGACTTTCTCAATCTCCCTCCTGATGCCTTCGACACGGACTTGATGATTTATATTGAAAGTAGCGCACTTGAGACTTCGTATTTTAAATTTGAGTTGGGATTAGATACAAAAGAAGTGCTGGGTCAATGATACACATTGGGGAAAATATATTATTATTCTACTTATTTTTCAGCAAATCAAGTGTGAATTCAAGAATGTGAAAACGTAGGTAGGTTTAAGAGAAAATTGTATTTCTTAAAAGTTTCCTTGAATCATTCTTTTGTTTCCAACATACTAACCGGTTCTTCTCTTCAGTTTTAGCATTGGGATAACAAAGAACATGCGTTTTGGCGGCTGCCAGTAACTTTTACATTTCAATCTGATTAACTACTAAATTCATATAAATTGCCAGATCATGAAATACTCCAACCTATATACTATATAAATTGATAGTTTCGACTCAAAGCATGTGCAAATATAAACTTCTTTATAGTCACCGTGTCCGCCGGCAGATGGCACTATATCAAAACATGTGCCAAACACGATCCCACTTTATGACGACGTAAAGCCAGACAATTTCCTTTTCGCCTGTCTAATAGAATAACATATTGTAGATTTTCAACCTGACAGGATATGTTGTAGATGGGGGAACCGGGAGCTAGTTTTAGACCGGAGATGGCGAAAGAAATAACATTATAAATATAAGTTTTTAAACTGACATGGTCACATTATAAATAGTAAAATTTGACGAAATTCTGTAACAAATACGTATACATATAATAAGAATATGCAATTTACTTCAAATAGAGAATACGATCGTAAGCTTATAAGTGTAAGGGAATACTAAGGAAACGATTGATGGACTTTGTAAAGGGAGCGGACTCTTGAGATGATGACTAATAGAGAAGTATGGAAGGAGAAGGAATGCTGCACCGACCCCAAATAAATTGGGATAAGGGCAGAGAATGATGGTGTAAGTACTTCAAATCATGGTGGTCACCTTTTCCCATTTTGGGAGTAAGATCTAGTCCAAGTTTACTTTTTTATAATTCCTTGGATTCAAATCGTCCACTGACACTCGGCAATAAGTCAAATTATAGCAATAACTGTAACTCATAGCTTTTTTTCTCTAAAAACACATCGTTATTGCCTTATTTACCACGACATTACTTCTCTTTATTTCGCTGTTTACCACACCTGAAGGTAAACACTGACAACGTTTTGTAGCTTTGTTTATGTAAACATGTCACCCTCTATGTAACATAATACCTCTTTCAATTTAATGTGCGTACAAATAGTGTAAGTATATCAATTTAATCGCTTGGGACAACAACCGACATATTGGGTTAGGTTTTGTTATGATTGATAATATAGAAAACGTATTATAGTAGCACTTTTCAAAATGTCATATCAAATGTGTATGTATATAATGTGTACAATTAAGAATAAGGTAAACCTCCGAGAACAAAAGAACCCCCTACATTACCATAACGCAACAGACACAGAAATAGCTGTTGATAATTCAACAAAATATATTAAAGACGTGAATCAAAAAGACGTTACATCAATAAGCAAAGACCCACTGTTCCCCGCAGTCATTACAAAGCGATTTAAGACAATTTGTTCTAAGTTCACCACACACGTAGCCTGTAGTGATAACAGAGTTAAAATTGATGAGGGTGCGACTCGAGTGGCACTAGTTAGTGCGACCGGTGGTATGTCATTGTCTGCTGGTGATGCATGGAGGGCAGCCGCAGCTTACAAGCATTTGTTTAGTCTAGAAGATAAAGTAAATAGCAGAGCTAATGTAAGTAACGGATCAGAAACAAGTGAAGTTAGCACTGAGCATGATAACGGCTGCACTTAGTGTTAATAAAAAAGGGCAATTCAATAACAGCCATATAGAACTACATAAACACATATGGTTTCACTGTTTTGAGTATATCTATACCTTTACATAATTATAGCAAAATCGTATCGAAGTCAAAACAGTACATAGAATATTTTTGAAAAAAAAAGTAATTGCTACGAAATGTGGAAAAGATTCTCATGCCGCAAATATAGCTTTTGAATTTTTATCTGTTTGTCTGAATATATGTTCCGCCCCACAAGGAGCACCCACACGCAAACATGTAGCGAGCCGGAATGTGGTGTCACTCAGCATAGTGCCTATTTTGGGTGACGGTAGAGCCTGAAGCCAGAGACCCGACTCCCATTCACCCACAGCCAACAGGCGGGCACGCTCAGCAGTATTGGTGGACGTATTAATAAGTTTATTCCGTACCAACCTGCAGAGCGGCTCATCCCACTGTCTCTGGGAAGACGGGTTCTCGGGCTGAACCGTATCCGGGCAAGCCACTTTCCAGGCATTCACCGCGTCGGTCAAACACGGCTCAGAGTCAACCTGAGAAGGGGCTAAGATTCTTGTGGTTAACTTTTCGGTGCTGTGGACCGAGGACAGGAACGCCGGTAGGCTTACACTAGAAATTTTGCGGACGCGGAGCCCACCAAAACGAATGGGTAGTGTAGCTTGCAGCCACACGCGGTCGTCCAATGCCACATTTAAAATTTATGTTAGGGTGCTTCGAATAATACGATAGATTTTGTCTAAAAGTTGTGGCTGCTTCCATAAAGAGGAAGAGCGGAGAAAATACATAAAATTTGGACCAAAACAGCAATATCTGATAAGGGTGAATGCCGAATGTAAATTAATTTTTGAAAGTCTATCTGAAATATCGTTAAAATGTTTAATTTTATCGTCGACGAATGGTGAAACACTGTCTTCGAAAATTGGGGAACCTAGAAGGTGCAGTGAGCTTTTTTCCAAAACTTTGATATCTGGGCCTATTGAATTGAATTTTTGTATAGTCGATTGTCTGTCGGTATTGTCACAAAGATAAATTTCGCATTTGGAGTTGTTGAGGTCAAGGCCGATGGATTGGAACTGCTGCTTAAGGAATTTAAGATCTTTTAGTACAGTGTCTACGTCACCTCCTAGTGTTCCATCATCCAAATACCACACGTTAAATTTTGAATTTAGTTGTTGTATTATGGGATGGATAGCCAAACTGAAAATGACTGGCCCGAGAGGATCACCTTGTTGGCATCCGACTGCAGATTCCAGAACGTTGTCTTTATATAATAATTTAGACGGGTGCCTATACCACTGCCACATGAAACCATAAATTTCTGGTAACTCTTTTTTTACTTCAGCCAACAAAGTGTCCCTGTTAACGGAGTTGAAGGCGTTCTTAACGTCAACCTTGAGGATGACCTCACCTTTACTGGCATTTAAAAAACTGGATAGGGCATGTACGGCAGCCTCGCAGCCCCCTTTGGATCCAAAGCCAAGCTTTAGGGGCTGGAACTTGTTGGTTAGAATTTCGCCGTACAATTTGCAGCATATTTTTGCTGCCGTACGCCTGTAGGTTAATTAGAGCCGCAAGCTCCTTCAAAAGCGACTCACCAGTTTCCCCGGCACCTGAACTCAAGAGATCTTTTAAATGCTGAGGAGTCAGGCCGTCGAGGCCACCGGCGAAACCACTTCGGAAGGAGCTCACGGCTGCAGTCAGCTGTGGGGCAGTAACATTAAAAGGAGTTGAATCCGGATCGGGACGGAGACGGGGGTCGGGGAAGGTGAGACCATCCGCAGGCGCCGGATGTTTACTCTCCAGGGCTGAAAGAGTTTCTGGAGAGTATGGCGCCACCACATCACTACTAAACAGTAATCTGGCTGCTCCCCTAATGTCACCGTCACTTAATTTGGATTCCACATGTGAACATAAGCCTCTTTGTGAAGTGTTACTGAAATTAGGTAATTTTGGATCTAAAATAAGGGTCGAATAATTGTTACAATTCTCTTTAATTTGGTTTGTCAATGTTTTTTTAGTAAAAAAATCTTATATAATTGGTTAATTAACTTGAAACTTGGCACAAATACTTGTAAGTAATAAAGTTTGTCACTATTAGTTTTTCAAAACTACCCTTCAAACGCGGGTTTAAAGATGTTAAAGTTTGATGGAAGAATTTTAAAGCACGGTCCGATTAGCTAGGAATTCAGTATTTATACTTTTGACAGAAAATAAACAATAATAAGTTTAGGGTATTGCAAAAGTCGATCCCTGAAGGAGCAAAAAGGGGTAATTCCCTTTTTAAGGGGAGGATTTTACTGCGTGGCTTATTAACTCAAAAAATGGAAACTTCCCATTCTACCCCTGTGGGGGTGAAAAGAGGTTGCTGTTTATAATTGTGAAAATAATAAAGATTGACACTAAGCTTTTTAAAACAACCCCTCACAAAGGAATTAGGGGATGTCAAAGTTATCGTAATAAGGAAAAATTATAACGCACTGTCGGATTAACTCGAAACTCGGTACTAATATAGTATGGCAGTTTGAGTAATTTATGCGGCATACCGGAATATCCTTTCTTTGATATTCTTCCTTGAGTCGTTGGGTTCCTTAGGTACTGCTATACGATTATACGAGCTATACGATTGACAAATGCTTGCACTGGCGGGACAGGTCCATTAAAATCTGTGTGATTCTCTACTCAAAAGATCATTTCAGACGCTAATCTACATGGACTTTAAAAGAGTTTTTTTCGCCATTTCATTTCGGGGGTAGTTAGATAGGAAATGTCGGTTTCTTAATATGACGTTCAAAAGTGATATCGAATCATTATAAATATAATAATTAATTTAATTTAATTTCAATACATAAAACCATAAATAAAAAAGTACAAAAATCTGCTCCTAACTGGGCGGTGTAAAAGGGCAATAAAGTTTAAGGGGTGGATTTTACTGGTTGCTTCAATTAACTCGAAAATGGGTATTAGTAATGTTTAAGTTTTATGGAAACATACCAAACGCTTTTAAAAACAAGCACTGTCGTGGTGAAGAGGACCCAGTTTATTTGAAAAATCTTATTCCTTTGATCTATAAACTTAAAAAATTTGGCTAAATATTTATTTATCTAAATCTACACTAATAATAAAGCTGAATTTTATTTTCTGTTTTGTGTATGTTTGAACGCGCTAATCTCTGAAACTGCCGGCGGATTTGAATAATTCTTTTTGTATTTGATAGCCCAATTCTTAAGGAAGGCTTATTTAACATCGCACAAAGACACTTAGGTGCCGATCAAAAAGAAAAAGAAACAAAAAGAACATTAGTTAAGTTTAAGTATATTAGTTAGTCAAAACAGTGACAAGAGGGAAGCCGCGGGCACAGCTAGATTGTCGAGGTCTTAAGTCTACGCCAACTAACATCGCATGTTGCGAAGATGAAAGCGCCTGATTAAAGAGCCATTTTATTTATTATTTTGTAAATGAATAATATCTGTATAATGTAAAACAAATTACCACTAATTTGCAACAGAAATAGCTTAAGGATTTATTCCTAAAATACTTTGAATGATGGTCTTACATTTTCATTGCGAGAGTTTTGTTTGTGATGGATCCTTATATTTTGTTTTTCACATTTCCAAAATCTCTTTTAGATTTCAAAACAATTCAGTTAGTCATTAAAACAAAAGCAGCTGCCCTTCGACCCATGCCCTTCAGGCGTACGATAGATGACGTCACTCGAGCGTGCGTAGGGTAGGCTCATGGGCCATGTTAAATCATTAGGGATTAGTTCAGACTGCGGGCGTGTTATCTGATAGCAAATCATCGTGACAAGTTTAGGACAAAAACTGTGGGAAGATTAGTATCACATTGGTTGTATGGATTTCCATTGGTGCTAGGGGTGATTCATAGATTTTATCAGGTGGAAAGGTAAAGGCTACCTGAATACTAATGGGTTGCTGGTATCGCTAAACTTCCTCTATTGCACTGATTCTATCATAATATATAATATTAATTTATTATCTATGAGGACGAAAAACTATCCCATTTTACTACAAGCATATATTTTTTGAATTTGTCTATGCGGGTACTATTTACCAGGCTTGTATAAAACAGGAATTGACGTATTTGGGTGATTTTTAGTCTTCATTGAAGAACAACGTAAAAACGGTTGTACAGCTATACTTTCCCGAGACATTTTCTGAGAAACTTAACAAAAACACTTCGCTAAAAAACTTAAAATGCTCTAGATACTAAATATCCTAATAAAATCGAACATCATCAGCTCCTTAACTACACTGACTTTACCGACAGTCTAAAAAATGGTAACCACTTAAGAACAAGTTCATCGACAAATAAATGAGCCCCGATTTCAATCGGTGTTGGAGCGCGACGAAAAAGGTTCCGCAATAAGTTTGGTATTTTACCCGAGGATGGGAAATGGTGGCTCATCTGTCGCCAAAGTATTGATGAAGGAAAATAGGCAGAAATATGTCGCACTAGCTTTGCTGGATAATAGCAAGGGTTTTTTGCAGATGCCACTCATGTGGTTGTTCTTGTTTACTTAGATGATGTAATCATTTGCAACAAACACTGTGTATGTGTTACGGGTAATGCCCAAGTATTATCCAAGCTTTTGGGGTAAAGTTCTATATTTTTTTTTAAATCTTTATTTATTTAAAGGGGTTTTGTCACTTAGTGATAATGTCAGCCCCGTAGAGAAAAACAATCAATAACTTAAATCTAACAAATAATAATAATTTGTCGTCGTGGTGAGGCTTGCGCGAACCTGAACTCTGGGTCTGTGCCGGTAGAGTTTACTTTGCCGAATCAGGTCTAAGATTGGGAGCCAGACCAAGACAGATCCATAAATCCGCAGGGCAGCATGTGGCAAGCTGCTGGGCAGAAGCGACCCCACGGACCCTATCTCCCGGGAGAAGTCTTGTTCGTCACCCCTGACTTGCTTTTATTGGCCGGCTGGAGTGAACACTGACGAGGAACAGTACTCCCACCATTTCCTTGCCTTTATTGGCCGGCTTGAGTGGAGATTTGCAAGAGCAAATTTGCTCAGAGAAAGGAAGTATTCCAGTAAGACGCTGGTAGGGATCTTGACCGTACTTCCTGCATTGTTCTGATAGCCGTGGAATACTTCTCCACTCCTTAAACATCTCAAGAAGTGTTGCCCGCTTGTCACTACGTCACTATGTGCTAGCAACCGTTTTCGGGGGCCCATTATTGAGTGTGCAAATCACCCCCTGCCATTTTATCCAGGTATTACATAACATTGTTCAGGCAGGGCAGGTAGTACTTCAGTTCTAGGTTACGAATCCACTATAGCCACCCAAACCCATAGCCCAACATGTTCTGCAGTAATTTGTTTCCATGTGCTGCACCAACCAGGGGTTGTCCTTGGATGCATTTGCATAAACGACAGTTGGTGCCTCCTCATCATTTAAAATTGTTTAAGGGGCCTCTGCGAGTTGACTACGGCGCCGGGCCTTTAGAACGCGTCTTTCCAAAGGGGACATTGGGGTCCTGGACCCCAATGTCCCGAGAAATGTCAAAACAATAAAAAAAAATAAGTTTATATTCAATTTTACAATTTACTTATACACATGTATATAGTTAATACTATGACAATATTCTTTTTAACCCCCGACGCAAAAAGAGGGGTGTTATAATTTTGACTGCTATGTGTATGTGTGTGTGTGTCTGTCTATGGCACCATAGCTCTTAAACGGGTGAACCGATTTGGATGCAGTTTCTTTTACTTTAAAGCAGGTTTTCTAGCGGTGGTTCTAAGACATATTTCATTAAAATCGGTTCAGCCGTTTCAAGGTCAGTCGCTCTTTTGTTAGTTGCGGTAAAGATCTTAGACGCATAATGGGTATTTACAATACCTACTTTACTTTCAAACATGTGTGTGACCTACAATTTGAAACACCTATTATGCATGATTTCATGTTTTTTTTTTTTATCTGTATCTTTATGCACGTAGGTTCGGGTTGGGCGATGCTTTCATTTATGGATTTAATCAAGCTTAAATGATTACTTAAAACTACCATTTCAAATGATAAATAATTGTTCATATATTCATCAGTGGTAGGTATTTACAAGATTGTACCTCTCGCTCTCCTAGTAAACAGAATGGTTATCGTTATCGAAATGCAAACTGTCTTCTGGTTATAAACTTCTTTCTAGAAAGAGATATTCTTAGAGCACTCATGATAGCAAGTGTGTTGACAGCTAACCGCAAAAACTTTCCACTCTTGTTTGGACAAACGCATTGGATTGATATTATATCGTCTAAAATTCATGGACCGGGTGCTAATTAGGGTAATACGGTATTAAATAGATTTATTAATAGGTGTTAGAATTGCGACCACAACGCAACCGAGCCAACACATATGCGACACCAAGTATTATTAATTATCATATTACCTGACACTAACTAAGTATTTATTCAAACCGCCCATTATGGTTACTGCCTAATTGATCATTAAGCTTATATCGCAAACCCATAACCAAGGCTGAAAACTTAGTAATACAAAATAGCACTATGTTTACTGGAACTAAAATTGGCTTATCTAAAAGAGCCTGTTATTAATGTACCAAGTTTATTACCCGCAATAAGGCAACGTCAACAACTACACAGAAATAAGAAAATGTCAAACGAAGCGAAAAGTTTTCCACTCAATGGAGTCAATCGATCAGACTCTCGACTGCGGACAAAGTACTCCACATTAAGTAAACCGTCGGTTTTGTATCGATGTTATTCGACCGAGGAATCATGGTTTAAATAATGTCGATATCAGCGTTAAACACAGATTTATGCAAAGCGTTTGATACCGTTTAGATATTAAAAATAGTTATTTCTGTATTAACTACACCTTCAATATATTCTTTATTACTGTTTTACCTGTCATTGGAACCGTTTGTTAAATCCATTATTGTTTTGATGGCTGCTCTGATTTCATTATTAATTAACATTGGAGTTTCTCGTAGGCTTAGCTTAAGTGTCTTAAACAAAGCCAATACGGATTAACTGTTTTGGAAAGTAATCAATCACATCTCAACAATCTTCGTGTTCTATTGTTGTTACACAAAATTAAAATGTTTGACTGTTTTTTTTTTTCAAGTTGTACGTTTTTGGAAAATTTTTTTATTAGTCATTTATATGTTTTCAAATCATGATTAGTTTTTCGAATCGAAATATCTAAGTTTTTAACTACAAATTCATGCATTTCATTATATTCCATAGTCATATCCAAATTCAATTTCCACATTTTGCTCTTAGCTATCTAGGTTCTGAAATTGTACAAACCATTCACATTTCCCTCACCCTTTTGATAATAAAATTGTGAAAAAAGTAAGTACAATATATATGTTAATATAAAAATAGCTCTCCAATCATCGGGATTACTAGCATCGCGGATACCGCGTTATTATCACGGAGGAACATTTGACAACGAGTGGATTTTCTCATTATCTTCCCATTGTGTGCCTTTATTTAGTTTATTGGTTATCAGGAGCATTAGTGGCAACAGACGTGAGAGGAACAGAATATGTAATAATACTCGATGTCAGTGATAGAATAGACCAAATTGAAGCGTGGATTGAAAGTTGATGAGATATTCGGGGAAAAATTACATTCTATAGCAGTTTTAATGGCATTAAATGATAAATGATTTTATTTCTGTAAGTAGGTTTGTACAAACACTTTTACAAGTCAATCATGTTTTTTTTAAACTAGATGAGGTTGGCGTTTCCTATCTGACTACTCTGAGAAGAAAGGCCGAAACAAACTCAGAGGTCACAGTCTCTTATAAAGTCCAGACATAATCTTGGTCAGTTCATTTGAAGACCATGTAGATTGGTGTCTGAAATGGTCTTTTGAGGAAAGAACCACACAGATTGAGAGGACCTGTCCAGTCAGTGCACGCATTTGTCAGTAATCGCGCAGCTCAACTCAGAACTTAAGGAGCTCAACGATTTGACGACCAAAGAAAGGACATTTGGGTAGGCCGCATAAACTACTCAAACTGCCAGACCATGATTAAAAATAACTGAGAGAAAAAATAAATCAAACAAAAAAGCAATGACCTACATAGTCTTCACATTCACAATAATTAAAATAGTATATTACTTTACAAAGTAAATATTCATGTCAACATTCAAAACGCAAAAATAAAAAAGAGAAAAAAGAAAATTTGGAGCAGTCCATCCCAAGCCTTTTTGTCCTCAATATAATCTTTAACGGTATAAAAAGCTTTCTGACACAACTTGCGTCTAATGAATGATTTGAATTTATTAAGGCTAAGATCTTGAACGAGGCTTGGAAGTTAAAAGCGTATACATTGACACCTGAATGAGCTACCTATTTTCTTGAGCCTTGTTGGAGGTACAACAAATTTGTGTTTGTTTCTAGTATTTATATTGTGGATATCACTGTATTTTTTAAACAATCTAATATTTATATCGGCAAATAAAAGATTTTCAAAAATGTACTGAGAAGGCACAGTCATTATATTAATCTCCATTGTGATTAACAAAAGAATTACAAGATTTCTTCATTACATTCAAAATTGGCAATGTAATGTAAATGGAAGACGCATTGTTATGTCAATTTATTACATTAAAATACCTACTTCTGAATAGGAATATTTATCAATAGCAATAATGAGACAAAAATTACACAAACATAATTCAACGTTCAGTGGAAAGTTAAAAGTACAAAGAAATACATGTCTCAAACATCAAATGAGTAGACAGACAAACATGACAAACTACAAAAACAAGCTCATTTATCAAATATGGAGGAACATCGAACGGCAATTATAAACTCCAAAGAAAACTCCTCTAAAGTGTTACAAGTTTGTATTAAACATATAAAAAGCGCACAGCCGCAGGCGATAAGTTGCTAGGTACTATGAGTGCAGTGCACTATGAGGGGGTAGAATGGAATTGGTTTAAAATTATTACCCGATTGCACCAAGTTTTTGTACTGAAATACATATCGTTCCAATACTTCGTTGTGAAACACTCGGATCGCGAGATGGCGAAAACCGTAATCTTGTTCACTGGTGAGATGGTTAATAACGGAACTTAAGACTTTCGCAGACATGCTACTTTTAGAATCGGTGATCGGCGATTTCACGATAGCAAAATCGCACGTTTGTGGGAATGCTTCTATGCTACATTGAACTTTTCTGTCGGTCACATTTTTGTTAGCCGCTGTATCGATCTACCGAAAAGTGACTAGTTCGTTAATCACGGATGCTTTAAGTAGCATGTCTGCACTAAGGTCTTCAACACTCAATAAAAATCCCAGAGTCGTTTATAATTTAAGGAAAAATTATTTGACTCGATATTTTTCTAACATACTCGTAGAAGAGAAGGTATTTTGATCATTTATTTGGTTTGAGTCTCGTGAGTATAATGATGAAAGCAAATAAGATGAAACATGGGATCATAATTAATATGATAAGGAAAATTATGATAAAACGAATCGTGCGTGCTTCGAAATGTATCGAGTTGATATTGTGGTATATATATATATGTGGTAGGTATCTCTGTTTGCTGAAGAAACGAAAATGTATCGTATTCTTTTCTTACAATGTAAATATGATAGAAACAGTTTATTTAATTCGAAGATCGCGTCACGTGTACAATCACAACAGAGAGTATACGCCGTGATCAAATAAAAGTAAAACCATAAATACAATAAAAACAATATTTGTGCGCAATATCTCATGTAAGCCTGACAGTAACTGCTCATCAAAACAATCGCCGTCCGCTGACAATCATAAAAACAACATGAAATTCTTGCAAACCATCTCTCTTGACTCCAACTACGCGTATTATTTGAAATATTCTACATTTCGAACTTGTTTGCCAGTGTTGGTACTTCCACAAACAAGACAGGAACAGAAGGCTGGCTCCATAACTCTATACAGCGAGTGAAAACAGGACACGCACACATACGTACGGCGGCGCCGATCTCATACTATCTCAAACAAATGCCAGTCGCGAGTACGCTTGCACTCGCTGTACGCGAATCATGTCTGTGTGAGTGTACGTGCTCGCTCGTTGTGTGGAGCTGACGTATTGTTCTGTGCCTATCTATTCCGTGGTACTTGTTAGCCAGTCTGTACTACATAGGTACTTGGATTTTATTGACACTTTCATGGATCGTACGCGGCAAGGAACATCTTCGTTTAATTGGTGCCCACTTTAGCCTAGAGCTGTAACCCCACATTGAGATGCCTGTAATGTTATGGTGAGGCCCTTTGATGCTTTTAGCTAGCTCTGTTACTTTTATATTGAGTAAAATATTTCTTTATTTTCAGTATCTAACTGAATTAAATTTTAACAAGAAAAATACAACAATAACTAGTATTTTTGTATGATATCAAAACGAAAATAATAAGTCTGAAGAATATTCTTTCCACTCACTCTCTTAAAATTTCAAGTTAGGAGACGAGCTCTTGGCTGCTGTCATCAGTAGGTATTCAATCAAGGTCTGTTTCAAAGCCCAACCTTCAGCCACTTTAACAAATTCCTTACCAAGATACGTTTTACGGACGACGATGAAAAAATCTGAGAAAGTACCCTAGACGTAAGCACAAACAATGTTTTCATCGCTGGTGCGTCGCGAAGGGCGAGCGTTGACCTGCTCAATAAGCGATCGATGTAGTTGGCGCTGAGCCAAAGTGTCGGAGGCTCGCGTTGGCTCTGCGCCACGTCTGCGGCCCTGGTATTCCTCGGATGCCGTACGAGCTTTGTTGAGAATATCGGATGATGCTATCTTGAGGATTTTTGGAATCAATTGGATTGGTTCAGATGATAAAATAACACCAGCTTTGCATAATTCGATTGAATACTTGATAACTGGGCGTCGCGTCGGCACCTGCCGGTTGTTTTCAGGTAAAATCGTTGATTTGGTTACCATTTACTTAACATATTATTTTTAAACGCATGAAATAATAAATCCGGTGTATTTATATGTTTGGAAAGCCCAAATATATGTTTAATATACAATTCGGAAAGTATGGTAGCCGGCACGAGTCGTGAGCACAAATTCAACTTTTAAACCTTACAAATCTTTTTTCCTATGACGGCGATTCGTACACGGGCAGGGGCACTGAGGTTAATATAAGATCAAGCTTATTTATGTACAGGTAGAACACAGAATACAAGAGCACGTTGACGACGGCAACAACATTTCATCTGGAATTTGTGCTCACGACTCGTGGCGGCAACTATACCTATTGTTTAAACATTTCTGCGGGCCGTTCGATTTAAGTTCCGGACGCCATAATCATCCTTTCCGTAACCCAATTCTATATCGTCCAGCTTAAGAGGAACCCTTAGAAAGCCATTAAGTCCATTTATACCTGTATTTATTACAAAGGTCAAGTTAAACTGGGCTCCACATGGCTCGAAGGAAAATGTTGATAAGATCAGGGATTTTGTGGATATATCGTCGATGTAATTTAGGGAAGTTTTAATCTTAAGTATTTATAGATCTGCAGCGATGACGGGGAAATCGGGAAATATAGATGATACTTGTTTGTATAATCAGGAGCGAAGTTTTTTTTGTAATTTTTAGGGTTCCGTACCTCAAAAGGAAAAACGGAACCCTTACAGGATCACTCGTGTGTCTGTCTGTCTGTCTGTCCGTCTGTCACAGCCAATTTGCTCCGAATCTAATGGACCGATTAAGTTGAAAGAATATTGGCGAGTTGGGTACCACATCAAATTCCAAACGTTCCCAAACCTAGTTATATGCAAATTATAGGACTTATATCTGTAGTTATTTTCCAAGTTAAAATGTTTTAATAGTTGTTGGGAGTAATTAAAAAACCATGATTTTAGGGTGCAGCCCCGTTACGGAAACAAAATGCACTAATGTAAAACAAAACGCATAAAATAGAGCTAAATAAACGTATTACGTCAGTGTTGCCATACAAATAACCCAAATCGATATAATACGTTTAGATCTAGCGAAAAAATGAGCTAATCATTTTAGTGAAGAAGAAAAAATCGTTTAATCAATAAAATACGTGCAATACATAGAAATATGTGCAAACTTAGAAAATATACTAGATAAAAAAATAAAACTACGTAAATCAGATTTGACGCAGTGACTCTTTAATGATAAGTATTTCACGGGTCGCTGTGTGAGATAAAAAAGTTAGAGAATGTTATGTTGAAAGGTAATCAATAATCACATAAAAAATTAAGAAAAGGGATATTAAATAGACGAACCCAATTAATTTTCAAGAGTAGACGGCCAAAGCCATTTCACACGTATTATGTATGTTTTGGAAAGTATCTTTCGTGCAAATACGGTTCATTAAATAAAATGAAAGTAGATCGCTTTGATTCGAGAATAGATGCTCACTTTAAACAACATATAATATTCATGCTACGATTCGATGATATTAACCGATTCGATTTGTTAATCAGTATATGGCAACACAGCTGTCACTAATGTCATATAAAAAATATATAAATCGTCGATACTTATTTTTGTTTTTGTTACGCACAACGTTCATTCGTCTATAATTGCCGTTTTCTTATCTCAACCTATCTAAACTTAGAACACCCTACTTTAAAACCTTACTAGTAACACAAAAATCCTTCTTTAGTTATTTATTAGAATACAATCTATCCACTTTATCTGCGTGAAATGTATGATTTATAATGGGTCTGCCTTGATTTACATAAGTAGGATGGTACCTTTTTGGTGGTTATTTTGAGGTTATGTATAAATCAATTTAATATCCCCAAGTCTACTGTGTGTCTAACCATTACATATTTTGTTATACTCTATTGTAGCATTTAAATCCATATATTCATTCTATGAAAGCCTAGCTGTATGTGATACTGAACATACATGGGTTTCTGCCAATCTCCTGTGGTACACATCTGTATTTCTGTGACCCAAACACGGACGTGTAACATAAATAAATAAATTTTGAATATGGGGGTACAACTTTATTTTTTAAGATACCTTTGTGGAAGAAAAATAAATGTTTTATTATTATTACTTTGGGGACAAATAAGAAAATTTAAAAAAAAAAGTTTTGCAAACTGTACCGTGTGACGTATCAAATGAAAGGTAAGTCTCAAATGTATTTTTTTTTTTAATAATTTTAAAATAAACCATTTTAAAGTTATTTAAGAAAAAGACGAAAATTGACCCCCCTTTATCTCCGAAAGTACTGAGCCCAAAATTTTGAAAAAAATATAGAAAATAGTGCAATACCTATAGATTACAGGAAAACCTATAAGAAGTCGATGGTCTTAAAACAACGTGGTAAATCTCTCAATATTGTGCGTACAAACTTACATTTGTCCATAGTTAAGCAAAAAAATCCAACCCACATTAGGTGTAATGTGGGTTGGATCGTTTAACTCTGGACATTTGTTGTTGGTATGTATGGGAGAACATGTTTTTCAACTACAATGTTAAGCTTTTCTTGGAATAAATTCATCCCAACTACGGAACCCTTCATTATGCGTGATCCGACACGCAATTGGCCGGTTTTTTTATTTATTGTCACAAGCACGACAGCTGAACGCGGGGTCGCAGGGTCGATGTCCGGCTCCACAAAAGTGGCACTTTTGTGGAGCCGGACATTATTGGGTTTAATCATCAGAAAGTTACAATAGACATAGAACAACTTTTTAAAGTATTGTTTCTTAAAAATGAAAAAGTCGAAAAATTCAATTTCTTCAGAGAATGTCAAAAAATGTTTAAATTATTTTGCAAAATGAAACTGCATGTTTTGTCCAATAGCTGTCCCTTAAAACAGTATCGTAGATAACAGGAATGATACGCGATGTGTTATCCGCGAAATATATTTTTTTCTCGAGATTTCGGATAAATGATAGATAAGTATATTTTTAGCATTTCTCAGCTGATAGTGTTGAGTCAGAAACATTCCAATAATTTACTGATGCCACAGTGAATACAATGATAATATAGCTCATCCAGTAGTGTTAGGTACCTCCTCATTTGATTGTAAAATGTTTATAGAAACTTGCCTAGCCCTTCGGGAGAAGCAAGCGTCATGTTATGCTTATTTAGAAGATTCGAGACTAAGAAAAGATAAAGGAAAACACTTAACTATCTCTCGCACTTAGACAAATTTTAAGAAGAATTTATGTAAATCCTTGTTATTATTGTATTTCAATCCACTTGTACCTTCCCCATAAAACTTCACAAAATATCGACTCGCTCGCAAGCTACCTCGTCCGTTGCTGCCTCTGACCTGACACCGCAACATAAATATGGAACATCCCCGTCGTTGTACGGCGACAGGCTGGCGGTGTCGCTCGCAACAATTTGTTACAAGTTATGAAATACACGGCCATTCGCCCTGCCTGGCTGCCACTCACATCGCATTATTTAGATGGATGAGTTTGTTCGTACTCTGTTAAAACTACAGGTTTTGAAACCGTATGTGAAGCCTGTTATAGCCTGGTTTAAGCATATTATTGTGTAGAGCTAAATGTGTTTCTATTACATTGATTTGTCTATTACATTAATATGCGTTGACTCATCGTCTTCATTCATAAAATCTTAGACAAGTTAGTAAAGTACTTTGGTCAGTTTATTCAGTCAGAGTATGAAGTGTCGTACACTCCACTTGTTAAACCTTAAAATTTTTCGGTGCAGTTATACAGTAAGTAAGTGAATAGCGCCGCTTAAGGCAAGCTAAACGCGCCAAGTATCTTGTCATCTTGAATAGCGCCGCTTAAGGCAAGCTAAATGCCCCAAGTATCTTGTCATCTTGAATAGCGCCGCTTAAGGCAAGCTTAACGCGCCAAGTATCTTGTCATCTTGAATAGCGCCGCTTAAGGCAAGCTAAACGCGCCAAGTATCTTGTCATCTTGAATAGCGCCGCTTAAGGCAAGCTAAACGCGCCAAGTATCTTGTCATCTTGAATAGCGCCACTTAAGGCAAGCTAAACGCGCCAAGTATCTTGTCATCTTGAATAGCGCCACTTAAGGCAAGCTAAACGCGCCAAGTATCTTGTCATCTTTAATAGTGCTGATTAAGGCAAGCTAAGCGCGCCAAGTATCTTGTCATCTTGAATAGCGCCGCTTAAGGCAAGCTAAACGCGCCAAGTATCTTGTCATCTTGAATAGCGCCACTTAAGGCGACCTAAACGCGCCAAGTATCTTGTCATCTTGAATAGCGCCGCTTAAGGCAACCTAAACGCGCCAAGTATCTTGTCATCTTGCTTAAACCACTTTACGATTCTTATTATCACCAAACAAAGAGAAATGTATTTTGACGAACTTCAAACAAAATATTTTTTCTATGAGGAAATTTTCCGGTGTTTAATACATTAATTAGCAGGTAATTAGATTTGGTTTCGACTTAATTAAGCAGATCAACAGATTAGGGTCTGTGTCAATATCTTTGTATTCGCACTAATTTGCTTGATGTTCTAACAAAAGACAAAAAGTAATCAACGCTAAATGTTTCTTATGTAATTACATACCTTAGTAAAATGTAAAAGCTGTGGAACCGGCGACTGCCCGATGAAACTGTAACAAATAAAACAGACTATCAATGAAAATCATAACTTTGTACTTTTGAACCCACTTGCACTGCTAACAAGGGTTATGTTATTGTTTAAACAAGTCGCTTAAACACCATAACACAGAGCACAGTATCACGTATTTTGGCAGCCATGATTTTTTAAATCAACAAATATTTTGTAACTCCAATTGCAGAGCAAAATATTTGCTTTCAGCGAAAGATCAAGCAAATCAAGGTACAAATGAATATTATTTCAACACCTATTATAAAAATTGAGTATAATATTTTCTCAAACGGCCAACACTTCACCCTAACAGAAACAAGGACTACACGTGTGGGACAGAACAGCTCACCAGTCGTACCCGGGCTCAAATCACGCCACGTTTGACAGCATCCGTGACCCGGCCGCTAATGTGACGCGTCGAGCTTCAGACAGAGACTGCCGCACAGGCATGAGGGACACGGACAGACTCCGGAGCCAGGTAGGCCGGAGCAAGGAAAACCTGCTCAGGTAAAGATTCACAGAAGACTCCGCATACGGTAGTGTTCCACAAACAATGCGCCACTTAATGTCGTGTCCCGCGTGTCTGTTGCCTGCACGTTACAGGACCTGATGGACGCCACTGAAGGTGCCAAACTATCTAGATTTCCATTGACATGCTAGGAAGAAGATTGGAGAGATCAAAAGAGTGACATTGAGATACAAAAGTGAAAATTGAGTGAAAATGATGCCAAAATCACGGAGAAATAGATAAATAGATCAAATTCATACCTGTTACAGCAAAAAAACCACACAAAAGTTAATATAAACACCTATAGACTGTCTATGAGCAGCCGTGTCAATACCACGTTATTCAGCCAGCTGGTTCCTTCCCGTTGAGTCAAGTAGATCGTGTTTCACTGTAGCCGGAAGCCTCCCTCTGCTCGCATATTCTGCCGCCGTAATTAAAAAGGACGTATCCACAGAAATATTGAAATTGAGAAAAAGAAAATGTCATGTTTAAGATACAAG
Organism: Dicycla oo; assembly: GCA_948252095.1. Lineage (NCBI taxonomy): Eukaryota > Metazoa > Arthropoda > Insecta > Lepidoptera > Noctuidae > Dicycla > Dicycla oo. The sequence goes on along the minus strand of OX411732.1, from coordinate 471,951 downwards.
ATACAAAGTATTATTCGATTTGCGTTAAATTTACGCCAATATAAAAATACTGGTAGATGCGCCTTTTTTGCTGATTCTAAATATGTAAATAACTCTATTTCGAAAAAATGTCAGAGACGTCTTTTTTCCTTATGACGGCAGTATTATAATCGGCTAATGGAAAGTTAATATTGTTCAAGTTAGAAGGTTGTACGAACATCGGTATTACGTGGAGTGTGCTGTCAGCTTATACACAGCTTGTCAAGGTTTTTTAAGTGATAGTTTGGCTGTCAACTGCTTATTTGACACATCAAGTACTAGAAAGAGACTGTCATGCAGGTATGAGTGACAAGGACGGAGCTTTACAAACGCGAACGTGATCTGAACCTCTATGTGCACAACCCGGGTACTGTACCTTTTGCCGAGAATTTTCTGTACGTAATTTAAGAACTAGATACTGACATAATATATTTTTAATGTAATTACATGAGTAGTTTATATTAAGGACATGTTATAGGTGGCGCCACTGTTCGCTTTCTCATGGCATTACTGTCAATTGTAGAGTATTACAAGACGGCTCGTCATTAATATGTCGCCTCACATCTATAATTATATGAATTTGCATACTTAACGCGTCGGCGGCTTTTGTTGAGTGTGTCAAAGAAAAGTACTTAGACTTTTCTTAAAACTTAAAATAAAATGCATCATGTGTGAGATGTGTCCTATGGTAGAAGCAGGCCTATTGGCCTCACGGTTACTTGGACCATAGACAAATGATGATGGGCCTTACCTATACCTGTATAGCCCCGCTAACATATCTTCGTGTAACTCTGTCACTAAACGTTCGACCGAAAGACTAACAAATAAAATTCAAATATTTTATTTATTTATATATTTATCGAACAGAATATAATCGGCATGTGACAGTTACAGTTATAGTTTCACCACATCGTGGCAGCGCGGGGTCACTCGCTGCTGGGTACATGCCTCCCCTCGCTTCTGCCATACTTCCCGGTTATGTTATTATAGTTCATATCAAAGAAATAAGATTTGTTTTAATTTCTTGCAATCGTTACACGTGGGAACCGCATGCTGGCCGCCAATAGCCTTTTTGCTTGAGTGGCATGAATTTTGGTCACCCTGCTTTTTTTTATACCAAACACGTCTTTGAGACGAATAATTCCCGATAGCTCTGGAAGTAGCAAGCGTGCATGCGCGTCGCGTTGTCACGCTGCGCGTCACTTAGTGGCCAATCCGGAAGGTACCCACTAAGGGCGGGGCGCTCAAGTGGTGGGAACATACCTCCACACCGAATGCGTCGGGGCCGGTCGACTGTAAGACGAATGTTTAGTGATCTAGGGTATCTCAGCCCAAACGCTATTAGTTACGCGGACATGAAGTACCAGGCGAATATGAAGTGTGAGGAGTATTCAATAGATGAGTTTCACAAAACTCATTATGACGTCGCTCGACGAAATGGTATTACATTAATATAAGCGCGGAAGACACCGCGGCTGGCAGGTGGGCTCAACACGCTAAATTAATTTTATTTCTTGTTTGTATATTATTGTCATAAGCTTTAAGGTTATTCATGAAGTCGTTTTGACACTGTCAGTTGTATTTATGAAGTCTATATTGTTTGTACCTAGCTGATCAAACACTCGAACCAAACACAATGAATGGGGATAACTTTTTTTAAATCCAGTAGAAACAATACCCAATTTGCAATGTCCACCAAATAAACTACATGCTTGAATATTTTCCAACGAATTATGTCGAACATTTAAACAATTTCAAAATTAAAAGTATGCTGAAAATATTTATCAATAGGTACAATAAATCCGTCATATTTCGTAAATAGTCCAATTTTTAATAATCGAAGTGCAGACGAATAAATAACCAGAGAGTGTTTCAAAATAAAATTAATTTCTGAACGGATACCGAATGCACGACTGGCGAATAAAGTTTTAATCAAAAAACGTGTTTGATTTAGTTGATACTTTTCCACAACTCATTTTATATATTTATTTTCTTTAGTTAAAAGGATTTTATGTTCTACCAAAGGCAAACTGCTTGCTATTTAAAGGACCGAGGGAATTTTGCACTACGTTACAACAGTTAGCACTCTATTTTGCAAGAATAGTCTTACCTAAGTCGTTTGTAATTTTTTTTTTTTTAAATGAATCATTGCTGCACTCCTACAACACAACGTGGACATCTGTGAATGTTCCTCCCCACTGCACATACCAATTCCGTTAAGTATGATTGTTTTCTTTATTTTAAAAAGACCGAGATTAATACTTGTAAAGACGCTAGCACATCAAGCTACTATAATCTGTCAAATTTCTTTAATAGATTTTCAACTTTATCGCTAAAGCATTAGGTTCAAGATTGATTGGGAAAATTTGACAGTTTAGGGTAGCTTGATGTGCTGGCGTCTGTACAACTTTTTATCGCCAAAAAAAAAAACCAAAAAAGTACCAACTATCCCCTTAATATTAGTCAACTGATTCCATGAGCAGCTTTATCCTTGCGCACTATACCTACTTAAATATCTCTGGATTACACTAGAAGTTTGTTAAAAATAGTCGGCGATTTTTCTACATTCGTATCGCGTTGAAATTAAATGACGGCAACAGATTTGTAGTAAGAGAGAGAGTGATATTGAAGTACAGTATCTACTCATGGGTCCAGGTGCTCATGGAAAGTAAGGAAGCCTCAGTTCTCCGCACTACAGCTGTCGGAGTCCTACAATCCCCAGTTACGTTAAATTCCTCGATCTCCACAACCTACACGCCCCTTTCTGTTCCTCACTACCGGTAACTGTCAAACAAAAACTAGGCCACACACATACATACGAACCCAATTTTATTGTGACGTCACACGTCAAGGCGTCAAAAGGGAAGTTGTCGCGAGCGTCCAAGTGACATCATCCGTACTTTGAACAAGCCAACATCGCGTCGCAACGGGGTGAAAGGGGGTGAAGTCGAGAGGGGGACTGAGAGACCGATACGTTTGTGTAATTGTGATTGGATGGGATTGTTTTGAATGGTTTTCTGTAATGATTGATTGATTTTGTGTATTTTGGGCACATGGTAGGTTTGAATACGATAATAACGGTGAAGTGTTTGTTCAGGTTCCTCTGTTATTGTATAATAATGCAAAGCGCGGCAAACCACGGCTTTCATTTTCAGGGCGTAAAAAGGGTGATTTAATTTTTTCCCCAAAACACGTTCGATTGTGATCTTAATAACGTTCTAATGTATGGTGATGAATTTATTAAGGAGTATGAAGAGACGCACGTAATACTTTATTAAGGAGTATGAAGAGACGCACGTAATACTTTATTAAGGAGTATGAAGAGACGCACGTAATACTTTAAGTAAACAGCCGCTATGTTGATGTTATATAAGTAAGCAACACTATCAGTTTAAAAAGAACCCCTGGAATTAATTTCCAGAGCTATAAAAATGTTGTTCTTCACTCTTTTAGTAAAGTTATTTGTTCCGTGCTTAGTTTCTAATTCGCTATCAAACTTTGTAAAGTATCAAGTTACTTGAAGCTACTTTTTCTGACTTTAATGAATACCTACATAAAGCTTATTTAAGTTTACAATATATTAATTGATAACAGAGTCACGGTAGCAAGTAATTTTCAAATACCTAGTATGTTTAACTTCAAAATCAACTGCAGAATAACTTGTTTAGTTTATCAAGAATAATGATAAAACTATTTTTGGCGTTGCGAGTCTGTATTTATTCATGCGAGATTTGTGCCTGTACATTGTTCCCACGGTACAAGAAATATTTAATTATTTAGGAAAACATACATAAAACAACCCACAAATAATCCCTTTAGAGCCCAACGCCGGCTTATCAGCCCAAAAAATCCATACAATATTAAATTGGCAACACTGCCGCGATAATTTTAAAACAGTCCTTCCGTTCGACAACTACCCTTCCGTCAAGTTGACGGGGGTTGGGGTGTGAGGGGGGATGCGGAGTGTGTGCTGCATACACATCATCCCTTACGAAGGGTTGCTATTAATTAAATTTTAATCACAAGATGTCTGCTTGTCATGGTTTTTAATGATCAGTTTGCGATTTCAAAAACAATTTTTTTAGCCAATCAATGTTTTGATTTAAACTAGTGTCCATGGAGTTTCTTGCCAGATCCTCTCCTTCCGAACATGGGCAACTAACTTCCACTTTCTGAGTAGTCGGTCAGTCGGAAAAATTAAGTTATTTAGTTGCGCATTGCAAAGCGTAGTAGATCCTCCATGACAATATTCAAAAGTACTTGTAAATAGTTTAATTGAAATAAATCCTCTTAATTTTAGTGTAAATTAACCTTTTTTTTGTAAGTTAACTGTTTACAGTCGAGGCAACGGATGGGTAGCTAATCGTCCGTATAATCTAATCACAACTATCACTATCGGTCGGACAGTCGCATGAAATGGCCACAACTCGGCATTACGTATTGCGTCAATCTGCTTTTTAAACAATACATTTACCCTGTACATCCTCCTGTTTATTCAATTTAATCCGTTAATAATCAAGATTAGGGTCGTCAGCTACCCTATTAATTAAAATTGATCACGGCATCGAACAACCTTCGTACTCTACAGTAATATGACGAATGTTACTTGCCGTAATCGATAGGAACAATAATAATATGTTTATCAAGTCAAAATGTATTTATCCTAACAACAAAGATTAATAATGATAGTAATACCTTATAGCTAGGATTAGTAAGTAATATTATTTAAAAAAAAATTACATATATCGGGACCCTGGGTTACCGGACCTTTGGAAGGCGTACGAGGGGCCGAAGCCAACTCGCAGAGGCCCCATAGATAATTTTAAATGATGAGGAGGCACCAGCTGACGATTTTCCCTATATGCTCCATGCAAGTGTACCGAAGGACAACCCCTGGTTGGTGCAGGACTATATTAATATAATTATTATTTAATAATTCATTTATTTTAATATTATTATGAGATTACTTGATTGGAAAGATAGAAACAATTAAGCAAATAGTGTTTGGGAATCCGAACTGAAGTAAGCAGGTACTTCAGCCACCGCCACTGGTCTGAGCTAATCTTCATTTTGGGATATTATATTGAACAGTGCAACAACATTGGAAAGACTTTTATCAGAAATTACAAAGAATTATCAGACGAACAAAATATGAATGCAGTGAAATATGTTGTCTTACTCAAAACTTCAGAACAGTTTAAACGTTATGCGAAATAAGGCTTCAAGTTTTAACACTTATTATGTTTGAATGTTAAGCTATTGTAGGTGTAAACATTGTGGCGCCATGAGGTAACTCATCAAGTGGAGCTCTTGCGAATGTTTCAAATAGTTTCGGAAGGAGATTACTATATAAACATCACTACAACAAACTTTCTGCAATACTATTTGACACAACTTGACCCATTTGTATTTAAAGGCAGTACCCATAAAGGCAAAACGAGAGCTTACATTCTTGTTGAAACTGCTGTACGTCTCGCGTGTTGACATCTAGCACTGATTCATTGTCGGCCGGCACTCGCACGGCACTCAGACGGCAATTGACGGCACTCGTCCGGCACGGACGGCACTCGGCGCTAATTATCCGCATTCATTCAATGATTCGCGCCGCCGTCCGTTTCCGGATCCGATGACAACTTTACGACACGATTCCTGATTGTTTTTCGCTCTGTGCAAGTGAGAATGATTTTAACGAGAGAACAGTTTAATGCTGCTGACTGTACAGTAAGTTGAAAATTTGTACACACAATTACGAGAAACTATACAAAGAAACGATGGGTGGACTGTGTGAAAGATGATATGGCCAGAAAGGGAGTGACTACCGAGATGACGACTAATAGAGAAGTATGGAAGAAAAAGACATGTTGCGCCGACCCCAAATAAATTGGGACAAGGGCAGGAGAATGATGATGAATTACGAGAAACTAAAATGCTGAATTACAGTTTGCAAATTGAAATCATATTTGAAACATAAACAGAAAATGTTTGTGTGTTGCCCAAAATAAATAAATTATGTCAATTATACTCTTCAAATCCAATTTACGCCAATAAAGATATAATTAATTGGATTAATCAAACTCATATTATTATGTATGTAGTACGAAATGAAAATGAATTTGATTAATTCGCATGGTACATCGACGTTTTAATGTATGATGACGTCATTAATTAGGGTGACAAAAGAGACGAGTGCTTGTACCCGCGTTATGTAATGCCGTGTTCACACTGTCGTCGGAAAGAGCGGAACACACGTCACGGCTGGAAGCGGACGCGGCGGCGGATCTGCCAACATAAAGGTGACTGTGACATTCAATGGAGATAGCTACAGAAGATCCACTTCCCCGGCGTGACCAGGCTCGTGATAGCTCTACCTAACTCAATCTAGATGTTGCTCACCAAGTACTTTGCAAATATTTAACTTATTGAGATAAACAATACGTCTGGTATTCAAATACTAGAGAACTATTGGAAAACATTTCTGAATAGGTATGCAGAGACAAAAAAGGCGTTCCTAAGACTTCCTATGACATATGCGTTTTTTGTAAAGATTAGCGTATTTTGTGCGTCACACGCTGGATTATACAACAGGGATTCTTGTAATGAAAAACTGCGCTGAAAATATCGCGCCATACAAAGGAGAAACGTGATGAGATTGTACATCACAACGTTGTCAAAGAAGCAATTTATATCAAGTTGATCTAATTCCACCCCTCTATGTATTTTAACCTTTCTTTCTTATATTCAATATGAAATGTGTTCATGTTTTGTCATATGCGCGAATATTGTGCGCGGTCCTCGTTACGAGGTTACGTCGTGTTCCCTCTTAGCAACACATTATATAAACTGTTCGAGATACATTGACGGATGTGTTACAATGTTCATTATGACTTACTGTAGGTAATAGCGATTTCCAGTGTTTTCAATTATTTTCAATTAGATGTGACAACACTAGTAAAAAATAAATTATTTAAAAAAAAAAACAAAACTCGACTGCAAAAACACATAACTAAAAAGACAAACAAGCATTATAATCTTTACAATTTTGGTATCGCAAGCGGGGACAAACCAATAATCTAAAATATGGTGTAAGTTTTGTACGCGAATGGATAGAATAAGAAATGAGTGCATAAGAGGAAGTTTGAAAGTGACACCGGTGACTCAAAAGTTGATTTTTTTATTTTATTAATGTTCAAAATGTATATCGCAGAGTTAAATCATTGTATGCTAAAAAACCACAGAAGCCTTTGATGGCTTATATATGGCTAGTGAGTTCGGAAAATATATATCTAATATACTACTAGAAACAATTACACGTGTTTTTAAGTTTTACTTTCAAAGAATTAAAATATTCTTACTTATTAAACTACTTATTATATAATATAATAATAGCACAATTAAAAATGGTAGTAAGTATATCAAACTAAAGTATATACTCATAGTTTGTAATTCGCAGAAAATGCTTTTTTAATAAGGTTTTTGCTTTCTTAGGGTAACAGAGGTATTCACTTTGTATGTCCACAGGAAGTTCGTTTATTATTTTTGGTACTATGTAGGTGTATGTTCTCATAACATATGTATCTAGGCAAGGTAAAAGTTTTTATGTTAGCTAAAGTTCTTAATTTAGGATGACGTGTTCTTCTATTTAAATTATTTATATTGATATATACATATTTTAGTATTTAAAGTCTTGTCATGTTTTGTATTGGCAATATGTTGCAATAATGAAATAGTTCACAGTAATCATTTTGGTATTTAGTTTTAATTTTGGGTGGTACAATATTTTTGAGGATTCGTTGTTGTAGTTTGTAAATTTTATCTAAATTTGTTTTGTATGTTCTTCCATAGCTACTGAGACCATAACTAATTATGGAGTCAGCTAGGGCTAGGTATAGTAGTCTTAAAGTTTTATATGGCATTTTATGTTTAAGTATGATTATTCTACTCAGGATAGATCTTAGTCGGTCACGTAGATAGTTAATGTGTGGTACCCAATTTTTGTAACTATGAGACCAATGTACTTGTGTTCCTTGACGAATTCTATTGTTTTACAGCTACAACTATCGGTACATACTGCGTGTAGACAGGCGTGGTTATGCGCTTTGATGGGTGGTGTGTAAGTGGCTTGATTATGTGAAGAATGTATGTGCATGGCTTTGGTTTTTTCAGCATTTATGACGAGACCAACATCATGCGACCACTTACATAGTAGTCAAAGTTAGTTTGAAGAAGACTCTCGGCCACTTCAGTGTCTTTATCAGCTACCACGATGCAGGTATCATCGGCAAACAGGTATACAGAGCCTACCTCTATAGTGTTGCACATATCGTTAACATAGAGTAGGTATTCAGTAGGCCCGATTATTGACCCCTGAGACGTGCCTTTTGTTGTTAATTTCATGTCGCTATACGAGTTTCCTAGCTTGACAGTCGTATATCTGGCGCTATGGTAGCTCATAAGCCACTGAAGTAGAGGACCTCTTATGCTACCACTGCATTCTAGTTTTTGGTAAAGTGTAAAAAATTAAGTGTGTCGAAAGCTTTGCTAAAATCAATAAAAATTATTAAAATATGTTTTTTATCATTAAGGCATGTATTAATTTCATTGCTAAATTGACACAATAGCTGAGCGGCGCTTCGGTCCGGTCTTTCTGAAAACCAAATTTATTTTTGTTTATTATATTGTTCTCACGTAGAAATCGGTTAATTTTATCACCAATACAGCGCTCAACTACTTTGTCAATGTTTGATAAAATTGTGATAGGCCTATAATTATTGTAGTCCTTTAGGGATCCTTTTTTGTGTATGGGGCGAATAGTACCTATTTTTAGTTTATCAGGGTAAGTGCAGGTTTTTAGGCTAGTATTAATAAGATGTGTTATGACTGGAGATTTTTTTTTGTGATGCATATTTTAAGTCGAAGACTCGTATTTCGTCGGAAATATTTATGCGGAATTTTTTTTATTTTATTTTTAATTATATTTATGCGGAAATTTTTTATTTTATTTTAAATTATATTTGTGCGGAAATCGGTTGTCATGGTATGGGTCAGGAAAGTTTTCAGTATGAATATGGATGGCTATACGAGTACGGGAAGAGCAAAGAAACGATGGATAGACTGTGTGACAGATGATATGGCTAGATAGGCGATGACGCCTAGTCATCGCCTATCTAGCCTGGTTCGTGGCCTAGGTGGCCTAGGTGGCTGGTTTCTGAGATGACGATTAATAGAGAAGTATGGAAGAAAATGACATGTTGCGACGACCGCAAATACGTTGAGATAAGGACAGGACAATGAGGATGGTGTAACGTTGGTTTGTCCCGCCTGCGCCTGCGATACCAACATTCTCAAGAAACAAGCATCTATATATACGTTTGTCTCTTTTCAGTTATGTGTTATGTGGCAATTATTATTTTAGGGCTAATTTTTAGGGTTCCGGAGCTCAAAATGAAAAACGGAACCCTTGATAAATGATTTTATTTCTGCAAGTAGGGCCTGCTGTGAAGGTCTAAAATTTATTGACCCCCCCTCCCCCCCTATCTTCGAAACTACTCAGTGGCGGTAGTATAGTCGTACTCGTAACAGACTTCGGTATATCTATATCTTGTAAACTCCGCGATGGGTTTTGATGCGGTTTCCAACATCATTTATAGACACGCTGCTTCTCACACGGACAGCTGTACGTCGCTTGCTCCCGCGTCACCAGTCCTGACTCTTTTTATATTTTAGCTGTTGAGAACAAAACCACAAACGTATTATATGTTATAGTTTTATAAAAATGTGAGTGTATTATATTGTGTTTTTGCAGTCGAGTTTTTTTTTTTTTTGTTTCAAACTTTTTAGTTTTATAAATATATATTTGGAATTGACTCATTACTAGCTTTTATTTGACCCAATATTGTTAAAATTAAAAAAAAAAATATGGTGCACAATAATAATAATAAATCCTAGGACATTATTCACACACGGTCATCTGGTCCCAAACTAATCAGAGCTTGTACTATGGAAACCAGATAACTGATATACTACATACACTACTTTTTTTTTGTAAATACATACTTATATACCTATACATAATTACACCCAGACTCAGGCCAAACAGACATGTTCATGCACACAAATGTTTGTCCTGGATGGGAATCGAACCTACGACCAGCGTCATAACAGGTGGTATCTTAACAACCACGCCATCTGGCCTGTGGAATGTTTCCTCTTTTTTTATATGTACAGATGCAATATTTAAATATTCTATAACCTATGTCCCTCCCGCAATTAAGTCAAATCTAATGACACCTCACATGTTAAATTCCATTAAGCCGTTTAGGCTACAGGAGGTCACAATGGAACGGACATACATACACCAAAACACATTACCCTCATTCTGGGTCAGTCGGGTAACAACTATCATCGTCTGATATTTCAGGAACAAAAGGGAAGGAACAACCATATTTTAACAATGTATGTGTTTTCTGATTCCTGATGACGTCTAGCGAAAGTCCGAAAATGTAAACTTAGCGCCGACCGGCTAAGGCAGCTATGTGCTAAAATGTTAACTTATCACCGACCGGCTAAAACAGCTATGTGCTAAAATGTAAACTTAACACCGACCGGCTAAGGCAGCTATGTGCTAAAATGTAAACTTAGCACCGACCGGCTAAAACAGCTATGTGCTAAAATGTAAACTTAGCGCCGACCGGCTAAGGCAGCTATGTGCTAAAATGTAAACTTATCACCGACCGGCTAAAACAGCTATGTGCTAAAATGTAAACTTAACACCGACCGGCTAAGGCAGCTATGTGCTAAAATGTAAACTTAGCACCGACCGGCTAAAACAGCTATGTGCTAAAATGTAAACTTAGCGCCGACCGGCTAAGGCAGCTATGTGCTAAAATGTAAACTTAGCACCGACCGGCTAAGGCAGCTTTGTGCTAAAATGTAAAATTAGCACCGACCGGCTAACGCGCTATGTGCTAAAATGTAAACTTAGCACCGACCGGCTAAGGCAGCTATGTGCTAAAATGTAAACTTAGCACCGACTGGCTAAGGCAGCTATGTGTTGAAATGTAAACTTAGCACCGACCGGCTAAGGCAGCTATGTGCTAAAGTGTAAGCTTAGCACCAACCGTCTAAGGCAGCTTTGTGCTAAAATGTAAACTTAGCACCAACCGGCTAAGGCAGCTATGTGCTAAAATGTAAACTTAGCACCAACCGCCTAAGGCTATGTGCTAAAAACGCCAAAGTGTTCACTGTAATTATGATTTACCCACAAAATCAAACATAATTAACATTAGGAAAGCGCGATTTATAACATTTCTAAATGTTATGATGCAACACAATATCATGAACACGAGTGTCATTATCTAAGTAAACAGTAGATTAGCTGATATCTGTCGGTAAACATTGTGATAACGACAGGTAGGTACATACCGCTACAAATGTATACTATTGTATAGCAAATATATTATTTATTTACTACTTACTTTACATTATACAGAACAAACACATTTGTTTTCTAAGTTGTTTATGTCGATTTCTCGATGGTAAGCGACGATGCGATCAAGTTCTTTCTACAGCAATAGGTACTTTTGTACCAGCTCAGTTGGTGCGCAATAAAATCAATTTCATTTTCGGCAATTATTTAAAATTCTAATATCAATTTTCAGTGCACTAAGCGGCAACCACGGCAACAATGCGCGATGACGTCATGGTATTATTAGCGCTGGCAACACCTAGTGGTGCTATCGCGGCGCTTGAGTGTCGGGTGCGAGCGAGGCGTCTAATTATGTGCTGTGTGAGGGTGAGCTTTAATGGTTGTTATTGTAACTATAAATATACAGACTTTATACCTATACTGAATATGTGAATAACATTATTTGTTGTTGTAATAATATCGATGTTCACTTATGTATTCATCCCGAGGCGAAATGACTAATGATAACTACCACTGATGAGTAATATACGTTATCACCACAAGGGGAACTAATTTTGTAATATTTGTTCTGGAATGTACCTAAATGTGCTATAATGTATGAGATAAAGAATATTAAATTGATTGATGTATTAGAATTAAAGTTTATTAACCAAACGCATTAGATAATCGAATGTTTTTTAATCACTGTACATTTTAGTTGGCAACCCTACACGAATCTAAATAGTGCTGGCAACCTAGCTATTGTGTCACCCGTGGTCACCCGAGGTTACCGCGTCGAGTGTCGAGTGCACGGCAGCTAATTACGTCTGCCACACATTCATGTAGAGTAGACAGACATTATTTGGTGTGTCAGTCCGTAAGCCCGCACAGTCGCTCTAGTCGTAAAGCTGCTCTTACACTAGTAATGACTGCCTGGCAACAGTTGCTAAAGGAAGTGGAGTAGTTCTTAAAAAAAAAAATTTGGCAATTATTATTTTAGGGCTAATTTTTAGGGTTCCGGAGCTCAAAATGAAAAACGGAACCCTTGATAAATGATTTTATTTCTGCAAGTAGGGCCTGCTGTGAAGGTCTAAAATTTATTGACCCCCCCTCCCCCCCTATCTTCGAAACTACTCAGTGGCGGTAGTATAGTCGTACTCGTAACAGACTAGACGCTTCGGTATATCTATATCTTGTAAACTCCGCGATGGGTTTTGATGCGGTTTCCAACATCATTTATAGACACGCTGCTTCTCACACGGACAGCTGTACGTCGCTTGCTCCCGCGTCACCAGTCCTGACTCTTTTTATATTTTAGCTGTTGAGAACAAAACCACAAACGTATTATATGTTATAGTTTTATAAAAATGTGAGTGTATTATATTGTGGTGTCCGTCGACTGCCACGCGAGTGAAGTCGCGGGTAGAAGCTAGTTTAGAGAATATATTCGGGAAGATTTATGTGTATAGTAAACAGAAATACGTATAACTTTCCTTTTAATAATGGGAGGATGATTTGTGAAGACATACAAGCAAGTAAGTTAAGGGCGAGCCGCTAGTATAACTTTGTAATAAGTTGAATTTCCTCGCTCCGACTGTCTCGTGTCAGTGGCTTAGCTCGAGATCCTGGGTTCGATCCCCAGCTTGCACAAATTGTCATTGGTTTTTTCCCACTGTGAGTTTTATTAGTCAGCAGCAGCCCGATGTCCCGATGTATGTCCTGCTCGCCCCCCACTACCTCGGATCCAACCTGATGTCGACAATGTGGCTAACTCTAATCTGTCTAACTCTAGCCCAATCTGTCTAACTCTAACCCAATCTGTCTAACTCTAGCCCAATCTGTCTACCTCTAGCCCAATCTGTCTAGACCAATGAAACGATTATTCCAACAAGGTTCGCTCATTAAGTACAGCAGTACCTACAGTTACTTAGATAAATAAGCAAGTGTGAGTCAAGTGAAGCTGTCCCCCGGGCGGCCCGGTCGGAACTAACTTGACTCATTAGTCGACTGATGTCCGCGTCCATACCACAGAACAGAAAGCTACAGAAGGCTGGCTCCATACAACGCGGGAATACTCACGCACACATCGCTGCTTTGCATGAATACCCGTACAAACCAAAATTTTGAAGTTACTGGTTTATAACATAGCCATATGCAAAATAGTCCTTATTTCACGGAAAAAAGACTCACATTCATAACGGCAAAACCGCCTATTATGCCGTTATGAATGTGAGTATTACTGACCATGAAATAAGGACTATTTTGCATTTGACTGTGTTATAAACCAGTAATTTCAAAATTTTGGTTTGTGCGGGTATTCATGCAAAGCAGCGACATATATATTATTATGTCTGTTCCCAAGCTGTCTTATGAAACTGTAAACAAATCTTGGTCTGGTTAAATTCTTACGCAATCACTCACTATAGCGAATTAGTATCGCATTCATCGGTATTTAGAAAGTTCCAACTTTCTATCTCACCACTATTTCCAACAATTATTAGTTGAATAACATTATATAAACTGAATTAAATTTAGAATTTCGGGTTTAAGTATTGAAATAATCAAATAAAAGCACTCAATTTGCAGGTAGCTGTACACAGGAACTTATTCTGATCCATTTGTTTACATTTTCATCACATACTTATCGATCAGACAGTAGACGCACAGGTACGACAACCTCAAGCAGATGACAGCCGCGAGTACGATACGACAACCTCAAGCAGATGACAGCCGCGAGTACGATACGACAACCTCAAGCAGATGACAGCCGCGAGTACGATACGACAACCTCAAGCAGATGACAGCCGCGAGTACGATACGACAACCTCAAGCAGATGACAGCCGCGAGTACGATACGACAACCTCAAGCAGATGACAGCCGCGAGTACGATACGACAACCTCAAGCAGATGACAGCCGCGAGTACGATACGACAACCTCAAGCAGATGACAGCCGCGAGTACGATACGACAACCTCAAGCAGATGACAGCCGCGAGTACGATACGACAACCTCAAGCAGATGACAGCCGCGAGTACGATACGACAACCTCAAGCAGATGACAGCCGCGAGTACGATACGACAACCTCAAGCAGATGACAGCCGCGAGTACGATACGACAACCTCAAGCAGATGACAGCCGCGAGTACGATACGACAACCTCAAGCAGATGACAGCCGCGAGTACGATACGACAACCTCAAGCAGATGACAGCCGCGAGTATGATTGCACTCACTGTACGTGAAGCGTGTCTATGTGTGCGTCCGTTATTGCTCGTAGTCTGAAACCAGCCTTCTGTATCTTTCTTTTCTGTAGCCATCCGAAGCTCAGACGTCGGCTAATTGGACTCCAGAGCTGGATAGTAAACATGTCAGGAAATAGCGCGGCTGTGTACTTACGCGGCAAGTGCTTGCTTATGCGTTAGAAGAAAATATTTGTGATTTGTGGGAGTTTTCAAGTTTCTACTGAATAAATTGCAAAATGCAGTCCACAACAACGCACGCACTCCTAGAGCATACGTACACACACAAAGGAGATAAGTAACCAGTCACGCACACTACAAAACTATATCGCTGCTGTTAAAACGATTCATTACGTACTGCTCACAAAGACACCCTGCGTGGGTGTCACTTCGCATTCGTAGAGTTATTTATTTTTATATTTAAGTTATTCGCACTAACGTCTTCTAAATGATAATATAACATAATTTATTTTTATATTTAAGTTATTCGCACTAACGTCTTCTAAATGATAGTACAACATAATTTATTTTTATATTTAAGTTATTCGCACTAACGTCTTCTAAATGATATATAGAATCATTTTTTTTAACTGAACAGACAGCTGTGCTGCTGGGGAGTTTGTTGCGCCACTTCTTCTCCCCAGCTAAAGCACTAGGAAGTGGTGAAGGGCGGGCGTTTTGGGGGACTGTCTTATGTAATTTTGACGTTCAAAAAGTGCTGATTCTCAGCCTAGTTTGAATAAATGACTTTTGATGTTTTTTTTTTTTTTTGATAGTATAACATAATTTATTTTTATATTTAAGTTATTCGCACTAACGTCTTCTAAATGATAGTATAACATAATTTATTTTTATATTTAAGTTATTCGCACTAACGTCTTCTCAATGATAGTATAACATAATTTATTTTTATATTTAAGTTATTCGCACTAACGTCTTCGAAATGATAGTACAACATAATTTATTTTTATATTTAAGTTATTCGCACTAACGTCTTCTAAATGATAGTATAACATAATTTATTTTTATATTTAAGTTATTCGCACTAACGTCTTCTAAATGATAGTATAACATAATTTATTTTTATATTTAAGTTATTCGCACTAACGTCTTCTAAATGAGAGTATAACATAATTTATTTTTATATTTAAGTTATTCGCACTAACGTCTTCTAAATGATAGTATAACATAATTTATTTTTATATTTAAGTTATTCGCACTAACGTCTTCTAAATGATAGTATAACATAATTTCGCATTGAAAACTAAAGCGTTCGTAGCCCAACAAATAAGCCATATACTGAATACTTCTGTATGAGTTCGAATCTCTGAAGTGATGATTTTTTTGCGGTTTAAAATTTTAAGCTAAAGCAAGTACAATATTTTTTTTTGTTAAAAATGGTGTTATTTATATAAAATAGCTTAAATAAATAAAATAAAAAAATAAATATCTTTATTTAAAAAAAAGAACATCACATGTTAACATCTTTTATTACATAAGCAACAGTATATTTTAGAACAAACTATTATATCTTTATATACAATTATATAATAAACAATGGCCGGAGTGAATAAACGTGTCACAAAGATAAAAATTATAATCTGATGCAGTAACAATAACATCCCTCACACTCCAGTACCGCCGACTTATTTTATTGTGGCTAAATATGCTGTGAAAGTTTTGATGAGTTTTGATAGTATTAAGTATTTCGTTTATTCAGTTAAATATTAATGTAACAATAAAAACATTTTAAAATATTATATAAAATACGTAAGTATAGTAACCCACCGGTATCGGGAACAATATTATAATTTTTACCAACACAGTTTGTAGGAAAATATAATAAATAGATTTAAATACGTTACAATGTCTGAAATTTAAAGGTAGTATAAATGTTACATTGTTTTGCCAATCCAAGTGCCGATATTCCTTCGCGAAGTGATCGCGATTTTGACGGTGCACGGTAGATAATAAAATGTTCCGCGCCGGTCTGCAACATGTCAAACCGTCCGCTCGCAGCTGGTTCCGAACAGTTTGCATAGTGACGTTGTGTGCTGCTGCTGTTATGCTGGTATTAGCAAACGGATCTGAAGTATGGGTGGCAACAATCACACGTGCCGAGGCGAAGCATTTGTGTAAGCCAATGATGGCCGTCCAGGTAGGCGACGCGACGGTTTATTTCGCCTGTCTCAGCGTGACGATGCACCCACAGCCGAACGGTTTTTCTCTACAAAAAGAGTGGAAATATTTGAACGAAACTTACACCTCCCAAATTATAAATTAAGAAATAAGAATTACACAATATAATTACAATGCAGAGAATATATTTTTATATATTTATACAGGGCATTTTTTTATCAGGTGCCAGATTTTCACAGGATGTTCTACCCAAGGATAGGAACAACTTTCACTATGGGGCCAACTCTGAAATCACGAAAAAAAGTCTGCTGTTTCATACAACAGTTCAATACCAACTCGACCAAAATGTATGAAACAGCAGATTTCTTTTCGTGATTTCAGAGTTGGTCCCATAGTGATAGTTGTTCATATTCATGCGTAGAATACCCTGTAAAATTTAGGCATCTGATAAAAAAAAATCCCTGTATAAACACAATTCATGTACTTACACATATACAAATAGTTTATTTAAATTATATAATACATATATCATACCTACTAATAAAAAAATATGTTATATTTATATAACTAATAATTAAGACACTTATTATTTAGCTTATTCATTAATGCACATATTATTATTTTTTTTCTAAATGGTATTAAGCAATATTATTAAACATTATTTAGAATTTTTAACCGACTTCCAAAAGGAGGAGGTTCTCAATTCGTCTGTATGTTTTTTTTTATTTTTGTATGTTTGTTACGCGATTACTCAAAGACGGATGGACCAATTTAGAAAATTCTTTTTTTGTTTGATAGGGTATACTTCCGAGGTGGTCCCATACAAATTTTATTAACTTTGCTTGGGGAGTTTTTGAGTTAGCTTCAATAATGCGTATATTTCCCACTTATTTTATGTGGATGATGTGATGGTGTTTTAATAACTTCCTATCACTGTTATTTACATGGCTATATCTACAATTATTGTGCTCAATTATGTATTCGAATTTGTGTGGGGTAGGTTCCACAACTAAAAAGTGAAAAATAAAAACTTTTTAGCAAAAAATAAAACCGACTTCCAAAACAAAACACTACAAAGTGAAAAATAACTTTAATTTCGGAAGTCGGTGGCAAAAAACGAAAGTACAAAACCCAAGACACCGACTACCGAAATTAAAGTTATTTTTCACTTTGTAGTGTTTTGTTTTGGAAGTCGGTTTTATTTTTTGCTAAAAAGTTTTTATCTTTGTTTAGTTTCCATACATGGCATTCACATTTTTAAATATTTTAGGAAAAAAAAATTCAAAATTTTTATTTTATTATTTTCTCATATTCATTTACAAACATACTCATTATATTTTTGAATGTTTCGTTACAAAATACAAATAAAAAAAAAACTATCACTATAATACTGTGTAAAACGATAATGGTAATTATTAAATATCGATAGGTAAAGTGAGTGGCTATGCAGTTAATAAATAAATACTCCAGTGTCATTTCCTAATATTTTCAACTATCCATATCCACAATTAGTTAAATGAGACACACACAACAGACAATCATATTGAAATTACCTACTAGGTCACGATGACATAATAAATTATTATTAATAATAATTTTACTCACCGTTATCATTAGGCGCCTTGCGATTTCACTAAAAGAAATGTTTTGCTCATGCAAAACAATAATCTGAGCTTTTTGGAATATTGTTAAATGATGCATGGTCTAAGTTAATCAATTGATCACAAATATCACAATCACAATCTTTGTAAAAGTGCAAAAGAAGGAGTATAGGTGTAGTTGCTAATGCAGACTGACTCATACACAAGTTCACAATTGAAGGCAGGAATATGTTTTTAAAGTTAGCTTCTAAACTGGCAAATAATTTTAGGTAGTCGAGAAACTTGTGGTAGATTCTCAAACCGGTCAGATTATCGCTTTATTCAGTATTAACTCATATTAACTCTAAATTACAAAATCTCAAAAATAATATTTTAAGTAATCTCGTGGCTCGAACTCGAATCACTGGTCACTGTAGGTTGAATGCGTACCTGTTGCGCCACGAGAGCAACTATCCTATGTTGCGAAATCCTATTATACTATCATTTAGAAGAAGTTAGCGCACTCAATTTATGAATGCAATATGTGCGTGGCTGTCATTGTAAACAGTACGTACAGTAGCGATCAAGTTTTGTAGTGTGCGTGTTTGGTTACTTAACCCTTTTGGCGCGTGTACATGCAGTCCACAATAACGCACGCACTTCTAGAACATACGTACATGATTGTGGACTGCATTTTCGCTAATTATCAGTGAGATGAGATGAGAGGAAACTCATTGGTTTTGCTTGAGACCGACTTTGCTGAGCTAAACAGCATAATCACAGCATTAAAAAATAACTGTGCGGTTGGCTACGATGGTATACCTGCTTCAGTTATTAAATCTGGTGGGTATGTTCTTATCCCCTCAATCACTCATGTATGCAATCTGTGCTTGTCTAAGGGAATCTTCCCAAACGCCTTCAAAAAGGCATTAGTTTCACCTGTATTTAAGGGCGGGGATGGAGACCGTGTCGAAAACTATAGGCCTATATCGGTTCTTACGGCCTTGTCCAAAATCTTAGAAAAAATCTTAAATAAGAGACTAATGAATTATTTAGAACACAATAATGCAATTGCCTCAAACCAATTCGGCTTCAGGAAAGGCAAATCAACAGAGGATGCTGTGCTTGAGCTATCAAATCACATCACTAATAATCTCGACACCAGGACTAAAACGATAGGTATATTCTTAGATTTAGCCAAGGCTTTTGATACGGTCTCTACTCCCATCCTTTTACACGGATTGGAAGCATTAGGAATAAGAGATATTGCTCCAAAGATTTTTTGCGACTACCTCACCGATCGTAGCCAGCGAGTAAAGTAGAGAACTACACTAGCGACTATGAGTATTTATCATATGGAGTCCCGCAGGTCAGTGTGCTAGGTCCTACTCTCTTTCTTTTATACGTGAACTGGCTATGCCAACTCACTATACCGGACTGCAAGATCCTTGTCTATGCTGATGACACTGCACTTATTATAAGTGGAGATACCTGGGCCTCTGCTCACCGCTCGGCTGAACATACTCTTGGTATAGTGATGGACTGGCTTTCCTGTAATTTACTAACAACAACAGACAAATTTTGCGAACATATGAAGCTATGAATTAGCAATTTGCTTCAAAATGATTCAGATTCCGATTGATAGTGCGTTACGCAATTATGATGCAGGTTGTTTTAAGGTTCCGTAGTAAAACAGGTAACCCTTATAGTTGCGCCAGATCCCTCTGTCTGCTTGTCCGTCCGTCAGTCTGTCCGTGGATTAACTCAGACTCTTGTTTTTAATGGCCGTGTAATCACAGCTTTACGAGTACATATGTACATCCAAAACAAGACACATAAGTGGCTTTAGTTCAAGTTAAAGTAGGGTACTAAGTAACCGAGCGACCACAAATTAAATAGTCGAGATAAGTTCACAAACTCAGAAGCTAGTAAAGTAAAGGAAAGCTAGATAGAACCGGCACGTCATGTGCGAGGAACTTTTGATTAATGGCACCTACCTTTAGTACGTGGGTATGTCGGGCATAAAGTGTATGTAAGTGTCGCACGGGGTACGAGATCGTGACGGTTTATCTAGTGTAGAAGGAGGAATGAGCTGTAGGCTTGCACACACACACACGCACACACACACACAGTTTTCACACTACTACTATTGACACTTGGTTACATAACATCACCATGTTATGTAACCAAGTGTGAATAGTATTCATGCGTGCTTGAATCTCTGAAAGAGTATTCACACTAAATCAAATCAAAAGTTTTTTTACTACAACTATACTTTATTACAAAGGTGAGATCTACTAACATTTCGCCATAAGTCTCATGTAATAGGAGGCATCAAACTGACTGAACCGAGAAAACACAATAGCACCTTGCCTGTTCTAGAAATCGAACTCAGCACATGTTTAGCAGTCGCGTTTGCTACCACTAGACTACTAAAACATGTTAGTCGAAGCTACTAAAACATGTTTACAAGCTCGCTCAAAAAAAGAGAATGTGTTTAACTTACCTTTTCAACAATTTGTTCTGGTTTTGTTAACACAGCATTACAAAGGGATGCGAATAGTTAAAAGCCTTAACTATAATGCCGTAATGCCGCTTCGACGATCACGAACGGTCGCACGGTTGAGCCGCGCGGTATGGCTTCCTGAGTACCATTTGACACTGTTACGTCAGCTAACCGTATATTTGATGGTTAACGTATTTACTACGATGAAGCTATAGTTCTACAATAAAAACAAAACCAGTTTTGATTTATTCACTTACCGTAAGTACTCCGTCATTAAAATGATCGACTGTCAAACAGCCGGGCTATTCTGTAAAATGTCACTAGGTGAGGAAGTGAGCTGTCGACAGTGTTGACAGCTCACTTGAACGAACCGAACGTTTTTGAAAAGAACATCCAGTATCACATATTTACGGACCGGCACTGATACTATGTTTAATCAACAAATACTAAAAACGCCGATTCGTAAGAGTTAATGATTCATAAGAGTATGAATATGGGCGATTTGTTGCAACTGCAAAAAATAACTTTGTAATTCACAATATCATTATGAAATACAAAGTTATCTTTTAAATATTTTTATAAAAAAAAAACATTAAAAAAAATATATATAAAAATTAGTTATCCGCCGGTAGCGGGAGCAGGGTCCAAGCTACCGGTGGTTAGGGCCCCAGAGACAGGAACCTCCTCACAATACGCGCCGTATCAAGAAGGACTGCCTTCTGAATCAGGCCCTTCACCCAGCCACCCAACGAGAACATCTTGAGATGTTCGAAGCTCTTAGCGATAAGGCCATTGACCTTATTATTATTAAATTTAATTATTTAAAGAGTATCCGTTTGGAATAGAAAATAAATACGAGTTCAAACAAATACCAGTGGTATTAGTTTATTGGTATTAGAACGGAATAAATCCTTTGAAACCAGGTAATCAAGTTTATAGGGGCGGATTTCACAACATGCTTCGATTAACATTAACAATGCTCAAATAAAATTATAAAGCTATTTCAATTCCCCGCCTATTGCGCTGATGATTCCGTCAGTCCCGGGGCGTCAGCTTAGCGCCGACTTCCGCAACATCAGAATGCAGGCGCAGCCCCCGCAGCCCCCACAGCCCCCGCAGCCGCTTAAAGCGCTTTATCCGACTGTTTCAAACTAAACAGCCGTTCTGCTGCATTTGCTGTTCTATTGTATTATCCCTTCACTAATTGGTGTTCTATATATGGAAAGAGTAAGTAGAAATGTACCGACGGAAACCAAACCAATTTGTCTGTTTTCGTCTGTGATTGACTAATTATGACGTAGCATTACGTGTGAAAAGCTCCAATTCCTTTCAAACGTATACGTAGGTACTGAAAAGCTCATTTCTATGAAGGCTCCACCGAGTAGGGTACGTATCTTTTAAAACCGCTGACGAAACGAAAACGACGATCACATCTTCATGTTCATCATTACCCTACTCATTTTCTTCTTCAAAGACGTATAAAAAGATTTCCTTCGTACATTATTCTATTGTCTACTCCACCGCGTATAATCAAAGCCTGCAATATGTATTTCTTTTACAAATTTTCTTCAAATTTTCCGAGATAACAAGATGTTGGGAGGGTGAATTACCGCGCGATCTAATTTACGCTCGATAAGGTTTAAGCGGTCTACAGAGAAAACTCCCTAAGGACAGGCGAGACGTTCACGACAAGTTGAACTTTAATTAAGTGTGTGGATGGCCTGAGGACTTGCTGGGTGTGGGTACTATGCCACAAGGTAGGTACTAAACACGTTTGCACAGCACGAATCCCCTCCTTTGATTTACTCGGTATAATTATAGCTTATTTGTATAATTACTATAGGTACAGTTATATACGGGACCGCAAGGTACCGCAAGCATGGCCAAAAACCTAAAGCAAACAGAAAAGAACCTTTTATCGTATATAAACTGTCATATTTTTAATGCCTGTGTCAGCTCGTAGCGAGGCCCAAGGGCATTAAGCCCCTACATTGCCTTTAAATTAGTGTTCAGTCAGGGATCCTAAAATTCTGATTAAAATTTGAAAGAATTTGCCTTTAGAGACTATAGGAAAGCAAAAATTCCATTGAATTTAGCTTAAAAGTAATGAGACCAACAAGTACGAGTATAATATATATTATGTAAGGTGGCGCCACTAATAGTACAAGCATGGCTGGGTTCCATCAGAACTTTATCTTAGATCGTGTGTACCTACTTGCTCCACTTACTGATTGTGTGCCGAATTATTGCTGGCACGAAATTTGTTGCCCATAACTATCGATGAGCACAGGCGGCAAATAAAAAGCAAGCTCATTCCCTTTGTGAAGAAACCTTGATCTATGCAGATATTTACATTAATTGACCCAAAAGTTTTTTATTAGTGTAGCGCGTGAAATTCATTTTTTTTTTTTGCAATTTGCAAGTAAGTATTATGTATTATTATTATTGTGGTTGTTTGTTGAATAAATTATGATTCGCGACAGTAATAAATATGTATTTACAGTTCTACTGAGATTAAAGTCATCAATACAACTTTAAGACCAAATAATCCAATTGAATGATTATTTCATGAAATTTTGACATTTTAGGATTATACTAACATTAGGAGTTGTATAACTAATTCTAATGATTACAATTTTGTACGGTCGCGAATCATACTTTAATCAACATACAAGCAGACACTGAGCAGCAAATTTCAAAAATCTAAGATAATTTGAATTTCGCGGGCACCTCAGCGCTTCACCGGTGTGTGCGTACACGTGGCAGAGGTTAAGCAAAGAGTTGTGATTGTCACTGAATCTTTGATATAAATACCTATTTTAGTCGGTATTGTCTTACCTATTTCTCGAAATAAAATAGACTATTTAGCAGAAAACGATCAGCATGTAGATCAGCTTCATACATAGATAGTATAAATACATTCACATTTTATTTACCTTAACTATTAGGCCCGTCGTCCACTACGCTATTGAAAATAGGGTTACTTTTGAGTAGAGTAGTGGACGACTGGTCCTAAATATAAGCTCACGAACAACAACGGGTTAAATATTAGGTAAAGATAACGTTTACGAACCGCTCTCCCTTCCTTGATAACGACATCTTCGTAAAATCCCTTATCCCAGATGATCAAACAGGGGCTCACAAAAACCGGCTCAATGGCACGGCGCATGGTGTCGCGGAGTGCCGGCCGTCCTTTGTCGCCGCCACCCGACCATACTCATAACTCATATACTCAGCTCCTCGACGACCATTTGTCATCTCGTTTTTCAGCTAATGACACTGTGTTTGCTGGGCTTACTGGCAGCTGAGATTATAGCGTGTGCTGTTATGTGCATTTATACGTAGTCTCATTAACTGCGTGTTGTAATAAGAAAGCGTATAGACAGAAGTAAGCTGTTTAGATTACAAGTCGTTATTTGCAACGTGTAAATGGGCCTTGAAAATTAATTTTTAATTGGAAAGAAAATACATAAACGAATGTAATTAAACACAGAAGCTTTGAGGTCTTATAACTCAACAAAAAAAAAAGAAAAGGAAAATAATCCCCAAAGATAGGTACAACACAAACATCCGTGAACGATCGTTAAGATAATTTAAAAGAAAAACAAATTACGTATCAATTCCATTTTAGTTCAAGATCTAAAGTAGCAACATGTATACTTATGTACATAGTATGTAATGTCAACTTATATTATGTCGGTATATGAAAAGCTTTTAAGACACAAGAGGACGAGGTTATCTAATAAACGTAACAACACTGGCCATCAAACTTACGATCCTGTTTTGAAACCACTAAACCAACGACGATGCAGTCCATCTTTATCCTCTATTTTGCACTAAAATACCAGTTTATTAATCAAAATATAACCATCTACATTCTCAATGGCACGTGCAGCCCACAAAACTTGAACCTTGGTATTAACAGACGACAGTCTACAGCTACGGTGTGAACAGGGCCCGCCGAGGTCGCGCCCTGATTACCCGCCGCATTCACCCGCATATAAGTATACAAGATAGGCCGTGTCAGCTGCTCGACTGACAGAAAGGAAGAAAGATAACTTGATCTGTAACATTCTGCATGTCAGTGTATGCGATACATAATTACATGTTTATGCGGACTCGCGCGTGTGTGCGCCACAGCGTGTATGAGGAGACTTTCGAAACACAAACTCAAAGCATTTCAAATTAAATGAAATTTATTGCAATTAAACCATTTACAGGCACTTTAGAACTGTCAAGCGGCAGACAGTCAGAGAGCTGAAGCTAGTTGCCCATTGCAAAGCGTGGTAGGTTCCTAAGGAGAAGATCGGGCAAGCAACACACATGGACACTGTTTCAAATCACTCGTACTTGTGTCAGTCTCTGTGTAAAGCTCCATGCGGCATACCGATACCGGTGTACCGTACATACCGTTCTGCTGCTGTTGGTTTGAAGGATGAATGTGGCGGTGAAGTTACAAGCACATGACACATTATTTAGTCTGTAAGGTTCGCAACTTCATTGGCTAACCCCCTGCAGTCACAGGCTGCAATTAAAAAGAATGATCAAAGCTGGTAACACAGGCGTGATTCCGAGGACGGATTGATAAGTTCGTGAGAAAAACATTTTCGTAATTTTGTACTAGTATAATGTTTGTCTACCTATCTATCTCTTCACACTGCTTTACGAATCTGACATCACGTAACCGTTTCTAAAAAAAGCCGGGCTTTTGGGCATTGGGCTAACCCCTATGTAAACCAAACGCATGTGATATGAATGAAGGGCTGGAGCCGGATGCGCTGCCGCTCATCTGATCATTTATTTATCAAAAGCCGCGCCCGCAACGTTTTTACTTTCAGAATGAAAGCGCAGCAAGCCCACTTGTAGTCAGTAGTACCACGGGTGAGTTCATCATTTTGCACTTTTTATTTAGATGTAATAATGAGAGTATTTAATTAGAAATGTAACAGCTGTAGCCAAGCACGACAGTGGCTGCAGTGCAAATGTAACAACTGTAGCCAAGCACGACGGTGGCTGTAGTGCAAATGTAACAACTGTAGCCAAGCACGACAGTGGCTGTAGTACTAATGTAACAGCTGTAGCCAAGCACCACAGTGGCTGTAGTGCAAATGTAACAACTGTAGCCAAGCACGACAGTGGCTGTAGTGCAAATGTAACAGCTGTAGCCAAGCACGACAGTGGCTGCAGTGCAAATGTAACAACTGTAGCCAAGCACCACAGTGGCTGTAGTGCAAATGTAACAGCTGTAGCCAAGCACGACGGTGGCTGTAGTGCAAATGTAACAACTGTAGCCAAGCACGACGGTGGCTGTAGTGCAAATGTAACAACTGTAGCCAAGCACGACAGTGGCTGTAGTACTAATGTAACAGCTGTAGCCAAGCACCACAGTGGCTGTAGTGCAAATGTAACAGCTGTAGCCAAGCACGACAGTGGCTGCAGTGCAAATGTAACAGCTGTAGCCAAGCACCACAGTGGTTGTAGTGCAAATGTAACAACTGTAGCCAAGCACGACAGTGGCTGTAGTGCAAATGTAACAGCTGTAGCCAAGCACGACAGTGGCTGCAGTGCAAATGTAACAGCTGTAGCCAAGCACGACAGTGGCTGCAGTGCAAATGTAACAACTGTAGCCAAGCACGACAGTGGCTGCAGTGCAAATGTAACAACTGTAGCCAAGCACGACAGTGGCTGTAGTGCAAATGTAACAACTGTAGCCAAGCACGACAGTGGCTGCAGTGCAAATGTAACAACTGTAGCCAAGCACCACAGTGGCTGTAGTGCAAATGTAACAGCTGTAGCCTAGCACGACAGTGGCTGTAGTGCAAATGTAACAACTGTAGCCAAGCTCGACAGTGGCTGTAGTGCAAATTTAACAACTGTAGCCAAGCACGACAGTGGCTGTAGTGCAAATGTAACAGCTGTAGCCAAGCACCACAGTGGCTGTAGTGAAAATGTAACAACTGTAGCCAAGCACGACAGTGGCTGCAGTGCGAATGTAACAGCTGTAGCCAAGCACGACAGTGGCTGCAGTGCAAATGTAACAACTATAGCCAAGCACGACAGTGGCTGTAGTGCAAATGTAACAACTGTAACCAAGCACGACAGTGGCTGTAGTGCAAATGTAACAGCTGTAGCCAAGCACCACAGTGGCTGCAGTGCAAATGTAACAGCTGTAGCCAAGCACGACAGTGGCTGCAGTGCAAATGTAACAACTGTAGCCAAGCACGACAGTGGCTGCAGTGCAAATGTAACAACTGTAGCCAAGCACGACAGTGGCTGTAGTGCAAATGTAACAACTGTAACCAAGCACGACAGTGGCTGTAGTGCAAATGTAACAGCTGTAGCCAAGCACCACAGTGGCTGCAGTGCAAATGTAACAACTGTAGCCAAGCACGACAGTGGCTGCAGTGCAAATGTAACAACTGTAGCCAAGCACCACAGTGGCTGCAGTGCGAATGTAACAGCTGTAGCCAAGCACGACAGTGGCTGCAGTGCAAATGTAACAACTGTAGCCAAGCACGACAGTGGCTGTAGTGCAAATGTAACAACTGTAACCAAGCACGACAGTGGCTGTAGTGCAAATGTAACAGTTGTAGCCAAGCACCACAGTGGCTGCAGTGCAAATGTAACAACTGTAGCCAAGCACGACAGTGGCTGCAGTGCAAATGTAACAACTGTAGCCAAGCACCACAGTGGCTGCAGTGCAAATGTAACAACTGTAGCCAAGCACCACAGTGGCTGTAGTGCAAATGTAACAACTGTAGCCAAGCACCACAGTGGCTGCAGTGCAAATGTAACAACTGTAGCCAAGCACGACAGTGGCTGCAGTGCAAATGTAACAACTGTAGCCAAGCACCACAGTGGCTGCAGTGCAAATGTAACAACTGTAGCCTAGCACCACAGTGGCTGCAGTGCAAATGTAACAACTGTAGCCAAGCACCACAGTGGCTGCAGTGCAAATGTAACAACTGTAGCCAAGCACGACAGTGGCTGCAGTGCAAATGTAACAACTGTAGCCAAGCACCACAGTGGCTGCAGTGCAAATGTAACAGCTGTAGCCAAGCACCACAGTGGCTGTAGTGCAAATGTAACAGCTGTAACCAAGCACGACAGTGGCTGTAGTGCAAATGTAACAGCTGTAGCCAAGCACCACAGTGGCTGTAGTGCAAATGTAACAGCTGTAGCCAAGCACCACAGTGGCTGTAGTGCAAATGTAACAACTGTAACCAAGCACGACAGTGGCTGTAGTGCAAATGTAACAACTGTAGCCAAGCACCACAGTGGCTGTAGTGCAAATGTAACAGCTGTAACCAAGCACCACAGTGGCTGTAGTGCAAATGTAACAACTGTAGCCAAGCACCACAGTGGCTGTAGTGCAAATGTAACAGCTGTAGCCAAGCACCACAGTGGCTGTAGTGCAAATGTAACAGCTGTAGCCAAGCACCACAGTGGCTGTAGTGCAAATGTAACAACTGTAACCAAGCACGACAGTGGCTGTAGTGCAAATGTAACAGCTGTAGCCAAGCACCACAGTGGCTGTAGTGCAAATGTAACAACTGTAACCAAGCACGACAGTGGCTGTAGTGCAAATGTAACAACTGTAGCCAAGCACGACGGTGGCTGTAGTGCAAATGTAACAACTGTAGCCAAGCACCACAGTGGCTGTAGTGCAAATGTAACAACTGTAGCCAAGCACGACGGTGGCTGTAGTGCAAATGTAACAACTGTAGCCAAGCACGACAGTGGCTGTAGTACTAATGTAACAGCTGTAGCCAAGCACCACAGTGGCTGTAGTGCAAATGTAACAGCTGTAGCCAAGCACCACAGTGGCTGTAGTGCAAATGTAACAGCTGTAGCCAAGCACGACAGTGGCTGTAGTGCAAATGTAACAACTGTAACCAAGCACGACAGTGGCTGTAGTGCAAATGTAACAACTGTAGCCAAGCACCACAGTGGCTGTAGTACTAATGTAACAGCTGTAGCCAAGCACCACAGTGGCTGTAGTGCAAATGTAACAGCTGTAGCCAAGCACCACAGTGGCTGTAGTGCAAATGTAACAGCTGTAGCCAAGCACGACAGTGGCTGTAGTGCAAATGTAACAACTGTAACCAAGCACGACAGTGGCTGTAGTGCAAATGTAACAGCTGTAGCCAAGCACCACAGTGGCTGTAGTGCAAATGTAACAACTGTAACCAAGCACGACAGTGGCTGTAGTGCAAATGTAACAACTGTAGCCAAGCACCACAGTGGCTGTAGTGCAAATGTAACAGCTGTAGCCAAGCACCACAGTGGCTGTAGTGCAAATGTAACAGCTGTAGCCAAGCACGACAGTGGCTGTAGTGCAAATGTAACAGCTGTAGCCAAGCACCACAGTGGCTGTAGTGCAAATGTAACAACTGTAACCAAGCACGACAGTGGCTGTAGTGCAAATGTAACAGCTGTAGCCAAGCACCACAGTGGCTGTAGTGCAAATGTAACAACTGTAACCAAGCACGACAGTGGCTGTAGTGCAAATGTAACAACTGTAGCCAAGCACGACAGTGGCTGTAGTGCAAATGTAACAGCTGTAGCCAAGCACGACAGTGGCTGTAGTTCAAATGTAACAACTGTAGCCAAGCACGACAGTGGCTGTAGTGCAAATGTAACAACTGTAACCAAGCACGACAGTGGCTGTAGTGCAAATGTAACAACTGTAGCCAAGCACGACAGTGGCTGTAGTGCAAATGTAACAGCTGTAGCCAAGCACGACAGTGGCTGTAGTGCAAATGTAACAACTGTAGCCAAGCACGACAGTGGCTGTAGTGCAAATGTAACAGCTGTAGCCAAGCACGACAGTGGCTGTAGTTCAAATGTAACAGCTGTAGCCAAGCACCACAGTGGCTGTAGTGCAAATGTAACAGCTGTAGCCAAGCACGACAGTGGCTGTAGTTCAAATGTAACAGCTGTAGCCAAGCACCACAGTGGCTGTAGTGCAAATGTAACAGCTGTAGCCAAGCACGACAGTGGCTGTAGTTCAAATGTAACAGCTGTAGCCAAGCACCACAGTGGCTGTAGTGCAAATGTAACAGCTGTAGCCAAGCACGACAGTGGCTGTAGTTCAAATGTAACAGCTGTAGCCAAGCACCACAGTGGCTGTAGTGCAAATGTAACAGCTGTAGCCAAGCACCACAGTGGCTGTAGTACTAATGTAACAGCTTTTGTTCTAAAAATAAGAAAAATTCAAGATAGGTAGTATCGGTTTAAGAAATGCGCGTTATCTTCTACCCCCGTAGGTTCGAGTCCTCACAGTACCTCTAGATTGCATCACATTTATCAATATATAACAGCAGCAACTCAGTAAACCTAACACTATAAAATACCAACGGATT
Source organism: Dicycla oo (assembly GCA_948252095.1). Classification (NCBI taxonomy): domain Eukaryota; kingdom Metazoa; phylum Arthropoda; class Insecta; order Lepidoptera; family Noctuidae; genus Dicycla; species Dicycla oo. Next base: position 441,700 of record OX411732.1, on the reverse strand, counting down.
GACGGATTAAAGCATCCGACAGCGTCCGTAAAGAACTCATTAAATTAAAATCACCACCTAAATACACATCGTGGAATGCAATAAATGATTGAGTTACTAATATAATGTCTTTTAAGTTGGTGTGGAATGTTACCCGTGTCCACACCCTCGCGACATCCCATCCTCCTACTACGGCGGGCTGTGCTGGGGCGGCTGCTGCAGGAGCAGAAAACTTCAGACGGCGCAAATATAATAACCTTATTGGGAGCTATATGTTTGAGCTGTTAGGGGTTGAAACACTACGGCCTTGGGGTCCGAGCGCTTATCGAGTATTTCGGGACATTGCCAAGCGGCTGGCCTATTTTTAGCCCAAAGAATCAGCATTGCCATCCAACGTGGCAATGAATAGTTGTATCTACTTGTTCTGCAACAAAATGTAACTTTCGGCCGACTTTACTTGTAAACCATTTTTTTGCAACAAGAAAGTCTCAAAAGCTTCAAACAAAAGTTGAAATGAAGTCGAATCAAATGTTAGTTAAATTATTTTAATAATGGTAATCGACCGACCGACCGTACCAATCAAAAACCATGCTTCTTATTTTCCCTCTAAAACCCGAGAAATTATATCCATGGCAGGATATACAACACCAAATTTATTAAACTGAAGAATTAAATGCCTCGCTCGACGTAGCGTGAAGCCAGGTTCGAGACAACCACTAGCGAGACGGTTTTGAATATTCAGCGGCAGACAATTTAAAGAATTGGGTATCCGAGATTATGCCGAGTATTTCTTTTCAGAGAAATATTCTACCCTACATTTTCCAAATAATATAACAATAGGCTAACATGGCTAGCATCCAAGCCTGTGATCAAAATGTGGAACATCCGTGAATATCCCCATATATCCACATATTATATGTGCGGACCGCCTGGGAACAATGACGCATGGTGCCAATAGCTCAGCAGTGAACGACATAGTTGCTGTAATGGATCGTCGTTCGGTACCGGGTGAGTAATGCTAACGTATTGACCCTCGCTATCGATATTCAGCTGGTTTGAATTACAGGGTGTGCGAATGTATACAAAATTTTGTTATAAGAAGTTTACTAAAACAGACTCTAGGGAAGAACGACGAAAAGAATGAACCTTAAAAACGTTGGAAGAAAGTATAAAGACTCGCAAAGATAAGGAAGGATTTCTAAATCTGGAGCCGAAAAGTTTAAAGGTTATTTTAAGTAAAAGTAAAAACGTCAATACTTGTTTAACTTATTTAATTGGCGTGATTTCTGAGTAAGTCAATTATCATCTCTGTATCTCTAATTAATAAAAAGTTTAGTTTCTAGTTAACCTAGAAGTTCCCTGCAAGAACCTTTGTACCTTGCATGTAATAAGATTCCGTCAAAGACAAAGCATCTGCAACACAACCGTTCCGTAAAGAGCCTAATGCCATGTATTCAATGCTTGCTATGTGACCTACATGTGTTCCTTCACAAACTCGGAAGTATTCCCAGGCTGTATTGTAACTGAAGCCGCTGCATCGTCTTTGATACAATTTGCACAATTCTTAGTTTTGGCTCTTTGTGCTGTGAGCAAAACGTATTTGTAGCCATGTAGCTTAGTTACTGAGTTACTGAAAACGGGTTGGATTTTCTTTACTGAATGGTTGAGTAGTGTATTGACTAGAGAGCTGTATCTAATTTATTCTTGGAATTGTCTTTCACTGTTTGTAATTATTAAATGATGAATTTATTTGGTCTGCCTCGTTGTCTCGTGCTCACAAGCGCTGCTGGTGAGCATGATGTTCGATTCCCAGGTCGGACAGTATTATTCTCTTTGTATCTGGAATTTCTCAGCAGCAACTATAAGACTAGATTTGTGCCCTGTCGATGGCAATAGGCTCGCCCTCTAGTACAGTCACGAACTGGGATTGTGGAGTCACTAGCTTAACTTGCTTGTGTTACACGAATGCCGCCCGTGAAATTTGACATGTGACATTTCAATAACAGAAAACGGGCGGCATTCGTGTAACACAACCAAGTTAAGATGATAAGTGGCTCAAATTGAATATAACTGGCGAAATGTGGGTGTACTAAAGTACACCTCTGCCCAATCTTCCGGAGAACACAGGCACGATGCTATGGTGTGTTATCTGATTCTTTATACGATCTTTATCAAGAAAGATTTGGGAAAAGTTTTTATATTGCATTCCAGATTCGTTGGCGAATTCTTTACAGTATCAGGAGAGTATATCGAAATAGGAGCTTGGTACTGATTTGAACGGGGACAATCTCCACGTTAGCAGAACGTGGGTAGCGTACTGCCCCTAAATTTATGTATCCCTGGTACTTTATGTGAGGGAAGCGGGTAGAATCAGCAAGTGTAGGCTAGACGTGCGTTTTGCCGTCGTTTACTTTGATTGCGCGAATAGGCTGGAACTGTTCCAAAGACCGAAGTCTTGATGTGTTACTAACAATTTCGCTAAAAGTAAATGACGTCTCTGAATGTCTTCATTCATAATTGTTCAGTAGGTATGATCAAGGCCTTGGTTGGTAGTTTAGGATCTTTGGTTTTCAGTTCTCAGAATAAGAGGATTTTCAGCCTGTGTCGCCTTTCCACACCCACGGCAAGATGGGATGGAGGTGATCTATCGGGTAGCAGACACAAGCAAGCCCTGCTATAATAAACGATGGCTGAAATCAATCAGGCTTCAACGTAGCTTATGCACCAGTCTCCCACAGTATTTGTCTTTAAGCCCACGATTAGCCATTATTGTTTTTTGTTATTATTTTAAAAAGATTTATTGTGGTAAGAAAATTGAATAAATATTATTAATACTCTAATAAAGACAGTTAAGTACATCGATTAAACGCAGACCTCCTACCCACTTCTGTATGCATTAAAGCGATAAAACACATAGATATATGGCTCTCTTCGATGGAACCCTCTAATAATGTTCCACCACTATAAATAATCGAGCTGCGAGCAATAAGGTCGCTTGACAAACTCAATCGTGCCGGCTCCGAGTGCCCAACATAACTTGACCCGTTGCCATGTGCTAATATATCAGTACAAGACGTCAATGTGCCTGGTTATGTACGTGAAGCAAGGGAACGAAATGTATTGCCTTTATTTTTCCTTGTAATAGACGATTTCATCGATTACTATTAAATGTTTGTTGCTAATGTCCATCCAAGTATGAAAAAATAATCACCCAAGTGCGTGGTTCAATGAATTTATCCCAAAATGTTAAGTTGGTTTAGCATTATAGTTGAAAAACATGTTCTCCCACACATCGATACACGTCAAGATCAATTCTCCAACTGCAACAATTTATTTGTAAATGCAAAAAAGAATCTTATATGATAAAACGATTTTCGGACATTTTTCTTTACTTGTGCTGTGAGACCTTCCTCGCTTGATGCCAAATTTCATGCTTCTAGGCCAACGGGAAGTACCCTATAGGATTTGATTTATTTGCGAGTATCATAAGTCGCATAAATCACAGTTTTTTTTATTGCGTTGACTTAGAAGCTGATTTTTTAGAGCTCCAAGGGACTGTAGATATTAGAAATTAATTTGAACTTGATACCTCCACGCGTTCCTGAAAAAAGGGTCTTGACAGACTGACAGACTGGCGGACAGTGAAATGATCCAATAAGAGTTCCGTTTTTTCCATTTGAGGTACGGAACCCAAAAAACTGGACTTTTTGACTAAATCTGTGTAAGGCATGGTTTTTTGGCATATCAATTTATTTTTCTATTAAATTATAAATTTATTGGCTAAACGATCAAAAACATTTGCATTTATCTTTCCAAAAGATGTCGATCTAATAGTACTTTGAAATCGATTTACAATATTTCAGGTTTAATCATTTATCAGCTACGTCCATCAATCGTGTAGTTTACCCTAACTGAATTGGACGGCGCGGGGATGTGAGGGCGACATATCAATCTGAGCAAACAAAACACCTACCGTACATAATACTTCAGTAATTAACTGCGGCGGAGTTAGATAAACGTATTACATCTTGCACAGAGCGAAAGGAACAGCTTTCAAATGTTACTTAGAACTTCTAAACTTTACTTATGAGCACAAGTTTCTTTTTGTTTGAGAAATAAAATAGTGTTGAGTTAGTTGTAGTTATTAGTTACGTGTATATCTGTGGTGCAGGTGTCGCTCTAAAGAAAATATTATATCACTGAAACTTTATACTAAATCGTTTGTAAAAAACTTTTTAGCAAAAAATAAAACCGACTTCTAAAACAAAACACTACAAAGTGAAAAATAACTTTAATTTCGGAAGTCGGTGTCTTTGGTTTTGTATTTTCGTTTTTTGCCACCGACTTCCGAAATTAAAGTTATTTTTCACTTTGTAGTGTTTTGTTTTAGAAGTCGGTTTTATTTTTTGCTAAAAAGTTTTTATTTTTCACTTTTTAGTTGTGGAACCGACCCCACACAAATTCGAATACATAATTGAGCACAATAATTGTAGATATAGCCATGTAAATAACAGTGATAGGAAGTTATTAAAACACCATCACAACATCCATATAAAATAAGTGGGAAATATACGCATTATTCAAGCTAACTCAAAAACTCCTTGAGCAAAGTTAATAAAATTTATATGGGACCACCTCGGAAGTATACCCTTTCAAACAAAAAAAGAATTTTCCAAATCGGTCCATCCGTCTTTGAGTAATCGCGTAACAAACATACAAAAAAAAAAAAAAAAAAAACATACAGACGAATTGATAACCTCCTCCTTTTGGAAGTCGGTTAAAAATAGTGCATATCGATGAAAACGTCAAAAGATTCCAGAGTCAAGTTGTAAGTAAAGACTAAATAACATTGAGACTGACATTCAATCAATCTGCCTAACCTCTTCCCAACTACGTTGGGATTGTTGAAGTCGGCTTCCAGTCTAACCAGATGCAGCATAATACCAGTATTTTACATGGAGCGACTGTCTATCTGACCTCTACGACTCAGTTACTGGGTAATACGATACCCTTTGGTAAGATTGGTTGTCAGACTTTCGGGCTTCTGACGACCCCTAACGACTGTCAAAGAATGAGAGCCGGAAGCAACGGCTTAACATGCTTGCCGAGGTACGGAGGGATCTCGGTGTGTAAACACCCATCCACGGACCGACTGCGGAAAGCGTAGCTTAGTATGATCGATTGACCCGTGCGGCTGTTATTACTTAGCCACGAGCCCCTTAAAATTGAGACCCGTATTATAGAAGCAAATAATACGTCATATTTATTTACAATTAATAGTGGTGGTAGTATAAGGAGTTATTACAGCAAAGTATCAAGTTATACCTGGTAGAAGCGTTAACAATCAGACAGTGTAATGTAGGGCAGTACATTGCCAATATAGTCTGACCTATTGAATTAAACAACAATCTGTAATTAATCATTGTTTACCCGGTGCCAGTATTAGCCAATTAATTAGGAAAATTAAATTAACAAAAATAAACCCCAGTTCCACTGTTATATTATTGTATGGGGATAGTCTAACTGTAAGAAAAAAGGACATAATTGAATGTGTCCATTTGATGTTGCATCTCAACGAAACCAATAATTGTAAATTTATTTTCTGTGCCTTACCTTATTCGCATTATTTGTCTGATGAGCAAAATAGGCACATTTATAATTTAAATATGTCAATTTATAATAGGACTTGTCATCACAGTGATGCTATTTTATATTTCGACTGTAATCAATTTATTACTGATTACAAACTGACAAAAAATACAATGTATTTGGCACCTAGTTGTCGGAGACTTATTGCTAATCTTTTAGCATACAATATACAAAGTGACACCGGTACCTGTAGTGTACCATCGAATACTGTTAGTACTGGTACTAATACCACTATTGACACACCTTGTAGTTTAAACTATTAGGTGCGACAATGGGTCAGCCACATATATTGAATGTTGTACATCAAAATATGCAGGGTCTGTCCGGCAAAGAGCTAGAGTTAAGTTTATTTCTGGAAAACTATAATGTTCAGGTCTTATGTATGACTGAACACTGGTTGAAGGAACATGAAGTATTGTTTATAAATGATGATTATTTTACTGTACAAAGTGCATTCGTAAGGAAAAGTGCTATTCGCGGTGGGTCTTTAGTTCTTGTTTCAAACAAGTTGAAATGTAAACAACGTTTAGATTTAGTTAATCTTTCTATCGAGCGCACTATTGAGTTGTCTTGTGTTGAACTCGAGCGATACGTTATAATTTGCGTTTATCGACCCCCTTCTGGGGATTTTATTCATTTTGAATCGGTAATGGAAGATGCACTCAATAAGTTAAAATCTAGTAATAAAAGTATAATTTTATGTGGAGATTTTAATATTAATATTTTTGATGTTACTCCACTAGGTATTAGACTTCTCAATCTTTTTAGGTCTTATAATTTATTTAACTTGTTTTTTGAACCTACTAGGATCACGGCATCTTCGTCAACATGTCTTGATAATATATTTAGTGATTGTGTTGTCAAAAATAAATTAGTGCTAAGTGACTTAAGGTCTGACCACTGTGGTTTATTAGCTAGCTTCCCTATGCAATTACATAAAAAGCCGCATAAAATAGAATGCAGGCCTTATACAGCTAGTCGTTGCAACAAATTTAAAAATAATGTAGCCCATAGAATTAGACCATCTATAGTAGAACACGATAATCCTAATGAAATCTATGGAGCCCTTTTTGATGTTGTGCAAAAAGAGTACCAATCTACCTTCAAGACCAAAACCATTAATATTAATGGCACCACCGTGGGCTTTAACCAATGGGCTACTCCAGGTATTTATAAAAGTAGAGCGAGACTATACGAATTATATGGTTTGAAAAAACACAGGTTTGATACTCCTTTCCTAGAGTATGTCAAAAATTATTCAAAATTATTTAAAAGTATTTGTGTCTTTGCTAAATCTAAATTTTTAAGCGATACAATTAAAAATTCCAATAATAAAGTAAAAACCATTTGGAAAATTATTAATAATGAAACGGGTAAGTCGGTTAAACAAGACAAACAACTTGAAGTTATGGTCGACAACAAATTAGTTAATAAAGCAGCAGACGTTGCTGAGGCATTTAATGAGTTTTTTGCCAACATACCTTTAACTACGACTCGCTCCTTAAATTCATCCCCGTCTTAAGCTGAAAACCTTTTGCATAGTAGTGTGCCCAAATGTGGTCGCTTATTTAGCTTCGAACATATAACACCTCGTGATGTAGTTAATGTTTTTAACACACTTAAGTCTAAAAACACTGGTGATTACTGGGGCACCTCAATTAAACTGTTAAGTAATATAATAGACATAGTAGCCCCCTATCTAGCTGTTACTTTTAATAAATGTGTTGATGTAGGAACTTTTCCTGACCTCATGAAAAGTAGTAAAGTCTTACCTTTATTTAAATCAGGTAATAAAAATGACGTTGGCAATTTTAGGCCAATTTCTATATTACCTGCATTTAGCAAAATATTTGAAAAGTTAATACTCAAGCAGTTGCTAAGACATTTTAATTTAAATGGCCTCCTTCATGATGAACAATATGGCTTTACTAAAGGTCGTTCGACTACAGATGCGGGTGTTGCTCTGCTGAAACATATATTTAACGCATGGGAGAACTCGCAAAATGCTATTGGAATTTTCTGTGATCTCTCCAAAGCCTTTGATTGCGTGCACCATGACACGCTTTTGCGTAAACTACATCATTACGGTGTACAAAACGAAGCTCTTAAAGTAATTAATTCATATTTACATAATAGGTTTCAATGTGTAGATGTAAATGGTGTGAAATCTTCCGGGCTACCAGTTCTGTTAGGTGTACCTCAAGGCTCAATATTGGGTCCATTCTTGTTTTTAGTGTATATCAATGACTTACCATTCTATTTAAAGGGTATCTGTGACGTTGTACTGTTTGCAGATGACACCTCTCTTATTTTTAAAGTAGACAGGAATAGACAAAATTTTGACGACGTAAACAGTGCACTCTCAATGGTTACAGATTGGTTTACGATAAATAACTTAGTTCTCAATGCTAAGAAAACGAAATGTATAAAGTTTGCCTTACCGAATGTTAGAAATCTAGGACCCAACATCGTTTTAGATAAAGAAGTGCTTAAAACTGTAGACTCGGCAGTTTTTCTGGGTATAACAGTAGATGCCAAACTTCAGTGGGGCCCACATATATCAAGCCTAGCGGGAAGGCTCAGTTCAGCCGCCTACGCCGTCAGGAAAGTAAGACAATACACTGACGTTGATACAGCTCGGTTAGTCTATTTTAGTTATTTTCATAGCGTTATGTCATACGGTATTCTGCTCTGGGGCAAAGCCGCTGATATTCAAAATATATTTGTTCTTCAGAAACGAGCTGTTCGAGCAATTTACCAGCTCGGTGCCAGAATTTCTCTGAGAGATTTTTTTAAACATATTGGTATTCTCACGGTGGCATCACAATTCATCTTCGCCAACATCTTATATATTAGACAAAATATACATGTATACACTAAAAACAGTGATATTCACAATGTTAACACCAGAAATAAGGACAAATTACGTGCTCCATTTCACCGGCTTCATAAGGTTCATAACTCATTTGTTGGGCTTGGTATATCCTTTTATAACAAGCTACCCTCTTCTTTGCTAGATTTAGCTTACAATGCATTTAAAGCCAAAGTAAAATCTAACCTTTGTTCAAAAGCATACTATTCTATCAACGACTACTTAAACGATAAGAATAGTTGGTCGCTGTGTTTAACTTAAGACAATGTTTATGTTCTTTCTCCAGAATTAGCTTACCTACTGACAGGTTATATGAGTTCATATAATTATTTATTTTCTTTGACTGTAAAGATCAATTTATTTTTATTTTATTTTTATTTATCATTGACATAATCTACTCATTACAATGTTTTTTTTTATGAGTGGTATTGCAATATGTGGTTAGCTAGTGACCTCGACAATTGATCATAATTATTCTTGTCTGAGCAACCGGCAGCAGGTTCGACATGCTCCCTTAGATGTCACTGCTTGCGGTAGCGTCGGGGGTCGGGTTGCCTCCTTCCCTCAAATATGGCGAGGGGGGTAATGGCTGATCTTTGCGTTATGCACGTGAACGGGTGCTGCTTGTGGTGACTGGTCGTCTTGCTGACCTTGGTTTTGTTTTGTTATTAATAATTTAACTCGTTTATTTTACTTCGATGGTCCTAGTTTATCATCTGTGACTTCGAGTTACGGCTATATGTAAGTGGGCACGCCCTTTATTACTGGAGGCTTTCAATATAGGTATAAAGTTCTGCTTACGTTTTTAGTTTGTATTTTGATTCTGCTTGAGTATAGTTTTCGAATTTTCGATTTTTTTTTCTTCTTTTTTTAAGTATATTGGCGTGTGCTAGCTGACTTATAGCAAATAATTAAATTTAATTTAATGTTTGTGTTGCGTAATGTACTTGCATGTATTTTGCACAGTGTTGTATAGAATATTATATATTTTTTATTTTTTTTATTTAACTGAACAGACAGCTGTGCTGCTGAGGAGTTTGTTGCGCCACTTCTTCTCCTCAGCTAAAGCACTAGGAAGTGGTGAAGGGCGGGCGTTTTGGGGGACTGTCTTATGTAATTTTGACGTTCGAAAAGTGCTGATTCTCAGCCTAGTTTGAATAAATGACTTTTGATTTTGATTTTGATTTTGATTTAAATGTAATATCACAGTTGACTGTAATATGAAATGAGCAATTGTCGAACGTTGCGAAACGAGGGTGCATCTTTATCTTGATAAAGATGCACCCTCGTTGCGTCGATGCACTCGCAAAAGTTGTGCGACAATACTTGTATTGTCGCACAACTTTTGCGACTGCGTCGATGGAAATGACAAGCAATAAAAGTATGTTGCTACTGGTAAAGTACCTGAGTGATAGAAAAATAAAGTACTTTCTGGTGCATTTACAATCCAATGCAAATCATATTTTAGAAATACTATATATGTTTCCGTACCCTGTGTTCTGATGGTACCATATCTTCACTAAACTAACATGAGGTGGTGGCCAAGCGCTATCCTGTATGGCATACAAAGTCGCGGACATTATTATACAACTCGGAGAAAATTATAGTAAATAGATGTAATGTTATAGAAGCGTATATGTACACATATAAGCCGCATATCATCCCTCACAATTCAGTAAAGTCTGATATGGAATATGAGTTATTATTAATGTTAATAAATACATGTGAGTTGGCCGACTGCCACCTGCTTATACGTACAGAAATATGGGAAGCAAAAACTGTTAGAACTGGTTTTTATATTCTACGAGTAGGGTGAGCACTTATTTCCATAGAAAGTTACAGTCTAACTTTGATCCAAATTCCATTCAAAATCGTTACGAGATTAAAAAGTAGTTTATTTTTTCTTCTAGCTATCCCTATAAGCCTTCTTGTAACATCTTTTGAACAGGTTTATTTTAAATTGGCTAGCTGAACTCCGCAGATTTAAACAGGGTTATTTTAAATTGGCTAACTGAACTCCGCAGATTTAAACAGGGTTATTTTAAATTGGCTAGCTGAACTCCGCAGATTTAAACAGGGTTATTTTAAATAGGCTAGCTGAACTCCGCAGATTTAAACAGGGTTATTTTAAATTGGCTAGCTGAACTCCGCAGATTTATTTAGATTTTTTATGTTTGACCGTGTTTAGATATCGATACGTCTGTGAAGTTTATACAAAAAAAAAAACTGGTTTGTAACTAATATTTGAAGGAACTACAGTAACTAACTGCGGTCAATGACCCCACAAAAAAACTCATCAAAATTATTGATTTTTTGTGTCATCATGTTTAAATATCGATACAACTGCGGAGTTTAGCTAGCTAAGTTAATGTAACGTGTAGATAATGGAACACAATAAATATGAACCAATGTGAAGTAACAAACATCCAGACCTTTTTCTGTACACGTTAGTCACAGTACTCAACTCACAGTATGTACCACGTATCCTAGGCTTACATGTGTGATTTCAAGATTCGGTCCAGCCCGTATTCGAGCGGTATAAAAGCCAAGAGTTTCCCGTCCATATGCCTCATTGGCTACATCAAGTAATGCCATCTCGAGCAGACGGACCTTCGCAAAGCTGGTAATACTCCCAGGAGCTGCCATCAGAAATAATCGCTACTTTATAGGCAGAGCCAGCAGCTATCGCGCTAAAAACCTAGGAAGCCGGTGTATTTCAGCGTAGACTTGGGTGTGCTTATGTATCGGCTAAAAGGTTTTTTGTGTTGGCACAGCCGTCCGGCTCAGAACGCTGACTCTTTATAGGTTTTCTTGGCGCTGACATAAATAAACTTTTGTAATGTTGCCATCGTTGCGCATTTTCTTATTATTTCATTTGGGAACATGTTATATCTGTTACGTGTTCTGTTCAGTGTTACGATTATTAGGAATTATGTATGTTTTACATTAAGGCAATTGTTTTTTTTTTTATTCTCGTAAAAAAAGATTATTTATGTGTGCACCGCAACGTGCGTTGTAAAATTAAATAGGCAATAAAATTGTACGTATTAATTGCGATAAAAAAAAATGAACGCCAAAGGAACAGATTTCATCAAAGCGCCGTTAAAGTCTTCCCCTGACTTCCCGACTACAGGTAAAAGTATAATGTAACATCTGAGCGCGCCGCGCTTCTCGTACACTATCATACCAATATACTTCAGTGCCTATTTTGTGCTCCGAGATCGCATGATTGCCCTTACTTATGATTTAAGTCAGATACATAAGCAAATAGGCAGAAAATATGGCAGGTCGTACAAAAAAGCGACTTTGAGAATACGATATCTGTTAGCGTTAGCCCTTAATGATTCACTTGTATGAAATGCCTACAGTACTTGTCACGAATATATACATACATATTATATTGGGTATGTGGGTGTTCTTAAAAATATATATATTTGATTACTAGTTTATTTATTTATTCAAGTATAAGTATAAAAATAATGTATAAGGTATGTTGGAGCTGTATGACTCCTCGACAGAGAGTTAAACTGGAAAACGCATCTAAATATTTTAAATAAGAAAATAAGTAAATCAGCATAAATATGCTTTAAGCTCTCTATCACCGATCACAGACGCACTCCTCACTGACCATTAGGGTACAGTTGAATCCCATCTACGGTATGCTCTAATATTTTGGGGCAATTCAACTGAGAAAGAAACCGTATTTAAATCCCAAAAAAATGCATACGGTCCATGTTCAAATTAAAATCTACCGATAGATGTGTACCATATTTCGAACAGTTTAAAATATTAACTTTACCTAGCCTTTATATTCTTGAGGCAGCTTTATTTGTAAAAACTAATCTAAATAGTTTTACACGTCTCGCAGACATAGTTCCTCGAAGTAGGCGCGATGATAGCAAATTATGTCTGCAGACGGCAAATACAGCCCCCATGCGCAAAAGTGTTTTCTGCATGGTCCCATTTATTTACAATAACTTACCTAAATCTTGGAAGGCATTAACTTTACCATTATTAAAAAAAAAAAAACTAAGTTCCTTTTTAGTTAATAAAGTCTACTACAACATTTCTGAGTTTATTGCAGAAAAAGAAAATGCATTTATTTGATTATTTTTGACAATGAATACGAGTATGTTGAATTATTTGGAAGTCATTCCATTTATTTTTGTTTTTTCGCTGGTCTTGTACCTTTCGCATGCCTAAGGCATGTCTAAGGCATGTAAAATGTGGCTGAACCTATAATTGTATTCGACATCATGTACTCCCCATATTTTGCGAAATAAATTATCTATCTATCTAATGTCAACTACTCATCACCTTTTAAAAAAAAATTTTGTCTTCCCGATGCAGGGCCGTTAATTGTTGAGGAGTTCTCCTGGTACTTACCAGGAGAACTCCACATCACCATAAACATTGTGATGAGCTAAATTACTTAGCAACCATTATTAAAGTAGGTACCTAATCGAATCGCTACCCATGAAATATTTATTATTGAGTAGTTTCGGTGGCCATCTGTGATCTTCAACATCAGCTCCACTTCACCAAATGGTGCTTTCCAAGAACAAATGCACGAGTTACTATAAAAAATACCTAAATCGCTATAGGTGTGCCTATATTTGAAGAGTTCCGTCGATTTCTTCAGGATCCCATCATCAGATCCTGAAATGATGGCAATGGGACCAACTAGAAAGTATACCCTTACAAAAAAAAAAAAAATCCAAATCAGTCCAGCCGTCTTCGAGTAATCGGGGAACATACATAAAAAAATAAATAATAAAAGATTTTGACGAACTTAAGCCCCCCCCTTTTTTTGAAGTCGGTTTAAAAAGGGGTGCTATTATTCACCAGAGAGATTTGGAAAATCGGCCGTTAGTTAAAAAAAGTCGTACTTTTGGAGTCAGTTTAAGGGGACATACTCGTACCTAGTGGGACTTTAAGCGAATGCCGGCAGTGAAAATAATTGTGCAACATAAATTCTTACATTTTCACTATTTCTATATTTTATAATTTATCGACAAGTAACTTTCAGAAAACAAGAACTTGGGTAAAACTGAGGACATGTCCGTTGACGTTGCTTATTAACGAAAATTACAATGGCCTTAAAGAACGTACCGAGACAATGGAGGTGGACTGGCCAGTCGTACTCGTGGAAAACGATGAAGGCTTGGCGTAATAGTGCTTGGAAATAACATCCCTTCATTAAAAAAGCACAAAGATGATAGGATACATATACCCGAGAAACAAAACTCGTAGGTAATTCATTCAATTGATACCTAATACTGTTGGTGGGTTTTTTCGTTGCATAGCCTATTACAAAAAAAAAAAAGCACTTCTCAACTGTTTACAAGTAACCTACAAAACAACACAATGAACTTTCTCGAGAATATTACGTTTCGAAACAAGCGTTCAAAATCGAATAAGACTGCAAATAATATAAGCGAAATATTAAACGAAACGCTAGATGATTCAACAAACAGTCTACCCGATATATCGAGTAACGACAATGATCCTCATCATGATGACCTAATTACGAAATTGAGAGAACGAATTAATATACTCGAATTGGAACTGAATAGTGCACACCAAGAAATCGAGTCCTTGTCAGCAGAGAACAGTAACCTTAAACAAGAAAATGATGATTTACTGCAAAAGAATGACCAGTACAAAAAAAGGTCAGAAAAAGCAAAAGTAGCAACACCAAGTAAAAAAAATCAAGTAAGACAGAAAAAAACCCTGACAGAAGCATCAATAACTACACAAGACATAGAAAACATACCGTTGTCGGCGGCGTCACCTCCCACAACAGAAAAAGAACAAATTACAAGGGCACAACAAGTGACTAAATGTAAAAGTAAAAATATTGCGCCAACTAAACAAAATATAGTACAAAGTAGAATCTGTATTCTGAGTACAAACAAAATGAACAAAATAAGATCAATCGCAGAAACTACTCTTCAGAAGCAGAATGAAATATGTCATTATCTATTGCCACACTGCAAAACGGAACAGCTGGTTAACGGAATAGAAACTAAACTAGAAAAATTTACAATGTATGATTTTTGCATTATACTAGTAGGTGAAGAAGATTTTAACAGAACCAAAGACTATTTTCATATGATCTTCTGTATTCGATCAATATTACAAAAAGTGAAACATACCAATGTTATAATATGTACACCGACCTACAAGCTTGGCGACTATAATAACATGTTTAATTGGAGAGTAGAAAATTTCAACAATTTACTCTATCTGGACATATTGACACACGAGCATGCTTACTTTTTGGAGTCAAATAAAAACCTTACATATGATTACAAAATGTTTAGTAAAAGCACCGGCTCGGTGAATAACTACGGCATGCAGATTATTTTTAAGGATATTGATAACCTCATATGGGATATAAAGAATTTTTACACCATTGAAAATCCAGGAAATGCTATTATAGAGCCCCTTCTAACAAATAATACTCTACACACAACCGCTCTTCTCACTGACAACAATGAATCGAAAACCCAGTTTTTTCTATGAAGAACATATAAATATACTACATCAAAATATAGCCGGACTAATTAATAAATCTGACGATCTCACTGTATGCCTAGAGGAGTTAAATGAGAAGAAGATACACATTGATGTAATCTGCATTACTGAACATTTTATGATGTCTGGCTATGAACAATATCTTTTATTACCCAACTACGACCTAGCTGCATGCTTCAGTAGAAAAGATACCAAGAGAGGTGGCACATGTATATTGGTAAAAAAGGGACATCAGTGGAACGATATTCCTGATATCAATAAATTTTCAAAAAGTAGTATTTTCGAATGTTGTGCAATTGAATTAGGACAGTCAGACACCATTGTGATATGTATATATAGAGTACCAAATTCAAATAATCTACCTTTATTTTTTGAACACCTAGATAGATTGTTACAATACGTACAAAAGAAACGCAAACGAAATATTATAATATGCGGCGACTTCAATATTGACATTTTAAAACATAATAGTATCACACTTGAATTTGAATGTCTTTTGCTTAATTTTAATCTAAAATTAGAAATAAAACAGCCTACTAGATTAAAAAGTAAGACATGTATCGACAATTTTGCACATAATCTATATAAACAATGCAAATCAGAAGTAATAGAATTTGCCTTGTCTGACCACACATGTCAAATATTAAGATGTCCTATAAATCGTATCTGTTTACTAGATCACTGGTATATAAAACGACGTGATTATAATAATGACAACATAAAAAAGTTTAAAGACTGTTTACAAAACATCTCCTTTTCTGAAATCTACGAAACTGATGACCCCGATGTAGCTTATAACTTGTTCATAGAGACTTTTACATTGTTTTACGACCTTTGTTTTCCACTAAGAAAAGTTACAATAAAAACATACCAAAAACCTCAGTGGGTATCACGTGGCATCAGTACATGTAGTAGAAAGAAGAGGCAATTGTTGTGGCGTTACAGATTCAAACCAAATGACACTACTAAAAAAGAATTAAAAAACTACGCTACTAAATACAAGAAAATTATTAAACTTACACAGCGCGCGCAAAATGCATACAAAATTAAAACATCCATTAACAAGTCGAAAACCACATGGGGAATTATAAATCAAGCAAAACTAAATCTGCCAAAAAGTTCTATCACAAGTATTAAAATTGGAAATAAAACAGAAACGCATCCGCGACATATAGCAAAAGCTTTTAATGACTTCTTCATTGATAAAATTAAGCCTATAACTGGAGATGGCATTAAAGTAACATCAAATATTCCAATATTGAATAATTCTATGTTTATGGCACCAAGCACTTCCAATGACATACAGAATATAATTAAATCCTTAAAAAATACCAATAGCGTAGGACATGATGGTATTTCGACAAAAATTATTAAATATGTTTCTCATTATATTAGTGTCCATATAAGTTACATTGTTAATTTGTGTATTACAACTGGTATTTTTCCATACCATCTCAAAACAGCTGTAGTTAAACCACTATTCAAAAAAAACAACAGGGAAAACATGGGGTGCTATAGACCGATTGCGCTCATACCAATTTTTTCAAAAGTCTTTGAGAAATATATCTACGAACAACTTTACAATTTTTTTGAAAAATATAACATTTTAACTGAGGAACAAAAAGGCTTCAGAAAAAATAAAACCATTAACATGGCTGTCTACGATTTTTTGAATAAAGTCATCACAAATGTTGACAGCAAAATACCCGTGTGCTCCGTATATTGCGATATGACCCAAGCCTTCGACTACGTGGACCATAAGATTTTACTTAAGAAGTTAGAAGCTTATGGGATTCGAGGAACCATATTAAAATTGCTAGAGTCATATTTAATAAATAGGAATCAATACGTGGAAATTTCGAAGATAGATCCAAAGACTAAATGCGAATTAATATTTAGATCAAATAAACGATTAATTACGTATGGTGTACCACAGGGGAGCGTGCTAGGACCCCCGTTATTTTTAATTTATATCAATGATCTACCAAAAGTAACCATTCATCACATGTCACTATTTGCCGATGACAGCACCGTGACTATTAATAACACCAAAGATTTACAATTAGAAAATGAAATTAATAAAACCATTCAATCGATAATCACATGGCTAGATAACAATAATCTTAAGATAAATATTGATAAAACAAAATTAATGTTGTTCAGTCAACGACCAAAGGCTTGTAATATGTTAATAGAACACGGTAACAAAATTATTGAAAACGTAGGTACTACCAAATTTTTAGGTTTAAATATAGATCAAAGGCTGGACTGGAAAATACACACAGAGCAATTAAGCAAAAGAATAAGCAAATCTGCTTATGCTCTCTATAAACTGTCTTCGATCTTAGGTACCGACGCTCTGCTTTCTGCATATCATGGCATCGTTGGCTCAATCTTAAGATACGGTGTTATTTTTTGGGGCAACTCGTGTAATAGAGAACTAATATTTAAGTTACAAAAAAGGTGTCTCAGAGCGATGTTTGGACTAAAATGTACTGATACGTGTAAGCCATATTTCATCAAAAATAAAATATTAACTCTCCCATCATTATACATTTATGAGGTTGCGGTATTCGTTAAAACAAACCCAAAGCTTTTTAATAACCTATCAGATACAAATACCCGAAGTCGACGGGATTATAATAGATTATGTGTAAGAAAGTCCAATACAGCACTGATGCATAAAAGTGTGTTCTGCATGGCACCAATTATATTCAATCATATTCCGCCACACATTAAACAATTAAATGTAAACTTATTTAAAAAACAACTAAAGAACTTTCTATTACAAAAAAGCTATTATAATATTTCCGAGTTTTTAATGGACAAAGTATTGATATAACTTTGTATTTTTATTTACCTCTCCTATTTACATTTTATTGAATATTAAATTTTAATTTTTAGTTTCGGATTATTATTTTTTTAGTTTATTATTGATTGTATGTTTGTTCGTTTTAATAATTTAAATTTTATTGTTTTACTTGTAAATTTTGTGTTTATGTACATTTAACTAAGATTTGCACACCAGATACCTGGTAGAATATGACGGAAAACTATGTATATTACTTTTTGTCAACTTATTTTACTCGTATTCTTGCAAATAAATAATATTCTATTCTATTCTATTCTATTCTATTCAGATAAACTCATATCTGGTCGACCTCAGCACCAAAAGGGCGAAACAAAGAGGAAGCAATAATTGAAACAATTAAAATCAAGTGCTACTCCTGAGCATGTTAGCCGTCCCGCGGTTGCCGCCGGCTGTACGACACATAGCCGGGGCCGGCCGGGCCGCACCAATGTCGTACCGTATTATGTCGTACGGGCCGTTAATATAGCACGTTCGGCTCGCGCTCGCGCCCTCTCCCTGACTCATACCTGTGTGACCGTCTCTGTCTAAAGCTGGAAGTGTCACATATTAACCCCTCACATTATACCAACTTATCGTTTCCTATATTGATAGATGTTTTCCATATATTCATAATGATTTTTCAATATACAAATAAAGAAGAACTGGCCAAGTGCGTGTCAGACCACGCACAATGAAGGGTTCCGTAATTGGCATGAATTTATCCCAAAAACAAACTTAACATTGTAGTTGAAAAACATGTTCTCCCATACATTCCAACTGCAAATGTAAGTTTATACGCACAATATTGAGAGGTTTATCATGTTATTTTAAGATCATAGACTTCTTATAGGTTTTCCTGTAATCTATAGGTTTAGAACTATTATCTGTATTTTTTTTTTCAAAATTTTAGTCTCAGTAGTTTCGGAGATAAGGGGGGAATGGTTAGTTTTCGTTCATTTTCTTAAATAACTTTAAAAGAATTTATTCTAAAATTTTAGAAAAAATGTATTTGAGACCCTAACAGTGATCCCTTTCATTTGATATGTCACACAGTACAGCTTGCAAAACTTTATTTTATTTTAGCTGGAAGTTACGCCCAAAACATAAAGGACCCTCCAGGGTCCTTTATGTTTTGGGCGTACCTTTCAGCTATCGTACCGAGATAGTATTCATTGAAAAAGGCTCAGTAAATGCCAAACACATATCCTTTGTCAACATGCATAATCCGCACTGACTGTAAATGGTGAAGATGCCATTTACACAGACGATAATGCTCGGGTACACATTTCTGGCGACGTAGTTGCTTATATGCAAGAGGTCAGAATTTGTCGTTTGGATTGGCCAGCGCGGAGCCCAGACATTAACCCCATTGAGTACGTCTGGGACCTCTTATAAAGGCGACTACAACCTGTCCAACCACTTCCACAAAACATCAGGGAGCTTAAACGTGTAATCCCGGCTGAGTGGGAACACTTTCCACAGAACACCATCAAATGCCTGGTGGAAAGCATGCCAAGACGATTACATGCCATAATCGCTGCAAGGGGAGATCATACTCGTTATTAATTTTTATTATTTTATTTCTTTTATTATTAAAATACCATAAAAAAACTCGTATTCTTAATTTCATTATACCCATAAAAATGTCCATTTTAACACGGCTCTTTGTTTACATTGACTAAAACATAAATTCCAGGATTTAAGTGTTAATAAAAGCTATATTCTCATTGATAATAAGAAATTTCTAGGCATTTATGCTAATGACATACTAAAAATATTAATATTATCCATAGAAAAGCCAATGACTGTAAGGTGCCCGTTTTTATTGCAAAGGAGTGTATGTTTCACTCACAGCTACTGTACCCAGAGCCACTATACAGGAAATAAGAAGATCTAATCCTTGCAACGAATCGCCAACTACTTTGGCGTTACTTTGTATTGAAAGTGGTGCTAACATTTTCTTGTGGACAAGGCAACAGACATCCACTGTGCAGTCTGACTAAACCTACATTAGTTATTTATGCTACAAGTGCGGATAGTAGGTGATTTCCGACGAGTGTATATATATATATATATATGAGACGAAAACCATCTTACGCACGTGTATCATACAAGGTTTTACTATGCATTGTGCGAGGAAATAAAAAAAAATATATTAAAACGTATTGTTCCTTTGATTTAGCTGGTAAGAGCATGTTGTTGGCATTTTGAGCTTCTTGAATAACATTTTCCGGGATTACTTTATTTGATTTGTCACTTGAATTCGACATTTTAGCAGATTTACACAGATCGACTCCTATTTAAGTAAGAAATTAGTAAAATGGCGAGCTTATCTCAGCATATCTAATACTGCGCATGCGTAAATAGCTGCCACGTCGTATCTCAAAAAGGCACGAGCAAAATATACGCTCTGCCTAACATATTTAATGAATACTTAAAATTAATTTACTGATCTTAATCTAGAGTAATTAATAACGCGTTTAATGAAGTATTAGTGTTATTGTACCTTTTATATGAATATGTATTTGACTAATTTGTAAAACTTTTCTCAAATAATAAAAACTCTTTGCGTTGGGCTGCCGACCGAGTTAAAAAATTAAAACAAAAAACTGCAAAAAAGTGGCATTTTCCGCATAGTTTAAATGCTTGGAAAACGCTCTTTTTGAGCACAAGCATTGTAAAACATTATTTGAATGTTTAATAAAGTGCCAATACTACGTGGGTCAGAGTACCTTTGTCCCCAAGTAACACCTCAATCTGCCTAGCCTTTTCCCAACTATGTTAGGGTCGGCTTCCAGCCTAACCGTATGCAGCTGAATACTAGTATTTTACATGGAGCGACTGCCTATCTGACCTTCACAACCCAGTTATTGGGTAATACGATACCCCTTGGTAAGACTGATTGTCAGACTTTCGGGCTTCTGACGACCCATATTGACTATCAAAGATTCACGAATGACAGCCGGGACCAACGGCTTAACGTGCTTTCCGAGGCACGGAGGAGTCTCGGTATGTAAAGATGTTCACCCATCTACGGACCAACCCCGGCAAGCGTAGCTTAACCTGATGGATCGACCCGTGCGGCTGTTATTACTTAGCCACGAGCTCCTCCCCAAGTAACACCTATTCTTTTTTTTTATTTTCAGATTACACAAAAATGCTACGTTTTAAAAATACTAATAAAAAGTGATAATATTTTTATAATAACCACGCGAGCAGAATGAACAAGCATAAATGGATATTACTTTAATTGCTGCCTAATTCGTTGTAAAATAAAACACTTATTTCTAACAAAACTACCTTCTGCTTCAATCTAACTACTTCACACCAACATATTGAGCACCCGGCGGAGATGAGAATGTCATACTCACTTCCCCGCATCAGATAAGGCGCGACTTCCGAAATCAATCGGCTAATACCGCGCCGAGTGGAGTGGAGTTTATGAAGACATTACTGACGCGGGGACATCCTGCCTTTACAAAAGCATACAGTGTGCGAGACAAAGTTGCTGTTCATTTTTAAAGTCAGAAAAGTATAAGCCTTCCTTTCACCGAGTACGGTGTCTAGAACACACTCGTCGGTCTAGTGGCGCGACTGCTAAGCATGGGGCTCTGGGTTCGATACTAAGATCAGATTGAGTTTTGTTGAGTTTTTCAAAAAGGATTTTTTTAGTAGCAGCCCGGAGGCCGGTTATGAGTGCCTCGAGGCTCGTCACTAGTTCATGGGACTTAACATAACTGGCGAAATGTTGATATAATAGCACCTCGGCCTACTCTTTTCGGGAATACATACGACAGGCGTGATGATCACAAATAATGATGTCACAAATTATAATTGTTCACGAAAATAGAATTGGTTTCAAAGCTTTCTACAAAAATAATCTAAGGGTTCATTATTATATTTGAAAAAGAGAGCAAATAATACAAATAACCATATTAAATCCATAATTCAGTACTAAATGTGTGCGTAGTCCACGAGATGGACGAGAGTATCCGTAGTCACCTTGACAGTCTGACAACAAAGCAGATCACTAACAACATTGGATGGCGCAAATTATGAAATTTAAAAAATAAGCGCCGTAATAACAATATTTACAATATGTCACGTTTGTAAGGAAAAGCAGACGTGACATAAAAATATGCCCCTTGCAGGAACTGAATGAATAAGTCTGAAAGGGGATTTCTTGTAAACCTTAGTATAGTACTACCTACGTCCATGTTGCCTGTGTACGTACACCTACATATCGTCTGCCTACGGGTACCAAGTATGATGTGCACTTAGTGTCCATTCGAGGAAATGGCGTTTCAAAGTTTAAGATTTAGTGTGATCTATTTCAAACTCATTACTTAAATAAAAAAATGTTAAAGCAAAATGTTGCGCTATCCTTATTTTCAGATTTACTCTTATATAAGGTCTTAGTCAAAACTGTATAAAATTAAATTTAGATCAAAAAGGGACCGCATTTAATATGTTTTACCTGTACTTAACAAACCTGAAATATCTTCTGAATTCAATGATTTCAAAAGCTTCAAAGGCACAAAATTATTAGGTTCATAATAATACTTTAAACGCGTTTCTATATTTTTCTCAGAATAACTTTTACAATACCATTTTACTATTTAAATTATAAAATCTCAAATCTTTTCAAATATCGAATAAAAGAGCATTACTTTTCCTCTCAACTGTGAGTATTTATATAAGTATAGTTAGTATACGTATGTTTATATATTTTAGCTTTATGTATTTATTTAAGGTTATGTTATACGTGTAGGTATAGTCAATATTTGACAGACCAGATGGCGTGGTTGGTTTAGATACCACCTGCCATGCCGCAGGTCGTGGGTTCGATTCCCATGCAGGACAAACATTTGTGTGCATGAACATGTCTGTTTCTCCTGAGTCTGGGTGTAATTATCTATATAAGTATGTATTTACAAAAAAAAAAAAAGTAGTATATGTAGTATATCAGTTATCTGGTTTCCATAGTACAAGCTCTGCTTAGTTTGGGACCAGATGACCGTGTGTGAAAATGTCCCTGGATATTATTATTATTATTATTATTATTATATTTTAGTTTAAGACTTCGCTTATTCATATTTTTCTCTTCTTGCTCTCACACACTATTGTCTACATTTATCCATTCGCAGGTCTGCTGGAAGAAATCTCTAAAGAAATAAGCAGTACATTTGTACTCCTAATTATAATTATGTATGTTATTATGTATTTTTCTGTGTGTACATAAATGATAAAATAAATAATATAATATGTAAAAAAGCTTTAACCGTATTTATTGTTTTTTTAACATTATAAACTGAAACGAATTTAAGATTTAAGCCATATAAAAAATATATACACGTATGACAATACTGGTATATTTTTTTTATTTGAGATGCGTTCGCTCTTGACTCTAGTCTAGGTCTCTATATTTTTCAAAATGTGAGAACATACCACTTTTACAAACTCAGTATCTCTGCAGCCATCGGACATTGCATTTATTCGGTTTGACCAGTAGATAGCGCGTAAAAAATTAAACGTAACTGCATTTTGAACTCTTTAAAAAAATGCACTTATCTTGTTTTACCATTAAGCAGACGATATATTAATAATTGTAGCAAAGAGAGACAAGTAATCTTCTCACAATCTCTCAAGAAAGCACCGAGAATATTCTCGAAACACAGGTAGCAGATCGCTGACGCGCAGACAGCAGCATTCATTGATGTTATCTAAACAGTAGCTGTAGTGTTATCACGAGCTTGTTCACGAGCCGGGGTTCGGCAACAGCCGAGTCGTTACGGAAATTGCCGAAGTGTTGCCGACGTAGCCGGCAAGTTGCTCGCATTGCCGGACATTTGCCGTTCTTGTTGGATGATTGCTATTGTTGGTAATCGTAAGATAGTCGTGTTGCTAGGATGTCGGTAGACTATCATGATTTCATTGAATTTGAATTTCTTTCTAATTTTTTGTGATAATTAATTACCTACTTAAATATAAATAGTAAAATAATGCAATTAATTATACTTAGTCGTTTTGGCCTTTTTAAACTGTATCAAAATATGCATTATATTTTTTGATATTTCTCGGGACCCTGGGGTCGCGGACCTTTGGAAGGCGTACGAGGAGCCGAAGCCAACTCGCAGAGGCCCCTTAGATAATTTTAAATGATGAGGAGGCACCAACCGACGATTATCCCTGTATGCACTATGCAAGTGCACCCAAGGACAGCCCCCAGTTGGTACAGGCATTATATTTATTATTAAGCATATTTAATCAATAAATAAATACAAAATAAATCATTTTGTGTTATCGGTAAGATTGATGCCAGGATTTTGTTTTGGATTTATAAAATGTTAATGCATAGGCCTGTTATAGGTACCTAAGGTACTTGGGATTTTCCGATTTTTCTATATAAACATCACAAGTAAGCCACAAGTAAGTTGGGTCTAAAGATAGATTTCTAAGCTTCGTTAGGCCGTCATGGTAGAGTCAGGGGTTTTGAATAAATAACGTCATCAAACTAAGGATTAATCTAGTATTGTGCCAGTTCAAACCCTTATATATAAGTAAACGAGATACAATAGCAAATAATTGTGTTTAAGTACTAAACGTTTGTCCGCTTTATTTTATACAAGAAACGTGCTTCTGTTAACAAAACACTAAGAAAATCTGGTTCCATTGAATATTAATATATAACGTTTCCAACGGAGACTGCAAGTAACTGCAGTAAACAGAGACGGAGGGCGACTTTGACCGCAAGAATGACTGTTTCCTTACTACTTCCTGGTTGACTAACTATATCTTCGTTCATATTTTCCTTACTACTT
Source organism: Dicycla oo (assembly GCA_948252095.1). NCBI lineage: Eukaryota > Metazoa > Arthropoda > Insecta > Lepidoptera > Noctuidae > Dicycla > Dicycla oo. The sequence goes on along the minus strand of OX411732.1, from coordinate 416,988 downwards.
CCTGATTGAACTGTTTCTTCGTTCATATTTTCCTTACTACTTACTGGTTGAACTAACTATTTCTTCGTTCATATTTTTCTTACTACTTACTGGTTGAACTATTTCTTCGTTCATATTTTCCTTACTACTTCCTGATTGAACTAACTGTTGCTTCGTTCATATTTTTCTTACTTCTTCCTGATTGAACTAACTGTTTCTTCGTTCATATTTTTCTTACTTCTTCCTGATTGAACTAACTGTTTCTTCGTTCATATTTTTCTTACTTCTTCCTGATTGAACTAACTGTTTCTTCGTTCATATTTTTCTTACTACTTCCTGATTGAACTAACTGTTTCTTCGTTCATATTTTTCTTACTTCTTCCTGATTGAACTAACTATTTCTTCGTTCATATTTTCCTTACTACTTCCTGATTGAACTAACTGTTTCTTCGTTCATATTTTTCTTACTTATTCCTGGTTGAACTAACTGTTTCTTCGTTCATATTTTTTCCTCGAGTCTTGTTATGAGAAATGTAAGATAAAGGTGATTCACTTTTGTTTATTTATTGCGCAGGCGCAGTAGGTGAACATTTAAAATGAAATGCTCTACATACTTGCGGTTTCTCAAATACCTATGTTGTTGTTACGTCTAAAGTTCCTAGTACATATTAAGAAAAAGAATCATGGGTTCGTTAAAAAAAAAAAAAACACGACGATGTTTCACATCGAAACTTTGCTACATTTTATTGTAACATTTTCCCAACGAGAATAAACTAAAGAATATTTTTTTTCTGGTATAAAAAAATAAACAAAAACGTTCTTATTACTTTATATCTAATTAATACCGAGGAAATTCGGTGTGAAATTGCCTATATGTGTGTGAATGAAACGCTTAATACCTGCTAAAACATAACCCTCAAGAAAACAAACACCCTGTAGCGGTAACTGCTGGGTAGCGCTCACTTTGTAATAAAACTAACGCATTTACCATCGGGATGAGTATATAGTATGAGTATAAGGCAAGCGGGACTCAGGAGGAAATACTTCAATGAAGATTCGTCAGCGCTACTTATTCCTATAATATTCCGCCATTGCTAATGCTCATTAGAAAATATTATAATAAACTGCAGTTGTTCAACCACAAAAGCAGTAATATAATAGCAGCTTTATGTGGGTAGCCCCCCAGGCTTCCGATTGTTTGCGTAACCAAGCGTACATTTTGTTGGCAGCGTGCAGCGGCAGCGTGACCATGGTGACACCACTATGCTGTCCCAGTGTGCAGTAAATACATACCTAACTCTTACAGAAGCGAGTTTTTTTTTTCCGCGAAAATCTATATTTAGATGCAATGCACAAGCCAATGTATTCTCATCTAAACCTAATGCACCAACCAAAGACAATCTTTGCGGGAATTTTCAGAAACATGATGACTTTGTTAGTACAGTCACCAACAAACGTCTAGCGACCTTCATATTGGAACTGGTTTAACAATTAAATCCAAGAGAATTATATTTTCCAAATTTGAGCCGTTTGGTTTTTATTCTTAGAGAGCTCATCTAATTTTAAATCATAATATAATGTTGACGTGTAAAATTGTTTTTTTAAACCAATTTACAGAATAAATATCATTTATCATTTAAAGTGGAGAATAATTTAAAGCACAGTATTGCACAAATGCACATATAAGCACTAAATAAAAAGGAGTGTCAGATAGTGGGGCGGTCACAAGTCAAGTACCGGTGCAAGACAGCGCGCCAGTGGGAGGTGATTAGCGAATTACAGCGAGGGACGCGGATTTGTACGGATTAGCAGCTGAATAGGCGCGTGATTTATTAAGGAAGTAGAACGTTGACATATAGCTAATATATGTTCTTTCCTTTTTTGTATGTGTATTGAATAAGGGTCTTTAACTGAAATAAATGAATTTTAATTTTATTTTTTAATAGCTAGGCTGCAATAATAATAAAAATATTTCAAAAAATGGTGTTGATGTAATTCTATAAATCTGCCTAGCCTTTTCCCAAAAACGATGGGGTCGCCTTCCAGACAAACCGAATGCAGCTGAATACCAATGTTGATACAATATGCAGTTAAAATGTAGGTATTCTAAAATCATCCATTTAATAATAATAATATGGGGGGGGGGGGTCGAGGTTTTTTAAATGCTAAGACCCTCCACAACCGCGAGGTGTGCAGTCTAAGAGAATATTTTCTCAAGGCTGACGTGGGTATGCACCGAGATGTGGTTGCAGTGGACAAGGGACTCACCCCGTTGTCCTTGGCTAAAGAGAACTGGCGCAAACCTGTGGTGCTTAGTACCAACGACCGCAAGGAAGTATGGCAAAGCAAGGAGCTTCACGGACGCTTTTTCCGGGCCCTTCATGGGCCCAACGTAGATTTCTTAGCGTCTGTGGCCTGGCTACGCTTCGGTGACCTCTTTGGGGAAAGCGAAGGTTCAGTCTGTGCGATTATGGATGAAGTTATGCTAACGAATAACTACCGGAAGTATATAATGAAAGACGATCGACATATGTCGGGCATGCCATTGTCCCGGTGAGTCTATCAGACATATTACTTCTGGGTGTTCTCGTTTAGCTAACGGCGAGTATTTGCACAGGCATAACCAAGTAGCCAGGATTATCCATCAGCAACTTGCTCTGAAATACGGCCTTTTAGAATCTGAGGTACCGTATTACAGGTATGTGCCCGACCCAGTTCTCGAGAATGACCATGTCACGTTATACTAGGATCGATCTATTATCACTGACAGGACTATTGTAGCCAATAAGCCTGATATAGTGGTAATAGATCGATCAGTGCGCCGCACAATGATAATCGATGTCACTACCCCGCATGACGAGAACCTCGTGAAGGCTGAGAAGGAGAAACAATTGAAGTATCTCGACTTAGCCCACGAGGTTGTCGCTATGTGGAATGTGGACTCGGCAATCATTGTGCCGATAGTCGTTACGGTCAATGCCTTATCGCTAAGAGCCTCGACCAACATCTCAAGAGGCTCTCGTTGGGTGGCTGGGTGAAGGGCCTTATTCAGAAGGCAGTACTCTTTGATACGGCGCGTATTGTGAGCAGGTTCCTGTCTCTGGGGTCCTAACCACCGGTATTTTGGACCCTGTTCCCCATGCCGGTGGATTTCTATTTTTTATATTTTTAAATGTTTTTTTTTTTTTTTTAAATTCTAATATTTAAAAATATAACTTATATGTAAAAAAAATTGAATAAAGGAGATAATAATATTGTTTATTCATCATAACAGCTTTGTAGTACATGATAATTTACAGGGTGACAAATTAGTGTACTAAAACTACAACAGAAATGGTGGTGAGGTGCTGCATTCCCAGCTAGGTTATAGAATAACCTGTATAAGGGAGTACAGTGCCGGTCCCCATTGGGTATTATAATTAAATTGTACACAGTATGTGGCTTAACACTAGTCTTCTACTACAATTTTATAATTATTGGTGACATAGTGTAACTAAAGGTAATACAAGAGGAATACAATATCAGCTCGGTTTTTAATTAAGGGGTAGTGCAAAATAAATGTAGGTTCATTTTATTATTTCAATAACAATTTGGTTTAAATTCAAAACTGAAATGCCACCTGTATTTTCGCTAAAGGTTTAATATTTTTGTAGCTTATTGTACCGAAGTCGTATAAAGCTATACAAAGTGTAAGGGACAGCCCTCCGCAAACTAACAGAGTGCATGCAGCTCCTTATTTTGAATCATATATATTCCAGCGGAAATTTCTCAGGAAAATTTTAATTTTTTATCATTTTTTTTAGTTAGTAATTTCTTTTATTTCAATGTAAAATTACATTATATATACGCAACACTCCGTTTATGAAAATAAAACAGCTAAAATAAAAACTTCAGCAATGGATGTTGAAATACTCTAACGAACGACGCATGAAATCAGCTGTTCACTTTCTCCCTAGCTACAGTGTTCACCGAACTCACCGCTTATCAATAGAGGTAAGTAATAATCTAACCCTCCGAACCAGTAACAGACGCTCCTATTTGTGCACAAAAACACTAACAAATCAGCTTCATTGGATTCTCATAACTTTCCTGAAATAATTTCATGTACCGGTCTTCTGACTTCATATATACTGAAGTGACTCCATCAGTCTGCGGAGGGCTGTCCCTTACACACTGTAGGCTCTGTATTGTGCAAACAATTTAGCCCGTTTCTTAAAGGTGATATTGAATGTAAGCCCTACAATACACAATAATATTTGAATAAGTATCAAACTTATAAACGCAAAATTATCACTCATTAATTTTGTAACGTTGCAATAAATTATAACAGAATATTATAAGTTTGCTCAAAATGCGGTATGTGTATGGGATCAAACAGCTGTTCACAACGACAGCCGAAGTGCCAATGTAACATCACGCGCCGCGACCACAGACTGTACAGTTTTGGTCGCGATAACGTCATCAATTAGATATTTATTTTCTTTATTTATTTATCCTTTATTTTTTGGCAACTATGGCTCATTAAACACAGTACATATTTTATACACTAAACTTAAAAACTACTGCACTCGTAGCGACGGCGTCGAGATACGCTGCGAGGTGTCGCGTAACAGTCCGCGGATCGTGGGATATGCATGACAGTTTGGAGCATAACACGTGTTTACGCGGCGCATCCCAGTACAGCTCCCAGTCAACATGATTTTTTTCCGACATCTTCAACAATCATCGTCATATTTCAGCCAATTTACACAAAACCTCAATGAATTATACATTTAAACCTTTCTCGTGAATCACTCCGTCCATTGGTGAAAATCGTATGAAAACCCATTTAGTAGTTTTTGAGTTTATCGCGTTCAGACTGACAGACAGACGCAGTGAGGGACTTTGTTTAGCAAAATTATGCTGGTCTTGCTCTAATAAATAAGAAATAATTGTTGACCGAGTGAACCGATTATAATAAAATAAAGACTAAATGTTACCTAAAGATACGAATTATAATTACATTTCCAATCCATTAAATCTCTTAAAAAGAGGTACATAAAAAATGTAATACCTGTTATTTGTGAATTTTAAAATAACCCCTATTTTACCCCCTTAGGGGATGATTACTTTGTTTCCTACCAAAATCATACATTTGAATTTTGATATCCCTAACTTAAGAAATGCTGGGTTTCCGATACAAACTTTCATCCCCTATATCATGCCCATGTAGGTTTATTTTTGAAACAAAAAGTAGCATATGTCCTTCCCCAGGATGCTATTTATCGCCTTTTGCCAAATTATATCGAAATCCTTTCAGTGGTTTAGGCGTGAAAAGGTACCATACAGACAGACAGAATTACTTTCGAATTTATAATCTAAATATATAAAAGTAGAAACTGAGTGACTAACTGACATATCAACGCGCAGCCCAAATCGCTGGGTCTAGAGATTTCAAATTTGGCACGTAGGTTCCTTATGAGGTCTAGAGGTCCACTAAGAACGGATATTTTAAAATTCACCCCCTAAGGGGTGGAAACGAGGGTCCGAAGTTTGCATGGGGAAACAAAATCACATTTAAAAAATAGCTAAATAAACATACAAACCCCCATTTAAAACATTAATGGTGCACTAAGATTGATTATGTTGACAGGCATTAAGTGAAAAACACAAAAATATTCAGCTTTACCAGGTAGTCCAAGAAGAAGGATATTAGTAACAACGTATGGGTATTTCATTCAAAAGACAATTAATACGACGATTCGGCTTTCCTTGAAAATAGACGTGTCTAACAAAATTAAAAACAACAAATAACTCGATAAATTGTGACCTAGTTTAATAACTGCGTACCTAAGTTTAATGTCTAGCAGCGAACTAGTGGACATGCTCAGTGTTTTATCTAGAATGGAAGACAGTCCCTTTACCGAAGTACCAAAACTGCGCGCACCGCACCCCCTACGCCATCACCCTCATCTCGTCCTAAAGAGCCAACCGAAGATGCCCCTGAAACCATCTCCACCCCAGAACTGCAGAGCTGGATGACGTCCATTGAGCAGTGTCTCAATGAGGTATGTACAATTGCTACGGAGAGAAAATTGAACTCGAACCAAAAATTGTCAATAAGTAATCATTGCCGAAAAGTTGATCACGGTATTTCGCAGTTGGCAGTACAGTACCAATCACTAAAGTTGAAAGCCGTACCAACCCTTTCAACCGTCCAAACTCTCCAGTGCAATAATAAACTAGCACAGCATCTCGATGACCTTATCTATTGAAGAATCGACAAAACCTGACATAAAAACATTTGCTGACATGGTCAAGAAAGGTGCTAACGAATTCACTCAGCCAATCAGGGCGCGGTGGCCATTTATCCAAAAGACAAACAAAAGTCAAGCGAAGAGACAAAATCCCTTGTCCAAAAAATAATCCACCCAGAAGACACATGTCATAAAGCTACACGTCAGAGGTTTGCACAAAACTATGAACGGAGTAGTCAAGCAAGTATAGTAAACAAGATATATATATATATATATATATATATATATATATATATATATATATATATATATATATATAATATATAAGTAGGTAGAAAGAGACGGATCGACGGTATTTCAATAAGTGCAAACGAAAGAGCATGACATTTAGTGTATTTGGCACTAAAAAAGTGAAAATTGAAAATTTTGTATTTACTACAATTGTGAACTAAGGCATGGATGATTTAAAAGAGTGAAGATAGGTATTTGGTGGAATAAAGACGGTTGTACCTAGTTCTACCTGATCCTACTTTTAAATATAATATGTAGACTCAACAGCGAGATTAACGCTAACACTATAGAGAGTATTACTATAAAACTCAGGCTCCAAATTGTTGCACAAGAAGTTTCGTATTCTTAATTAAAAAGCAAACTTGTTTTGAAATAATCACACGAGTGAGTGTTACTAATGTTTAGGTATGTATGGATGATAAAACCGATGCATCACTATGTTACGAAGAGGACGGACGACGTGAATAATAATGTAAATAAACATTTCATATTCAACACTAATCCTACTGCAACACAAATTAGAGATTTCTTAAACAAAACAAAGAATAATCTCTTTCTTCAAGAAACTAATTCAATGAATTAAGTTCCAGTGGACGCAGACGAGGGAAAACAAATGATAAGCTCAGGTACCCTCCGACAATGCTCAAGTACAAACTAAGACTTAATTTAATAACAATGAGACATACAACCGCGCCGCCTGCAGTCTGCATGCCTGCAGTCTGGACAGATGAGAGGAGAGCACTACCAATAGGTACAAATACAAGAGCACCGTCTGCGAACCCGGACAATAATGAGACCTAATGCTTACTATTTATTCACTCTTGCATTCATAATTATTCGATGTATGTTTCCTTTTAACGACATATGTAGAAGACATAAAGCCACTTACTTATAAGTCATCATAATATCCAAGTCATAACATTTTCTTTTTTTTTCTGTTGACTTGTCAGGTTAAGTATTCTTTAATTTTAATATTATTTAATTTGTTTAAAAATAATTTGTATTATTTATTCTTATTTTCTAAACTAAGCGTTTTGCTTTTCATTTTGTTTTCCTTTATATGATTTTCGTGTTTTGTATTTTGATATTTATTACTTATTGACTACTCAAAATAAACTGCTAAAACGCTATTTAATTATGATTATCTAACTGCAACAGAAACTCTATACAAACAAATTAAAGTAATGAACATTACACAAACATACATAATTATATAATACATGCATACTAATACGAAAAATACTAAATAAAAAATAAAAAAAACACTAAATGAAACTGAGACGTGAACAAGACTGTTTACAATTATACCCAACCTGCACAAACTACGGAAGTAAAACTATTATGTATGAAGGATCTAAAATATTTATTTTGTAATCTACCCACAAAACATTACAATCGGTGCTTAGTTTTTGTATTACGTCCAACATGTAGTTTTTAAGTTTGTGATATGTCTAGCTCTAAATATTCTCATGTAAGTGAATTGTAATTCTTATGAGAATAAATGATCTCAAACCGGATATTTAATGATGTGTTCGTCCTTGTCGGACTTGTTGTACCGAGCTACTAACTGAATCATGTGTTCGTCCTTGTCGGACTTGTTGTACCGAGCTACTAACTGAATCATGTGTTCGTCCTTGTCGGACTTGTTGTACCGAGCTACTAAGTGAATCATGTGTTCGTCCTTGTTGGACTTGTTGTACCGAGCTACTAACTGAATCATGCGTTCGTCCTTGTCGGACTTGTTGTACCGAGCTACTAACTGAATCATGTGTTCGTCCTTGTCGGACTTGTTGTACCGAGCTACTAACTGAATCATGTGTTCGTCCTTGTCGGACTTGTTGTACCGAGCTACTAACTGAATCATGTGTTCGTCCTTGTCGGACTTGTTGTACCGAGCTACTAACTGAATCATGTGTTCGTCCTTGTCGGACTTGTTGTACCGAGCTACTAAGTGAATCATGTGCTGATGTGCGCCGGTAACTGGAAGCGCACACTTGTATTGTTTAGTTCCTGTATAAGTTAACATTCATATAATTGTGTAAGCTCTGTTAACAATCCAATAAATAAATAGTCATTAGTCATTTATTCATTAAGAATAATTTGTATCTGAATTTACACAATATTAGTAATCTTATAATAATAATAGTATTTATAATTTAACAATAATAAAATAATGAAATACAATATAATCATAATTAACATTTTGGCATTAATAATATGTATAATTCAATAAAATTTTGGCATCAGTAAAATTTACAATTCATTAACGGCATCTGATGGTATAATAAATTAAATAAATTGCTCAGTAATTACTAAAATAATAATAAGATACAATAAAAATAACATCTTTCGTGGATTAAAATTTACAGTTCATCGACATCATAGAGACACTTATTTGGTAAAAATGTTTTCAATCTACTTCTAAAAGATCTAGTGTAAACAATGCTTTTAATGTCTAAAGGCAACTTATTGTATAATTTCACGGCTTGGTATCGCGGGCTGTGTTTAACAATTCTAAAATTAGCATTTAGTTATATTTGGTTTCAATTCTTGTCTACGACTACCTTCCCTAATGTGTCGTTCTTCAGATGTTTCATAATCTTGCATATTATTTGCCATATTACTTAAAAGTACAAGTATATAAATACTTGGTACTGTAAGTATACCTAAGTTAATAAAATTCTGACGACACGATAGCTATTCACATTTCAATTGTGAACATCGTATCAACATTCGGAACTTCTATATCTAGGACTAAACGATCTACAAACTCTCAAAATAGAGTATATTTACTGTAGCTGCACCCGCGGCTTCACTCACATGGTTTGTATTTACCAAATCAATGGAAACTTAAAGTAGTAGGTAGTATAATCAGTAAGAAATAAAATAACTAATATATTAAATGATCACTTCGGGTCCCAGAATATTAAATAGTGTCATATTTACGTAATGAAGACTCTAATAGAAACTTGCAGATCTTATCACAAGTTGGCAGCAAATAGCATTCAATTAGTTTGTATGTAAATCTAACAGGCCGCGCCCGCGCTCGCATTGCCACGGTTGAGTGGTGAGCGGCTGTGTCGTGCCTTTCAACTGCATTCAGATTAGTAGCGAGTTGCAGGTACTCATCTAATCAAAGGGAGAAAGATGTAAGACACAATCTGTTCTTAATTACGGTACCTATGTGGGAGAACTATAAGAGTACGGAACAGATTGAAGCAAAAGGAGTAGGTACTGTAGAAGATCAGAGTCCAATTACGTGGAAGCTCTGAGTTTCTACAGGGGTGTGTATTTGGATAGGGAATAACACTCAATTGAGCAACAACGAGAGGTATATTAAACAAAAACTGAATGGTACAATCGCACACTTTCTTAGAATTATACCGCCTAGTCCCCTAGCTTTCAGCGAAAACATCCAAACTATCTCTTTTTAAATTCATTCAAAAATATAATAGATAACTTTATACTGGCGCAAGTAATCGAATGGCAGCAAGTACAACATAAGGTTAAAGTCCATTGCATGGAACCTCTACAGGACCTACTCGTATGTGAATCGTAGCAGGTGGCGTTCTGTAGTTTCTGCCTGCCCCAATGGCGTGAATGAATGTATGTATTATATGTGGATGTATGTTGAGGGTCTCGGAATCGAAAAGGAAAACAGTCAATTAGGGAGGCAACTAACTGCTTGTAAGTAAAAGTAGGTATCGAGCGTCTAATAATATCAAAATCTAGGAACGATTTCAACAGGACTCCTTGACAATTTTCATTTAGATATGTCCATAATTTTCTACACAATAAGGATTCTAATCACCCTATTCTGGTCAAAGCTCCATCGTCAACTTTGTCTCTGTCACCTCCGACCTAGACTAGAGTCAAGACCAAACCCAACTCAAAAAAAAAAAAAATCATAGTTATAATTTAGTTTCATCGATACAACGAAGAAAAAGCGGCCAAGTGCGTGTCGGACTACACACAATGAAGGGTTCCGTACTTGGGATGAATTTATCTAAAGAACAAACTTAACATTGTTACTTAACAAACTTAAGTTGAAACAGATGTTTTCCTATACATTTCAACTGAGAGAACATGAGCTTACATTTAGCTCATGTTCTCCCATACATTCCAACTGAAAATGTAAGTTTGTACGCCCAATATCGAACGATTTACCATGTAATTTTAAGACCATAGACTTATTTATTTCCTGTAATCTATAGGTATTTTGTGAATTTTTTCCAAAATTTTTAGGCTCAGTAGTTTCGGAGGAATGGTCAATTTTCGTCTATTTTCATGCCAGGGCAAGAATTTTTTATTTTTTCACAATCAAAAGTTTATTGTATGGGGACCCCTTTAATTTTTTACTTTATTATATTTTTATTATTTTTTGTTATTATAGCGGCACTAGAAATACACAATCTGTGAAAATTTCAATCGTCTACTACGAGTATTACGGTTCATGAGATACAGCCCGTTGGCAGACAGACGGGCGGACGGACAGCAGACGCTTAGTAATAGGGCTCCGTTTGGCACCCTTCGGGTACGGAACCCGGAAAAAAGTAAAAGTATACTAAGTTTAAAAATAAATCGAAGAGCAAAGCATTTCAATTCTGATTGAATTTATCCGTGCTTCTACAGACAAGCTTGAAATGATCGATCTACAAGTTTAATACAAAATATTATGATCTTGCATCCATTTCAATCGCCCAGACAAGTCCTTTGACAGTCTCACATAAAATACTTCACTCTGAATTGCACTTTAACAAAGATTGTGAACATTTTATTGATTTCGGAGAGAATATTAAAGAAAGCAATATCAAAGACAATCCTTTATACGAATACAAAATGTATGTATAACAATATTCTACAGTACCTTTCTAGTTATTAAATATTTTCACGGGAGCAAGTTGAGAATATGAAGACGCAGATAAGTACCAGCGGCCTTGAGTACCTTGCACCTTGCGTGTTCTGTGCTGAGCTCAAGCAACGCGTCGTACGTCCACCCAGTAATAGGACTACAAAAATATTTGTGATTTTGCTAAATCAAAAATTTTAAGCGATAGAATTAAAAACCACTTGGAAAATTATTAACAATGAGACGGGTAAGTCGGTTACACAAGAAAAACTACTTAGTAGTTATGGTCGACAACATCTTCCTGACCTTCGTTTTGTTCTGTTATTAGTAATTAACTCTTTGTTTATTTTTACTTCGATGGTCCTAGTTTATCATTTGTGACTTCGAGTTACGGCTTCAGATACAGTTAGTATGTAAGTGGGCACGCCCTTTATTACTGGAGGCTTTTATTTAGGTATAAAGTTCTGCTTACGTTTTTAGTTTTGTATTTTTATTTCTGCTTGAGTATAGTTTTCGATTTTTTTTTTATATTGGCGTGTGCTGGCTTACTATAATTTAATTTATTATTTTGTGTTGCGTAATGTACCTAAATTATTATGCGCAGTTTTGTGTAAAGTATTTTTTTTTAACTGAACAGACAGCTGTGCTGCTGGGGAGTTTGTTGCGCCACTTCTTCTCCCCAGCTAAAGCACTATGAAGTGGTGAAGCGCAGGCGTTTTGGGGGACTGTCTTATGTAATTTTGACTTTCAAAAAGATTCTCAGCCTAGTTTGATTAAATGACTTTAGATTTAGATTTTTGATTATGACTCGCCCATCAAGGAGCACTGTCCCAAATTAGACGCATTATTACACATAAAACAAAATTTGTTATATTAAAACACGTATACTAAAAGATAAATAATTAAATTATCTTTGAAATGGTAAGGTTTCATAAATATACGCTTGATAATATATATGTTCCACGAAATGGTAAGCGATCATCTGCTACATTAGAGGCCTCAGAAAAGCGCTGAAGCCTCTCATGTGCATACAATCACACGACTGACGAGGCCTCACACCCTATAAGCTTTACTCAGTTACTTACATTGTTTTGTAATCAGGATGAGCTCCTTCACAAAAAGTAATCTTCTACTGCGATTTAGGTATAAAAGCTACACCTAAAATTGCAATTCAGTCAATAAGCATTTTCAGTATTTTGAAAGAAATAGGTACCTTCAAGAACAGACAAAACTCAATGTATCCAATTACCAACTGTTTGTCAAGTGAACAAAGCTCCCCCCTCTCTCGCGACACAAAGGGGTTCCGCTACGAAGACTTTAACTGCATTGACGACTTAATTCCTTAATCCTTTAATTCTTAAGAACAGACCCGTCAATGGAGACAAAATACGTGCATTTTCTCACAGAAGCAACTCGATATACACGGACGTGGAATGAAATGTAAACATTTAGAGCAATACTAGTGTGATTTTCTACAGAATATTGAATTTAAAGTAAGTTACAAATACCTATCATGAGCTCACTGGCACATACATTCTTACATGATAATGTTCATCTAATAGTTGTTTAGAATAATTGCTATAAGCGATAAGACCGTCCGTCGTCAATATATTGTCATTTATTTCCTGGTTCTGAACAACATTAGACTATCTTAGTAGGTATAGAATTTAATCCATGATGATGCTTTGAGAAATGTTCATTGATTGCGTGAGTATTCAGAGATTTCATGAGAATTAGCACATGTATGTGCACATGTAGCTTTGATGTCGATGACTTTGACTGAATGATCTTGGTGTATCTAATAATTTGTAGGTATGGCAATTTATCTGGGACTCTGAGATGAAATGTGATTTATACGAGTACTTATTTTTGTGTACTTTAATATTCATATTTTCGCGCACAACTAGGTAGGTACTATACAGTCTCACAAAGCAACAGAACACAGTTATGATTAGATATAGGAAAACCCCGCTGGTTTGGTGGAAAGTGTTTATTTAGCTTTCACCAGTAATAGCGTTTACATAATTGTGACATAATGTTTCAGCTGTAGGTAGTCTGGGAAGAGGTTGATTAAAATTAATAAGCAGAATTTATTATAAGTATGATCACTAAAGAGTTTCAATCAATTTGGATGAATGTCTGTGCAGTAATTTTTACCATGTAGGCAAATGTTGACGTACGTTTGGCGCACCCCGGACTAACAGCCCCGTTCATAACTTTAATGACCATCTTATCTATTCGTAGAAAAAAGAGAAAACTGACAATAACAAACAGCAGAGCCATAGCAGCAAAAAATATATAAACGGGATGTATGCTAATTTTACACGATACAGAACTATGACAGGAGGTTGTCAGGGCGCACTTGTGGTAGCTACACGTTACGGAACCACGGCAGGAGCCTGTCCGCAGGCAGCACTTGTGGTAGCTACACGTTACGGAACCACGGCAGGAGCCTGTCCGCAGGCAGCACTTGTGGTAGCTACACGTTACGGAACCACGGGAGGAGGCTGTCCGCAGGCAGCACTTGTGGTAGCTACACGTTACGGAACCACGGCAGGAGCCTGTCCGCAGGCAGCACTTGTGGTAGCTACACGTTACGGAACCACGGGAGGAGGCTGTCCGCAGGCAGCACTTGTGGTAGCTACACGTTACGGAACCACGGCAGGAGCCTGTCCGCAGGCAGCACTTGTGGTAGCTACACGTTACGGAACCACGGCAGGAGGCTGTCCGCAGGCAGCACTTGTGGTAGCTACACGTTACGGAACCACGGCAGGAGGCTGTCCGCAGGCAGCACTTGTGTTAGCTACACGTTACGGAACCACGGCAGGAGCCTGTCCGCAGGCAGCACTTGTGGTAGCTACACGTTACGGAACCACGGCAGGAGCCTGTCCGCAGGCAGCACTTGTGGTAGCTACACGTTACGGAACCACGGCAGGAGCCTGTCCGCAGGCAGCACTTGTGGTAGCTACACGTTACGGAACCACGGCAGGAGCCTGTCCGCAGGCAGCACTTGTGGTAGCTACACGTTACGGAACCACGGGAGGAGGCTGTCCGCAGGCAGCACTTGTGGTAGCTACACGTTACGGAACCACGGCAGGAGGCTGTCCGCAGGCAGCACTTGTGGTAGCTACACGTTACGGAACCACGGCAGGAGCCTGTCCGCAGGCAGCACTTGTGGTAGCTACACGTTACGGAACCATGGCAGGAGCCTGTCCGCAGGCAGCACTTGTGGTAGCTACACGTTACGGAACCACGGGAGGAGGCTGTCCGCAGGCAGCACTTGTGGTAGCTACACGTTACGGAACCACGGCAGGAGGCTGTCCGCAGGCAGCACTTGTGGTAGCTACACGTTACGGAACCACGGCAGGAGGCTGTCCGCAGGCAGCACTTGTGGTAGCTACACGTTACGGAACCACTGCAGGAGGCTGTCCGCAGGCAGCACTTGTGGTAGCTACACGTTACGGAACCACGGCAGGAGCCTGTCCGCAGGCAGCACTTGTGGTAGCTACACGTTACGGAACCACGGCAGGAGCCTGTCCGCAGGCAGCACTTGTGGTAGCTACACGTTACGGAACCACGGCAGGAGGCTGTCCGCAGGCAGCACTTGTGGTAGCTACACGTTACGGAACCACGGCAGGAGGCTGTCCGCAGGCAGCACTTGTGGTAGCTACACGTTACGGAACCAAGGCAGGAGCCTGTCCGCAGGCAGCACTTGTGGTAGCTACACGTTACGGAACCACGGCAGGAGGCTGTCCGCAGGCAGCACTTGTGGTAGCTACACGTTACGGAACCACGGCAGGAGCCTGTCCGCAGGCAGCACTTGTGGTAGCTACACGTTACGGAACCACGGCAGGAGGCTGTCCGCAGGCAGCACTTGTGGTAGCTACACGTTACGGAACCACGGCAGGAGCCTGTCCGCAGGCAGCACTTGTGGTAGCTACACGTTACGGAACCACGGGAGGAGGCTGTCCGCAGGCAGCACTTGTGGTAGCTACACGTTACGGAACCACGGCAGGAGGCTGTCCGCAGGCAGCACTTGTGGTAGCTACACGTTACGGAACCACGGCAGGAGGCTGTCCGCAGGCAGCACTTGTGGTAGCTACACGTTACGGAACCACGGGAGGAGGCTGTCCGCAGGCAGCACTTGTGGTAGCTACACGTTACGGAACCACGGCAGGAGGCTGTCCGCAGGCAGCACTTGTGGTAGCTACACGTTACGGAACCACGGCAGGAGGCTGTCCGCAGGCAGCACTTGTGGTAGCTACACGTTACGGAACCACGGCAGGAGGCTGTCCGCAGGCAGCACTTGTGGTAGCTACACGTTACGGAACCACGGCAGGAGGCTGTCCGCAGGCAGCACTTGTGGTAGCTACACGTTACGGAACCACGGCAGGAGGCTGTCCGCAGGCAGCACTTGTGGTAGCTACACGTTACGGAACCACGGCAGGAGGCTGTCCGCAGGCAGCACTTGTGGTAGCTACACGTTACGGAACCACGGCAGGAGGCTGTCCGCAGGCAGCACTTGTGGTAGCTACACGTTACGGAACCACGGCAGGAGGCTGTCCGCAGGCAGCACTTGTGGTAGCTACACGTTACGGAACCAAGGCAGGAGCCTGTCCGCAGGCAGCACTTGTGGTAGCTACACGTTACGGAACCACGGCAGGAGGCTGTCCGCAGGCAGCACTTGTGGTAGCTACACGTTACGGAACCACGGCAGGAGCCTGTCCGCAGGCAGCACTTGTGGTAGCTACACGTTACGGAACCACGGCAGGAGCCTGTCCGCAGGCAGCACTTGTGGTAGCTACACGTTACGGAACCACGGCAGGAGCCTGTCCGCAGGCAGCACTTGTGGTAGCTACACGTTACGGAACCACGGGAGGAGCCTGTCCGCAGGCAGCACTTGTGGTAGCTACACGTTACGGAACCACGGCAGGAGGCTGTCCGCAGGCAGCACTTGTGGTAGCTACACGTTACGGAACCACGGGAGGAGGCTGTCCGCAGGCAGCACTTGTGGTAGCTACACGTTACGGAACCACGGGAGGAGGCTGTCCGCAGGCAGCACTTGTGGTAGCTACACGTTACGGAACCACGGCAGGAGGCTGTCCGCAGGCAGCACTTGTGGTAGCTACACGTTACGGAACCACGGCAGGAGGCTGTCCGCAGGCAGCACTTGTGGTAGCTACACGTTACGGAACCACGGCAGGAGGCTGTCCGCAGGCAGCACTTGTGGTAGCTACACGTTACGGAACCACGGCAGGAGGCTGTCCGCAGGCAGCACTTGTGGTAGCTACACGTTACGGAACCACGGCAGGAGGCTGTCCGCAGGCAGCACTTGTGGTAGCTACACGTTACGGAACCACGGCAGGAGGCTGTCCGCAGGCAGCACTTGTGGTAGCTACACGTTACGGAACCACGGCAGGAGGCTGTCCGCAGGCAGCACTTGTGGTAGCTACACGTTACGGAACCACGGCAGGAGGCTGTCCGCAGGCAGCACTTGTGGTAGCTACACGTTACGGAACCACGGCAGGAGGCTGTCCGCAGGCAGCACTTGTGGTAGCTACACGTTACGGAACCACGGCAGGAGGCTGTCCGCAGGCAGCACTTGTGGTAGCTACACGTTACGGAACCACGGCAGGAGGCTGTCCGCAGGCAGCACTTGTGGTAGCTACACGTTACGGAACCACGGCAGGAGGCTGTCCGCAGGCAGCACTTGTGGTAGCTACACGTTACGGAACCACGGCAGGAGGCTGTCCGCAGGCAGCACTTGTGGTAGCTCTAGTGCAGATTCTTTAACATCTGCGGATGCGGATTTTTGGTGGCTCACATTCGCGGATGCGGATCTCAAGTTTTTTTAAGGGATCCGTCAAGGCAACAAGGAGAAATTCAAAATTTCTTACGTTTTTGCAAATTGCAGCGCTGTTTTGTTGTTGTATGTTGGTCATAATTCCATTCGCGGCAATTATAATAACATAATTACTAAATTATAATTAAAATTATTGTAACTCTCGAAATTATTTGTGTTTGATGGATATAAGACTATTTCGTGAAAACGTGATGATTTAAATGATTATATTTTGAATTTTGTTGACTATGATTTTACTTTTATTAAAAGTAAATTCATAGTCAACAAATCCTTTTTCCACCCGCATCTGCATCCGCATGAACTCCGCATTGCTTACAGCGGATGAGGAGGTCTAAATAAATGCGGAAGCCCCGCACATGCGGCTACGAATATCTGCAACGTCCCTGCTCTGTACTGTACAATGGGGTGGTTTATCAGAATGACTCATAAGATGTGTTTGTGACTTTACTAAAATAGTTAAAAACTAAACTAAAACTAAACTAAACTCTAAAGGCTGAACATGGCTGTATTTAAACTTATATTCGTCGAATACTGTCGACTCGGATATTAAGGTAATTATTATTGAGCTCTTACTCTATCGGCACTGTGTACATACTTGTACAGCCGAGTTTCCTTTTGTCTGTAAATTAATATAATATATATAATAATAATGAATACAGACATTAATGGGGCGGGCCCCAACAAAGCATTTAAAGTCTGAAACATTCACCCTTCACTTGTTTTTCGAATCGTCTGATGCTGCGGTCAGCCCAGCGCCCTTCCAAACTAGCGGGCTTAATTAACACGCAAGCCACATGCGAAAATGTATCGAAACAACATCTAGATAAGGTACATTTTAGATCAGCGGGATGCGATTTAATTATTATAATTCATATCGCCTAGTAATTGCAGAGTTTGCCTTTCATTTGAGCGTCTGAGCGTTACTAATGGCGAATAATCCTAGACACGGCCGCAGGAATCTGTCTGGGGTTTTCTATGTGTTTTTGTAAAAAGCGAGATGCTGATGTTTCGGGCGGGGCTAATGAACCCTTCATGTGTACCGCCCGGAACATTAGCTGGGGCTGCGCTGACAAGTCTCTCAGCTTGTGTACTTAGGACATGTTGTGGATGAGAACCTGACTGATGACCTAGACGTGGAGCGGGAGCGCAGGAGGCTCTCAAATCGCTGTAATATGCTGGCTCGCAGGTTTGCCACGTGTTCAAAGACAATGAAAACCACATTGTTTGGAGCCTTCTGCCAATCATTTAATACGTGCAGCCTGTGGCAACTGCACGCGGCGGGTCGTGAGCGCTCGGACAGTTCAGTATAACAGTGCCTGCAGGGTGCTGATGGGGCTGCCTCGCTATAGCAGTGCGACAGCGATGTTTGCAGAATCACAAGTGGATGGCTATTATGCCATAATTAGAAAAAGAGTAGCATCGTTAAAGCGCAGAGTGAGACACAGTCCCTACGGCTACCCGAGGGTCATTATAATAGTTTGTTTTAGTATGTATGTATTACTACCAGTGTAAGAACAACCGTCTGAAATAAATTATAAATATAATATATATATTTTCTGTCCATCTCAACAGTAGTGGCTAGTGGCTGATTACAGTTTGTTACAAGGAGCTTCTCTAGTACCAGATTGTAGGTTCAATAAAACCTGACATTGTTTTTCGAATCCCATGTTATAGCGAGCCCATTGCCACCAACCGGACAGAAATCCAGACTCCAGAATGAGTCTCAAATGTTCTTAGGGGCCTAAAACCTAATAGTAATTTGTCTAACCTGGGAATTAAACCTAGGATCTCATTTTCAACAGTCACACATGTGCGAAGTTGCGACCATTCGATCGACGAGGCCGTCATAGAAAGAAAGCAACTTATGGAAATCTACTCTCGTATCCCCAATACTCTTCCATGGAAATAGAGACCTTTGTTGTGTTGTCTGTAGTCTAGGACCATTTATAAATTGATGTTATTGCGAATCGTTTAACCAACATGGTGATCAGATCGTTGATTACTACTGCTGAATATGGCCCTTAACCTTGAGACATGAGAGATCATTTCCCATTTCACATAATTGTGGAAACTGATAGCTTTGTAGTTTATCATACTACAGCACAAAAAGGTACTTCTTTCTTTCGGATATACCATAGCCTATATAAAGTACTGGCCGTAAATTATAGGAGGCCACATTGTATACGTCAGCTGTTTTGTTCCCGCGCGACTTGGCAGTACACTCGGAGGCTAGACCAGCTGGTATTTACCGAGAGCGTGAACTGTACGAGGACTTTGTGCTGCGGTCTCTGAAGGTTCCTTTGTTCCTTATAAGGAAAATGACAATACCAGAGACAGATTTATCATTTTTATGTGCCGTCTATTGTGTTAAAATTACTTCTCTATTTCTAGGTACATCTACACTTGGCCAGATAAGTATAAGTTTAGGGGGCCAGCCTATTGCCTTAACTGAGAATCCGGGTACTGACATATTCCGTATTACATAAGATAAAGAACTGCCTATATGAATAGTTCTCGATTCTAATGACCTTCGAAGCCTACACTTTCCCTTTAATCGTTCGGGTGTAACGTTTGGCTAAAAACTCTTTACTCGGCTGAATTCCCGGGGCAGTGATCGAGCAGTGCTCGGGCAGCTCTCGGGCAGGGTCGGGTCAAGCGAGGCAAGGCACCAAGGACTCGGATCGCCAATCAAAATATGTTATGGCCAGCGATTAGGGCGATTGCTTTGCGCCCAAACGAACGTTAACTGGTGGCAATGGTGCTTGAGGTGCTTAGTATTCATTGTTGGATACAGTCTCGTTAATTGTAGATTGTCCGTGAGAAACAAATGAAATTAGAATTTAGTAATGTTTTATGAATACACTAGAAGAAAAACTAAGAATAACATATCGAGTTGAATGTAAGTTTAAAATGTAGAGGTTATCGTACGTTACGTTGCTCGAGACAATTCAGTAGGAGCTCGGGCTAATTAGTATTTCGGGAAATCAATTCACGCACTTTTCAGTTTCTTGAGGTGGTGATATATTTACACAGATGGAGATAGCATAGTGTATACAACCTGTCAATTCAATGAGATAATGCTTGTAACTGTTAATTAGCTTAACACACAAAGTACGAATTCCAAAAAAAACTTGTTCAGCGGCAAGAAATCTTGCCATTTCACATCGTCAGCTTCAAAAACGTTGCGGTAGTTCACAAAACGCGCGCGAAGCCGTGCGTGTGACGTTACGTTATTATGAATGTACAATTGTACAACACAACATATGTATGTCAGTATTGCTTTATCACGTAATGTAATTAGTACAGAACAGGCTACGGCGGTCATACACAACGTTCCTGTAGCACTCAGATCATCCACTACAAAACATCAAATTTGTTTGTATATGTATTACGTGTCCACTCACTATTATACAGAAAATGATTTTGTTTGTCATCACGCGCGGTATATTTCGATAGTTTTTCAAAAGGTTGTATGGTAAATAGACTTACCGATGGGTGTTGATGTCCGTGTGGTCGTGGAGTGTAGTAGACTGCGAGTGGCCAGTGAGGTTATTCGTGTGTTTGTGGCGACGCGATACGTGCGCTTCGCGCGATGGCCCGGCGCCGACTGGCCGCGCGGATCGATAGCCCTGCCATCGCCGCGTTACGTTTCCTTTACACCAATCATTTCGAATTTCGAACCAATGTTACTTTTTATGACGCATTTTTTTTCGTGGCATCGATAGACGCTTGGTGCTCTCTTAAAGTAAGGAGGTATTATCATTTACTTGATTCCGATATTGTAGCTAAGATTGTAGCACAGTGAGAAATGCGCGACTATTTCCCGATTGCATCGGAAGTGAGATAACATTAGCAGACCGAACGTCTCATGCGAATAGGTACGTTAGTAAAACAGCTGATCAGAGATAAGTTATCATTCATAATATTTATTTTAAAGACAGTATTTTATAATCGTAAACTTTAATCAAATAATCATGTATGTGCTTAGATAAATAAATAAGTAAACAACGCGTGTCGCAGCTAATCCCTGTATTGACTTCCATTACTCATATGTTGACAGTCAATGTGTACACGTTTTCTATGACTTTATGACCAAGGTCAGTGTTTTGGGGTCAAGTTCAATTGGATATACTTCAGTCGGCAGAGTCGCTGTAATTACTGTAAGAGCCGTTTAACTGCAGCGATCGGCTCTAGGTGGCGTAGAGATGATGCTGATAGAGCCTCAAAGAGCCAGTTAGTGGTAATAGCACTCATAAGCTGTATCTCCGATTGCTGGATTATGTGAAGTTTTGGGAATCTAAAGATGAAGGTTTGTATGGGGTTATATTTTTGAAGAGGAGCCGTCTGAGGATGCTGGACATTCCGGACATACTTATGTGTCGCAGACTTGTGGCTATCCGGAAAGCAAAGCTGAAGTGTTGCATGTGTCTGTAGTACATTCTAGGTGGAGCTCCTTCACAAAGCTGAAGTGTCGCATGTGTCTGTAGTACATTCTAGGTGGAGCTCCTTCACAAAGCTGAAGTGTCGCATGTGTCTGTAGTACATTCTAGGTGGAGCTCCTTCACAAAGCTGAAGTGTCGCATGTGTCTGTAGTACATTCTAGGTGGAGCTCCTTCACAAAGCTGAAGTGTCGCATGTGTCTGTAGTACATTCTAGGTGGAGCTCCTTCACAAAGCTGAAGTGTCGCATGTATCTGTAGTACATTCTAGGTGGAGCTCCTTCACAAAGCTGAAGTGTCGCATGTGTCTGTAGTACATTCTAGGTGGAGCTCCTTCACAAAGCTGAAGTGTCGCATGTGTCTGTAGTACATTCTAGGTGGAGCTCCTTCACAAAGCTGAAGTGTCGCATGTGTCTGTAGTACATTCTAGGTGGAGCTCCTTCACAAAGCTGAAGTGTCGCATGTGTCTGTAGTACATTCTAGGTGGAGCTCCTTCACAAAGCTGAAGTGTCGCATGTATCTGTAGTACATTCTAGGTGGAGCTCCTTCACAAAGCTGAAGTGTCGCATGTGTCTGTAGTACATTCTAGGTGGAGCTCCTTCACAAAGCTGAAGTGTCGCATGTGTCTGTAGTACATTCTAGGTGGAGCTCCTTCACCAAGCTGAAGTGTCGCATGTGTCTGTAGTACATTCTAGGTGGAGCTCCTTCACAAAGCTCAAGTGTCGCATGTGTCTGTAGTACATTCTAGGTGGAGCTCCTTCACAAAGCTGAAGTGTCGCATGTGTCTGTAGTACATTCTAGGTGGAGCTCCTTCACAAAGCTCAAGTGTCGCATGTGTCTGTAGTACATTCTAGGTGGAGCTCCTTCACAAAGCTGAAGTGTCGCATGTGTCTGTAGTACATTCTAGGTGGAGCTCCTTCACAAAGCTCAAGTGTCGCATGTGTCTGTAGTACATTCTAGGTGGAGCTCCTTCACAAAGCTGAAGTGTCGCATGTGTCTGTAGTACATTCTAGGTGGAGCTCCTTCACAAAGCTGAAGTGTCGCATGTGTCTGTAGTACATTCTAGGTGGAGCTCCTTCACAAAGCTCAAGTGTCGCATGTGTCTGTAGTACATTCTAGGTGGAGCTCCTTCACAAAGCTGAAGTGTCGCATGTGTCTGTAGTACATTCTAGGTGGAGCTCCTTCACAAAGCTGAAGTGTCGCATGTGTCTGTAGTACATTCTAGGTGGAGCTCCTTCACAAAGCTGAAGTGTTGCATGTGTCTGTAGTACATTCTAGGTGGAGCTCCTTCACCAAGCTCAAGTGTCGCATGTGTCTGTAGTACATTCTAGGTGGAGCTCCTTCACAAAGCTCAAGTGTCGCATGTGTCTGTAGTACATTCTAGGTGGAGCTCCTTCACAAAGCTGAAGTGTCGCATGTGTCTGTAGTACATTCTAGGTGGAGCTCCTTCACAAAGCTCAAGTGTCGCATGTGTCTGTAGTACATTCTAGGTGGAGCTCCTTCACAAAGCTCAAGTGTCGCATGTGTCTGTAGTACATTCTAGGTGGAGCTCCTTCACAAAGCTGAAGTGTCGCATGTGTCTGTAGTACATTCTAGGTGGAGCTCCTTCACAAAGCTGAAGTGTCGCATGTGTCTGTAGTACATTCTAGGTGGAGCTCCTTCACAAAGCTGAAGTGTCGCATGTGTCTGTAGTACATTCTAGGTGGAGCTCCTTCACAAAGCTGAAGTGTCGCATGTGTCTGTAGTACATTCTAGGTGGAGCTCCTTCACCAAGCTGAAGTGTCGCATGTGTCTGTAGTACATTCTAGGTGGAGCTCCTTCACCAAGCTGAAGTGTCGCATGTGTCTGTAGTACATTCTAGGTGGAGCTCCTTCACCAAGCTGAAGTGTCGCATGTGTCTGTAGTACATTCTAGGTGGAGCTCCTTCACCAAGCTGAAGTGTCGCATGTGTCTGTAGTACATTCTAGGTGGAGCTCCTTCACAAAGCTGAAGTGTCGCATGTGTCTGTAGTACATTCTAGGTGGAGCTCCTTCACCAAGCTGAAGTGTCGCATGTGTCTGTAGTACATTCTAGGTGGAGCTCCTTCACCAAGCTGAAGTGTCGCATGTGTCTGTAGTACATTCTAGGTGGAGCTCCTTCACAAAGCCGTATTTTTTTCTTTTATTCTTTATCTATATAGGGTGACTGTTAATTAGTGACCGATAGTTAAACACACGATTGTACTCATGATCACAAACAAGTTTTACGAAAAATGTAAAATGTAGGGAGCAGCTGATTTTTTTTTCGCGATTTCATGTTTGGTCCCATAGTAATAGTTGTTCATAACGATGAGTACAATCATGCGTTTATATATCGGTCACTAATTAACAGTAAAAAACTTGTCATATCATGTAAAGCTGACAGTCAGCTCCCTGCGGAACGCTGACATTCAGCTCACTGTGGAGCGCTGACAGTCAGGTCTCTGCGGAGCGCTGACAGTCAGCTCTCTGCGGAGCGCTGACATTCAGCTCACTGCGGAGCGCTGACAGTCAGCTCTATGCGGAGCGCTGACATTCAGCTCACTGCGGAGCGCTGACTTTCAGCTCACTGCGGAGTGCTGACTTTCAGCTCACTGCGGAGCGCTGACATTCAGCTGACTGCGGAGCGCTGACTGTCAGCTCTCTGCGGAACGCTGACAGTCAACTGGCTGCGGAGCGTTGACTTTCAGCTCACTGCGGAACGCTGACATTCAGCTCACTGCGGAGCGCTGACGCTGAGGGTACCAGGTTCAATAAAAGCCTTCTTGAGGTAGAATATTGATAATTATTGGAATCTTTAGAATTCGTTTATAACACTTTTAACATTTTTATATCATGACACCCGCTTGTCAGCTAATATACCATCAACTTTGTGGAGGTTGCATATTAACACTGAATCAGATTACAGCCTCTACCAGTACCAACTAACGCCGATATACCTACATAGATACAGGAAACTGCTTCAAAATTACGTATTTAAATCAAATACGTTGTTTTTAATCAGATTTATTCAAGATTGTAATGATTGCATTGTATATTGATCAGTTATAGGATAAGTGAATTCACAAACCTACATGAAAAAATATGCACTTTTTTATGATTTTCGCGAAGTATTTTCTACTTTTTCCCAGCGCTATCACCACACTATGATAACCTACTCAAAACCTGCATCCATACATGAAGCTGAGTGCTCATATTGCACATGAGCCACTCGAGTAGCAGCAAACTGACAGATGAAAGCAAAAATGTTGCCAGACTTGCAGCAGAGACGCTTCGCTCGCGAGCGTCAAAAATCTAAGTTAAATCCCAAAGATAACATTAACGTTCTGTATAAGTAATCGAAGACGTAACCCGTCACTATCAAGTCAACCGATTGAAATCAAACGAGACAAACAAACGGTAACGTAGAAACTGTCCGTTTTGCGCGAACCTAGTGACGCTTTATAAAACGAACTCTGTGTTCATTCTACTGTAGTTTGCAAGGCGTTCACGAAAGTACTTGATGACGTAGAAGAATACATTCGTTGCGTCATTTATCTACGTAGCTAAACAAAATATAACATCTGACGGACTGCGTATTGCTCCTAGTGGTCGCACACGCGGCTGCAGAGCATGGAGTCCAGGGTACGATCACTTCGTTACATCTCTCCGCCGGCACAGCGGACGGATGTGTCGATCGATGTCTTGCCGCTACAGCTTTATTTTTTTGATCTCGTTACTGACCTGGGTTTGGACTCCTTGGTTTTGTAGCTTAACAAATCCATAAGCTGAGATAAGCTCGAAAAACATATCAAATTGAAAATAATAATACTGCAACACTAAAATGCTGCAGTCATAAATTTATTATCATTCGCTGAAAGCATCTCCAAACCATAAAAAACATTCCTGACCTAATTCCGAACGGATCCGAACGGCTCAAATATCAGCGTTCTTTATTTGAAAACTCTCTTCTGTTGTGCCAGTTAATATTCCGTTTTTGTAAAAAAAAATGTATATGTGTAAACAATTCTGGGATTCCGGATCCATGTTACGTAAGGTCGCGGGATTTCACTGAGGGGGCGAGAGGGAGGAGCAAGAGGCAAGGGGGTTCAGGAAGAGAGAATGAATTCTGAACATTTATCTTCGTCCACAACACTTCGCTTTTGGCACTCAAATGAGAGCGGATTTGGAAAATGCAACAGACATAAGAAAATTGCTTTGCAACATTATTACATTCATATCTACGAGTAATCAATCTTGGAATTGTTTACTTTTATGACAGAGGTTTTTTACATATCCCAAACCATTAAAAAGTTAGTTGATTTCTATAAAAACGCTCAACGGACTTCTGTTATTTTATGTTTATAAACCCAGAAAAAAAATTAAATGAAAAATCCTTTATTTCATCTGTAGCTAGTCTGTGAGTACATTGCAGTATACCTACGCTTTAATAAAAAAAAAAAAACCTTTTTTATATAGAACTATGCGGATGCTCACAAAAAGCGTACAGAATGCTAGTTCATTTGTTTCACGAGCAAGTAACAAAGAAATCGTTTTTGTTCGGGAGCTGACGTCGATAACCATTCGAAAACTGAATATATTTTTATTACCTACAAACATTTTTTTTAGTTTCACCTGTCTCGGTGTATGTCTGTGATCGAATCTTGCAAGTTACATTTGACCCACTTCCCGGTTTCCGATTGAGCTGAAATTTTACATGCATATGTAAATTAGATGACAATGCAATATTATTATGACATTTAGCTGATCTGATGATGGAGCTGGAAGGTGGCCATGGGAACTCAGTAAAAAAAACGACGCAACTCTATTAAGTTTGAGGTCGTTTTATTTGCCTTGAAAAGGCCTCTGTCCAGATGACATCCAGCCAGATTAATAATAGCTTGTTTAAAAAAAAATACACTTGTTTATTCCTTATACGAAAAAAAACACGATTTTTTTTAAAGAAAATTCATAGTTTATGCATTTACTTGCTGCAATAGTCTGAATTACTTGTAACATAGGTATGTTACAAAATGAATAAATAGAAAATACGATTTCAGAAGGAATTTTTATCCATAACTATTTAGTTAATAATTAATTTATGTTAAGACTATGTTAATCACGACGCAACGAGGCGATCAGTAACAGGTAGGCAACACGTTAAACGAACATTAAATATTGAAATTGCGTAAAACGAAATAAATCAAATACCTACATTAAATTATATCAGGTAACATGAGCAGCCTGATGAGCCTTCCCACAGCTGACGATTGCATTTTGTCTGCAATCATCATGTTGCCACTATTGAATTAATATATCAGGTAACATGCAGCCTGATGAGCCTACCCACAGCTGCCGATTGCGTTCTGTCTGCAATTTTCATATTGCCACTATTGAATTAATATATCAGGTAACATGCAGCCTGATGAGCCTTCCCACAGCTGCCGATTGCATTCTGTCTGCAATCATCATATTGCCACTATTGAATTAATATATCAAGTAACATGCAGCCTGATGAGCCTTCCCACAGCTGCCGATTGCATTCTGTCTGCAATCATCATGTTGCCACTATTGAATTAATATATCAGGTAACATGAAGCCTGATGAGCCTTCCCACAGCTGCCGATTGCGTTCTGTCTGCAATTTTCATGTTGCCACTATTGAATTAATATGTCAGGTAACATGCAGCCTGATGAGCCTTCCCACAGCTGCCGATTGCGTTCTGTCTGCAATCATCATGTTGCCACTATATTAATTCAATAGTGGCAACACGATGATTGCAGACAGAAATCACTATTGAATAAATATAGTTACAAAACTGAAAAATTATTATGAGAATAATAAGGTAGGTATCTCACAATATACTTATAAATAATACAATTAATTATGCCTCAGGATCGTGGCTTCAACAATGATAATAATAAATAATATAATATAATAATAATAATAAATAACAATAGTAGCACTTTCAACAATATTCAGTTACAATATTGTGGCGCACCCGAGCTCTCTGACTCTCGGACCATTTTCTTGAGGTAGGTGCGGAGAGCGATAGAATCGTTTGTGTTCACGACGCACAGTATATTTTATACCCTACAAAAATGACATCGTCTTTTTATTTATTGAACTTTTTTTTGTTTATTGAAATTATCCCACGGGAACGCACTACCAGGTTTAAAAGTATCCTATGTCTTAATCCAGATGTCTAATCGGTCAACTAATCCTTCTACCCATGTGCCCAAAATTCATCCAAATCGGTTCAGCGGTTTTAGCGTGAAAGCGTAAACAAACTCACTTTCGCATTCATAGTATTATGAAAAACCGCTCTATCGACACTCTAGAAGTCTAGACTCACAAAATGATAAATGATTTTTATTTCTGTAAGTAGGTTTGTACAAACACTTTAACAAGTCAATCATGTTTTTTTTTAAACTAGATGAGGTCGGCGTTTCCTATCTGACTACTCTGAGAAGAAAGGCCGAAACAAACTCAGAGGTCACAGTCTCTTATAAAGTCCAGACATAATTTCATTAATAATTTCATTGGTCATTTCATGTGAAGACCATGTAGATTGGTGTCTGAAATGGTCTTTTGAGGAAAGAACCACACAGATTGAGAGGACCTGTCCAGTCAGTGCACGCATTTGTCAGTATTCGCGCAGCTCAACTCAGAACTTAAGGAGCTCAACGATTCGACGAACAATACCAAAGAAAGGGCATTTGGGCATAAATTACTCAAACTGCCAGACCATGATTAAAAATAACTGGGAGAAAAAATAAAACAAACAAAAAAAATCATTTTAAAGTTATTTAAGAAGGTAGACGAAAATTGACAACCCCCCCCCCCCTATCTCTGAAAGTACTGAGCCTAAAATTTTGAAAAAATACAGAAAATTGTTCAATACCTATAGATTACAGAAAAACTTATAAGAAGTCTATGGTCTTAAAACAACATGGTAAATCTCTCAATATTGTGCGTACAACCTTACATTTGCAGTTGGAATGTATGGGAGAACATGTTTTTCAACTATAATGTTAAGTTTGTTCTTGGGATTCATCCCAACTACGGAACTCTTCATTGTGCGTAGTCCGACACGCACTTGGACGGTTTTTTTTTATAAATAGACAGCTTGTTTTCTCTTTATGTCAAGGGACAGTATAATCACTAATGGTATAGTTTAAAGTTTTCTCTAATGTCGAAATCCTAGTCCCGAGCGCAAATGTTATTTACGTGTGACGAATGATATCAATTAAAATGAATAAAGAAATTAAACGATTTTATTTTTTATATAAAGTTTATTTACAGGTACCTACAGTATGTTTATGTGAGGAGCATAATCATCCGTCCGTATCATGTCTCAATAAAGAATTGAATTTAACGTTTTTGGTTAAATACTTATATTGTTTACATAAAACAGAATTTTAATTTTAATAGACCTTTTCGACAGTCCTGGAATGTTGACCTCAGTACAAAAATATATTTCAGAAGACCTACGCCGAAGTGGAATCTAGTATTTTGTTGTTGATAAACCATAGCTAAAGGAATCTTTTAGGCCTAGACAGAGGTTCTTTTTCGGCAAAGTAAAATTATTAAAAAATAAATACGTAATTCGATAAAACATTCTCTGTGTGATTATTGTAACAAGCGGGGGTTCGGGATAAATAAATTTATAAATTTACATCTAAACCACTAACACTTTCTATAGGGTGTAAGTGTCAACAGTAGAAACATTTTAACGGATCATTATACTCATCATTATGAACAACTTTTACTATGGGACCAAACCTGAAATCGTGAAAAACATAATCAGCTGTTCAGTACATTTATGTGCGCATAATTCGTCAAAATACCTTAATACAAGGTGTAATTTAAATAACGCACTACCTCTTAAGGGGTCTTTGTACGCACCATTATGAACAACTTTTACTATAGGACCAAACTTGAAATCGCGAAAAAAAAAATCTGCTGTTCAGTACATTTTGACGAATTATGCGAACATAAATGTACTGAACTGAACAGCTGATTATTTTTTCGCGATTTCAGGTAGTACAATGACCCTTTAAGACGTTGTGCGTTACTCATGTTACACCTCGTATATTATATATACGCGACGAATTGAGAACCTCCTCCTTTTTTGAAAGTCGGTTAAAAATTAATATCTTTTGATTCTGTTGGTCGATATTGATGAAATAAATGTTATTCACAGGAATCCACACAAAATATAAACCACTAAACTGAATACATACCTAAGTACCAACGGCGATGAAGTTCGTTCTTTGAGAGAGGCCATGGTAGAGCGGGCAGATTTGACCTTAAGCCTTGTTTCCCAATGGGGTGATGTTAACCTAGTCTCTTTTAACGCCACCAAATCACAGGCGCATCTTTTCACCGCTAAAAGGAGTTGTTTCGACTAAACTTCTACTTTTTGGGATACATCTGTTCGTGTCACTGACTCTGGCAGGGCCGCCATCAGGGATTTTAATTTTGAAAACGCAAAAAATTAGTCGCTAATTAGTCGAAATTAGTCGCCAAATATCAGAATTAGTCGGTCACTGGTTCAAAAGATATAAGGGTTTATAGGTGGCCCTGCTGGAGAGAGTCTCCCCAGCAGGGCCACATTTATATCTCAAAAACTAGAACACCTAGCAAAGATCTGTTTTCTCCCATATTTAGTCGCCAATTAGTCGGAATCAGTCGCCAAGTTACAGATTTAGTCGGTGTGTAATTAAAAAGATATTAAAGATTTCAATTTTCCCATACAGTGGTACAAGCGAGTACAAAATACTTTATGTATTTTCTAGATAGTATCTATGACGTCTTATGGAGGAATGTTTGTTTCGAATTAAATAAATATAAACTTAGTCTATAATTTCAACCCACCATAGGAAAGCTGTATTCATTACTTATAAACAAATCTACAATAATGTACGATGTAATGTGTATGTGTGTGTGTGTAATGTGTGTGTGTGTATGTGTAATTATTTATCCAACACAATGTGCACTTACCACTTAGTCGCTGGCAGATAGATCGCTGCGCTCCGTTTCATTTACGATAAGTAAGAAAGAGATAGATTCGCGTGTACAGACGAGCTGCTTAGAACGAGTTGCCCGTCACGTAAATTAAAGGGTCAGCGCAGACAGAGAGGAATAATCCCCGCACGGTCTCGGGTATTTTCTTTACGGATCGCGTATGTTCGAGATTGCGCGCGACCTCGCGAGCCTGCGCGAGTAAACCGTTCTAGGTTACAGCTACAGTAAACATGCCAGTTTGTCGCGAAAGTTCGTCAACGATGGTGGACTGGGATATGATTATAATTGTGCTTTTGGCGGAAGAAGAAGAAATGGAAGAACATGTTAATAAAACCCCTAACATCCAAACTCACAAACTGTATCTGTTCATAATATTGAATAAATAGGTATTTGTAACATTTTCTGAAAGTACAATAATTTTAAGGTAATAAATCATTTTATATTTCGACAACAGAACTTTTATTATTCTAACCTAAATTAAGATAAAATAAAAACTCAACCCGTCCATACCCACAACACAACACTCACAATCACCTCAAAATACACACAAACACAACACACATCAAACGAACTTTTTGAAAATTCATTTTTATAAAATAAAATTTGATTACAATTGACAATACGTTTTCAACGTTTTAGTATTTTAAACATTTTACTGAAGGTACGATATTTTTTTATTATTCTAACGTTAATTAGAGGTTAACATTGTAAACTGGTAAAACAGTTGCATGCGACTGTACATCTTGACACCAAATAGACCAAGAGCAAGGTTTAATGTTTTTAAAGAAGTTTAAGCCACTCTAAACTAGTAATTAAAAACATAAAATCATGAATTTAATTGAGAATTTATCTCTCTCGGACATTTCTAAAGACTTTAGACCGATAAAACTAAAAGTATATTACACATATTAATAGAAATATTTTTTCTTGGTAATTTTTCGTGAACTCTTCGATCTAGATCTTGGACTATACCTTACTAATTGAACTCATTATATCTTCTAAACTAAGACCTGACTAAATCTGTAACTTGCCGACTGATTCCGACTAATTGGCGACTAAATATGGGAGAAAACAGATCTTTGCTAGGTCTCCTAGTTTTTGAGATATAAATGTGGCCCTGCTGGGGAGACTCTCTCCAGCAGGGCCACCTATAAACCCTTATATCTTTTGAACCAGTGACCAACTAATTTTGATATTTGGCGACTAATTCCGACTAATTGGCGACTAAATATGGGAGAAAACAGATCTTCGCTAGGTGCCCTAGTTTTTGAGATATAAATTTGGCCCTGCTGGGGAGAGTCTCTCCAGCAGGGCCACCTATAAACCCTTATATCTTTTGAACCAGTGACCGACTAATTCTGATATTTGGCGACTAATTTCGACTAATTAGCGACTAATGTTTTGCCTTTTCAAAATTAAAATCCCTGATGGTGGCCCTGCCAGAGTCAGTGACACCATCTGTTCCTGTAACAGATCGGCTCGAGATCCTAGGCATCAAGTTGACATCCAGTCTTAACTTCGGCGCTACCATCGAGCACAAAGCCCAAACTGCGGCCAAAAAACTGGGCATCCTAAACAGAGTGCAGCGATACTTTACGCCTGGACAGCTTTTGACCCTTTATAAAGCGCAAGTCAAATCCAGCCAGTGGCGTGCACTCCATACATGCAAATAAGCACTGCATACCCTGTAGTGCCATACATACATGCCCCTGTAATAATAAATGATAAATAACTATAGTTAAAAAAAAAAATAATAATCTAACTTATTTGCCATTCATACGAACACACATTCGCTTCCCATGTTTACAGTGCGATTTACGCGCCATCTATCGCAGGCGCAGTGAGCAAAAGCATAATTACGCCGTGGTTATTTTTCATACAACGCATGATTTCGTATCTCGTGTAGTACACAGCAAAAGTGTGTCTGTGTGCGTGAAAACGTGTGCGCGTGTTCGAGTTTTGGAAGCACAGCTTACATTGCAAACCGTCCAAATTGAGAAGCAGTAAAAGGACCGCCTAATTGTTGATTGCAGAGGGTCGACTTTTTTTAGTCGGATTGGCCAAATGACCGACTAATTCACTCGTTCGTATTAGTTCGGAACGTAATTGCAAAGTTTTTTCGCCATATTGTTATTCTCGGAGCAAGTGATTGACTGTCTAAGTAATTATTTAGTAAGTTTATTGTAAAAAATTGAAAATTATACCTGTGACTCCTGTGCTGGTAAAGTGTGTTTAAATTAAATAAAATCTGCCGCGTTTTCGACGTTATCTTTTGAGGAAAAAATTAAATTGATTGCAATTGCAAGGTAATGCTGCTATTTGTTACTTTCATAAAAAGTTTTATGATAATTATTACTGGCTAACAGGTTGTGTACACACAAACACATTGTATTGTTTCCCTTGCATTTTGTTTACAAACCAAGATAAAAAGAATGTTTGGACCTTATAACGGATATTCAGAACTGAATAATTTTCAACAAAGCGGCTGTTAAGCACAAGTCTTCAGAAAAACATCTGGAATCCTGCTTCAAGTTCCAAACTTTTGGTAAAGGTAGAATAGAGACTAGTTTGAATAGCTAGTTTAACTTAGACATTGAAAGGCATAACGCGAAAGTTGAGAGAAATAGAAATATTTTCAAACGGTTAATTGATGTAGTTTGTTTCCTTGGTAAACAAGAATTAGCATTCCGTGGTCATGACGAATCCAGCTTGTCTTTTAATATAGGCAATTTTCTGGAAATTGTAGATTTGTTAGCTAAATATTATGTTAAGTTGACTGGTAGATAATGCCGAGGCCGCTTGTTTAGTTCCCGCCATGTCAGCATCGTTAACACTAGGTTATGTTGACTGGTAGATAATGCCGAGGCCGCTTGTTTAGTTCCCGCCATGTCAGCATCGTTAACACTAGGTTATGTTGACTGGTAGATAATGCCGAGGCCGCTTGTTTAGTTCCCGCCATGTCAGCATCGTTAACAACAGGTTATGTTGACTGGTAGATAATGCCGAGGCCGCTTGTTTAGTTCCCGCCATGTCAGCATCGTTAACACCAGGTTATGTTGACTGGTAGATAATGCCGAGGCCGCTTGTTTAGTTCCCGCCATGTCAGCATCGTTAACACCAGGTTATGTTGACTGGTAGATAATGCCGAGGCCGCTTGTTTAGTTCCCGCCATGTCAGCATCGTTAACACCAGGTTATGTTGACTGGTAGATAATGCCGAGGCCGCTTGTTTAGTTCCCGCCATGTCAGCATCGTTAACACCAGGTTATGTTGACTGGTAGATAATGCCGAGGCCGCTTGTTTAGTTCCCGCCATGTCAGCATCGTTAACACGAGGTTATGTTGACTGGCCGATAATGCCGAGGCCGCTTGTTTAGTTCCCGCCATGTCAGCATCGTTAACACGAGGTTATGTTGACTGGTAGATAATGCCGAGGCCGCTTGTTTAGTTCCCGCCATGTCAGCATCGTTAACACCAGGTTATGTTAACTGGTGTATAATGCCGAGGCCGCTTGTTTAGTTCCCGCCATGTCAGCATCGTTAACACGAGGTTATGTTGACTGGTAGATAATGCCGAGGTCGCTTGTTTAGTTCCCGCCATGTCAGCATCGTTAACACGAGGTTATGTTGACTGGTAGATAATGCCGAGGCCGCTTGTTTAGTTCCCGCCATGTCAGCATCGTTAACACTAGGTTATGTTGACTGGTAGATAATGCCGAGGCCGCTTGTTTAGTTCCCGCCATGTCAGCATCGTTTACACTAGGTTATGTTGACTGGTAGATAATGCCGAGGCCGCTTGTTTAGTTCCCGCCATGTCAGCATCGTTAACACCAGGTTAGGTTGACTGGTAGATAATGCCGAGGCCGCTTGTTTAGTTCCCGCCATGTCAGCATCGTTAACACGAGGTTATGTTGACTGGTAGATAATGCTGAGGCCGCTTGTTTAGTTCCCGCCATGTCAGCATCGTTAACACGAGGTTATGTTAACTGGTGTATAATGCCGAGGTCGCTTGTTTAGTTCCCGCCATGTCAGCATCGTTAACACGAGGTTATGTTGACTGGTAGATAATGCCGAGGCCGCTTGTTTAGTTCCCGCCATGTCAGCATCGTTAACACGAGGTTATGTTGACTGGTAGATAATGCCGAGGCCGCTTGTTTAGTTCCCGCCATGTCAGCATCGTTAACACTAGGTTATGTTGACTGGTAGATAATGCCGAGGCCGCTTGTTTAGTTCCCGCCATGTCAGCATCGTTAACACTAGGTTATGTTGACTGGTAGATAATGCCGAGGCCGCTTGTTTAGTTCCCGCCATGTCAGCATCGTTAACACCAGGTTAGGTTGACTGGTAGATAATGCCGAGGCCGCTTGTTTAGTTCCCGCCATGTCAGCATCGTTAACACGAGGTTATGTTGACTGGTAGATAATGCCGAGGCCGCTTGTTTAGTTCCCGCCATGTCAGCATCGTTAACACTAGGTTATGTTGACTGGTAGATAATGCCGAGGCCGCTTGTTTAGTTCCCGCCATGTCAGCATCGTTAACACTAGGTTATGTTGACTGGTAGATAATGCCGAGGCCGCTTGTTTAGTTCCCGCCATGTCAGCATCGTTAACACCAGGTTAGGTTGACTGGTAGATAATGCCGAGGCCGCTTGTTTAGTTCCCGCCATGTCAGCATCGTTAACACCAGGTTAGGTTGACTGGTAGATAATGGCGAGGCCGCTTGTTTGACGAATTATGCGCACATAAATGTACTGAACTGAACAGCTGATTATTTTCGCGATTTCAGGTTTGGTCCCATAGTAAAAGTTGTTCATAATGATAAGTACAGACGCCAGCAGGTCAACCTACCCGAAACTGTCAGATTTTCCCAATCAACCTTGAACCTAATACTTTAGCAATAAAGTCGAAAATCTATTAAAGAAATCTGACAGATTGTAGTAGCTTGATGTGCTGGCGTCTGTACAATGACCCTTCTAAGACGTTATGCGTTATTTAACCTACACCTTTTTTTGAAAGTCGGTTAAAAATCTTCTGATTTTGTTGGTCGATTTTGATGAAATAAACGCTAAATGTTACTCACAGGAATCCACACAAAATATAAAACACCAAACCGAATAGATACCTAGTGTTATAAATATTTAAATTATGCCTATAGTTATTTATGTTTCTTGACTTATTACAATCATTCAAAGTAGTTGTATTGACTTTATGTGATTGGCCGAGACTTTGACAGTTATCGACGACCAATCATAAGCAAGTAAAATGGCGGGGATGAAAAAAAGACAGTCGGCGGGCATTTCAGGGATATGCCCGCCATGCCCGGCATTCGTACTTGGGCATCGGAGTTAGTCACTTGCATTGTATCTGTAGTTTGTGATTGTATCTCTAAATCAAATTGTATTATTGTACTGCTGTAATTATAGTGATAAAGTTGATCTTTCAAAAGTTATAAAGTGTTTTTTTATATTCAAAATCCTTACTTCTGAGTGTTGAACCGGTACGGTTCACACTAGGTAGGTACCTATTGGCCTTCAGCGAGCTGATAGTCCATGTTACAACGAAAACTCATGCTGTGATGAATACAACTAAACCCAATTTTGATAAATCTAAAATTAACCAACTATTCTAATCAAAGTTAATTATCCAAATAAGCCAGTGAACACCTATATATACATATAATTCCATTAGTTGAATGTAACACGATACAAAGTTTCCACATACAGCACGGGTAACAGGAGCGCAGACCGACCGCAGAGCATCGATCAAACTTCGAACGGCAACCGAAACAAACAAAATGTACTAAGATGCACATTATTGTACCTCCTGCTATTTGTGTACCGTTTACAACAGTGTCATGTGAGATTTGTTTTTATTTCGTTGAGATTGGTAGAAGAACGTGACTGATTAAACATACCTAGTGTAAATAGTTAGTTGTATAACAATTGACTACTGTTTCTATTGTTAGTTAAAGAGTAAATGTTACAGCAGATCTTTCTGATTATGGATGAGCATGTGCAAATTAAAATTAACCATTTTCAGCTGAGTAGCTGTCACAATGGACCTCCAAGCGTTCTTAGTGGACAAGTTCACAAGTTGGGCGCCCCCAGAGCCTGAGGTGCTGAAGAAGACGAAGTTCTCCATCTCCCTGAACTGGAATAGAGTGGAGCCATTCCACTTCATAGCTGACCAGTTACTGTACCGGCTGGAGAAGAATGATAAGATACCTCCTTGGGTCGTCGTGTATAGGTAAGGGTTTCTAAAAAGTGTTTGTAGAAAAATGTTAGGGAAAGTAAATCAAAGTACAGCAGATTTAATGATCTAAATAAGTTACTTTAAAAAGCTTTATGCTTCACTTGTGTGTTTGTCCTGTGTTATTTGACTAACTCAAAATATTTTTTTTTGAGTACCAAATAGTTTACTCTTTAATACTTAATCCAATTTATACTAATATTTTGAACACACGTCAAGTTTATCAGTGTAAAGCCCTATCATATATATATATTTTTTAACAACTTTGACAAATACAAATTATCATTTCTTTTCAGAGGAGGAAAAACTTCGAAAGAAATAGACAATCTAGCTTCGAGACATTGTCACAAATTCCGCCTGAGGGTCATAGTGAAAGCAACAGCTGTTTCTACTCTGGCAGAACGGGCGATCCTGTTCTATGGTGATGAAGCCACTGTGTACGAGAAGATGAGGGCATTTGAGACGCAAAGAGAAGAAAAATGTGCTGACGATAATAATTATGACAGAGGACGTATTGATGCACGCGTTGCACAATCTATTGATACTGATAAAAGTCGAAAAGTGGAAAGCGGAGATGCACGAAATGAAATTAAGGAAACAAGGTAGGTATTATTATTATTTTGTACTCATTGTTTAGTAAATTATTATTAAGACTTATTACTTTACTTTATTTTGATTACTTGTCTGAGCAGAGTACTTCAAGTCAGGAACGGAGATCACAAATGGCTAGAATCTCAATGGTCGGAGCCGACGTGGTCGAGCACGGACACTGACGGGACCTCGGCCGTGTGCTTCTGCATGGCGGTGCGTTGTGGCTACATCAAACAGGTACTTGTTGCATGATACGGAATGATCATCTATATCTACACTACACATGGTACAAAACAAAGTCAGTTCAGTTCAGTTCAGTTTCCGCCATGTCAGCATAGTTAACACCAGGTTAGGTTGACTGGTAGATAATGCCGAGGCCGCTTGTTTAGTTCCCGCCATGTCAGCATAGTTAACACCAGGTTATGTTGACTGGTAGATAATGCCGAGGCCGCTTGTTTAGTTCCCGCCATGTCAGCATCGTTAACACCAGGTTAGGTTGACTGGTAGATAATGCCGAGGCCGCTTGTTTAGTTCCCGCCATGTCAGCATCGTTAACACCAGGTTAGGTTGACTGGTAGATAATGCCGAGGCCGCTTGTTTAGTTCCCGCCATGTCAGCATCGTTAACACCAGGTTAGGTTGACTGGTAGATAATGCCGAGGCCGCTTGTTTAGTTCCCGCCATGTCAGCATCGTTAACACCAGGTTAGGTTGACTGGTAGATAATGCCGAGGCCGCTTGTTTAGTTCCCGCCATGTCAGCATCGTTAACACCAGGTTAGGTTGACTGGTAGATAATGCCGAGGCCGCTTGTTTAGTTCCCGCCATGTCAGCATCGTTAACACCAGGTTAGGTTGACTGGTAGATAATGCCGAGGCCGCTTGTTTAGTTCCCGCCATGTCAGCATCGTTAACACCAGGTTAGGTTGACTGGTAGATAATGCCGAGGCCGCTTGTTTAGTTCCCGCCATGTCAGCATCGTTAGCACCAGGTTAGGTTGACTGGTAGATAATGCCGAGGCCGCTTGTTTAGTTCCCGCCATGTCAGCATCGTTAACACCAGGTTAGGTTGACTGGTAGATAATGCCGAGGCCGCTTGTTTAGTTCCCGCCATGTCAGCATCGTTAGCACCAGGTTAGGTTGACTGGTAGATAATGCCGAAGCCGCTTGTTTTAGTTGCATAATGTGGAAATAAGTAAGTGGCTTGTCTAGCAAAACTTATGATAGTATCGCATCCCTGATGTGGCGGGTGCGTGGCAGCGCCAAGTCTCTTGACGACCGTATCGGATAGGTCTGATGGCCTTATATGGAAGCGCTGGACGAGATCGATAGTGTTGCCTTCAAACCGTGCCCAGAAGTAGTGTGTGTAGTCTTATTGTATTACGTAGTATTTTGCTTCTTAAACCACTTGTTTTATTAACGACTTCAAAAAAAGGAGTTATCATTTCGATAGGTATGTAATATTATCGAAACTGCGAGATATTCACATATGATGATCTATTAAGGCTTCCAAACAAATATACAAAATTTAATTGATGTAGGTATGTTTTTATATTTGTGTTTGTATGTATGTATGTTTGTCCACGCATTTCTCCGAAACTATTAATCGGATCGTAACCATTCTTTTTTTGTTGGCTTAAATTTATTTCAACTTAGGGCACAGTGAAAGTTTCATCGAAATCGGTTCAGTACTTTTCAAGATAATGGACTAATACGTGTTAGTGTGACGGCCTTTTTTTTTTTTGTGGATGGGAAATCATCAAATAACTTCTCCCGCTCTGGGTGGAGCGGAAGGGCGTGTCAGACTTTTACTGACTAAAACCCACCCGTGTTCCTTCAGTTGCCTATGCCAGGGCCACGGTATCTTTTTCAAACAACCCGCGACCCCAGCGGCATCGGCCCTATTGGACCCCATCTTTTGCTGACATCTCTTTGAGGCGCGCGTGGAACACAACGCACCGTCGACCCGGGCCTGGTCCTCACCGGACGGCGAGCTACCCACTACTCACCGTCCGCAAGCCCGCGGCTACGGTGGCCGGGAATCGGCTATCGATTCCCGCCGCCCAGGGCGTCTCCTGCGGCGACTGAGGGCGTGAGGCGGCCTCTCCCTCACGCGTTCCGCCTCCTCCTTCGCGAGCATTACCGCTTCGCAGAAGGAGGTGACGGCCTCCCATGCACTCTCGCTCCGCACCATGGCCTGGATCAGGCTCAGACGCGAGAGATCGCCGCCGCCGATCGCCTCCGTGAGAACACGGCGGTGCTCTGCCCAAGCCGGGCAGACCTCCACTGTATGCTCCACCGTGTCCTCTGGGCGATCCACACAATGGTGACACCCGGGTGTTTCCTCCCGCCTTATGCGAAACAGGAACCTCCCGAAACAACCGTGTCCGGTGAGGACCTGCGTCAGGCGGAAGGTGACGACGCCGTGGTGCCTCTCTAACCATAGTGTGACGGCCTGGCTTATTGATACGAGCTACGGGTGTGGTGTCAAAGGGAAAACATCTCAAAACAAGGTTCTCAGTTACGGAAATAGTTAGGATGACCCAGCTTTCAACATTTATTGAGCACGAATGCTACTACATGATACATCCTGAAGGTCTGATGATGACCAGGTAAGTGCTTATCGGTTCTCAGTAACGGAAATAGTTAGGATGACCTAGCTTTCAACATTTATCCAATTGAGGACGGGTGCGACTACATGATACTTTCTGAAGGTCTGATGATGACCAGGTAAATGCTTATCGGTTCTCAATAACGGAAATAGTTAGGATGACCTAGCTTTCAACATTTATCTAATTGAGCACGGATGCTACCACATGATACTTTCTGAAGGTCTGATGATGACCAGGTAAGTGCTTATAGGTTCTCAGTAACGGAAATACTTAGAATGACCTAGCTTTCAACATTTATCTAATTGAGGACGGGTGCTACTACATGATACTTTCTGAAGGTCTGATGATGACCAGGTAAGTGCATATTGGTTCTCAATAACGGAAATAGTGTGGATGACCTAGCTTTCAACATTTATCTAATTGAGCATGAATGCTACCACATGATACTTTCTGAAAGTCTGATGATGACCAGGTAAGTGATTATCGGTTCTCAATACAAAAATAGTTAGGATGACCCAGCTTTCAACATTAATCTAATTGAGCACGGATGCTACTACACGATACTTTCTGAAAGTCTGATGATGACCAGGTAAGTGCTTATCGGTTCTCAGTAACAGAAATAGTTAGGATGACCTAGCTTTCAACATTTATCTAATTGAGGACGGGTGCTACTACATGATACTTTCTGAAGGCCTGATGATGACCATGTAAGTGTTTATCGGTTCTCAGTAACGGAAATAGTTAGGATGATCCAGCTTTCAACATTTATCTAATTGAGCACGGATGCTACTACATGATACTTTCTGAATGTCTGATGAAGACCAGGTAAGTGCTTATTGGTCCTTAGTAATGCAAATAGTTAGGATGACCTAGCTTTCATCATTTATATTCCTTTACTTATATTCTATTCAAATAAGTAAAAACATGATGGTTCTACATAGAGCCATGACTGAGATCCTATACCCGCCTTCAGATTCCACCATCAGGTAGGCGACATCATCAGTCATCTAGGTCTCCGTCCAACGATATTCTCAAGATAGCTAAATAAAAAACTATAAAAAATAAACACAATAGAAATACGAGTAATATAGGTACTTAATAGTTTTGAAGAGCTCGGCCACGCTTCACCTTACATTTTAACGACTTCAAAAAAAGGAGGTATTAATTCGACACGTATGTATATTATTGGAACTGCAATATTTTCACATATGATAATCTATTAGGGCTTCCAAACAAATATACGAAATTTTATAGATGTATGTATGTTTGTATGTATGTATGTTTGTTTGTTCACGCATTTCTACGAAACTATTAATCAGATCGTGACCATTCTTTTTTGTTGGCTTACATTTACTACAACTTAGGGCATGAAAGTTTCATCAAATAATGTAATGGACTAATACGTGTACCTAAGTGTGAAGGCTTGGGTTATCGATACGAGCTACAAGTGTGGTGTCAAAGGGAAAACATCTCAAAACCGTGGTCAAATTATAGTGCAATATTTATAACAAAACCATTAAATACTTATTACAAACAAATATTCCAGATTTTACTAACAACTAAAAAAAAAAAACGAAATAAAAAAAAATTAAAAAAAAAATTAAATCAACTTCAAAAAGAATCGAACTCAAAATTATGAAATAATTTTAATTTTGGAAGTCAGTGGCAAAAACTAAAATACAGATCCCAAGACACCGACTTCCAAAATTAAAGTTATTTCATAATTTTGAGTTCGATTCTTGTTGAAGTCGATTTAATTTTTTTTTATTTTACATTGACAATACATTTCACATTATTCCATTGTAATGTTGGGGTTCCTAAAGGGTGGTTTCAAGGAAACAACCACATCTGTTAGGTACTATTTAATGACTGCATGAATAAGTATACAGTAATCGCTTATGAGGTATAGTGCAAACTCAGCATGCATGAGCAGTTATAAAGGAGTGTACTTACTTACTAAAGTAATGGAGCATACATATTATATTCTTACACTTCACCTCCCGGGGACAGAGAGAAAAAAAAATTATACCATTTTTTTTTTCTGTTACTAATTTATCATTAGTTACTTAAAAATAAAAAAAAATCAAGTTATTAGTGTATTACAAATATATAGTTACTTATTATAATTATATCTATTTATCCATAACATTAATTAATTATACATGCAATGTTATCTAAAATTAAATCTTACATTACATCAAATCTACTGACAAAAAGACTTAGTCCTATTCTTATGTACCAATTCAATTTTATTATTTTTAATAATTTTTACATTACAACCCAAATCTTCCTCAACTGTATAAGGACCTTCAAATAGCGTATCTAATTTACTACGTGATTCATTTTTTAATAATACCAAATCATCTTTCTCATATAATGTAGAATTGACTGATCTGTCATGTATCTCCTTACGTTTATGTTTTTTTAACAACAAATTATTCTTTGCATTGGCGTGAGCTAACTGTAACCTGTATTTTAATTGTAATGGATAATTATCTATATTGTACAATGGATCTACTGTGTCGCCTATGCTATCAGGTATTCGACAAAGTTTACCGAAAACAAGTTCATATGGCGCATAATTTGTTTCTGAATGGACTGTGTTGTTAAAACTAAAGCACCAAAATGGTAACCAATAGCTCCATGTGTCTGTATGATTGCCACACTGGATCCTTAAAAATGCACCCAAAGTTTTGTGAGCATTTTCAAGAGCTCCAATGGACTGATGGTGATAGGCTGTAGAAGACAATTTTTCAATGTTAAGAATCTTACAAACCTGTTCCATCGTTGCAGAAATAAATTCTGTTCC
Source organism: Dicycla oo (assembly GCA_948252095.1). Taxonomy (NCBI): domain Eukaryota; kingdom Metazoa; phylum Arthropoda; class Insecta; order Lepidoptera; family Noctuidae; genus Dicycla; species Dicycla oo. Next base: position 374,054 of record OX411732.1, on the reverse strand, counting down.
TCGATCCGTAGCTATTGTTTCCGGAATACCAAATCTTAATATGAACTGTCTTACAAATGCATCTGCAATGGACACCGTTTCTTTGTTTTTCAAAGGAATTGCTTGAACAAATTTTGTTAACTCGCACTGCATAGTCAATATATAACAATTACCACTTTCGTCTCTATCTAAAGGACCTACAACATCTAAGTAAATCTTTTCAAATGCCGAGGAAGCCGTTGTGGTAATTTCCATCGGTTCTTTAATGTAACGAAAATATTTTGTTTTTTGACATTTTGTACATTTTTTGACATACTCTTGGACATCCTTGTCGATACTTGGCCAATAGTATCGTCTTTTGATGGTATTTACCATTCTGCGCACCCCAGCATGACCACTGGATGGCAGTAAATGGAAGTCATTCATAATTATAGTCTTTTCATTGTCATCTATTATTCTTTTTACGCCTCGTAATATGCATATTCGTGGTCCGGACCAATTCGTAAGTGTTGTTATCTCATCACAAACACTTTTAATATATTCTATATTATCTTTATTTTTAATTATACAAACTTCTTTGATACGTATCTTTTCACAAAAATAGCTTAATTTCTGCACAAATTCGGCTCGCGAGAAATGCGCCTTGAAGTCAAGATTAATGTATAATGTCTTTTTATTCTCTACTAATGCAAAACATTCAAATTCTTCTGTTATCATGTCGTTGTCTCTGTATCTTTTTAACTTATTGCCTTCAATCAAACACATTTCTACTGAATCACACGGTTTTCTTAATATATCCACAACTCTTGGTTGATCAGTCCAGTTGCTAATGGGTTTATTAAGTGCCTTCTTTTCATCTTCATTCTTACTCTTACTTTGCTCATTCATCTTTTTCTTTTGCGCCCTAGTCGTTACAGCCATTATTTGCTCATTCATACTCTTTAGTTCATCGGACGTTAGACAAACTCTAGACAAAGCATCTGCCACGACATTGTCTCTTCCTTTCACATAGACTATTTTAAAGTTGTATTCTTCTAAAGTTAACCGGAATTTAAGTAATCTACTTGATGGATCTTTCATACCAAAAAGATATATCAAAGGTTTGTGATCCGTCATTATTGTAAATTTGTTTCCATACAAATATGGTCTGAAATACTTAACGGACCACACAATTGCCAATAGTTCTTTTTGAATTGTCGGATAGTTCTTTTCTGCTTTATTCAAGAGTCTACTCGCATATGCAACCGGTCTGTGATCTTTATTACATAATACAGAACCAATAGCAGTACCCGAAGCATCTGTCTGTAAAATAAATTCATGATTCTCGGAAGAATCGGGATACTGTAGAATAGGTGACGTTATTAATGAATTTTTTAAAAATTCGAAAGCATTTTGACATTCATCAGACCAAATAAATGGTTCATTTTTCCTACTTAATTTATTCAGAGGCATCGCTATATCCGAAAAATTTCTTACAAATTTACGATAATAGTTACAGAAAGCTACAAAACGTTTTACTTCATCTGCATTTTTTGGAGTAGGGTAATTTTGTAATACTTTTGTTTTATCTGGATCTGGTAAAACACCTTTTTCTGAAACCAGATGCCCCAAATACAGAATTACTTTCTTTAAAAATTCACATTTTTGTGGATTTAGTTTTAGGTTTACTTTCCTCAATCTTTCCATTACACCTATTAAATTCCGATTATGGCTAGATAGATTTCTTCCGAATACAATGAGATCGTCTTGATACACTAGACATTTATCGTAAGTTAAACCAGATATTGCTACAGACATCATACGACTGAAAGCATTAGGACTGATCTTTAAACCCATTGGTAAACGTTTCATGCAATATTGGCCAGTATTCGTAGTAAAAGCTGTTAATTTACGACTACTAGGCTCTAAACTAACTTGATAATAGCCTTGGTGAAGGTCAAGGTGAGTAAAATAAATGGCTCCAGTAAGCGTATCTAAAATTTCATTAATATTTGGTAAAGGAAATTTATCGTCACAAATAACTTCATTCAATTTTCTATAATCTACAACTAAACGCCATTTTTTCTCATTACCTTTGCTACTTTTCTTGGGTACTAATAAAATTGGACTGGACCATTCACTATTTGACTCTTCAATAATATCATTTTCTAACATATTATCAACTTGCTTAGCTATTTCTGGTTTTAGTGCCTGTGGTAACCTATATGGCTTGACGTAGACTGGAGTTGTGCTTTGTTTTATAACTATAGATTGCTCATAAATATTCGTTGTTGTTAACTTATCTCCCTCTAAATGAAAAACGTCTGAATACTTAGCACATATTGCTTCAATTGATTGCTTCTCTTCTCCGTCTAAATAATTTAGATTGAATTCAGACAACAACGTTTTAATTCTAGTAACGTCAATATTGGCCTTATTAAATTGACAAGTATTATAATTTTCCAATTTTTCCAAATCTGGTGTAAAAGATGGCAAACTTACTTCCTTGTCACTAACATTAAGTATCTTGACTGGAATTCTATTATTACTAACCTTTGCTATTGCGTTCGCTACAAACACATCCTTCGCTAACTCTCTACTACACACTACAACTTCTCCATTTACCTTCTCATTCACAAATATAGAATGTATTGATTCCGAACGTGCCGGAATAATGATAGCATTTTTCATCCTGTCATGTTCATCAACTAAATGTAGATAATGTTGTTTATTATTGTTAAAGAGTGTTAAATTATTTGAATCTATATCAATATTTGCTCGAAATTTTTTCAAAAAGTCTAAGCCTATGATTCCGTCAGCTCTTAGTGGTAGCGAATCGAAAACGAGAAAGTTATGCTGAAACGTGACATTGTCGTGCCTTAATAATAAATTTACGGTACCTTGAGAACGTCGCTGACCACCAATTCCGTTTATTAAAGTATTATCTCTATGAACAACGATATCTTTTGGTAACATTTCATTTTTAATAATTGACAATGTTGCACCCGTATCAATAAGCCAATAGTATTTAATATTTTTAATATAAAAGGTTATATACTTCGCATTACCCTGATATGATAATATAAAATGCTTAAGATCGAAAAAACTGGTTTGATGTACCTGTATTATCATCTTTATCACATTGACGCGTGTCATCTACTTTCTCTACTGGAAACGTATTTTGACCTCGTCCACGATTCCTAACGTATCTCGGACCTCTATTACCTCGCTGATAATTGAATGATGAGCGATAGTTTCCTCTAAAATTTCCACGAGAACCTTGTCCACGGTTGTAACTGTTATTATATTGATGTCCACGAGGGTAATTGTTATCATATTGTCTACTGAAAGTACCTCTTCGATGACTTTTTGAGTGCCTCATATTATTATGTGAAACTCGTCCATTTTTAGTTGCATGCAAAATATTACCTGATGGTTGGAAAGACGTGCACTCTTCGTCTTTTGCTGCTTGTATGGCATCTTTCAAGCTGCTGAAGCCGCGTGCCGCAATGATGGTGCTCAGCTTCGAGCTACGCAGGCCATCTGAAAATCGTTTTATAGCAAAACTTTCATTGATCGGTTTCAAAATAGTAACTGTTTCCGATTTTCCATCTGCTTGGGTAATTGTCAGCTCCGTAAATAACTTTTCTACCTCAGAACCATAATCCTCAATGGACCTCGAACCCTGTTGAATATTTTGAAGCTGCGTCTGTATGCCCATAAATGATTTTTTGGGTAAAAGATATTTCCTCAAATCATCAATTAGTTCTTGAATACTCTTGTATGAGCCTGAAATTCTTAACTTTGCGTTCTCATTCAGCCTACTTTTTAAAACAAAAGTAATTAATAATGTTTTACCTGGGCCGTCCAGCATGCCAGCATACATCTCCACGGAGTCTATTAGACGCTTGGTGGTGGCCTCAACACCGTCCATTACTGGAATCAAACTACACGCTACCTTAAGGTCAAAATCCATTTTTCCTAAATCTACTGCAACGGGAAGAATACACAATTTATTTATTTCCTCGTATTTTTGTTTTATCTTCTCATAAAGATCTATTGCCAATGACAGATTAATATCCTTACTTTTTTCTAGTAGTATAATTATTTTACAACATTTTTCGTAAACGCTTTTTGCTTGCTCTAACTTTGTTGAAATAACATTACCTTTATATCTTGCTTGTCCCTTTTTTACTAAATAATTACGTATTTCTACTAATAACACATAATTTTGTTCTAAAATATTAATCATATTCTTAATCTAATAATAGAATTGCATAAAATAATGTAACACATTCTACATAAATGCGACAATGCAAAATAAAAAGTCCGACGTTGCATTTTGTTTCCGTTCGGTGTCTTATGGCTGAATGTCCTCGCATTATTTTAGCACTTTTAAGTTTTTGCGTTATGAAATATGATATCGCGTAGCTAGTTCTCCCACTTATATTTTTACGAAAAGATGATAAAATACACGACACTTTCACAATTCACTGGATTATTATTGATTCTCGGTACCTTCTGTGCGCCCTCTGATGGATGATCTAATTCTCTGCATGGTACTCATCCCAATTTCTTGCTGGATCCATGTGCGATGGCAGCTCTTGTACATCCGCAGGCCAACATAAATTGCTAAGATTCCAATAATGGCCAGAACAATGTAGGTCACAATGCTAAGCCGTTCCACGTGGCCTCCGATTTCTTTCAACGTGGCGTCATTGTTGCCTCCAGCCGCGTTTTGGCTGAGAAAAACCTCTTCTTTTTCCACAGTTGACCGACACATTGTATTATTGAGGTAGTTAGGCTGAAATAGAATGCTGAAAAACTGAAACTCTAATCCCCTTGGCAGAGCCCCGTGGCAGGGTCGCCATGTAATGTTGGGGTTCCTAAAGGGTGGTTTCAAGGAAACAACCACATCTGTTAGGTACTATTTAATGACTGCATGAATAAGTATACAGTAATCGCTTATGAGGTATAGTGCAAACTCAGCATGCATGAGCAGTTATAAAGGAGTGTACTTACTTACTAAAGTAATGGAGCATACATATTATATTCTTACACTTCACCATTACGCTGTTTCCTTGATAATTTTATATTATTGTTCACTCATTTCTTTATTTTTGTAAGATTTTCTGAATATTTTATTATTGTCAAAACTGTTGTTGTTTGGTTTTTTTCAACACAATGTCATGTGTAAACTTTTTATTCTTTAAATAAGGCTAGATCTCCATTGTAACTATGTGTATAAGACAGAGTTCTCACGATAAATGTTACTAGCCGCTAGTTGTAATCAATATAATTAAGAAACAATAAGAGTTTGAAAAATGTGACAGGCTAGGCAGATTCTCACCTGTTGGAGAGTCTCACAGAGTACTTTTATTTATAGAGAGTTTTACCTTGAGCTTTGAAGAGCGAATACATTATATTAAAATCTACAACAGTTATTTTATTTTGGAGTGTTCCGAAAATAAATGTTCTGAAGATAAATCGAGAGGTCTCCGATGCGGAGGGACTCTAGCGGCGTGACTCCCGAGAACCCTGCCGCCCTGCTGGCGACGTGGCGTAAGCCGCCGACGTGGCGAGCTGCTATAGAGCACCTCTACGTACCCTACACACCACACATGTCTTGCCTTTGGCCAGGGACGCTGCAACGCAACGCAACATCACATGGACGTGTGGAGTTGCTGATCCCACAAACCTCAAGACCCCGCTGCTGACCATCTAACCTTTTTTATTAATTAATACTATTTTTAAATTTAGTAAGTAGCAGATAGCGCCGGCTATCTGTTACGTTACAATTATTGTGAATGAACATGATGGATTATTATTTTTATTATCTCTCTGATTTTGATTGTCTTTATGTTTTTTTTTATTTATTAATTATAGGTAGGAGGTATATAATATGTACTAACACCAGTTTGTATGTTTTTTATGTCCTCACTAACAATATTGGATTGTAGTGATCTCACAAATAAAATAAATATTATTATTATTTATTTATTTAGGGACAACAAACAGCAGTGTAATACTAAGTAAACATAGGTTAGAGCTTAATAATAGAGGTAACAAATACACTACTCACAACGTTATCCACATATTAGATACTAAACAGATCTACTAGTTGTTAGAATGAACGATATAAAAATAAACAGAATAAAAGTAAACATTACTTAATTAGTAGGGTTCTGATCACTTAATATAGTAACAATTTCTTTTCTAAATATAGCCTTGCTGAGAAACATAATATCAGATGAGCCAAACTGCCTATTATAGGTGTCAACCAATCGACGCAGCGGTGAGCGTACGCCTGATTATTAAGTCATAATGCATCATACAGTTTCTCTAAGATCTAGTAAAGTATGATGTAGGTTGAGGGTTGTGTCAGCTACCACGCGCCTGATACTTGAAGGGAAGATGAATAAGATCAAATAGTTCACTTTTTTCTTATAACCTATCCCTGTGAAATGTTTCCAGGTGCAAGGCATGCTGGATGAGCGCCCAGCTCTAATCGGAATTATGAACCCGAGCAACGGCTTCACGCCTCTCGCGACAGCCGTGAGGAAAGGTATGGATCTGGTAAGGACAGCCGTCCGGACCGTTCATCAGTGATGAGATACACCAGGTCATCGGGGCCGGCGCCGGGACCTGCACGGAGCATAATGTTGTATGCAGGCGGATTAGTATTGTTTTTTACATTCTTGTAACGGAGGCAAAAGGTTGCTTGCGCCATGCCTTAACCCCTCTGCCTGCCTCGAAACGTCCTAGTGTATTATATAATATACTAAAACCTTCCTGGAAGTATGATCACTTTAGTAAAAGAATCATCAAAATTAGTTTTTGAGAAAATCGCGAACATACAAACATACGGCTCGAATACAGAACCTCTTATTTTGAAGTCGGTTAAAAATCACGAAGATATCTCTAAAAATTTCTTTCAACGATTCTTTCTATTAACGTAGTAGTGGTTTTCAATCAATAGATTTTTTGTAAATAGATAGTTGTTTCATATTTTGCAATAAATTACCAGCATTGTATCTTCACGCTTCTCTTTCTTTTCTAGGCAGTTCGACAGAGACCGCGCTTTAGGTCCTGTAGCACCCTTAATGCCTATGCCTGCCACGTAGTAACGGAGGTAAAAGGTTGTTTGCGCCAAGCCTTAAAGCCTCTGACTGCGTCGTTGGTCGCAACCGTGACTGTAGAGCATAGGGTCCTGATTCGATACCCAGATCGGATAATATGCTATTAGGTTTTTCCCTAGGAGAGTCTCCAAGTAATGGCAATAAGTGTATTGCTATCGCCGTTACATGGGACTTAACCATAACTGGGAAAATGTGGAATATGTGGATACTCTGCTTACTCCTTCGGGGTTTACCCACGAGTATGAGATTCAAGTTAACCAAACTAAAGACACAGTAAAGTGACCGTAAATACAAATGAGTATTTCCCCAAAGTACGAGACCAAATGGTCACGGTCCACACTTCATTGAGTGTGATTACAACTGTGAGTGACCCAATAAAGTGGTTCCGTGCGTTCCATAATTGACCTTGATCAGTACTCGACTCAGGGAACATGATGATTATCAGTTTATCAGCTGATACTCTACGAACTGATTGAAGCAGTGACTCGACTTATTATGGTTCTGAAATAAAGTTGTTGGCGTGCAGTGGAACTTCCGCTGCATGAACTTCTGTCCAGCAGTAGCATGTCTATGAACTGGTTTCATAAATACGGATTTGTTTCTTAAGGTTACCAATTCCATCCATCTACGTACAGTCATATTTTTTATATCGTCTGCAGCCTTTACATTCCTTTCTTTATCAAACCAGGACACATGAGCTACGGCACTGAGCAAACTATTGAAAATTATATATTTAATAACTAGTCAACAAAGATCAAAATACACCTTTGACCAATGTCTAATCTTAATTGGGAATGTTATCATGGTAACACATTGAAATGATTTAAAGATTTATTGAATAGTTGTTCTTTATTATGAATGTTGTGCATGCCTATAGGCATGTGTGTAGTGATTTATTCACACAGAATTCAAGACTCGTGATTATACATTGTCACTACCCTTGTAAATTATATTTCGTTGGTGTGCTTTACTCAATCCTTCTAATATTATAAATGCGAAAGTTTGTGAGGATGGATGGATGTTTGTTACTCCTTCACGTAAAAACTACTGAAAGGATTTTGATGAAATTTGGCACACATATAGATTCGAAAGACACGTGGCGCCATCTATTATCATAAGAACGTTATTGTTGTTTTCTTCGGGAACAGTACTTTTTTCGGGATGAAAGTTACTCTATGGTACCCAAATCCGTTCAGCGGTTTTAGCGTGAAAGCGTAACAAACAAACTCACTTTCGCATTTATAATTTATGAAAACCCGCTCTATCGACACTCTAGTAGTCTAGACTCACACAATTTATTAGGTACCTGCCTAAATAAAAAAATAAAAAACTTAACACACTACTAAAGTTTCTATAATAATATAATTCAATCATGATTCGAAAGACACGTGGCGCCATCTATTATTATAAGAACGCTATTGTTGTTTTCCTTGTAAACAGTATTTTTCCGGGATGAAAGGTACCCTATGTCTATTTCTGTACACGTGACAACGTATATGCATTTCAGGATGATCGGTTCAGTGGTTCAGGCGTGAAAAGGTAACAAACAAACTTACTTTCGCATTAAGTTAGGAAGATAGGATTACACATTAGGATTTACACGATAGGATTAAACATTTTTTTAGATTGTTACATTTATGCTTTCGTCTGAGATGTAAAGAAGATGGCTGAATGTCATTTAGCGGTATTAACATTAAAACTCAAAATATGATATTATTAGGTTGGGGAAAAAGTCTTTTCGCATTATAGTATGTATGAACTTGTAATAAAATCTCTTTGGCTATACTATTTGTATCTGGCTGGTTTTGGTATCATTGAAAGTTTAAATCACACATTTTCCTAATTTGAATTTGAAATTATGTTCTTTAAAATTTAAACTGCAACGCAAGCCGCGAAAAAAATTGCGATGTTACAAATTTGGTTTAAGCGTTTTCATTCCGGAAATTTTGATGTCAAAGATGCACGTCGCTCTGGTCGCCCTATTACGGATAAAATGGATGCCATTTTTGAAAAAGTGGAGCAAGATCGGCATATCAGTAGTTACGACGTAGCTGAAGAACTGGGAATTGACCACAAAACAGTTTTGGCGCATTTGAAAAAAACTGGGTACACAAAAAAGCTCGACATTTGGGTACCTCACGAGCTCACTGAAAGAAACCTAATGAACCGTGTACTCATTTGTGATTCTTTATTATGACGTAATGAAACCGAACCATTTTTGAAGAAGCTGATAACTGGTGATGAAAAGTGGATCACGTATGACAAGAACGTGCGAAAAAGGTCGTGGTCAAAGGCCGGTCAGGCTTCACAGACTGTGGCGAAACCCGGGTTAACTCGCAACAAGGTGATGCTGTGTGTGTGGTGGGATTGGAAGGGCATTATTCATTATGAGCTGTTACCACCAGGCAGGACCATCGATTCTGAACTCTACTGCGAACAACTGATGAGATTAAAGCAAGAAGTTGAGAGAAAGCGGCCGGAATTTTTCAACAGAAGGGGTGTGGTTTTTCATCATGATAACGCTAGACCTCACACATCTTTAGCCACTCAGCAAAAATTAAGAGAGTTTGGCTGGGAGGTGTTAATGCATCCGCCGTATAGTCCTGACCTTGCACCTTCAGATTTCCACCAGTTTCGGTCTCTTCAGAATTCTTTAGGCAGTGTCAGGTTAACATCACGAGAGGACTGCCAAAACCACTTGTCGCGGTACTTTGACCAGAAGTCCCAAAATTTATATAGCAATGGATTCATGTCCCTACCTACAAGATGGCAAAAAGTTATCGAACAAAATGGTACCTACATACTTTAGTTAAATGTAAATAAACTATATTAAAAAATGTTTTGAATTTTCTTAAAAAATGCGAAGAAACTTTTTCCCCAACCTATTATAATGCTGAGTTGGCAAAGCAGATTATATCGTGCAATAAACAGACAAAAATTACCCTTAAGGTGTAGTACATAATATATTTTGGCTATGACTGTACAATCACTTCATAATAATAACTGATTTTTAATAACTTTTTTGTCTCAGGTGACATAAACACGGTACGTTTCCTGCTATCCGCGGGCGCAGAGATCGAGCAGCCTTCGTCTACCGGCCAGACAGCGCTGCACATCGCTGTGCTCAACGGCTGCGTCCCCATCGTGCAGCTGCTGCTGGAGCAAGGCGCCGACTTCCAGGTGAACATGATCAAACAAGCTTTATACTACACTAGCTGCCCAGACAGCGCTGCACAGTGCTGTGCTCAACGGCTGCGTCCCAATCGTGCAGCTGCTGCTGGAGCAAGGCGCCGACTTCCAGGTGAACATGATCAAACAAGCTTTATACTACACTAGCTGCCCAGACAGCGCTGCACAGTGCTGTGCGCAACGGCTGCGTCCCAATCGTGCAGCTGCTGCTGGAGCAAGGCGCCGACTTCCAGGTGAACATGATCAAACAAGCTTTATACTACACTAGCTGCCCAGACAGCGCTGCACAGTGCTGTGCTCAACGGCTGCGTCCCAATCGTGCAGCTGCTGCTGGAGCAAGGCGCCGACTTCCAGGTGAACATGATCAAACAAGCTTTATACTACACTAGCTGCCCAGACAGCGCTGCACAGTGCTGTGCTCAACGGCTGCGTCCCAATCGTGCAGCTGCTGCTGGAGCAAGGCGCCGACTTCCAGGTGAACATGATCAAACAAGCTTTATACTACACTAGCTGCCCAGACAGCGCTGCACAGTGCTGTGCTCAACGGCTGCGTCCCAATCGTGCAGCTGCTGCTGGAGCAAGGCGCCGACTTCTGGGGGGAGCAGTTGAGTGACTGTTGGGGGGAGCAGTTGAGTGACTGTTGGGGCGAGCAGTTGAGTGACTGTTGGGGGGAGCAGATGAGTGATTGGTTGGTTATGGGTGGAATATGTGAGATATTTTGATGTGTGGGTTGTTTTCTTTATTCACTTTCCGTGTGTCGGGATGCCTGTTGTTATTAGTTGCGTTATTATAACGCGACTAGTGATAACAGCTATCTTGTCTTGTGGGAGGATATCTTGCATATCGGAGTGTCTGTGGTATCTTACTTGGGGCTAGTTGGTTGCTTGATTGTTCTTCATCGGCAGTCTGCGGACCGCATTCCTGAGAGTATGGTCTGCGGGCTCTCGGGGGACTGCTTAAGTAATGTGGCCACGATAAGTGTCCGCACATAGTACTTGTTTGCAGTGCAGGTTGCTGGATGTCACATTCACACCACGCGGGCCCAGTGCAGGTTGGTGGATGTCACATTCACACCACGCGGGCCCAGTGCAGGTTGGTGGATGTCACATTCACACCACGCGGGCCCAGTGCAGGTTGGTGGATGTCACATTCTCATCACGCGGGCCCAGTGCAGGTTGCTGGATGTCACATTCACACCACGCGGGCCCAGTGCAGGTTGGTGGATGTCACATTCTCATCACGCGGGCCCAGTGCAGGTTGCTGGATGTCACATTCACACCACGCGGGCCCAGTGCAGGTTGGTGGATGTCACATTCTCATCACGCGGGCCCAGTGCAGGTTGGTGGATGTCACATTCACACCACGCGGGCCCAGTGCAGGTTGGTGGATGTCACATTCTCATCACGCGGGCCCAGTGCAGGTTGGTGGATGTCACATTCACACCACGCGGGCCCAGTGCAGGTTGGTGGATGTCACATTTTCATCACGCGGGCCCAGTGCAGGTTGGTGGATGTCACATTCACACCACGCGGGCCCAGTGCAGGTTGGTGGATGTCACATTCACACCACGCGGGCCCAGTGCAGGTTGGTGGATGTCACATTCTCATCACGCGGGCCCAGTGCAGGTTGGTGGATGTCACATTCACACCACGCGGGCCCAGTGCAGGTTGGTGGATGTCACATTCTCATCACGCGGGCCCAGTGCAGGTTGGTGGATGTCACATTCACACCACGCGGGCCCAGTGCAGGTTGGTGGATGTCACATTCTCATCACGCGGGCCCAGTGCAGGTTGGTGGATGTCACATTCACACCACGCGGGCCCAGTGCAGGTTGGTGGATGTCACATTCACACCACGCGGGCCCAGTGCAGGTTGGTGGATGTCACATTCTCATCACGCGGGCCCAGTGCAGGTTGCTGGATGTCACATTCACACCACGCGGGCCCAGTGCAGGTTGGTGGATGTCACATTCTCATCACGCGGGCCCAGTGCAGGTTGGTGGATGTCACATTCACACCACGCGGGCCCAGTGCAGGTTGGTGGATGTCACATTTTCATCACGCGGGCCCAGTGCAGGTTGGTGGATGTCACATTCACACCACGCGGGCCCAGTGCAGGTTGGTGGATGTCACATTCACACCACGCGGGCCCAGTGCAGGTTGGTGGATGTCACATTCTCATCACGCGGGCCCAGTGCAGGTTGGTGGATGTCACATTCACACCACGCGGGCCCAGTGCAGGTTGGTGGATGTCACATTCTCATCACGCGGGCCCAGTGCAGGTTGGTGGATGTCACATTCACACCACGCGGGCCCAGTGCAGGTTGGTGGATGTCACATTTTCATCACGCGGGCCCAGTGCAGGTTGGTGGATGTCACATTCACACCACGCGGGCCCAGTGCAGGTTGGTGGATGTCACATTCACACCACGCGGGCCCAGTGCAGGTTGGTGGATGTCACATTCTCATCACGCGGGCCCAGTGCAGGTTGGTGGATGTCACATTCACACCACGCGGGCCCAGTGCAGGTTGGTGGATGTCACATTCTCATCACGCGGGCCCAGTGCAGGTTGGTGGATGTCACATTCACACCACGCGGGCCCAGTGCAGGTTGGTGGATGTCACATTCTCATCACGCGGGCCCAGTGCAGGTTGGTGGATGTCACATTCACACCACGCGGGCCCAGTGCAGGTTGGTGGATGTCACATTCACACCACGCGGGCCCAGTGCAGGTTGGTGGATGTCACATTCTCATCACGCGGGCCCAGTGCAGGTTGCTGGATGTCACATTCACACCACGCGGGCCCAGTGCAGGTTGGTGGATGTCACATTCTCATCACGCGGGCCCAGTGCAGGTTGCTGGATGTCACATTCACACCACGCGGGCCCAGTGCAGGTTGGTGGATGTCACATTCTCATCACGCGGGCCCAGTGCAGGTTGGTGGATGTCACATTCACACCACGCGGGCCCAGTGCAGGTTGGTGGATGTCACATTCTCATCACGCGGGCCCAGTGCAGGTTGGTGGATGTCACATTCACACCACGCGGGCCCAGTGCAGGTTGGTGGATGTCACATTTTCATCACGCGGGCCCAGTGCAGGTTGGTGGATGTCACATTCACACCACGCGGGCCCAGTGCAGGTTGGTGGATGTCACATTCACACCACGCGGGCCCAGTGCAGGTTGGTGGATGTCACATTCTCATCACGCGGGCCCAGTGCAGGTTGGTGGATGTCACATTCACACCACGCGGGCCCAGTGCAGGTTGGTGGATGTCACATTCTCATCACGCGGGCCCAGTGCAGGTTGGTGGATGTCACATTCACACCACGCGGGCCCAGTGCAGGTTGGTGGATGTCACATTCTCATCACGCGGGCCCAGTGCAGGTTGGTGGATGTCACATTCACACCACGCGGGCCCAGTGCAGGTTGGTGGATGTCACATTCTCATCACGCGGGCCCAGTGCAGGTTGGTGGATGTCACATTCACACCACGCGGGCCCAGTGCAGGTTGGTGGATGTCACATTCTCATCACGCGGGCCCAGTGCAGGTTGGTGGATGTCACATTCTGATCACGCGGGCCCAGTGCAGGTTGGTGGATGACACATTCACATCACGCGGGCCCAGTGCAGGTTGGTGGGTGTCACATTCTCATCACGCGGGCCCAGTGCAGGTTGGTGGATGTCACATTCTGATCACGCGGGCCCAGTGCAGGTTGGTGGATGTCACATTCTCATCACGCGGGCCCAGTGCAGGTTGGTGGGTGTCACATTCACATCACGCGGGCCCAGTGCAGGTTGGTGGATGTCACATTCTGATCACGCGGGCCCAGTGCAGGTTGGTGGATGTCACATTCTCATCACGCGGGCCCAGTGCAGGTTGGTGGATGTCACATTCACACCACGCGGGCCCAGTGCAGGTTGGTGGATGTCACATTCTGATCACGCGGGCCCAGTGCAGGTTGGTGGATGTCACATTATCATCACGCGGGCCCAGTGCAGGTTGGTGGATGTCACATTCACACCACGCGGGCCCAGTGCAGGTTGGTGGATGTCACATTCTGATCACGCGGGCCCAGTGCAGGTTGGTGGATGACACATTCACATCACGCGGGCCCAGTGCAGGTTGGTGGGTGTCACATTCACATCACGCGGGCCCAGTGCAGGTTGGTGGATGTCACATTCACACCACGCGGGCCCAGTGCAGGTTGGTGGATGTCACATTCTCATCACGCGAGCCCAGTGCAGGTTGGTGGATGTCACATTCTCATCACGCGGGCCCAGTGCAGGTTGGTGGATGTCACATTATCATCACGCGGGCCCAGTGCAGGTTGGTGGATGTCACATTCACACCACGCGGGCCCAGTGCAGGTTGGTGGATGTCACATTCTCATCACGCGAGCCCAGTGCAGGTTGGTGGATGTCACATTCTCATCACGCGGGCCCAGTGCAGGTTGGTGGATGTCACATTCACACCACGCGGGCCCAGTGCAGGTTGGTGGATGTCACATTCACACCACGCGGGCCCAGTGCAGGTTGGTGGATGTCACATTCTCATCACGCGGGCCCAGTGCATGTTGGTGGGTGTCACATTCACATCACGCGGGCCCAGTGCAGGTTGGTGGATGTCACATTCACACCACGCGGGCCCAGTGCAGGTTGGTGGATGTCACATTCTCATCACGCGAGCCCAGTGCAGGTTGGTGGATGTCACATTCTCATCACGCGGGCCCAGTGCAGGTTGGTGGATGTCACATTATCATCACGCGGGCCCAGTGCAGGTTGGTGGATGTCACATTCACACCACGCGGGCCCAGTGCAGGTTGGTGGATGTCACATTCTGATCACGCGGGCCCAGTGCAGGTTGGTGGATGACACATTCACATCACGCGGGCCCAGTGCAGGTTGGTGGGTGTCACATTCACATCACGCGGGCCCAGTGCAGGTTGGTGGATGTCACATTCACACCACGCGGGCCCAGTGCAGGTTGGTGGATGTCACATTCACACCACGCGGGCCCAGTGCAGGTTGGTGGATGTCACATTCTCATCACGCGGGCCCAGTGCAGGTTGGTGGATGTCACATTCACACCACGCGGGCCCAGTGCAGGTTGGTGGATGTCACATTCTGATCACGCGGGCCCAGTGCAGGTTGGTGGATGACACATTCACATCACGCGGGCCCAGTGCAGGTTGGTGGGTGTCACATTCACATCACGCGGGCCCAGTGCAGGTTGGTGGATGTCACATTCACACCACGCGGGCCCAGTGCAGGTTGGTGGATGTCACATTCACACCACGCGAGCCCAGTGCAGGTTGGTGGATGTCACATTCTCATCACGCGGGCCCAGTGCAGGTTGGTGGATGTCACATTCACACCACGCGGGCCCAGTGCAGGTTGGTGGATGTCACATTCACACCACGCGGGCCCAGTGCAGGTTGGTGGATGTCACATTCTCATCACGCGGGCCCAGTGCAGGTTGGTGGATATCACATTCTCATCACGCGGGCCCAGTGCAGGTTGGTGGATGTCACATTCACACCACGCGGGCCCAGTGCAGGTTGGTGGATGTCACATTCTCATCACGCGGGCCCAGTGCAGGTTGGTGGATGTCACATTCTCATCACGCGGGCCCAGTGCAGGTTGGTGGATATCACATTCTCATCACGCGGGCCCAGTGCAGGTTGGTGGATGTCTTTTGAAGTTAACGAAACAGTTCCAAGCAACAATATTTAAATAAATAAACATTCGAAGAAATAAAATACTGAAGTAAACAAGTTTACTTGGTTCTAGGATACGCGTGTTTTCCCTCCATGCTTTTCTTCGCCGTTTTAAGAGCAGTACTCTCACTTGTTCCAGGGTCGAGATTTGAACGGTCTGCGTGTGGAGCACTACGCGGTGGACTCCTGCAGCCTGCTCATGCTGCAGTACATCCTCGACACGGGAGGAGACGTCCACGCTGAGGATGGCCACGGGTGGACGCCGCTGTTCAGAGCTTGTAAGGTTATTATTAATAATAATAAATTATTTTATCCTGCACTACTGGGTAAATCCTCTATGATGTTATGTTAAATGTAGGTATAGCATAGGTACGATAACTACACTTCTATGATGTTATGTTAAATGTAGGTATAGCATAGGTACGATAACTACACTTCTATGATGTTATGTTAAATGTAGGTATAGCATAGGTACGATAACTACACTTGTATGATGTTTTGTTAAATGTAGGTATTGCATAGGTACGATAACTACACGTCTATGATGTTATGTTAAATGTAGGTATTGCATAGGTACTATAACTACACTTCTATGATGTTATGTTAAATGTAGGTATTGCATAGGTACGATAACTACACTTCTATGATGTTATGTTAAATGTAGGTATTGCATAGGTACGATAACTACACTTGAATGATGTTATGTTAAATGTAGGTATAGCATAGGTACGATAACTACACTTCTATGATGTTTTGTTAAATGTAGGTATTGCATAGGTACGATAACTACACGTCTATGATGTTATGTTAAATGTAGGTATTGCATAGGTACTATAACTACACTTCTATGATGTTATGTTAAATGTAGGTATTGCATAGGTACGATAACTACACTTCTATGATGTTATGTTAAATGTAGGTATTGCATAGGTACGATAACTACACTTGAATGATGTTATGTTAAATGTAGGTATAGCATAGGTACGATAACTACACTTCTATGATGTTATGTTAAATGTAGGTATAGCATAGGTACGATAACTACACTTCTATGATGTTATATTAAATGTAGGTATAGCATAGGTACGATAACTACACTTCTATGATGTTATGTTAAATGTAGGTATAGCATAGGTACGATAACTACACTTGAATGATGTTATGTTAAATGTAGGTATTGCATAGGTACGATAACTACACTTGTATGATGTTATGTTAAATGTAGGTATAGCATAGGTACGATAACTACACTTGTATGATGTTATGTTAAATGTAGGTATAGCATAGGTACTATGACTACGCTGGTATGATGTTATGTTAAATGCAACATTGTCGTACTCCCGCAGTGTGTCAGGGCGCAGCAACAGAAGTGATAGAGGAGCTGGTGGTGCGCGGCAGCTCGCTGGAGATGGCGGACCGCGCCGGCCTGCCGCTCACCTCCGTCGCACGATTGCTCAACAAACAGTTAGTGATCGTTAACACATCACAGTTACTAGAATTAGTTTCTATATATTAAATTACAAAAGTAAAACTTTTATCTATAAATTAAATTAGTTTAGCTGTAAAAAAAAAATATACTTATATATTTAGTAACCGTCGTTCATGCGCGAACAGAAGATCTATTTGTTATCTTTAAATGGAACTACGAGTACTAATATGTTATTTCAGTTTTAATTTAGTTTTTACTTTTACTCAATGTTAATGTAGTACTTGAGCACTTCCTAGCCTGAAGCACAGGTTAGTTCTACCTAGTTCTGGTAAATTAGCAACTCTGTTCTATTTTCATTGTTAAGTTTTGAATGCGCCTCCTTTTTATATAAATAGACGATTATTATTAGACCTTTTCTCATATTTACTACCCTAAACTAATGCAACTCAATATCAACTCAATACATCACGCAGGTATTCCCTGAACGTAAACTAATGCAACTCAACATCAACTCAATACATCACGCAGGTATTCCCTGAACGTAAACTAATGCAACTCAACATCAACTCAATACATCACGCAGGTATTCCCTGAACCTAAACTAATGCAACTCAATATCAACTCAATACATCACGCAGGTATTCCCTGAACCTAAACTAATGCAACTCAATATCAACTCAATACATCACGCAGGTATTCCCTGAACCTAAACTAATGCAACTCAATATCAACTCAATACATCACGCAGGTATTCCTTGAACCTAAACTAATGCAACTCAATATCAACTCAATACATCACGCAGGTATTCCCTGAACCTAAACTAATGCAACTCAATATCAACTCAATACATCACGCAGGTATTCCCTGAACGTAAACTAATGCAACTCAATATCAACTCAATACATCACGCAGGTATTCCCTGAACCTAAACTAATGCAACTCAATATCAACTCAATACATCACGCAGGTATTCCCTGAACCTAAACTAATGCAACTCAATATCAACTCAATACATCACGCAGGTATTCCCTGAACCTAAACTAATGCAACTCAACATCAACTCAATATATCACGCAGGTATTCCCTGAACCTAAACTAATGCAACTCAATATCAACTCAATACATCACGCAGGTATTCCCTGAACCTAAACTAATGCAACTCAATATCAACTCAATACATCACGCAGGTATTCCCTGAACCTAAACTAATGCAACTCAATATCAACTCAATACATCACGCAGGTATTCCCTGAACCTAAACTAATGCAACTCAATATCAACTCAATACATCACGCAGGTATTCCCTGAACCTAAACTAATGCAACTCAACATCAACTCAATACATCACGCAGGTATTCCCTGAACGTAAACTAATGCAACTCAACATCAACTCAATACATCACGCAGGTATTCCTTGAACCTAAACTAATGCAACTCAATATCAACTCAATACATCACGCAGGTATTCCCTGAACCTAAACTAATGCAACTCAATATCAACTCAATACATCACGCAGGTATTCCCTGAACGTAAACTAATGCAACTCAACATCAACTCAATACATCACGCAGGTATTCCTTGAACCTAAACTAATGCAACTCAATATCAACTCAATACATCACGCAGGTATTCCCTGAACCTAAACTAATGCAACTCAATATCAACTCAATACATCACGCAGGTATTCCCTGAACCTAAACTAATGCAACTCAATATCAACTCAATACATCACGCAGGTATTCCCTGAACCTAAACTCAAGTGATATTGCGCAAGTCATGGCCGTCAGAGCCATGTCCATCAGTAGGAGCACAAGCATGTGAGCACTTTGAACAACGGTCAGTATTGCTCTGCCACAAGGAATAATCTTGGGCTAAAATAATCTATCACTACCAAACCTAAGTAAAAAAAAAGAAAAATAATACACTCACAGGCACAATTACCCGCCCACCTATATCTTTTGTCACCCTGTTTGTTAACGGTAACTATGGCTTGTTCACTGTTTTATTTTTTGTCACGTGAGTACTTTAGCATTAAATCAATGTTTGTTAACATTTCCTGTTTTTTTCTGCCATAGTGTGTGCGCAAAACCAAGTTTAGCTCTACGGTACTGTGGGAGCAGTTGTGGGGCGCGAGCTGGACGTGAAGCACTCAGATTTGTTTTTGCCAGTCTTCTAATCGTACGTTCGCTCACACTGACATTTCTTACCTCAACAAGCCGCTTAGGAGCTTCAGTAGCAGTGCAAAAGCGATTTTCCAATAAGTTGCTGACAACGGAGCACCTATCTTGGGTTGAACTGCATCGATGTCGGCCTCGACCTAGCCTCAGGGTGTATCAACCAGTCTCCTGAAATCGTCTGATAGCATTCCGTACCGTGATTCGAGGTACACAGAGTGTACGAGCGATGTGACGTTGGCTGTACCCAGCGTCAGCTGAAACCACTGCCCTAGCTGCACCAGTTGCATAAAATGGCATTTTTTAGAGACACAATCAATAAACGAACACTACACACATATTCACACACTAGCAGAAAAGAACAGGAAATGGTAACAGACATTGTTGCAGCGGCAACAATGTTAAAAAACGACTAAATTCCAAAAACGCTTGGGAGACCCAATTTTACGAAGCGAAATAAGGGTATGTAAGTGTTTAATTTATTGCTAAAGTACTCACTTGACAAATAATAAAATAGTGGATTAGCCATAGTTACCGTAAACAAACAGGGTGACGAAAGATATAGGTGTGCGAATAATTGTGCTGTAACGTTACACGTTATTTTTATAATTAATCTTGTAAAATACTTAATTTAATAATACCTCACTTTTAAAAATAATTGGGCAACATTTATCATAAAACAATAACTATAGTTTGACCAAGACCGCTGAACCGCGCCTTAGGAATGCGCGGCGAGGCGGGGCGCAGCGCTGGCAAATGAGCAGTGGGACGCCGTGAGCGTTGACGAATGAGCGGCCTGCACTGCCCCCCATCTCGCCGCGCACACACCTACGGCGCGGTATAGCGGTCTTGGTCAAACTATAAATCGAAACGTGTTGGAGTTATAGTGGCAACACTGTAAGCAAAGACAAATGCGTCCTGATTGGCTGTCTTGATCCGTCGCCATTTTGCGCTAGACCAAGGGTTTATAAAGGCCGGCACATCATTTCACAGAGACAGACCAACAAAGGCGTTCAAGTAATAAATCTGTACCTATAAACTAACAGTCAATTCAGTTCTAGTACTCTCTCAAAGTCTAGATCATTTAATCTAGATCATTTAACATAGATACTAAATAGTGCTTGAAATTGAAACTATCACGTTGTGTTGTAGCAAGCCCCAGACGGGTGAGTGTCGTAAATCTATTTGTTTTAATCTCTAAGTTTGCTTTCTCGTTTCTAAAACAGTAATTGTGCTATAAGTGTTCCTGTCGCCGAGTATTATCTGCACAATACCTACCTTGTGTCTTTTAATACTCTCGAATGATCGTACGGCAGTTGACTAAATTATATAGATCTACCTACAACTTAATTTTCTAAATGTACAAGTATGTTGATAATCGTTATCCGTACAGGTCATTACGAGTACTCCTGAATTCTTTTGTTTGGAATAATGCTTCTATACAGTCTATAGGTAATTATTATATTGGTTTTCTGCAAACCATGTTTTGAGTGGGATATATCCAAAGCTATTACCTGTTCGTAGTAGGTATACATTTAGCTATTATTTTAAACTATAATATTTTTCCTTTACATACTACTACGGTTGGATGTTATTGTTGTCCGCTACTTGCTGTCTTGCTTACCTATTGCACCGCGCCGCCTGCACTGCTTCATCTCGATAGCTAATAGTTGCTAGCTCACTGCTCTCCACCGCCGCCGCGCCGGCTTCTGGACCGACGGTGGTCGGGATGTAGCAGTCGGCCGCATGAATCCGGACCACACCTATCCGGACAATCCGACTCCGTTCCAGGGTTCTTCTACTACCTACCTACCAACCAGCGTAATCTACTAGCGCTGCGCTTCCGCTCAAGCTCCGGGATACTTATCCGGGATACTTCGGGATAAGCTCTGCGGATACTAAATCTGCTGCCGCCGCCGCCGCCGCAGGAATGTGGCTGGACAGCCCTGCGAGGAGCGATGCCCGGAGCCAGAACCAAAACTTGCACCTGGATCCCGCTAGCTACGTTTGGAGGACCTACAGGATAGAGGCGTTAGTTAGGTGACATAAACCTCTCACGCGCTCGATATCCCAACCACGCCCGGCTCAACCGGCTTGTTAAGACTCTACAATAAACGATTTGTAACGTTAACTTGCCCATTTACTTCACTCACCACCTAGATACTAGCTAACTCGTTACAGTGCCTGTGAGTGTATTTTATTTGGGACACGCACAGCAAATACAAACAGTAAACTAACGAGCTGCTTACTACTACGCCTGTGACAGGTTGT
Source organism: Dicycla oo (assembly GCA_948252095.1). Taxonomy (NCBI): domain Eukaryota; kingdom Metazoa; phylum Arthropoda; class Insecta; order Lepidoptera; family Noctuidae; genus Dicycla; species Dicycla oo. The sequence goes on along the minus strand of OX411732.1, from coordinate 352,171 downwards.
AAAGCATTTTCATTTCAATGGCGCGCCGCGCTTAGCTATTTGCGGCCGGTGACGTTCATAGGGAACATCACCCTAAACAAGTAATCTTGAACTTTCCAGAGGCCGCAGACGCGACTCCGTGCTGCGTCTGGTGGACACCAGCTACCCTCACGAGAAGGCGCTCGCCAACTTTACGCGGCTCACTAAGAAGATATACAACGTGCACTCGTTGCTCAAGCTACCCACTCCTCGAATTAAGAAGAATTGACACCAACAACACGCCTATGTAGGAACGTGTCACGTGTACAATTAAAGATAAAGTGTATGAAGGAAGTGTAGTTGTGCGATACGGTATCTTACCATGATCTCAATAAAATTATAAACCATTGTCGTTTCACTGCAGGAAAAAGACCTCTTCTCATAAAAAGGCATGAGCATTGTTCAGTGTGGATTGGTGGTTTCAAAATTATGTTTAATTAAGTTCGCATGTTTTGTTTTAGTCAGCGCGTTTAATGTGCAAATTAAACTACAATGATAAAATGTAACACTAATTTTATTGGAAAATAAAAATATTTACAAAATCCTTAAACACTAACGGAGTATTGAATTGCATTATGCGTGTAACAAAGTGGTAACCGGTGTAGTTCAGATTCATTTAACACGAGAGGCCGAGCGGCGCAGAGAAGACCAGAGAAGACGATGCAGAGCGTCCCTCAGCCCGGAGCCCACAGCCAACCCCGACCTTACATATCCAACACGAAATGCATTTCATGGCAAGCCCTATACAATATCCAATAAATAATTAAATAGTTAACTTATAAATGTTATGTTACAAGAGCTTGATACATAATGTCATTAGCAGTAAGTTCGTCATCCAGTACAGTCGCATCGAACTCGCGGCGGCGGTCGCGTGCTTCTCGTTCTCAAACTCAACTTGGTTCTTGGGCATGCTGTGCCCGTTGGTTTGAACTTCTTCTATTTCTCCCATCTCGAACTGAGTGGTTTTTGTGTCTCTTCGCTGTCTCACCCTTTCATCCTCATCTCCGTCACCGTCTTCATATTCCTCTTCGCTCTCTTCTTCTATCTGCGGTGTTTGTTCAGCAACCTCGACCTTTTTACTACCTTCTGCATTCAAATCTTCAGGTTTTTGAATATTTATAAGTTTCAGATGTGTCGTTCTTGTATCGATTACTTTGGCTGTATTCGAGTCTTGCGCTTCTTTATTAATATGAGCAGCTACAGGTGGTGGGATTTCACCCTTAAAGGGACCAAATTGTGGCGTTTTTAGTAATTGCTCAAAGTTAGCTGGTAGTTTAGCAGAAAATAATTTGGAGGGAGCTTTAGTTCCATCGGAGACGCTCGTCAGTGTCGCTGCTGATACAGTCTTTCCATCGTAGGTGGTGAAAGTTTGATCGCTGGATGAAGATAATTTCTGAGAATGCTCTTTTGGTAGTTTTGGGTCAGGAGGGAGGTAATGAGGGCTGATTCTATCTGACTCCATCATTAAATCGCTAGGAACCTCCTTCTCCATGTTTTTCTTGCTGAACAAACCAATTAGTTTAGTCACGTTACTCAGTTTGGTCACATTCTTCAAGTACACTGGATGAGGTCTGTCTTCTTTGGCGTGATTAGTTGGGAATACTTCCTTAGTTCGGTCGTTGGTGGGCAACACGAGGTCCGGTGGGGATGGAATGAACATCGGTTCGAACGTTTCTGTAACCTTGTCACTAGGGGGGTACTGGTGGTTGGGCTCGTCTAACGACGGTGACTCATCATAATCGTCTTCAATATCGGCGTCTTCACGTCTGTTGGCGTTATCTTCAAATCCAGCTATCCTGTCTTCACCGGCCATTAGTGGTTCTCTAATTATAGGTTTGAACCCACTCTCAACTACGATTGAGTCAGGTTTAAATCCTGTGTTGACGGCTGGTAGAATCGTAGACTTATCAGCAGATTCGCCAATGAAATCGGATGACTTTATTTCGTTTTGTGACTGATGTTCATTTTCATGTGGCAAATTAATACTTGGTGTTGACTGATGGAACCCTGGCGCTGGAGTGGGTGGTGATCTCATGCCAAACTGCTTCGTTGGGATCATCTGTTGGTCCAGAGGCATCGGGTTGTCCATAGGTTTTCCGAGTATGATCTGTCCCGGTTTATTGTAATATGTTTGTACGTTGCTATGTTGAGCTATCACATCGTTACCACCGGGAGGCAGCATTATTTGACTTTTGACCACTTGATTAGCGATAATGTCGGTTTGACCCAGATTCAATGTTTGACTCGGAACTGTTAACTGTACATTGTTGGAGCTCGGCTTACCCATTATTATGGATTGTACTGGACTATTCGTCTTTGCAAATTGTGGAGGCGCTACAAAATGTGAAGGCGCCAAATTTTGTGGAGGTGCTACAAAATATGAAGGCGCCGAAGTTTGTGGAGGTGCTACAAAATGTGAAGGCGCCGAAGTTTGTGGAGGTGCTACAAAATGTGAAGACGCTGTATTTTGTTGATGCGCTAAGTTTTGTTGATGCGCTAAGTTTTGTTGATGCGCTGGATTTTGCTGATGCGCTGACTTTTGTTGATGCGCTGTATTTTGTTGATGCGCTGAATTTTTCTGATGCGCTGAATTTTGCTGATGCGCTGAATTTTGTTGATGCGCTGTATTTTGCTGATGCGCTGAATTTTGTTGATGCGCTGAGTTTTGTTGATGCGCTGTATTTTGTTGATGTGCTGAATTTTGTTTGGGCCCTAATGTATTATAGTTGGGTTTATTTTGGTGCATCGGTGGCAATGTTTTCATCGGTGGCACACCGTTCATGGATGGTCGGTTCATGTTCGACTGTAAACGGTTTTGGTTGAACTTTGGTGGCGGTTTCTTCTGCGGTCCTTGCGAGCTGTGGTGGTTGGGCAAGGGGAGTGGGTAGCCCATGTTCATGTTCATGTTGCCCTTTGGGTATGTTGCAGGAGGACGACGGAGTTTGATCTCAGGAGGCGCCGGACGGCGAAACGGACTAGGTCGCAAATTATTCATTGGCTTGTGGGAATTGTGTGGGGCTGGTCTTAATACAGATTGTAATGTCAGAGGTTTCTGATTGACTGGTAAGAAGTAACTGTCGGTGATCGTCCCCGGCTCAAAGAAGTACTCGTCGCCATCGCGCAGCGGCTGCTCAGCCACAAACAAGTTGTCCTGTCCGTCCTCGTGCACCTCGTACTGCAGATACGTTGCGTTCTTCTTGTCGTCCTTCATCGTGTCCTCCAGGGTCTCCACGGCTTGTATCACCTCCTTGATTTGTACGTTGGATATCGGCAATTCAGAATACTCCTGTCTCTTATAGTTGTGCGGCGGCGTCTGGTCTGTCTCTGGGTACACTTCTCCCATGAGTCCGCTCTCGCTCTTAAATCTACTGAAATCGTCATAATTTGTTTTCGTATTGATTATTTTTTGTATTTTCTTGCGGTGATCTAAAAAGTTACGTTTCGGAGTGAGTCGTGACGGTACCTGCACGGACTCCTGGCCGGCCAGGTCGTCGGGCAGCGCCACAGCCGGCACCACGCGGCTCTCCTGCGCGTCCTGCGCGTCCGTGGCGTCGCACTCGTCCACCACGTTTATCTTCCACCCGAGGTGGCGGTGCGTGAAACACTGCAACAGACAAACATATTAATCCCAGGAATATAAACTAACTTTGCAAGCTAATGAAACTTTCACCGTCCAGTAATATACATTGAGAAGTAATCGAGCTATCTCATGCACAGAGAAGGCTTGGAAGGCTGAAACAGAAAACAGATAGTAAAGATTATGTACATACAGTGTAGTGTATGCTTCACAGTAGAGACGCAGATTACATACTACATGGATACTCAACCTCTTACATTGTCACCAGGTGCAGGTGCACACTTTTGAAACGCTCGTTTTTTTTTCAAATCTTAACGGGCACAAAGGGGTGGCCGTGTTTACGCAAACTCATAGGAGATATGCGAAGCACAGTTTGCGTTTGAACATTATAGATACCTAGCTTCATATATGAGCGTTGCACAGGTATGCATGCATCTAGCGACACATAAGACATAAAGTACCAGTATTAATGTAACCTGTGATGTAAGTAATAAATGAGCAAAGTTTCAAAGAGTTAAAGTGGAACATCCAGTTTTTGAAGGAGCCTGTCACACAGATAGGATTGACAAAGCTTATCTTTTCTAAAACTCGTACTGTACTGTGTCGTTTGTCATGCGCAGTACTGTATTGCGTTTACTTAGACACGTTCAGTTGCAAGCATCTTATGTAACAGTGAAATAAAGAATAATGCAATATGAGATATTATAGAGAACAGATGAAAAGTAATGGTTTGTAAATAGTGCAATATGAGATATTGTAAAGAACAGATGAAGAGTAATGGTTTGTAACTAATAGTGAAAGTTTTCGGTCGTTGTCTGATGTTGGACATTTAATATTATGTTTGTCGATTTGGTATGGTATAAACAAGGACATGAAAAATATTATAAAACAACATCACTAAATACATTCTTAAGCTGGCACATGCATAGTACTATGCATGTCTTAGATAAGTGAATAAAGGAAGTGCTATCATTAGGAAAAACACGGGGTATGGTGCTTGAATGGCGCTTATTTTACGCAACGCAGTTAAACTAGTTAAAACTCACACATGTACACATTATACACACTAAGCACTCCATTTCTTCACTACTCCGTGACCAAAAACAAAAAAGTTTCTCGAAGATGCGCATGCAGATCAACAAATTATTTGGTGAGCTTGACTCAAGGAGGATGGCAACTGACCTGATAGTAAACAGTGTCAGGCGTCTTCCTGTCGGGGACCCAGGTGACGACGCCTGGGTTGCCCTCCTCGCACACGAGCGTGAGGGAGCGCTGGTAGGCGCCGAAGCTGGGGAACTCGTCGGCTTCCGGGCCCTGGCTGTCGGGCGTCCAGTTGCACAGCCGCCCCACGCCGCTGGGGCTCAGCCCACCAGAGCGCGTGCGACGGACGCCCGCGTATATCTCCACACCCTGGGAAAATGGTAGTAGTGCATAATGAAAGATGATTGTTTCTTATTGTCTTAGTTATAGTGCAAGATGCGTGAGATGTTATACAGTCAGGCAAACAGTTTGTTTAGCAAATATTCCAACGACTTAAATTGTCCGTGTATTCAAGTGACGAACTGTGATTCATTGTCAATCGAAAGAAATCATTATAAACTAGAAAGTTCATGTGGTGTGTCAATCCTCTTAACATTATATTTCCCTTACATTGCACACAGGTCACAGGTGTATTGCGAAACAAATATAAATACATAAATACTGTTTGCATAAAAATAATGAAATATAATGTGCGCTCTAAGTAAAGCCTTTGAAAGTGTAAAACTGAAACTTTCAGACGTTAACAAACAAGATGTTCTTGGAGCGCAGTTTTTGAGGAGTTTGAAGCAGATTAAGAGGATTCCCAAGTTTATCTGTTTTATATATTTCTGTGGATGTCTAGATCCGAGTATTATTAGAAATGCACGAGTTTGGAACATTAGTTGATGCTTTAACACGCCGAAAAGAAGTTGGGTGAACTTTGAACAGAGATAAAATATATCGGATTTGGACACACTGAAGTTTTAATAGTGACATTTTAGACCAAGTGAGACCATTGACAGCATTGTTGCATTGCTTAATAAAATAAATAAACTCTTGTAATGTTGCCGTTTGTGTTTTTACCACACTAACAACGGAATATACAGGGCGTCCCACGACTTGCCACATGGAGGGAAAGTATCTTAAATATACAGGGCGTCCCACGACTTGCCACATGGAGGGAAAGTATCTTAAATATACAGGGCGTCCCACGACTTGCCACATGGAGGGAAAGTATCTTAAATATACAGGGCGTCCCACGACTTGCCACATGGAGGGAAAGTATCTTAAATATACAGGGCGTCCCACGACTTGCCACATGGAGGGAAAGTATCTTAAATATACAGGGCGTCCCACGACTTGCCACATGGAGGGAAAGTATCTTAAATATACAGGGCGTCCCACGACTTGCCACATGGAGGGAAAGTATCTTAAATATACAGGGCGTCCCACGACTTGCCACATGGAGGGAAAGTATCTTAAATATACAGGGCGTCCCACGACTTGCCACATGTAGGGAAAGTATCTTAAATATACAGGGCGTCCCACGACTTGCCACATGTAGGGAAAGTATCTTAAATATACAGGGCGTCCCACGACTTGCCACATGTAGGGAAAGTATCTTAAATATACAGGGCGTCCCACGACTTGCCACATGGAGGGAAAGTATCTTAAATATACAGGGCGTCCCACGACTTGCCACATGGAGGGAAAGTATCTTAAATATACAGGGCGTCCCACGACTTGCCACATGGAGGGAAAGTATCTTAAATATACAGGCCGTCCCACGACTTGCCACATGGAGGGAAAGTATCTTAAATATACAGGGCGTCCCACGACTTGCCACATGGAGGGAAAGTATCTTAAATATACAGGGCGTCCCACGACTTGCCACATGGAGGGAAAGTATCTTAAATATACAGGGCGTCCCACGACTTGCCACATGGAGGGAAAGTATCTTAAATATACAGGCCGTCCCACGACTTGCCACATGGAGGGAAAGTATCTTAAATATACAGGGCGTCCCACGACTTGCCAGATGGAGGGAAAGTATCTTAAATATACAGGGCGTCCCACGACTTGCCACATGGAGGGAAAGTATCTTAAATATACAGGGCGTCCCACGACTTGCCACATGGAGGGAAAGTATCTTAAATATACAGGGCGTCCCACGACTTGCCACATGGAGGGAAACTATCTTAAATACTGTAGATAGAAACATTTACTGAATGAGGACTCGCATTTTTATATAAAAACAACACGAACTGCATTAAAAAAATAAATAATCGCCTGTCTAAACCCGCTTAATGTGTCTAAATTTTACTGTACCGATGGAAAGGCTCAATCATATTACATTTATTTCTTCTAAATAACATAGCATCTTAAAAGGAAGACCATGAAATTCAAAAATGAAGTCTTCATTCAGTAAATTTTGGGTGCATTGTTGGTCAACATTTGAAAAATGGGGTTGAAAACAAAAGCTCGTCATAGGTCGCATTTATAGGTTATTTTGTGTTTATTGACTTTCAGTTCTTTTGTTGTTGAAGGCTGAAATAACCAGATCGGAGTTGATAACCAACTGGAGGATGATCTTCCTGAATGAAAAACTTCTGAGATGTTAGTTCTAACTCTGATCTAATACGGTAAGATACCCACACGCGCACCATTGCATAATATACCCACCCGCGCACCATTGCATAATACAAACATAATATCACACCACAAGTGCCTGCAGGTACAGACTTACTTCTCTTAGGAGCATCACCTGTTTATGAATTTATCCCATAAAAGTCTTCAGGTAGGATAGCACAAAGTCTCGACGAAATATCGGGTTTCCAACTTTTTTTCTTAGAGCTTTCTCCCATAGTTTTCTTCTTTTAACATCTTTGGCAAATACATGACTCCCCGTATGTTTGCAGTTAACAGTTGCATAATGGAGCAAATTAATTAATTATTCGTAAAAGAAGTCACTTGTTTAAAAAAAATGTATGGATACACACAGCTAGCTGTCTCATTCATAGACACGCAGTAGTCGTCCTCTGAAGTGAGCGAGTGGCAGCGTGTACCCTCACTCCACTGTCACAGAAACGGTGTCGATAAATCAAGATGGCGGCGCTAGTTCTGAAGTTGGCCGCACCACGCGCCGCAACACCACCTTGTAGCGCTGTAAATTAATATCTTAGCAAAAAGAAAGCAACAAAAATTACCTCCTTCTCCTTATCGGTCTTATGGAAGTACCCGCCGACGGGGTCATTGGTGATGTAGAAGGGATGGTACCTCGCGGGCACGTCAGGGTTGGAGCCGCCTTCTACCACGAACGTGTACTTGCGGCCGCGCACCACGTTGATCTCGGGGATCAGCAGGCCGTTGATGTACCACGATATGCCCCAGCCGACGTGACCTACACATACAATAGTATACAGATGGAAAACTAAGGCAATAAAGAGTATTCGATCCATCTACCTAAAAAAGACGATGCTCAGATAAGGTCTGTAATACTCGGGGTTAAACAAAAGGTAAGACTGTTAGCAAAAGAGATCTGTGCAACGTTGTTAATGTTAAAGTTTAATGTCTAGAAACAGCTACTGACAGTCTTTTCATTTATAATTGCAGGAACATTGGGATAGTCTCACGCACAATGGTCCACTTGAAGGCTTAAGTGCGGAAACCAAACCTAATAACATAGAACTTAGAACATTGGGATAGTTTAGCGCAGCCGGCTAGTTACACTTTTTTGTCAAGTGTGTTTCAGTTGTTGCTATAATGTGTATGCATGTGTTTCTTAAAAAATAATTATTTTATGAAAGTGTCTCAGTTTAAGACCAATTGGTAGACTTTTGAGCACGTTACAATTTTGATTGACATATACTGCATCTGCCATCAAATAATAATAATAATAAATGTTTATTGATCATTTACAAGTATTGCAGTACAGTATGGGTATTATAAATGGTAGAATTACAAATTTGCTACAATTATAGTGGTTGCAGTTCTGATCTCCTAACTAGGTTACTGTATAACCTGTATGAAGGAGTGACAGTTCCATTACCCCGTGGATTACAAGCATAGGTTTTTTTTTTTTCGTTTTATATTTACGAACATTTGTATTTTACTGCTACAAAAATAAATAAGTTCTAACTAAATGTAAGTATAGAAAAACAAAAAAAACTAACTGAGAACAAATTTGAAAATAAGATGACTAAAAATTATTTCATGTACGTGTGTGTGTGTGTGTGTGTGTGTGTGTGTGTGTGTGTGTTTACTTACCCTCAAATAAGATTTTTTTCTGTTTCTTCATATGTATACTCTAAAAGAAATGAGTAGACCATTTTCTTACAGTTATAGTATGTTAAGCCGTATACTAGACAGTGTTTATTTATTTTATTACATAAAGAAGGGCCAAGAAAATAAAAGAATCTTTTGATGAAAGCGGAACGTGCATGTGGGAGAGTACAAATTATGTCTTTTCTACGCTTATCGATTGTCCTATAAGGCGTTCTTTTGTGTTGTTGGAGAACTGCTTGCATGATAAACTGCTGTCTTACGTTTAGAATATTCCACTTACGGTATAATTCATTAGTAGGGAATATGATAGGCCGAAAGGTAGCTACTTTTAATACTGCTCTGTGTACTATCTCTAATGGTTTTAAAATCGTTTTAGCAGCACCACCCCAACATGAAATGCAATATGTGACAATAGATTGGCATAAGGCAAAATAGACATTTCGTATAACAGTTTCATTAGCAATTTTCCGAAGTGTTTTAAATATGAATATAAGTTTCCGGACCCTACCTGTGAGAATGTTTATTTGGGACTTAAAGTTTAGAGTTTTGTCCAATGTCACACCCAGATATTTAATTTGGTCAACAGAGGTTAATGATGGACATTTGCAAGGAGTTTGGGGTTGATTATAGCAAGAATGAGCTATTAAAGTTATTGGGGTGTGTGGTTGAGAGGCTGCACTGATTGAATATGTAAGGAAGTTGGTTTTGGAAGTATTGAGTGTAAGGGTGTGATCATTGAGCCAGTTTAGTGCTGTGTTGAATGCGAGTTGCGCTCTAACTTCTAGTTGAGACCATGTTTCAGCCACAACAGTTATCGCAGTATCATCCGCGAATGATATTATGTTACCATTCTCGATATTGAGGTTGCAAAGCTCATTGACGAAGATAAGAAAAAGGGTTGGCCCAAGTATACTTCCCTGGGGCACACCATAAGAAATAGGAAGTTCATTACTACTGTTATTATTTATAAGGACAATTTGCGATCGATTTGATAGATAGCTCTTGAATATATCTAATTGAACACCTCTGACACCCACTCCCTCAAGTTTTAATAAGAGAGTAGAGACGGGAACCGTGTCGAACGCTTTTGCGAGGTCTAAGAATATGGTAAGGACTTTTTTATTATTATTAATACTATGTACCACTGATTAGTTAATTCATGGACGGCGTCACATGTTGATAAGATTCTGCGAAAACCAAATTGATGTGATGTGTGGTGTTCCAAGTAATTAACCAATCTCTTGCTGATTAAACGTTCGAGCACCTTAGATAACGCACTTAGAACTGCTATAGGTCGGTAATTATTAGGTAAAGTCCCGTCTCCTGCCTTGAAAATTGGATGAATAATTGCCTTTTTAAATGAAGTAGGGAAGACAGCAGTGTCGAAACAAAGATTAAATATATGGAATAGGATGGGTGGCAGTAGGGTGGAGTATTTTTTTAGGAAATAGGGCGATATACCATCCCATCCAGTAGCAGCGTAGGTCCGTAGGGAGTATACAGTTGATATGATTTCGTCATTGTCGTTATGTTCTAGGACGAAAGATGAGATGGGTGTAATTTTGTGTACCGTAGAAGAAGTTGGCGTTCGTTGTTGAGGAGTTGATCTGATATTATCAGCAAGGTTTTTGCCGACATTAACGAAATAGGATTAATCAAAGATGAACGGTTAACTAAACCAAAAGATGTGAGTTACCAGTGATGGCGGAGTAGCCCTGCTTGCCGCCGGTGGGCCCCATCTGCGCGTAGAACACGCCGTCCGGCGGCTCGTAGCACTGGATGCCGGGGATGTCCCACGGCACCGCCTTCGCCACCGGCTTCGGAGTCGGGACGGGGTTCGGCTTGATCACTTGTGCCTGGAGGGTATTGTGCTATTAGAGAAACTTTGTCGATTTATCATGACATTTCAAGAGAACATCACGCTACACAATCAACATTCAAGCAGCGTATACCTACGTAAAGCTAAGTATACCTACGTATAGCTACGTATAGCTACGAGTAATGTGCACCCTGTATGCTCACAGTTTGTTGCGCAGAGCGCACGGGTTCCGGCTGCGGGTGTTCGGCCGGTGCATCGTCCTCCTCGGGCATAGGGCAGTTCCACACCGGCGGCCGCCCGAACTCGATCAACTTGTCGCCCTACACACACAGTTATGGTTAAAAATACAAAACTGGAATCTATATCAATTTCATCACACACACACAATATTATCTCAAAACAAGTCAAATTCAGAAGTGTTGGAAATTAATTTAATAGGATTCGTCGTACTTAAACGTCCGCGGATACAAAGCAATCAAACCAATATCTCATGTGCTTTATAGTCAATCAGAACTAACAGTATTTTTATAGCTCCAATCGTAAATTCTGACGTTCAATCTACCTATACATGCATATACATAAAAGGCAAGTGTCTCGACTGACACATCATCGCCCAGTCCTAAACGCTAAAGATAAACATTCCAAATCAGTAGATTAGGTTGGTTACGTGACGCAGGCATCCACTAATGAAGGATTGAGATAAAAGGAGGAGTTTCGTTGTTTTAACAAGTCTTATTCCGGAGTACCTGGAGTTAATAAACTTGAAACTTAGTAGCAATATGTAATTAAATAAATAATAAAATCGCGAGCGAAGAGCTAACGTAATATTCATAAAATAAAAGAGTTTGTCCTCTAACCTTGGTAAAGTGCGGATGGTAGGAGACTTCATTCCTGGAGTTGAGCGGCCCGATGGCCCAGATGATAGCCTGGCTGCCGTTGGTGAGCACCGCGCGGTCCAGCTCGTCAGCCGCCTTCAGCGAGCGCTGGTACGTCACGATGGAGTAGCCGTTCACCAGCGCCGCGTTCAGCAGGCGGATCGAGTTCGTGTTCTCCTGCACAGAGAGGTTCCGTCAGTCTGCTCTTAGGTTACGTTCACTTTACCCGTTGCGTTGTCAACTTCAAATGTGGATGTTTTTTTTAGTAAGTTCATTAAAGTTTTAGGTGATTGTTGTATAATAAAAAAAATAATTGAATAGCATATAGCTGGTTGACCGTGTTATAGCTACCACGACTGTTAAACAGTCAATTTGCCAACCCGCTAGTTTCTCTGAATGTACATAATTATTCTTTTGTATATTATGGGTTGTATATCAGTTTCACTGTAAACAATATACATTCGTTATGTATAATTTAGAACCACCTGGCTAACTCGTGTGTGCACTTAAAGTCCGACTTGACAATAGCGCCGCAGTTGTGACCAGCTGCCACGAGTTGTTGCAGAATCTACGCATATCAGTCACTGCTGTAGCAGAAAGAGATGCAGCACTTACCACAAGTCTTTCATCGGGACAGGATCCTCGGACTCCAGCGCACTGGCTCTTGGCGTCCAGGTAGTAATCCTCAGCATATCCTTTGAGCGTCCGCTTGTCCACCCAGGCCACGGCCGGGTCACCCCCCACCATCTGTGTCTTCAGGTTGTCGCCAGATACGCCGAACGCCATGTACTCGCCGTCCTCTGGAAGTAATACACATGCTCGGAAGCTACAACACAATATCATCTTTGTCCGCCATCACTGAGTGAACATTATCGATCCGGGTTCCCTCACACACTTGGTATAATCTTCTTTAAACGAATATTTGTAAGTCATAAAAATTATTTAATATAATTATTGTTTGGCCGAATGTTTATATGTCCGAATTTAAAATAGCATACTCGTACTTTTAAAATGGCAGAACTTTATTTGACATTATTACCTTTGGTAAAGTTAGAATTCCGCATAATTTCGTTTAGCATAACGTTTATTTAGAGCGACGATTATTTAAAGTTAAAATATTGTCTTAAAAAGTCAATATGTTGTGCTGCAAAACTTAGTGACAGAAACGAATCGCTGTAAAACCGACTCCACGTAGGCTTGTCTACCCCGCATAGGCGCGGTGGGGCGAGGCGGCCCACGAACTGAGGAGCAGGTGGTTTTAAAGCCCACCGCTGCCGGCAAGCCGGACAGCAAGCCGAAGCCGCGGTGGTGACCATCCATCTGCGACGATACGCTCGCGTGGAACCGCCGGAGCCCCGCAGCGCCACAGCCGTGACAGAAACCATGCCTGCTGCATGTTGCATGCTCGCTTGCATGCTGCTTGCTTGCTTGTATTCTGCATGCTCGCTGCATGTATGGTGTATGCTTGTTTGCATATTTGCTTGCTGCATGCTTGCTTGCATGCTGCATGCTTGTATTATAGTACTGCCTTTTAATATATCGATATGAAATGTATGCCAACAGACGATTCTGACTGTGAACTTTCTGCGATATGATGGTTCTGCATTTTAATTATTATGGATATGAAATTTATGCTTAAAGATGATTGTGACTTACAAAGTTATGAGTTTTGAATGAGTGTATGCCAAACGATTTTCTGCGAAATGAAGTTTATGCTATCCGCTGTTATGCAAAATAATATTGTGACATAAAAAGTTCTGTTATAAAAGGTAGATCCTATCGATGCACATGGTCGCGAACACATGCTTCATTCAAGAACACGTCAACCTCAACGATCATCGGTTCTTCAGCTGCAAACATGGCCGGTTCATTGCCACTTCAGCTCGCTTATTCTGCGGGATACATCGAGTGCTGGTCCTCTGTACAGACCAGTAGTAGTAAGGTGGTACTGACCAAGTTTAGCGACGAGCTGCAGCACGATGCTGTCCCCGGCGACCGCCCAGCGCACCTCGAAGGCCAGCTCGTCGTACAGCACCTCGCAGTTCAGCTTCGACTGTCACAAACAACACACGGCATATTATCTAGTCAGAGCACATTCAGCTAATTATGCACGAAACATATCAAAGAGAGCTGGCGCATGATCACAATTTTTCCCAAATGTTTACAATATGGAACACATTCTAAACATTTTAGTTTTCGAAAAACCAGATCATGATCAAAATGACTTTCATCAAGATTACTTTGAGTCTCACGCTATCATCTCACATGTTAAGAACTACACGCGTACTGCGTATCTCGACTCTGTTCTATGTGTAGGTAGTTATATTTGTCTAATCACAGAGCGCATCTGAGACACATCCCTAATGCCGAGATGTGTAATCAGGCAGGAACAATAACATCTAGACTGGGTGTTACATGCGTAAGTATTCCAAGCAACAAAAAAGCACAATAATATGTATGTACAATGCATATTGAAATATGTAGAATGCATATTTCATAATAATTGTAAACTTAAAAGTGGAATGCATAATAATTTTAGACTTAAAACTAATTCAACATGAAGTTGTAGTAGTATTGTATATTATTTCAAATCCATGTTTTTTTTTTTGGTTCAGGGTTATTTTAAATTGGCTAGGTAAACTCTGCAGACGCGACGGCATCTATATCTCAACACGATTATGTGTAACACATTTGTAACAACAATATTCTAACAAATAAATTTATTATTATTATTTTATTATTATAAAACAAATACCTATAAAAAGATTTGATGTTTTTTTTTTGAGGTTCTACGACCGCGGAGTCGAAGATGTTCGCTCGTTAAAAGTTGTCGCGCGACGTATAATTATACCGCACGTTATTGTGAGCGGTAACTTGGGCTGTTACCAGTATAGTTTGTACGAATGGAACTTGCCAAGATTCCCAACTCAATTATTATTAGTATTAACAAACTCGTTATAAGTTGATATAGTGTCGATTTCTTGAATACTCTGAACTTTCTTAATTTCGTCTTTTTCTAAGGCTGCCTGAATTAAATAGTAATTCCACTATATACATACAGTCATCGGAACGGATTGTTAGACAAATTGAGTAACAAATTAAATTGCTTAAATATCACAATAGCATTCTACATCGGTCGTATGAAATGGCTATAATACGACTTTACATAGTGTCAATCAATCTGCTAAGCAGAGTACTATTCCCTGACTCTACATTCATTTCGCATTAATAATAAAAATTGTAGCCACTAGAGCCAAACAATTAAATTGCATAACAACTCTCTCGAAAACCAAGGCCTATCAAACTGTCACTACTGTACTGAACTTTCGTGATTTCTTTGATTTAATTATAAAAAATGTATTATTTTAAACCGATTTATATTCATCACTGTCAAAGTACAAATTATTAATAATGTAACAAACTTTTAAATGTATTTTCATTGTGGCAACTGAATGTATTATTTTACTTTGGCATCACTTAGAAATAACGGTGATGATATTGTCGTTATTTCTGGGGGGGGCAAAAGTCAGTTAAAATAGTAAAATTTAGTGCAGAGCCAGTCGTCGTTGAATTGTGAAATAGGTAGTACAGTTGTGTGGAATTGTTAGCAAGAATAGTGTTTTCTTCAAACTACACTTACCTGTAAGGAACTGTTTAAATAGACAGTACAGCCATGCCAAATACGTTTTACCTATGTACTGCTAAGAATTACTTAACATAATCCAAGATTTTTTGCAGTTCAGTACGTAACATCTATGCGACTGTCTTATTTTGTTTTATTTATTTTAGCCCCAAAGCAATGTGAACTGCCTAAACATATCAAGAATCGAAATTAATGTTAAAGCTTTGCAGTAATATTGAACGGAGACACAGAATAGTGCGGTGACACCAAAGACAGATTTGGTCACGGTGCAGTTGCGGAGCTCCTTCTTTGTACCCGGGAAGCAGTTCTTTAAATTGAATCGATTGCGCTTCCAAGTGTAATGCCATCGTATAAGCTGTGATTATAGAATTGCATTTGTTTAACACAAGTTTTTTTTCCTTAATTTAAATGTAAAATGATCAAGTTAGTGTTGCTATCGTCGACCAGGAAATAAATAGTTTGTGTATTGCTGGCCACTGCTGGACCATGTGCTTCGGATCGTTGTGACTACAGTGACACTCTAGTCTAGGTTTCTATAGTAATTCGGTCGCTGGGAATAAACAAACCTTTCACAGCCAGTTATTTTGATAACTGACCCGGAATAAACGTGAGGAGATGGACACGCTCGTGGTCGGAACAGACACGTCATGTTCACGTGTAAGTAGCAGCGAGCTTCGTTAACCGAGTGTGTACGCGAAGGATAAGGTTCAAATAAGGATCAAAAGGATAGCATGTGTCCTACTTATAAGGAAAATGCACTTTCATATCGCTTCCTGCTAGGCGTGACAGTATTTGTGGCATTTTCTTTTGTGGCAAGTTATAGTGATAGTCATCAGTGTTTTGTGACTCACGATTAACAATCTGCCTAGCCTTTACCCAACTATGTTGGGGTCGGCTTCCAGTCTAACCGGATGCAGCTGATTACCAGTATTTTACATGGAGTGACTGCCTATCTGACCTCCACAACCCAGTTACTATGTAATACGACACCCCTTGATAAGACTGGTTGTCAGACTTTCGGATTTCTGACGACCCCTAACGACTGTCAAAGATCCACGAATGACAGCCGGGACCAACGGTTTTACGTGCTTTCCGAGGCACGGAGGAGTCTTGGTATGTAAAGATGGTCACCCATCCACAGACCAACCCCAGCAAACGTAGCTTAACCTGATGGATCGACCCGTGCGGCTGTTATTACTTAGCCACGAGCTCGCTTGTGACTCACGATTAATAGTTGAATAATGTTTAATTCCAAATGTTTGAAAACCAATATTTATTTTGTAAGATCAGTAATTATCTGTAATTCTAAAATTTGAGAAATTATTACTGACGTCATGCAAAAGACTTCACGTATTATTGTTTAATTATGTATGTACTGTTGGCCGCACGTCAGTAGTGACAGAACTAGTAGGTACCGCTGGCCTCATATTCTATGGGAACTCCGTACTACGCTCATCAAGTCAAAGTGTTACCACACTTACCATCGCCGTGCAGTCGACTGTACTAACTGGTGTGTGCGTGTCATATCTTGCATAAACCTTCTGAACGTATTATGTAAGGAGTCTATCTCAGAACGGGGTCAGACGGGTGAGCGCCAAATTAATGTAAATACGGAAAACATCTCAGCGGATCAGTGGACAAAACATGAAGTTCTTTGTGCTGATTACTTATTGTGTCGTGTGAACCTAGATAGAGATATCTTTTAATAAGATTTACTATTTGTGAACTGTTCCTGACTACCCATAGAACTATATAGTTATCCATCATGTCAAGCGCCGATATGTAGAGTATCTATTTCTTGCGTAAGTTTCACTAGTTTTGAAAATCATCAAAAATCATTCTCCTTACTTGGTAAGGAAGAAATTGATTTTTTTTCTATCTTCTGATCGAATCATTTGCTAGACATCATCTGTGTAGTGCTAGTCCGGGGCTGGCCGAGGTCGTGTGACGTCACACAATGTCCTAGTCCGGGGCTGGCCGAGGTCGTGTGACGTCACACAATGTCCTAGTCCGGGGCTGGCCGAGGTCGTGTGACGTCACACAATGTCCTAGTCCGGGGCTGGCCGAGGTCGTGTGACGTCACACAATGTCCTAGTCCGGGGCTGGCCGAGGTCGTGTGACGTCACACATTGTCCTAGTCCGGGGCTGGCCGAGGTCGTGTGACGTCACACATTGTCCTAGTCCGGGGCTGGCCGAGGTCGTGTGACGTCACACATTGTCCTAGTCCGGGGCTGGCCGAGGTCGTGTGACGTCACACATTGTCCTAGTCCGGGGCTGGCCGAGGTCGTGTGACGTCACACATTGTCCTAGTCCGGGGCTGGCCGAGGTCGTGTGACGTCACACATTGTCCTAGTCCGGGGCTGGCCGAGGTCGTGTGACGTCACACAATGTCCTAGTCCGGGGCTGGCCGAGGTCGTGTGACGTCACACAATGTCCTAGTCCGGGGCTGGCCGAGGTCGTGTGACGTCACACAATGTCCTAGTCCGGGGCTGGCCGAGGTCGTGTGACGTCACACATTGTCCTAGTCCGGGGCTGGCCGAGGTCGTGTGACGTCACACATTGTCCTAGTCCGGAGCTGGCCGAGGTCGTGTGACGTCACACAATGTCCTAGTCCGGGGCTGGCCGAGGTCGTGTGACGTCACACATTGTCCTAGTCCGGGGCTGGCCGAGGTCGTGTGACGTCACACAATGTCCTAGTCCGGGGCTGGCCGAGGTCGTGTGACGTCACACAATGTCCTAGTCCGGGGCTGGCCGAGGTCGTGTGACGTCACACAATGTCCTAGTCCGGGGCTGGCCGAGGTCGTGTGACGTCACACAATGTCCTAGTCCGGGGCTGGCCGAGGTCGTGTGACGTCACACAATGTCCTAGTCCGGGGCTGGCCGAGGTCGTGTGACGTCACACAATGTCCTAGTCCGGGGCTGGCCGAGGTCGTGTGACGTCACACAATGTCCTAGTCCGGGGCTGGCCGAGGTCGTGTGACGTCACACAATGTCCTAGTCCGGGGCTGGCCGAGGTCGTGTTACGTCACACAATGTCCTAGTCCGGGGCTGGCCGAGGTCGTGTGACGTCATACAATGTCCTAGTCCGGGGCTGGCCGAGGTCGTGTGACGTCACACAATGTCCCGGCGCATCAGTGGTTCACGAGACAATGACATTAGGACAGTACCTACGTCCGAACACACTCCGAACAACGTACAAAGGTAAAACAAAATTTTCCCCATCTGATGCAAAAGAAAAAGTATGGTAAACATTTATTAAATACTATAATATGTAAAGGATAGCATAATGTGTGTTTTTCAGAAAAACCGAAGGAATCCCATCAGGAGCAGGACCCATGGTTGAATCAAGTGATTTTAATTCTTTATGTATTTCATCAAGAGACAGTTGTAGTTTGCATAGGAAGACATCGTGGTCAGCATTTCTAGAAGGTGGTACCCAAGAGTTATAGTTAAAGGTTGAGGGCTCATATGCAGACTGGAAAAATGTAGCAAACAAATTGCAAGTAGTAATAGGATCATTGGATGAATTTTAATTGTAATGAACCGTGGATGGGATTTTATTTGAAGTTTTACGACTAGCAACGTACGTCCAAAATTTCTTAGTATTGGTAGCAACACTGTCTTCAATTGCATTTATATATTTACTATAGGAAAAAATCAGCTACTTTTTAAAAAAAAAATCATGTTACTCGAGAATACCTCACAGTCAAATAAATTCCCGTACTTCTTTCACCTAACCCAGACATGAGTCTTCTTTTTGTCTCGTATGAGAGGTTTGGTAAACCAATTGGGGAAAAATTTTTTCGTCAACATGTGTGTGTGTGTGTGATTTTATAATTGGATAAAGTTTTTCATAAAACGTAGAAACAGATTCATTAGGTGTTAAGTTATCTAGTAAGATATTCCAATCCACGTCACTTAAATCAGTATTTATTTTGATAATTTAGTTTGTTGTTAGCAGTACATTTAGTGTGTGGTGAGTGAAAGAAATGTGTACATAGAAGGCTGGATGATAGGCGGCGAAAGAGGGACATCAGGAGAGAATGTGACTGCATGAGTATTACCAAAATAGTAAGTCTAAGATGCGTCCGCTAGAATTGAAGAAGTGGTTATATTGCTTCATAACATGTTGCGAACAGAAATTTGATAAAAATACGAGTTATGTTGGTCAGCTTGTTGTTCGCAGCATAGTCCTTATTTCCCCAAGCAAGCGAGGGTCAATTCAAGTCACCTGTTAAAATAATATTTTCTACGGAAGAGTCATCACATAACACACACAGAGAATTAAGAAAAGTCAAGTATGTATCATCAACAGCGCTAGGGGGTATATAAGTACCACAAATTATATGATACTTATTGTTTTCACAGTATATAGATATTTTGATATCTTTAGCCATTTTTAAACTCTGAGGGTGCAAGGAACTAAACTGAATATCTGCAGAGTAGTAAGTAGCGTGATGTTTGAGGAGCGGCCAAAATGTCTCGCCGCTCGGTCGGCCAGTTGGCATCGCCCCTCGTATCTGTAGCGCCATTCTGCCAAATACATTCTGTTGGAATTTATGAATTATTGGACCTTCACTATTGGTTATTTAATTATTATTATTAATTTGACAAAATATAGACAAAACTTTATTTTGTTTAATACCGACACACAACAGACGAACGCCACTGACGATGACTATGTCATCGCAGGTGATCATAGCAGGTGGCGTCCACGATATTATGATATTATCGACACACGACTGGGTTAGTTTCTATGTAAAATACTGGGATTCAGCTGCATCCGGTTAGACTGGAAGCCGACCCCAACATAGTTGGGAAAAGGCTAGGCAGATCGATTGACTGGGTTAGTTTCACATCACTAGTATGTTATGTTATCGATAGTCTTGCCGTGGGTGGCACATCACACGTATTCCAACAAGCCCTTCCATCTAACTTTAAACGCTTTGCAGTGGATGAACGTCACATTAGTGCAGTCAGCGGAATTCGAACTGGCGACCTCTCACTTGCTCAAAATGACAAAAAAGTTTCCAATATCCAACGTAAGCGCTCTTCTCTAAACATAATAAATATTCAACAAACAGCCTCTCTATTGGCCTGTACAAGTTTACTTTACATTAAAACTGCTATTCAGGACATTTACACACAAAATCCTAAACAAACTAATTGTCCTGTAAGAGGGTCCACCATGGGCCACATATAGAGAGAAGTATGTCCTCCGGTACGCAGTACGCAATGCAGCAGCAAGACGCATGCGTACCACGCGCCGTGCCCACCTCGCGTCCCGATACGATACGCGTAGCGATCTAGATAGAGTGCAGATGAACAGATGATGCGCCGTAGCGATCTAGATAGAGTGCAGATGAACAGATGATGCGCCGTAGCGATCTAGATAGAGTGCAGATGAACAGATGATGCGCCGTAGCGATCTAGATAGAGTGCAGATGAACAGATGATGCGCCGTAGCGATCTAGATAGAGTGCAGATGAACAGATGATGCGCCGTAGCGATCTAGATAGAGTGCAGATGAACAGATGATGCGCCGTAGCGATCTAGATAGAGTGCAGATGAACAGATGATGCGCCGTAGCGATCTAGATAGAGTGCAGATGAACAGATGATGCGCCGTAGCGATCTAGATAGAGTGCAGATGAACAGATGATGCGCCGTGTCGTGTCCAATCTGGAGTCGTTAACTTTAGCGTTGTATGCAACGACCGAACTGTTTAATGTTGATCGTATTTATAAAACAAGATCAACACACAGAGAACGTACACTTGCATGTTACTTACTGTTGTAGGTATCTAGTATACTTTTCAACCGACTACCCCAGAAGGAGGGTAATGTTTTTCGAGAGTATGTATGTATGTAGTATGTATGTTCGTATATGTCTATTTCTTTGGCACGCTCTGTAGCCTCAACGGCTTGATGGATTTTAACATATGAGATGTGTCGTTAGATTCGTCTTAATTGTGGGAGTGACATAGGCTGTTTACGTAATATTTATACCTGTATATTACATCTGGATATATAAAAAGGAGCGGAATGTTTTTATATAAACAAATTGTCAACATTATTGGTATCAAATACTCGTAAATACTAGTAATGAGTCAATTCCAAATAAATATTAATAAGACTAAAAAGATTGAAATAAAAAAAAATATTTTTAAAAACAAAAACCCGACTGTAAAAACACAACTGAAAAGAGAAAAAACAAGCTTTATAATATATAGAATGTTGGTACTGCAGGCTGGGACAAACCAATAACTTGAAATATGGTGAACTTTTGTTCATCCGCCTGCAGTACCAAAATTCTATAGATCTTTAAGAACCTCTATTTTATAAATGTTGCAAGTTCCACTCAACTAGTCGATTTCACACTGGGGCAGCACGCACATATAGTACCCACTTCACGTGCACTTCACGTGGGAGTGTCAGTACACGTTATTTGGTAATTACGTCACCATCACTGTGATATATTGCAATGCAACCGCGGAGACTGTGCGCCGGTGTACACATCGCACTAAGTGAGGCTCACTTGACATCTTGCCATCATAAACTGTGCGCCGGTGTACACACCGCACTAAGTGAGGCTCACTTGACATGTTGCCATCATAAACTGTGCGCCGGTGTACACACCGCACTAAGTGAGGCTCACTTGACATGTTGCCATCATAAACTGTGCGCCGGTGTACACACCGCACTAAGTGAGGCTCACTTGACATGTTGCCATCATAAACTGTGCGCCGGTGTACACACCGCACTAAGTGAGGCTCACTTGACATCTTGCCATCATAAACTGTGCGCCGGTGTACACACCGCACTAAGTGAGGCTCACTTGACATGTTGCCATCATAAACTGTGCGCCGGTGTACACACCGCACTAAGTGAGGCTCACTTGACATCTTGCCATCATAAACTGTGCGCCGGTGTACACACCGCACTAAGTGAGGCTCACTTGACATCTTGCCATCATAAACTGTGCGCCGGTGTACACACCGCACTAAGTGAGGCTCACTTGACATCTTGCCATCATAAACTGTGCGCCGGTGTACACACCGCACTAAGTGAGGCTCACTTGACATGTTGCCATCATAAACTGTGCGCCGGTGTACACACCGCACTAAGTGAGGCTCACTTGACATGTTGCCATCATAAACTGTGCGCCGGTGTACACACCGCACTAAGTGAGGCTCACTTGACATCTTGCCATCATAAACTGTGCGCCGGTGTACACACCGCACTAAGTGAGGCTCACTTGACATGTTGCCATCATAAACTGTGCGCCGGTGTACACACCGCACTAAGTGAGGCTCACTTGACATGTTGCCATCATAAACTGTGCGCCGGTGTACACACCGCACTAAGTGAGGCTCACTTGACATGTTGCCATCATAAACTGTGCGCCGAAACTGTGCCGTAAACTAAATACTTACTGATGCCAACAAGCAATACAACTATTATATAATATATTATTATATTATGATGTGCAATAAACACAGATAGTCCCGCATCGCCAGTAGCTGTTCGGTAAGTCGTCTCCACTATCGATCTAATAAATAAATCGTTAAAATACCTGCGTGAGTAAGGAATTAGATCCTTAAAGGGAAATAAAGAGCAGATTCAGGATTTAGCAAACGTTTAATACATGTTTGACTTGCTTAAAATATAAAATTATATTTAAAAATTTACAAAAATACGATAATGTATCGCCGCTCCATTAAACATGGCCGATTGGTCGCTGGCCGCGAAGGACCACCAACGATTTGTTTCACGTTTATATCACAGCTAGGAATATTGTACTGAGTATCTATCACAATTGCATAGCAAGTAGAAAGTATTTACATTTCTTTTTTTGCTTATAAGTAAAAACAGAAAACAAATAAAGTAAGGATATCACACCAAATAAAATTAACAGTTTGCGTCACTATCTAAAAATCACACAGTGAACACGGTCGACACGATTCTTAATAATATCGAAAGGTTATGCAATAGAAACAAAATGGATGAGTCACATATTTATGGAAACTTCCCATCACTGTGATTATGACATAATTAGTACGTTAAAAATAATAGCACTTACAAACTTACAAATTATATAAAGAGAACAATTGTTCTACGCGCTCGTGAAGAATGTACAATTCAACAAGTAAACAATGCCATTATTTATGTATGTGATGATGCTTCACGTTGCGTGCTGTACACGCATGTGCTCCACGTGCAAGTATGATATGTAAATTAAGCTCGGTGTACACGGTGCAAGTTTCTTGAACGTTCAAGAGCAATAATCACATGCCATAAAGCACGTTCAATTCTATTGCCATTCTACAATTGCATGCAAGGGTTTACACACGTGCGATTCCATAAAATGGCATACAAAATAATTGAATGCAAGTTATGCCATTCAATAAAATCACATGCGACTTAATTGTACGTGTTATTTATACGGTGCCAGTTAATTGCCCTTCAATTTTATGGCATGCCACAGGCAATACACTTCTACTGAGTAAATGGAGCTTTAAGTACAAGATTATATCGGTGTTCGGTATGGTTCCTTACAATACAGTTGCGTCCCCAATTCACGTCAAAATGTTTCCAAGCGAATGAACTGCTGGAACGAAGCGTTCAATTAGCTATTCGGCAAACCTTGCAATTTAAATTCCTCTATTTCAATAATACGTCTATATTCAAACGCAAGCAATTTAGTAGTACCTAATTACCTATATACGAAAATGGGAATAAAATTATCTGTTATACAGGGTTATTGGTAAAATACCAAAACCTCTTAAGGGGTCATTATACTCATCATTATGAACAACTTTTACTATGGGACCAAACCTGAAATAGCGAAAAAAAATCAACTGTTCAGTACATTTATGTTCGCATAATTCGTCAAAATGTACTGAACAGCTGATTTTTTTGGTCCCGTAGTTGTAAAGTTGTTCATAATGATGAGTGCAATGACCCCTTAAGAGGTTGTTGGTGTTTTACCAATAACCCTGTATAACACTCGCATCTATCTATGTATAGAGCATTTCAATCTCGCCAGTCGCAAAGTGTGTGGTCGCAGACAGCCGCGTAAGACACGGCATCTTTATTCGTTCGTGGGAGCATTAGGCAACCCCGGAGTACTGTGAGAGAATCAATTGTAAGCACTTTGGGAACAACTGAACAATACGCCATTATTTATCTTGCAATTTAACTTTTCATGGCAAATACGTTGGCCTTTCCTGGCAATTACGTTGGCATGACTATGTTACAAATCTTTGTTAAAGGTCCTACACGTAAATGAACTTGGGGCTTTAATTATTGTATAACATTTAAACCTAATTAACTAATACATAGCTCACAAGTCTTATTGTTAGTATCTCTACCACGTTCCGGATTAAGAAAAAAACTTATTCTAAATGTTTAGTAAAGAACTATTCAGAACCAATATAACATCTTATAAAGGAGCTCAAATGGAACTAACAAGCTGTCATTTACATGTCCCACTTGACAAGCGAGTGTCTTGTACAACATGTTCCGAAGATGGCGCCGTGGGGTGAGGTCGAGTGACGCGTGTCTAGTGCGCCTGCGATGTGCTGCGTCGAGGCTGCATCCGAATGAAGTGACAGGTCTAGAAGAGCGCTCGTTAATTGCCCAATCATATTAATAATATACACCTCGTTACGTGAGCACACTTCGTGCTCTTAAGACCCTGAGCTACCTGTCATCTGAGCTACCTGTCAACTGAGATACAATTCCCACACATGACATTAGCATACGCACACAAAAATGCAGTTAATTTAAGCGTTTAAGAGTATTAGTTAAGCTGACATGAATGAAAGAGATTTGATAAGTGTATGTACTACTATATGAACACTCCTCAAAAGCTCTGTGACCGATCGCAATCTGGATGGATGGGAGGGAGGATGAAAGGATGGCACCGGCCCATGACCCCGATCCGCGAGTGCCAGATGAAGCGTCGTGTAGCCGCCGAGGCCGCGTGAGAGGCGAGCGTGAGTGATGCGGCGGCGCATCGTTGCACAAGCGCGAAGTGGGTCAAGGTCAGCGCGGCATCACGCGCGGCCCTCGGCGGACGCCAGCAGGCGGTACTGGAAGGGCTCCTCGTTGCGCTGCGTGGCTTGCTGTGCGTGCGCTCGCCGCTGTTGCTCGTACAACTGCTGCTGGTACGCTTGTTCGTTCTGCGGCTGGGTGAAGTAGTTCTGCTGGCTCCCTGGCTGCTGCCGATAGTTCTGTGGGTCGGATTGTTGCTGACTGTAGTAGATCTGCTCGTTCAAAAGCTTCTGCTGTTGTTCAATGTGCTGTTGGCGCTGCTGGAGCAATTGCTGTTGCAGCAATAGTTGCTGGTATTCGTGTTGATGTTGGTGTAACTGTTGAGAGTGTTGCAGTCCTGGCTGCTGTTGCTGACTGAAGTCTTGTTGGTGTTGCTTTTGCGCTTGTTGCTGTTTCTCTGGTTGCCCGAGTGATCCGTCTTCATTGATGGTGAGTTCCTCCGAGCTCTGTATGGAGATGAGCTGTTGTTCGGGAGGGGTGTAGGAGTCGGCGCGGCGGTGCAGCGGCAGGCGCGCGGCGGACGCGTCGAGCGCGGAGAGCACGCCAGCGCCGGGGCGGAGCCGTGCTGGCGGGCGGTACGTCGTGGCGTCGAGCCGGGCGAGCGGGCGGCGCGGCCGGACCGGCGCCGCCGTGCTGGTGCCCGCCAGCGCACTGTTGCGGCTCTGCAACAGGAAAGCTGCGCTCAGCTACTGCGGGAGCGGGACGGGGGGCAGGACTGACGGTCACTGACGGACTGACGGAGCACGCGGTGTCGATATAAATGAATGTGGTTCTTCCCATGGGCTATTAGAAATTCTAATTAAATGGAGCAGTAGAAGGAAGTCGGTCACAGAGTCTCATTAAATATTAATATTCCGTCTCACTGTATGAATGAAGCTGTGTGTCAAGTCATTACGATCTGAATCCTTGTGTAACGCTATGTTAGTGAACTATAGAGTCAACTCCGCCTGACGCTAATATTTGTCACCACATAATTAACTTTGGCTAAAAGGACATAATTATATTCATGTTGTTTTGTTCAGATATGGTTTGACTAAAAGAGTTAACGAAAAGCTAATAATTACAATCTTGAAAAAATCTAGCACTGAAATCAAGACCGGTTTTTTCGCCGATTACCTAAACATTCCTAATGAAGAGACTATCTATTGATCATACTGCAATAAAATGATCTCAGATGGCCGGATATTTACATATTTTACTTATTAATGCATTGCCATTATGACGTCACAATAAATTGTGTGAATGCTCACTTTACGTAACATGCACATACATTTACATATTTACATAACGTGCAATACATACTCGTAAGCGGTCAGAGGTAGTCGCAAGCGGGGTTAACGGCCTCACGCTTCACTTTCCAAAGCGGCGCGCGCGTCGTGTCTTCGCGCAAACACACAAGTGGCACTTGCAGAAGGGTAACTTTGAGCAGTTTACGAAAGTTTACATACAGGCTTTTTATATTAATTTTTCTGTTTCTAATCTTCTAGCAGCAACAAGTTTCGTCACGCACGAAAAATTCATCAAACTTGCATTTCCCGATGCTTGTTAGAGTTTTGTAAGTCACCAATCTTCTCTGCCAGATTCACTTTACTGTCGTGCACATTGTTTAGGGTGTGTGCCTAAGTATTCATTTGAACCTTCTATTAGTAGTAGCTTCTGCGGCGATATCGCCAGCCCACCTGACTTGCTGGACAGTAGACGATAACCGCACTTGTAATACATAGTGTACCTTCTGCGCGTGTCTCGTTAGTGTGAGGTGTGACATTACACTCGGGTACATGTGACCTCCGTGATGTAACACCGCGCGCTAACATCTCAAATGTCTACAGCCTGTGAATAATAGTCGAGTTTGTTTTACACTTTGTCACAACACCAGTTTATCTCGCGAGCTCGACGTCCGGCTGTCGCCGCAGGGATCCGGCAGAATATTCACGCTGAGCGCTTCCAACATCCTTCATAATTCGCACAGCAAAAGAGTGGAACTCACGCAACGCAATCTCTTCAAAGTGAGAGTGTACAGGCTTCTTCTGGGTAAGCTCACTTCATCGTCGACTTTGTCACCTCTGACCTAGACTAGAGTCAAGAGCAAACCCATCTCTAATAAAAAAATAAAAAAATATCAGCGTCAGGTATATTTGCCTGGCACGAGCTGAGCTGGACTCTCACTTGGTGCAAGCTCGGTCGCACACCGCACCTTGTATATTTGTTATTAATTTGGTTTTAAGTATGTCATAGTGTCACTTTTATGTCTATTATTACATGTTTAGTTTTCTTGTTTTATATTGGCTCCTTGTTTTTATTTTATATTCATTTAATTTTGTGTGTTGTGAGTCTTGTGTGTGCACACCCATCTATCTTATATTAAGGAATGCAGGCTAAAGAATGGTGCTTACCTGTTTACGTTTTAGACTTATCTTTCTTGGTCTCAAGGTTTATGAGCAAAACCAACATTAATCAACTTGTGACGATCTGTGCACATTACACACAGAGCTTGGAAGTGTACATTCAAATTGAAATAGAAATCTCAACAGTTTATAGAACAAACTGCATCATGTACAACTGCGAGGGGACAAAGAACGGGTTATAGAAGTCAGAGGGGAGGGGGTGGCCTCGATTTAAAACAGTGAGGCGTTATTTTTGGCAATGTGCGATATGTACTTGTCTAGATTTAAATATAGGTGTGAAATTCCAGTAAATGTAAGCTAATTAAAATTGTTATCAGCCAATAAAATTATACATTTGATTCTTAAGTGCTCATTGAAATTAAAGTAAAAACCTTCTGCATTCTGTAAGCACTGTGTTCAAGGTTTTTACTTTAATTTTCGTTACCCGCTGGTCACGTGACGGCGAGGTGCTCGTAGCAGTCGTAGCGCTACGCTGACCTTGTTCGCGACACTCGCTTGGATCACGTCCGACCGCTACGGCGCTACGCTGCTACGACATGTGCCAAATTGTGAACTCAATTGATTCAATACTTACTCCTTCAACGGTTTCGTTCTATGTTTGATGTTGTGTAGTTTAAATCATATTTACATATATTTTGATGTATTGACGTTAAATACACATAATCTCCTGCTTTTTTAACTGACTTTCAAAAAGCAACCCTTCCTGCCCTTGTCCCAGTTTATTTGGGGTCGGCGTAAACAATCATATTTCCGAGCCAATTATTTCCATTTCATTGCAAAATGCACACGAATTCTAATAATAATTCTGGTTTACTAACACATAATGTAACGTGAGATTAGTGCTGGGTCACTAACACATAATGTAACGTGAGATTAGTGCTGGGTCACTAACACATAATGTAACGTGAGATTACTGCTGGGTCACTAACACACAATGTAACGTGAGATTACTGCTGGGTCACTAACACATAATGTAACGTGAGATTAGTGCTGGGTCACTAACACACAATGTAACGTGAGATTACTGCTGGGTCACTAACACATAATGTAACGTGAGATTAGTGCTGGGTCACTAACACACAATGTAACGTGAGATTACTGCCGGGTCACTAACACACAATGTAACGTGAGATTACTGCTGTAAACTAGAATATTGCTGCGCTAGCGAACTATATTGCGAAGTGGCAGACACGAAATTTAAATTTTCTTAAGGTTTTTGCAATTAGCAGGCGAGTGTCAGGTTGTTGTTGATCCAAATATGATTCGCGACTATAACAAATATGTATTTACATAATTCATGAATAACATAACTATAATAATAATAATAATAATAATATTTCACAACTATCACACAACGCCGTCTAGCCTCAAGCTAAGCAGAGCTTGTGTTATGAGTACTAGACAACTGATAAACATACTTATATATTTCTAAATACATACATATATAGATAAATTACACCCAGACACAGAACAAATGATCATGCTCATCACACAAACATTTGTCCTGGGTGGGAATCGAACCCACGACCTCCGGCATAGCAGTCAGGGCCACTAACCACTAGACCAACAGGCCAGTCAACTCATACCATAACTCATGAATACATCCACTAACTTCGAGAAGTTAGACTTGTACCAACATGTCATGATTTCCGAAATCAAACTTGGTGAGTATCCACAGTCTCCGCACGGAGATACGAGTAGTCGGACGTCGTCGTTTACAAATCCACTCCATTGCGAAACAATAATCTCACTATCGGCTCTTTTTGCAACCCACCTGCTATGATGTAACGAAATCTACTTAAATCAAATCAAATCATAATCATTGATTTGCTTGAATACGCTAGCTTTAGTGAAATAACTGCATCAAAATAAGCTTATAATATTGAAGTATGGGACGATTAGTGAATATGTTGAGCGTCGCTTCTAAACAGTAACATACGGTTTCGTAATCGGATGGAATTAGATCTTTCATAAGTTTGGTATAGTTTGACCAAGACCGCTGTACCGCGCCTTAGGAATGCGCGGCGAGGCGGGGTGCAGCGCTGGCGAATGAGCGGTAGGACGCCGTCAGCGTTGTCGAATGAGCGGCCTGCACTGCCCCCCTCTCGCCGCGCACATACCTACGTCGCGGTATAGCGATCTTGGTCAAACTATAAACCCACTGTTCCATAGCATCGAATCTGCAGTATCTTCTAAAGTGACTGGTCTTCACAGATAATATAATATCTTAATATTATAAAATTAAACGTCCACTGGGATGTAATGAATTCACTGTAAAGTAACAGTCTTATCTAAACCCCGTCGGACGTGGCGTACCTCAACTACCCGGGGTACTCTCTTGAACACAAGTTCAAGAAGCAAGCTGGGGTCTGTGTGTACGTCCGCGATGACATTTGTTGTCGTCGTCTCCGTTGCTTTAAGAAATCGGGTTTCTCTGCCATATGGCTACTTGTGGATACTGGCGTGGAGAAATCTCTCTACATCGGCATCTACCGATCGCATAGCGGTGACCAGGAGACAACAGCGCTCTTTAATTTCCTCGTGGAGTCGACTGACGTAGCCCAGCAACGGTACCCAACGGCGAAGCTCATTTTTCTGGGGGACTTCAACGCCCATCATAAAGAATGGTTGTTCCCATACCAGAAAACTGACCATGCTGGGTTGGAGGCGCGCAATTTTGCTTTAACGCTAGATCTAACCCAGATGGTGAATGTGGCAACGCGGGTACCGGATGTTGACGGCCATACACCCAATTGCTTGGACCTTCTGCTGGCATCTGATCCGGACAGTCATTCAGTATCGGTCTCAGCCCCGCTGGGAACGTCTGACCACTGTCTGGTGAAATCCATATCAACCTGCTCTCCTCCAGATGAGAGCCCTAGAGGCACGAGGCGAGTATGGCGATACGGGTCAGCAGACTGGGATGAGATGCGGCACTTTTTTGCGTCTTATCCATGGCGGCAAGTGTGCTTTTCCTCGGGTGACCCCTCGCGCTGTGCTGACGCGGTTGCGGACGTGATTCGGCAGGGGATGGAATATTTTATTCCATTCTCCGACATCCCGCTCGGTCACAAATCCCGGCCTTGGTATAATGCAGAATGTGCCCACGCTGAGGCCCGAAAAGAGACTGTCTACCAAGCCTGGGTCAAGGCCCGCGACCGCAAAGTTAGAGCGCGCAGGGTTCGCGCGAAGAAGAGAGCCTTTAATTCTGCCGCCAAGTTCTGCAAGCGGGTTTTGCGTAGGGCACGTTTTGACCATGTCGGACATATCGGGGCCAGGCTGGCTTCGCACCCTCCGGGTAGTAAACAGTTCTGGTCCCTGTCTAAAGCGGTTGAAAGGAATTTCTGTCGTCCCACTTTACCTCCTATGATGAAACCTGATGGGTCGCTGGCTCACTCTGCAACTGAGAAGGCAAATTTATTTGCATCTCTCTTCACAAGCAATTCACGTCTGGACGCTGGCTCAAAGCAACCACCTACTGTACCTCATTGTGACTCCTCGATGCCGGAGATCGCAGTACACATTAAAGAGGTCCGAAGAGTATTGTGCAGTCTAGACGTGAACAAGGCCAGCGGGCCTGACGGCATTCCAGCGAGAGTGTTGAGGCAGTGTGCGCCTGAACTGTCTCCTGTATTGACACGTTTGTTCCGCCACTCTCTTGAAAAAAGAACGGTGCCGAAATCCTGGAAGCTTGCAAATGTACAACCAGTGCCCAAAAAAGGCGACCGTGCAGACCCTGCCCATTACCGTCCGATCGCCATTACCTCCATTCTGTGCAAAGTTTTGGAAAGGGTACTGAACAATAAGTTGCTGAACTACCTTGAAGACAATGATCTCCTCAGTGACCGTCAATATGGCTTTCGCTGGGGACGGTCAACTGGCGATCTTCTTGTGTATGTCACGCACTGCTTTGGCGAAGCCATCGAGAAACACGGCGAAGCACTGGCTGTATCGCTTGACATCTCGAAGGCCTTTGACAGGGTCTGGCACGCTGCTCTGCTCAGCAAGCTTCCTGCTTATGGAATCCCAGCTGATTTTTGTAGCTGGATATCAGATTTCCTTAGTGAACGGTCGATTAGAGTAGTTGTTGATGGCTGCTCTTCTGACCTTATGGCTATTGATGCCGGAGTTCCTCAGGGGTCTGTTCTCTCTGCAACTCTTTTCCTGCTGCACATCAATGACCTGCTTCGGCCTGGTATTGTTGGGTACGCAGATGACAGTACAGTTTCAGAGAGATACTTGTCCAGCGCAAAAACCAGCGGGGCTGAAGTTCGTTCCTTGAGAGAGGCCATGGTAGAGCGGACAGATTTGACCTTAAGCTTTGTCTCCCAGTGGGGTGATGATAATCTGGTCTCTTTTAACGCCACCAAAACGCAGGCGTGTCTTTTTACCGCTAAAAAGAGTCGTTTCGCCCAAACTCCTACTTTTCGGGGTACATCTGTTCCTGTAACTGATCGACTTGAGCTCCTAGGCATGGAGTTGACATCTGGTCTCAACTTCGGCGCCACCATCGAATACAAGGCCCAAACTGCGGCCAAGAAACTGGGCATCCTAAATAGGGTGAAGCGATACTTTACGCCTGGACAGCTTTTAACCCTTTACAAAGCGCAAGTCCGATCCTGCATGGAGTATTGCAGTCACCTTTGGGATGGATCAGCTAAGTACCAACTAGCCGCGCTTGACTCGGTGGAACGCAGAGCTAAGAGGCTCATTGGCGACGTAAAACTGGTGGATGCCAAGCTTCATTGCTTGGCTCATCGCCGCAAGGTTGCCTGCTTGTCGGTCTTCTACAGATTGTACTTCGGAGAGTGTGCCCGAGAACTCCACGACCTCATTCCACCGGCCCCCTTCTACCACCGGACATCTAGACGCACTGCCAGTTACCATCCCTACCTGGTTGCTATTCCACCAATTCGCACTAAGCGCTTCCAAATGTCTTTTATAATGCGCACAGCAAAAGAGTGGAACTCACTACCTGCGTCTGTGTTTCCGAACGTATACAACCCTAATCTCTTCAAAGTGAGAGTGAACAGGCTTCTTCCGGGTAAGCTCACTCCATCGTCGACTTTGTCTCTGTCACCTCTGACCTAGACTAGAGTCAAGAGCAAACCCATCACAAATAAAAAAAAAAACCGTCGCCGCGCCGGCTGCGCTCTGTGCCGCCTCGTCCGACGTAATTACGTGAGGCAGTGTGCGCCTCCCACACAAGCCCCGCGCGGCGTCCTGCGCGACACGTCTGCATCACGCTCATCACTTTATCATCTCGCCCGCGGTCCATTTAGGGCTAATAAAATGGCTAATGCTACTTATATTATAAATTCGAAAGTTTGGATGGATGGATGTTTGTTACTCAATCACGCCAGAACGGCTGAACGGATCTGGATGAAATTTGGCACAGAGATGAATAGCACATAGTATACTTTTTATCCCGGTAGTATGTTTACGTCGGTTAATGTCGGAACTCCCGTTTACGCGGACGAAGCCGCCGGGAAGAGCTAGTACATATAACACAACATCACAACGACAGATGTGCTCGATAGTCCATCTCGAGAATGTGCTGAATATGAAAACATAGGGGAATCAATCTGCCAGCCTGCCCCCAACTATGTTGGGGTCAGCTTCCAGTCTAACCGGATGCAGCGGAATACCAGTATTTTACATGGAGCAACTGCCTATCTGACCTCCACAACCCAGTTATTGGGTAATACGATACCCCTTGGTAAGACCGGTTGTCAAACTTTCGGGCTTCTGACGACCCGTAACGACTGTCAAAGATCCACGAATGACAGCCGGGACCAACGGTTTAACGTGCTTTCCGAGACACGAAGGAGTCTCGGTATGTAAAGATGGTCTCCGGACCTACGGACCAACCCCGGCAAGCTTAGCTTAACCTGATGGATCGACCCGTGCGGCTGTTATTACTTAGCTACGAGCTCGTCGAGGTGAATAATACAATTTACAGGAAACCAGTGACAGTCTGGACTGTATTATTTGGATTTCAAACCTCTCAGCACACTGTTCAACTTGAATTTGAAATTGAAATGACATCGCTGTATATTGTTCTAGTGATCGTTGTCATAACATTCTTGCTCGACAAAAAAAAAATATTTCAAAATCTACGCCGTAGCATTGTCGTAGCACTAGCGTAGCACTGACGTAGCACTGGCATAGCACTGACGTAGCACTAGCGTAGCACC
This sequence comes from Dicycla oo, assembly GCA_948252095.1. Taxonomy (NCBI): domain Eukaryota; kingdom Metazoa; phylum Arthropoda; class Insecta; order Lepidoptera; family Noctuidae; genus Dicycla; species Dicycla oo. Next base: position 318,276 of record OX411732.1, on the reverse strand, counting down.
AGCGTAGCACTGGCGTAGCACAAGCTACGCAATTCGTGTAACTACTCAATTCAATATTTATCGAGAGGTGCATCCCGACACAAGACAGCTGTTTATTGAAGCGTCGCCATTGTGCACGCACATTACTGGCTCTATACATTGTGCACGCAAACAATCCGCAAACACTCAAATTTGCCATTGAACATCAGCAATCCTTCCACAGCTAGAAGAAGACCAGAACCCCCATATCCTACAAAAAGTACGCACACGATTTTTGCAAAACGACACTACCCATTTCTAAGTGCTCTCGCTTATAATAAACTGAACCAGTTTTTGAATATATAATATATTCCCTAAACACATTTAATTGTAAATCTAAAATTAAAGAATATCTTTTAACTCTTGACTACAGTAAAACAGAAGACCTATTAAAATCACAATATACATGACCAATGCTATGACCACTTTACACAGACACACGCACACACACTTACACACTTACTCACCACACCTTTTTCACAATAGAGTTAAACGTAATTGTTCCTCAAAATATAAGTACTACTTACTTGTCTGTAATCTTATTATATGGACGGATGGATGACCCCTGTAACACAGGTTCCACCTAGCATGGGGGTCATTGATCAAATCTCTGTGCACTTGTAAGTACTACACTGTAAATGCTGCGCATACCTATTCTGCACATTACTTTTTTGCAAAATAAATTATTTATTATTATTATTTACTTTACTGGCTCTATACATTGTGCACGCACTTTACTGGCTCTATACATTGTGCAAGCACTTTACTGGCTCTATACATTGTGCAAGCACTTTACTGGCTCTATACATTGTGCAAGCACTTTACTGGCTCTATACAACACATAAATGTATTTGCGATCTAACAACACATAAACGTATGTGCGATCTAACAACACATAAACGTATTTGTGATCTAACAACACATAAACGTATGTGCGATCTAACAACACATAAACGTATGTGCGATCTAACAACACATAAACGTATGTGCGATCTAACAACACATAAACGTATTTGCGATCTAACAACACATAAACGTATGTGCGATCTAACAACACATAAACGTATTTGCGATCTAACAACACATAAACGTATTTGCGATCTAACAACACATAAACGTATTTGCGATCTAACAACACATAAACGTATTTGCGATCTAACAACACATAAACGTATTTGCGATCTAACAACACATAAACGTATTTGCGATCTAACAACACATAAACGTATTTGCGATCTAACAACACATAAACGTATTTGCGATCTAACAACACAATTCTAGAATTCAGTTGAAATATATGTAGGTGGTCATTATGTCAAATTGGTTTAAATCCTGTACACAATGTGATATTGAGCGCCACAGAAACAAACAAATGGAGAGCTAACAAAAGGATAACTTCTGAACAGTTCAATTCGCACATTAATTATGTTGTGTATGGAGCCGACTGTTATTAAAATAATTTCATACGAAGTGACCTACATGGTATTGGCACTTAAACTCATCCCCTGTTGACAATATTTCCGAGATCGTAGCCCTCCATCAGCTTTATACAGTCAACGGCACATCAAGGGTAACAGTGAGACATTGACATTGTCTTCATTTTACATTTGAAGTAGGATTTCATATTTGAAGTGTTATTACTGACGTGCAGTTCATTGTACTCCGTGAGCATCTTGTCAACACATACCTGCGGTGAGACGCCGAGCATCTTCAGACTGGGCGGCACGTTAGCGAGCGCCGCGCGCGGCAGCGACACGTGCCCGAAGTTCACCGTGAACGCCTCGCACCACACGGCGAAGTGCCCGATGTCGAACACTGTCAGCTCCTGTGAAGGACAGGCCACTATGAGTTAGCTGTTGAATCCGGAGATCCGCAGGAGAACTGAGGCAACCAACGTAACCCGAAGATTGCCACGTTGCTTGCAAAACAATGATTGATGGGACTACAAAGATCAGGAATGGCGACCGTGTGCGTAAACAATGGTTGATGAAACCACAAAGATCGGGAGTGGCGACCGTGTGCGTAAACAATGGTTGATGGGACCACAAAGATCGGAAGTCGCGACCGTGTGCGTAAACAATGGTTGATGAAACCACAAAGATCGGAAGTGGCGACCGTGTGCGTAAACAATGGTTGATGAAACCACAAAGATCGGGAGTGGCGACCGTGTGCGTAAACAATGGTTGATGGGACCACAAAGATCGGAAGTGGCGACCGTGTGCGTAAACAATGGTTGATGAAACCACAAAGATCGGAAGTGGCGACCGTGTGCGTAAACAATGGTTGATGGGACCACAAAGATCGGGAGTGGCGACCGTGTGCGTAAACAATGGTTGATGGGACCACAAAGATCGGAAGTAGCGACCGTGTGCGTAAACAATGGTTGATGAAACCACAAAGATCGGAAGTGGCGACCGTGTGCGTAAACAATGGTTGATGGGACCACAAAGATCGGGAGTGGCGACCGTGTGCGTAAACAATGGTTGATGGGACCACAAAGATCGGGAGTGGCGACCGTGTGCGTAAACAATGGTTGATGGGACCACAAAGATCGGGAGTGGCGACCGTGTGCGTAAACAATGGTTGATGGGACCACAAAGATCGGGAGTGGCGACCGTGTGCGTAAACAATGGTTGATGGGACCACAAAGATCGGGAGTGGCGACCGTGTGCGTAAACAATGGTTGATGAAACCACAAAGATCGGAAGTGGCGACCATGTGCGTAAACAATGGTTGATGGGACCACAAAGATCGGAAGTGGCGACCGTGTGCGTAAACAATGGTTGATGGGACCACAAAGATCGGGAGCGGCGACCATGTGCGTAAAATCCCAGCATGGTAAGAAAAGAAAGAAAATACATTTATTTTCGCTAAATAGGACATGTTAGGGGAAAATATAATAGCATCACACATAAAACGGCCGCCACTCAGCATAATGCTGCGACCCTATACGAGATAGAGCCACAACGCTGGTTTCCATCACTCAGCAAAATGATGCGACCCTATGCGAGACAGAGCCACATTGATAGCTTCCATCACTCAGCATAATGCTGCGATTCTATGCGAGACAGAGCCACAGCGCTGGTTTCCATCAATCACCATGATGCTGCAACCCTATGAGAGACAGAGCCACAGCGCTGGCTTCCATCACTCAGCATAATGCTGCGACTCTATGCGAAACAGAGCCACAGCGCTAGTTTCCATCACTCAGCATAATGCTGCGACCCTATGCGAGACTGAACCATGGCGCTGGTTTCCATCACTCACCATGATGCTGCAATCCTATGAGAGACAGAGCCACAGCGCTGGCTTCCAACACTCAGCATAATGTTACGACCCTATGCGAGACAAAGCCACAGCGCTGGCTTCCAACACTCAGCATGATGCTGCAACCCTATGCGAGACAGAGCCACAGCACTGGCTTCCAAACTCACCATAATGCTGCGACCCTATGCGAGACAAAGCCACAGTGCTGGCTTCCAACACTCAGCATGATGCTGCAACCCTATGCGAGACAGAGCCACAGCACTGGCTTCAATCACTCAGCATAATGCTGCGACCCTGTGCGAGACAGAGCCATAGCGCTCGTTTCCATCACTCAGCATGATGCAGCAACCCTATGCGAGACAGAGTCACAGCGCTGGCTGCCATCACTCAGCAAAATGCTGCAACGGCACACGGTGGACCGACGTCCACGTCCAGGCGATGCTCATGTCCAGCAGTGGACGTGTTCCGTCTGATGATGGTACGTACCCCTGGCAGCGTGAGCACGATGGTCTTCTTGTCGTACTTCCTGAGCGGCGCCTCCTTGCCGTTCTCGTCGGGGATGCGGATGCCCTGCGGGGACGGCTTGTCGCCGCGCCCCACCCAGAACTTTGCGTCTGCAACAACACAACATGTTACTAAACATGTACACTCAAAGTCTTTTACATCTTCGTCAGTTTTCATATATATTTTTTTATCGCAGTTAGGGTGTTGAGCCACAAAAGGGATGAATGAAAGGCAGCATGCAGCTGAGATGAGAATGCTAAGAGGAATGTGTGGTGTTACGCGAATGGATAGAATAAGAAATGAGTACATAAGAGGACGTATGAAAGTGGCACTCGAGAATCTACTGCGGTTCTCGATTCGGATGCGTCAGAAATCCGCAACAACAAAAACTTGCGGCTAGAAGCGCATACATCATGGGAGCATTTCAGAGGCACCTGCTGAAACATGGTGGCCAGCACGAAAGACGGGCTGGACGCATTCTAGATGCTCAAGGTAGTCCGAATAAATATTAAATATACTTACATAATGTACACACGCTGCTTGTTTATTGGATAGGGAGCATTCACGACAGTTCATCATTATGAACACCTTTTACTACGGGATCACTTTCAACTTTTACTATAGGAGCAAACCTGAAATCGCGAAAAAAAAACCAGCCGTGCCCTACATTTTGACGAGTTATGCGAACATAAATATAAGGAGCAGCAATTTTTTTTTTTTTCGCTATTTCAGGTTTGGTCCCATTGTAGAAGTTGTTTGTCATCATAAGTACAATCATGTGTTTAAGTATCGCTCACTAATTACCAGTCACCCTATATTGCAATATATTCAGCAATAAATGATAAATGATAAATGATAAATGATTTTTATTTCTGTAAGTAGGTTTGTACAAACACTTTTACAAGTCAATATTTTTTTTTTAAACTAGATGAGGTCGGCGTTTCCTAGCTGACTACTCTGAGAAGAAAGGCCGAAACAAACTCAGAGGTCACAGTCTCTTATAAAGTCCAGACATAATCTTGGTCACTTCATGTGAAGACCATGTAGATTGGTGTCTGAAATGGTCTTTTGAGGAAAGAACCACACAGATTGAGAGGACCTGTCCAGTCAGTGCACGCATTTGTCAGTAATCGCGCAGCTCAACTCAGAACTTAAGGAGCTCAACGATTCGACGAACAATACCAAAGAAAGGACATTGGGGTAGGCCGCATAGATTACTCAAACTGCCAGACCATGATTAAAAATAACTGAGAGAAAAAATAAAACAAACAAAAAAAAAAAAGCAATGACCTACATAGTCTTCACATTCACAATAAAGTAAAATAATATAATACTTACAAAGTAAATATTAATGTCAACATTCAGTATGCAAAAATAAAAATAATATAAAATAAAATTGGAGCAGTTCAATCCCAAGCCTTTTTGTCCTCAATATAATCTTTAACGGTATAAAAAGCTTTCTGACACAACTTGCGTTTAATGAATGATTTGAATTTATTAAGACTCAGATCTTGAACGTGGCTTGGAAGTTTATTATAAAAGCGTATACATTGACACCTGAATGACCCACCTATTTTCTTGAGCCTTGTTGGAGGTACAACAAATTTGTGTTTGTTCCTAGTATTTATATTGTGGATATCACTGTATTTTTTAAACAATTTAATGTTTTTATGGGCATATAAAAGATTTTCAAAAATGTACTGAGAAGGCAAAGTCAGTATATTAATCTCCTTAAATTTCTCTCTGAGAGATTGTCTCGGACTTAATTTATAAATGCATCGAACAGCTCTTTTCTGCAAAACAAAGATAGTCTGAATGTCGGCTGCATTTCCCCACAACAGAATACCGTACGACATTATACTATGAAAATAGCTAAAGTACACTAAACGGGCTGTCTCTATGTTGGTTAAATTACGAATTTTCCTAACAGCGTATGCTGCGGAGCTTAGCTTTTTTGACAATTTATCTATATGTGGGCCCCACTGAAGCTTAGCATCCAAAGTTAAGCCCAAGAATACTGTGCTATCTTCAGGATTCAACTCTTCGCCCTTTATCAACACGTTAGTTTTCACCTGCCTAACGTGAGGTAGTGTAAACTTAATGCATTTGGTTTTTTTTTCATTTAGGAGTAAATTATTAACACTGAACCAGTGAACTACTTTTGAGATCGCTCTGTTTACATCGTCAGTAACCAGCTGCTGACGTTTAAGTTTAAACAAAAGTGAAGTATCATCCGCAAACAAAACTATATCATGATTATCCTTAATGAGGTAGGGCAAATCGTTAATATAAATAAGAAACAAGAAAGGACCAAGAATCGAGCCCTGTGGGACCCCCATTGTTACTATAGATCCGGGCGATCTTTTTCCATTAACGTCAACGCTCTGAATCCTATTACTCAAGTATGAAGTAAGAAGATCCAGAGCGGTGTTCCGGATCCCGTAATGGCGGAGTTTCCTGATTAACGTTTCATGAAGAACGCAATCGAATGCCTTGGACAAATCACAAAAGATGCCCAAGGCATCGCATTTGTCTTCCCATGCATTATAAATATGTCCTAAAAGTTCAACACCGGCATCAGTAGTTGAACGACCCTTTGTAAAACCGAACTGCTTGTTATGTAATAATTTATGTTTATTAAAAAATCTTTGCAATTGGTCTAAAATTAATTTCTCAAAAATTTTACTAAACGTAGGTAGTACTGAAATAGGTCTATAATTTGTGGGGTCTGATGTACTACCTGATTTAAACAAAGGTATTATTTTACTATATTTCATGAGGTCAGGAAACTCCCCACAGTCGATACAGTTATTAAAGATAAGAGCTAAAGTAGGTGCTACAATGTCAATAATAGACTTAGCAACTTCTACAGAATTACCCCACAGATCTGCTACAATACAATACAAAAACTACAGTCAAAAATTACTCAAACAACAGAAGCTTTACTCTTGGAACAGACTTTAATAAATACTAACATAGTAAAAGTAAACGAAAAGATACGGAAACTGGAAATTGAAAATGACAAGCTCAAGAACGAAACAGAAAAGTTCCAAAACCAAGGTAGACGAAAAGATGATAACACAAAAAGATTTGTTATTTAAGGACTAAATGAGTACTATCGGGAAACTGAAAGAGATCTTGAGGATAGATAATATACGCATTTCAAGACACGCTGAACATTGACCTAACTGGTTATATTGAGGAATTACATCCCATAGGTAGAAATGGACTAAAACGCCCAATACAAATAGAGCTCATCAACAAAAGAATGACGAATATCTCGATTCGGACGCACTAAATGAAAGAAGAACATATAGAGAAGAACGAAATCCGTCGCGAAGAAACAATGACAATGCATCTGAAAACACATTTATGAGCCACACCTTGACTGCATCACAAACCACATCCGCTACTACACAGCGTAGAATCAGCCAAGGCGAAGTAAGTCAGAAGCAACCCGAAAACCATACCTTTCGACTTTAAAATATTCATACAAAACGTGCAAAGTCTCAAAAACCAAACCCATATTCTTGAGAGCCTACTTGATAATGAACCTTATAATGTAGTCTGCCTTATCGAGACGTGGATTAGAAGTCACCAAAAAGAATTCTTTGCAGTCAGTGGGTACGAGTTCAGTTCGACTTTTTGTCCACAAAACCACCGAGGCGGTGGAGCCGCTATTCTGACTCGAACGGGATTGAACTGTAAAGAACTACCCGACATTACCGATCTATCCGTTGAATATGTTGTGGAATGTTGTGCCATAGAAGTTAAGTCACCAAAACTAATTATTATTCTTGTTAGGCCTGATCGAAATAATGAACAGTTCTTTAACTTTTTAAATCAACTTATGAAGCTTATTATACTAAAGTACAAAAACAAACGCCTCATAATTACCGGAGATTTTAACTTAGATTATTTTAAAAATACAAAGGAATACCAGAGACTTAACAATGTCATGACAGAACTAAACTTACACCAAATCATCAAAACTCCTACAAGAACCACAAAATCAACATCTACTTGTATAGATCTTTTATTTGCAAATAATAGCAGCACAGAATTTCAAATAACTGTTAATAATAATGGTATTTCCGATCACAGTAGCTTAGTATACATCATTAGGAACGAGGAAACGCAAAGTCTTAACAGGACACTCTATGTTACTAAAAGAATATTTAACAATATTAATTTGACAAATTTCCAATCAGCATTAAACAAAATAAACTGGAATGACATATTTTATAAAAACTTGGACATAAATGAAACTTATAATAGATTTCATGACATTTTACAATCTACTTTGAACAAATATATACCAAAAAAACGGATGAAAATAATGCAAAATAAAACAAACAATTATCTTACTAAGGGACTAAAAAAATCATGCAAAAATAAAAGACTGACTAGAGTCATCTCGAATCAGCTTAATAGCGCCATATTTAAAAAACACTACAAAGAATACTCGAAAATGTTAAAAAGATGCATTGAAACTTCAAAAAAACTTAATTACATAAAAGAGATGAATGCCTCAAAAAATAAAACAAAAACGACGTGGTCAGTAATCAATAACGTTACAAAACCTAATAAAACTAAACAAAATCTAAAGAACATTACCTTAAAATTAAATAACAGAATAATAAAATCACCGCAACAAGTTTGCACCGCACTTAATGATTACTTCGTTTCGGTGGGTGTAGATAACAAAAGTACGGGAGCCGCGACGCCAGCCACGTGTGGGCCATCGCTACATTCGGTGCATACGCCCGCAATAAACTCCATGTACCTCGAACCGGTAACCGAGCAAGAGGTTTTTAATATTATACGCGGCATGCAAAATAAACGTAGCTTTGGAGTGGACGACATCCCGCCGCTATTAGTAAAAAAATGCGTAAATGAGCTAACATCGCCCCTCACTAAACTAAAAAATATTTTTTTCGACGAGGAACGATTCCCAGAAAAACTTAAAATTGCGAAAGTACGCCCAATTGCGAAAAAAGGAGGAAATTCAGAAAATCCAAGTAATTATAGGCCTATTGCACTGTTACCCACTATTTCAAAAAATTTCTAAAAAGCAGTCGCTAATCGTGTCAATATTTTTTTAGAAAAATATGATATTTTAGACTACTACGTACAGGAAATTTACAGTTGCATTAACGAACGAAAGTACGCTATTGGACTATTCCTAGACATGACGAAGGCGTATGACAAGGTGTCACATAAAATTTTGTTACAAAAACTTTACGGATCGGGTATTAGAGGGCAAGCTTTTAATTGGTTTAAATCATATTTACAAGACAGAGTACAATTCGTAGAAGTAGAACATTTCGATACCGTTCACCAGGAAGTATACAGCATAGGATCAGACATGGCTACCATTAATACTTCAATACCCCAAGGAAGTGTTTTGGGATGTACGTTATTTATAATATACGTAAATGACTTGCCAAAAAAGATATGTTCGTCGTGTATTTTGTTCGCTGACGATGTTTCTTTATTATTTAAAACGCCCGCAAATGTTGACCATTTAGCTATTAAAAAAACTTTCACTGAAACTGAGCAATGGTTAAATGAACATAACTTAGAAATAAACTTATCTAAAACTAAAATATGCCAATTCAGAACTTACCGAAAACCCCACTAAACCTAAACATATTAACGCAACAAATACAATTAGAAGAAATTAACGAATTTACACTTTTAGGCCTAACACTAGACTCAAACCTAAACTGGAAGAAACACATAGAAACTACAAGAGCAAAATTGTCCAAATTTATTTATGCGCTAAGCATATTGAAATGCAACACAGACTATAAAACCGCCTTATCTGCCTATTATGCGCACGCTTACTCTTGGCTAAATTATGGTATCATATTGTGGGGAGAAAGTACTGACTTTTTGGACCTTTTCATTCAGCAAAAGAAATGTATCAGAATATTAATGAACATAGACCAACGAGAGAGTTGTAGGCCACACTTTATCAAACAAAAAAATTCTCACACTACCAGCAATATATATACTGCAAAGTTGTATATTCGTTAAGAAAAATAGGCACCTCTTCAAGTCTAATATCGAGCTAAATGAAAACTATAACCGACGGAACAAGAATAGACTAATACTACCCATCACAAATTTAAAGTTTATCGGGAAAAGCCCATATTCGAGACTAGCTAATATATTTAATAAGCTACCGGAAAGTTTAAAATCCCTACCAAATGACTCAATTTTCACGAAACAGTTAATAATAATAATAATTTATTTAGTTCCTTTTACAAAGTAATACATTTACTAACTTATAAATACTTAGTAGTAGTACCAAGATCTTAACAGATTGGCTTAATTACTTATACACAAACTTGTTTAATTTACACAGGATTTTAATTACCTATGAAAGGTGCGTTGGTACAGACAATTTTAACTTGTGGCGACCTGCCTGAGCTAGGTTAATAAAAACCTGTGTTTCAGGCCATCCCCAGACTAAGCGATCAACTGATATAATATAATTTGACCATACTTAATTAATTATTGAAAATAATACTATCCTACTTATATTTAAATAATTATTAAAATACTATTATTCTACAAAATACAAATTTAAAAATTACCAATTTAATATCTACATAATTATTGCAGTAATTCTAGAAGCTTCTCTGTGTCTGTGTAATCAAGTTTACCCAAATATTCGCACATCTTCAGACTACAATGTTTGTAAGTGGCACTATAAATATTAAGTATCCTATTGATCTTATTATATAAAACGGGTCCTAAATATATATAAAATCGGCTTACAAAAGCATGTCTGGTTTGGGGCTTTATGCAAACCAGATCTTTCCTTCTCTTGTCAGAAGGTACTGGCTTGTAAGCGAGTTCCACGTGCTGGTGTAATATGGTGTGCAGTATAAATAGTTGGCGTACTGTTAGCACCTCACATGCAATGAATAGCTGGTGTGTAGGAAATCTGAAAGGCCTAAAGGTGGCGACCTTTAGAATTGCTCTTTGAGCGCGTTCTAGAGGGAGTAAAATTGACTTTGCTGCACCACCCCATGAAGTTATGCAGTATGTAAGAACAGATTGGCACAAAGCTAAATACACCTGTTTAATTAATTCAAAGTCAGCAATGTGACGTAAATTCTTAAAGATATATATTAATTTACGAACTCGAGTACATTGCAAATCAATATGTTTGCGGAAATTTAGATTTGTGTCAATCGTGATACCTAAATATTTCATATGGTCGGCTTTAGCTAAAGTAGGACACGAACAAGTAGCGTCAGCGTCTGTCGTACAGTTATGAGCATAAATGGTAAGGTTAGTAAGTGGTATATTAGTGTTTCTCATTTTAAATAGAATATATTTCGTTTTATCTGCATTTAATGTTAGTAGATTCATACGTAGCCAATTTGATACAATGTTAAAGCCACTCTGAGCATATTTATAAACCTCCTCTCGTGACTTAGCCGAGAACAGTAGAGCAGTGTCATCTGCGTATGTCATTATGATACCATCTGGTAATTTCAGGTTGCATAGTTCATTTATGTACATTAAAAACAACTTCGGTCCCAAAATGCTTCCTTGAGGAATGCCGTAGCCGCTGTTTTTAAGTTCTGAACTTTTATACTGACCGAGTTTTACACACTGGTAACGATTGCTAAGATAATCAGAAAAAAGTTGGAGTTGTGTTCCTCTTATCCCAAGTGTTTCAAGCTTGTGCAATAGTTTAGAGCAAGAAATAGTATCAAACGCCTTGGCAAGATCCAGGAAAATTCCCATGCAATGCAAGCCCTTATTCAGATTTGTAGTAATATAATTTGTCAATTTGTGTACTGCTGTAGTTGAAATCTCTGTTAATAAAGAAAGGCTACGATACCGTTGAGGAATTTAAAGCTGACAAATTGTGAATCGATTGACCTTGTAATAAATGCTGGCTTGACGTAATTGTGAAATAATATGACTAAAATGTTATACTATATTATACTTACCTATATGACTATATTGAATTAACAGATTGATTTGATAATGATTTATTTTAAATAAAATGTAGTCAATTATTGATAAATGTTTAGTGTAATGTAATGAATTGTAATAATTAGAATCAATATTATATAATTAATTTGGAAACCTTTGCAGTGCCCTTACAGGGTGCATGTATTAATACTGTGTCATGAAATTTTAATGCATGCCTACTAACCAGTGTTTTACATGTTAGCAAATAAATAAATAAATAAATTGTTAAGAATATACTTTTTTATTTCATATTAATTTTAAACAATACTTTTATAATAATATTAATTAATAAATACCTATATTTGCTTCTATTTGTACTGTTATTACATTTGTATAATATCTATAGCTATTAGTGTTCAATTTATGTACAAGTAGCATTTTATTTAATCATTTAACAATATATTGTTTTGGTAACGCGTTACGCTCCCATGAAGTTATATTTCTTCACAACAACTAAACTGAATAAACACTACTATTACACTACACACACTACTATTATTATACTATCATTTATTCTTTTATTTATTATGTCCTTTAAATAAATAAATAAAATAAAATAAATAATAATATCCTGGGACATTTTCACACACGGTCATCTGGTCCCAGACTAAGCAGAGCTTGTACTATGGAAACCAGATAACTGATATACTACATATACTACTTTTTTATATATACATATTATTAACATTTTTAAATATTTTTATAAAAACTAAATAAAAAAGACATTTAAAAATATATATAATAGTAGCCCACCGGTATCCATCTAGCTGCCTAACGAGAGCCTCCTCAGGTGTTGGTCGAGACTCTTGGCTATTTTGCCATAGACCGTCATGACTATCGGCACAATGACTGCTGTATCCACAGGCCACATGCCTCCAACCTCGCGAGTGAGATCAAGATACTTAATCTGCTTATGTTTTTCAGCTTTCACGAGGTTCTCTCATGCGGAACCGCTATATCAACAATCATTGTGCGACGCTCTATTCGATCTATCACCACTATATCTGGCATATTGGCAACAATAGTCCTATCAGTGATGATAGATCATTAAGTTATTTTTTACTTTGCAGTGTTTAATAATATTTGTAGCTTTCTAAGTCCGAATCTGGTGTTCTATATACAAATGCCGTATTTTTTAGTCGTATACCATATATTTCGAAATGTTTTTCTAATGTCATATTTTTCAGCCATTCAATAGATTTCTGCGCCAAGTTTCTGGTCTTTAAAACCTATTTTTTAAAGATTTGCTTAAACTGTATTGTACAAAATTATAGTTAGTTTGTGTACTTTGGTTTTGAGTCCGTGCTTGTTATTTTGTTTATTATATGATAAAAATATTTTATCATAATCTAGTTGATCTAACACTAAATTTATTTTATAATATAACGATGACATTTTGAGATGAATGAACAATCCTTACTCTGCCGACAAATGAACACTTCATTCAATTTAACTTCGTTAGCGCAGTTGTGCAGAGTTAACTGATTTTAGAAACAGAACTAGTTCTGTAGTCATTTTTATCCAAATATAAAGGCTCCCGCAGACAGGTACGACGCGACGCCCCAACGCTACGCTGGTTGAACAATTTCTATGAAAACTAAATTGAAATTGTTATAACGGAGTCGCATCGTGCCGTCGCGTCGCGCCTGCCTGCGGGAGCCTTAAGCCTATAGAATTCTCTTTATCCCACGTATTAATTTCACATTTAATTTCGTGAAAGCCGACATAACTCACAAGCTTGGCACGCGTTCCAAAAGCATTCAAAATTAAAATATTCACCATTATAGAATTTTTCGTGTCTACGAGTGGTGTCACCCCTTAGAATCATTGCGTAGAACATTCCCAAACACGCCAGAAAAACAAATCTCAACTGAGACGAACTCACGTATACTCATAATACCAATCTTCACTCCTTTCAACCAACACTTTTGTACGCACACATGCGGTAAACACATTCGCTTACAACAGTATGTACAGTCAGGGAAAATAAACGCTTAGCAGATTGAAACACAACGTCACTTTGCCATATAACAGCCATTTTACTCCGACTTTCCGATAATGACAGTTGGTATTTGAATTACGGAAAGTCAATTTGCTAAGCTTTTCTCTCATTGTAGGTACAGTCACGAACCGGGATTGTTGAGCCACTAGCTGTGTTACACGAATGCCGCCCGTTTTTCGTTATTGAAATGTCACATGTCAAATTTCACGGGCGGCATTCGTGTAACACAACCAAGTTAAGATGACAAGCTACTGGCTCAACAATCCCGGTTCGTGATTGTACGAGTACCTCGCTATTTCCTTCGCCATGTTATCCTGTTATACTTCGTGCGAGGCTACGTTCAAATGGCTAAAGAACAATGGCGGCTAATTATTTGAACAAAAAAAGCTACTGAAATAGAAAATATTGTAAAATGTTCGTTACTAATTCCTAAATAAGTATACGTACATTATTGAAAAGATATTTAAAAAAATAACTCCGTGATTAATAAATATTGATAGTTTCATTCTTTGTTTATTTAGCGGTAAATATGAATTTAAAAACAACTATTATGGGTAATCACAACGATGTTGCCAACTGAATGCTTTTCGCGCCAGATCTAGCACTTTTTTTTGCTGTACAGCGCAGTTATATCAGAGAAATACCAACTGGGTGGTGGTGGTGGCGTGCTAAATAAATAAACTGACATAAACAGCATACCTATTTATTTTTAATGCTTTGTCGTTTGAAAGATGTAACATCTTTTTTGTTTTATTTGTCCGAAAGAATGATAAAAATGGCGACTCAGACTTTGCGTTCTTAGCAACACAGACACTGACAGTGACAGATGCTCTCGAGCCGCTGTTGTGGTCGTTGTTTGAGTTTCGTGTGTTTTAGATTGGTTTATATTTTTCGAATTTGAGATGCAGAGAATTTATTATATGTCCCTACCCTGGAATAATAATATTATATATCCTGCGACATTGTTCACACACGGTCATCTGATCCCAAACTAAGCAGAGCTTGTACTATGGAAACCAGATAACTGATATACTACATATACTAGTTTTTTTTTTTTTTTTTTTTGTAAATACGTACTTATATAGATAATTACACCCAGACTCAGCACAAACAGACATGTTCATGCACACAAATGTTTGTCCTGGATGGGAATCGAACCCACGACCTGCGGCATGATAGGTGGTATCTTAACCAACCACGCCATCTGGCCTGCCTAACATCTAGAATACAGACCTCATTTTATTCGCCTTGGGAACATATTAAATACGTAAAACTCGCTCGTATTATAGAGATCATGTACGTTCCCATACCATACCGGCGGATATACCATTGAGGTATGTAGTGAACCCATCAACACAGAGCAATACAATGTTAGAGGCAGTGGTAATACGGTAAGGGGTAGAATTAAGTCGCGACATATATAACCAGGCGAACTTACTTTGTTTATATAATTATTGAGAACAATATTCCTAGTGGTACTGGTATAACTGAATACTGCTGTAGTTGTCTGGTGGGTCGGCGAACAGTCGGGTGCTGTGCTCATGTCTGGTGGGTCGGCGAACAGTCGGGTGCTGTGCTCATGGCATGACGCTTGTTTGGTATCTGGGGTGGGCTAGGCATGAAGAACGTAATATATTTTAGCCCCGGCGGCGGCGCAGTTTTTAGATGACGTTATTGTTAGAGAAGATATATATATAATAATTACTTGTTTTATTTCTTTCTTTATTCAATAATTCATTATTTTTCATTTATTACAAGAAACAAAAATTCAGACGATAGTCAAAAATTTAATACATACATAAAAGCTGTTTCAAATTCAAAAGTCCCGCCAAAAAAACTAAAGTAGCAATATTTATTAATAACGGAGTTTTTGTTGAAAATGTTTTCTAATATAAGTCTAGGAACTTGTTACGAAAATTTTACAGTAGTTTTCATTAATGTAACAAACTTATTTTACTTCAAATAAAATGATGTATGGGCACCTGCCATTGTTCTTTTGACGCGCGTTTTCACGTACAAACGATCTCATGCGCGTGTCAGCGAGCTTTAACGCAGCGCTCTGTGAAAAATCTCTAGACGCAGGCGTACGCGCATTGACACGATGCGGGCTTTAATAGATAAATAACGCCAGTATGCTGTGCAGTTGAGCGCGCGTCATCCTGGATAAGTTGAAGCAAATTGTCGAATGATTTAATAAATACACATTCTGAACTAATTAAACAATTTAACACTAAAATAAAGTTACAAAAATAATATCCTAACCAACTAAAACTATTAAAAAAAAAACTAAAATTGGTTAAATAAATAATTAAACAATTTCGGATTTAATGTCGCAAACAAACTTGTAAAAGGTCTATTCTTAAAAATTGGGTAAACCCAATATGTCTGTTTTCTTTTTCTATTTTTTTTTTTAATTTAACCACACAATAATAGCTTCTTCCGTTTATTTTCTAGGCTCCATCGAAACAGACTGTGAGTCAGACGAGCACCCTTAGGAGCTTACGCACGTTAGCGCTTGTCATCTGAACTCTTTTGAAATTTGTTCGCGTGAGTTAGATCTGAATGCAGCTTAACTATGAAAAATTTCGGGAGTTGAGTATCTGCGATGGTAGTCTGTGGCTCAGGTGTGTGACGTATGACGTCACACACGATAGATATCCTTCTCGCTGAGATATTAGTTCCGCGCCGCAAGGTGCGCGGCGGATGGAGACACTCGCTCAGGGGATGCGACTATTACATATTACGTGCTGTATCTGATCGTTGCTTTGTGAGGAGGGGAGCTCCCTCAGTATGGAGAGATTATTTTCAGAACTCAGCTGCTCATGCAGGAAAATACTTTCACCGTATGTTGGACGTAACATTTCTTACGGATATGAATATATCCTGTAATTCCTTCACACATATCAGACGTGGTGACTTATGCACGCATTTAATTGTAGCGTCGCAATAACTTCCGGAGCCACCAGAGTATCAACCAGCTGTACGCCGGGTCTCGCCGAGCCCCGACGAGCAGCACTCACATTCCAACTTGTACTAATGTATTGACCCACATAAAACACACATGGTTTCACATAAATCTTATATTTTCTGGGACTGCACATGAAATAGACGCTGGAATTTGATTTCAATTTTCATAATTAATGGTACTTGGCAATGCATTATTGCTATGCGTATATCTTGCACAAAATAATGATTGCTTTGCGGTGGGTTTAAATCATGCCAAATGACAACTAATTCATATTGGTGACATCTAGCTGTTCCTTTTTTATCAAATCATTAAAAATAGTTGTCACATTGGTCACGTGAGTGTTAGCATCCTATGCTAGTTCGTGTGTATGATGTCGTACGTTTGTGTGATGCGCCGCTTCCCGAGCAGATGGCCGCGTCAATGTGTCGCGCGCCTTAGTACCGGATGAGCTCGTAACAGTTGAACACGCGCGTGTGCGGGACGGGCACACACCGCAGTTAATGTCGCGGATCGCTGACTAAGTGGCGCCGCAATCATTTGTATACGTTCATATTGGGGAAGCTACGGAAGATGAACGTTGTTGCAATAAATAATGGAGGTCTTTGAGAATCGGAACGAAAATACGAAATAAATTATTCAGTGGAAAGTTTTTGTTGTTTTCAGCAAACCTACTCTTTCCTACACGTCACAACCGGCAAGCGTGACGTTTATGACATTCGTAGGCTGTTACTGCTGATTTATGCACATTATGGCCATTAAACACGACGCGATTATCATCAACTAGATCAATCAGTGAAAGTGGTGATCATCACCGGTGCGTTCACCTCTGTTAAGAGTTACGACTTTACGATGGACATTTTGATTGGTACATACGTTGCTCGTATGAGCACTGTACGTCGAGAGCGTTCCAGTAGTAGTAGTAGTAGTAAGATATAGAAATAAATAACATTTTATTTACTCAACATTTTATTTATTTATATTACCAATAGGTATTTTAAACGTAATGACGAATGGATCGGATTTCAGGCAAAAGTACATTCTTTTTAGGGTTCCGTACATCAAAAGAAAATACGGAACCCTTATAGGAAAACTTCATTGTCCGTCTGTCTGTCATTCTGCAAGACCATTTTGCTAAGGAACGTGTGGATGTATCAAGTTAAAATTTATATCAATAACGTAGGTCTGTGGTCCTGTGGTTAACCGTAGTAATATATGGTTAGCTAGTGACTCCGACAATTGATCATACTATTCATGCCTAAGCAACCGTCAGCAAGTTCGTCATGCTTCCTTGGATGTTACTGCTTACGGTAGCGGCGGGGTCGGGTTGCCTCCTTCCCTCAAATATGGCGAGAAGGGTAATGGCTGATCTTTGCGTTATGCTCGTGAACGGGTGCTGCTTGTGGTGACTGGTCGTCTTGCTGACCTTGGTTTTGTTTTGTTATTAGTAATTAACTCTTTGTTTTTTTTTACTTCGATGGTCCTAGTTTATCATTTGTGACTTCAAGTTAGCGCTTCATATACGGATATATGTAAGTGGGCACATCCTTTATTACTAGAGATTTTTATTTCTGTTTGAGTACATTTATTATGGTGCTGATTCTCAGCCTAGTTTGAATAAATGAATTTTGCTTTTGGAAACAGTACAACATCACAGTTACCCTGTAAATAGAATGGTAAGTCATTGATATCATTGATATACACTAAGAACAAGAATGGACCCAGTATTGAGCCTTGCGGTACTCCCAACTGAACTGGTAGCCCGGAAAATTTCACACCATTTTATCTACACATTGAAACCTATTATATAAATATGAATTTATTACTTTAAGAGCTTCGTTTTGGACACCGTAATGACATAGTTTACGCAAAAGCGTGTCATGATGCACGCAATCAAAGGCTTTGAAGAAATCACAGAAAATTCCAATAGCATTTTAAATATAGAATAGAATAGATTTTTTTATTTTTCTTACCACAAATCACAGCTTAAAGTTAATAGTCTATAGTATAGTATATAGTAATAAATACACAATTAGATAATTGTGTACTTCATTTGTGGAAGACTGGTGCCTAAACTAAGTTTACACAAAACCTGTAACCATCCACCAGGCCCCCTAACAATTCATATATTACAAGTATTGTACTGAAGACGTTTTGCTTGAAATCATAATTTTTTATTTTAAATTTCATTACTGTTATTTATTTTTGTTTGTTTCAGCAGAGCAACATCCGCATCTGTAGTCGTTTTTTAATCATCGGATTTCCAGCATGACGATTGCATATTTTCAAATAATTCCTTTGAACATTCAACGACACATTTATAGATAGATTCGTTTTTGTTAATATCGCTGAATCAAAGATAAACATCCTAATTGAAGTTACGCAAGCATGCAGAGCGCATGGCGACACGGGCGCGCGACCCCGTGTTCATGCATATGTGGGAGGCGTTTAAATTGGCGTCACGCCAGGCGTGCAGAGAGCACAGCGACACGGGCGCGTGACCTCGCGTTCATGCATATGTGGGAGGCGTTTAAATTGGCGTCACGCCAGGCGTGCAGGGCGTGCAGCGACACGGGCGTGCGACCCCGCGTCTCATGCATATGTAGGAGGCGTTTAAATTGGCATCACGCCAGGCGTGCAGAGCGCACAGCGACGCGGGATCGCGACCCCGCGTCTCATGCATATGTAGGAGGCGTTTAAATCGACGTCACGCCAGGCGTGCAGGGCGCACAGCGACACGGGATCGCGACCCCGCGTCTCATGCATATGTAGGAAGCGTTTAAATTGGCGTCACGCCAGGCGTGCAGAGCGCACAGCAATACGGGATCGCGACCCCGCCTCTCATGCATATGTAGGAGGCGTTTAAATCGACGTCACGCCAGGCGTGCAGGGCGTGCAGCGACACGGGCGCTCGACCACACGTTTCTTGCATATGTAGGAGGCGTTTAAATCGACGTCACGCCAGGCGTGCAGGGCGTGCAGCGACACGGGCGCTCGACCACACGTTTCTTGCATATGTAGGAGGCGTTTAAATCGACGTCACGCCAGGCGTGCAGGGCGTGCAGCGACACGGGCGCTCGACCACATGTTTCTTGCATATGTAGGAGGCGTTTAAATCGCACGATGGCGCGATTTATGCGTTCACTTGAACGATTTATAGCTCCATAACGCGTGGTCGCGCGACTAGCGACGTGGTGCATGTAAATTATTAGATTTTTATGTGCGTTGTCACTTATTTTGATGAAGTTGCATGACATTTCTAGTGTGATATTTAAAGTGCAGTGAAGTTATACATAATTATAAATCCATTATGAATTGTGAAACCAGGGAAGGCATTTTATTATTCCTTTACTAGTCAGAGACCTCAAACCAAGTTTATAAATTTAATTAGCGATTGATGTCGGTATAATTTCTATTTTCACAATAATTACCGTTACTTGGACTAAGGAAGAAAAATTATATGCTGTTTTCTGGTTGTGAATTACTTTTTTAGCAGTGTAGGCAGTGGCATTGCACTGGTACGTTCCGCTCGAGATAAGTGCCTACAGCTCGCGACAACACAGTGTTGACTAGGGTCTATACGCGCTCAGCGAAACACGAACGAGTTGTTTTTATTTTATTTTTGATTTTGTGCACCCTTCGCATGCCGGCAGCAACCCTAACTGCCCTAACGTGGTCAGAAAGAATAAGAGTTATGCGATGGAAAGAGAGGAAACTTATAGGTGAATATAACTTGTAGGTAAAAAGCGTTTCGCGACCTGAATTGCATTAAATGATTTTGCGGAGTGAGGGATCTGTACTAAATCTGTGGCGTAGGTTTCATCTTTCTGAGACATAAAAAAAAATTAGGGGCAGTTCGAGTCCGCGATTTTTTTTCGTGAAAACTGATTGAAATTTTACTTCGGTATCCGATACTGGCGTAGCCGTTGTATTTGCTCGGCACTAGACTTATTAAGCTTACTTTCAAGCTTTCACCGATTACGATATTTTTCAGTTCTGAACAGATTTACGGCCGATATGACAAGGATCTTAAACTATTTTGCTATTTGCAACGGATTTCCTTACGGTTTCTGACACAGCCGTAGCTATTGTACTTGCTCGGCACTACACATTTTATACTCACTGCATTCCTTTTGATGCAAGCTTTCTTCGACTGAGATTTTGTATCCGACTGCCCCAGAAAGAGGGTAATGTTTTTCGAGGGTAAGTATTTATGAATGCCATTTTTTTCGAGAAAAATGGTTTTGTATTTTACGTAACTGTAAGATATTTGTATCGTGACTGTAGGTACATACTTCTGTTGTACAGTCAGGAAATGTATTGTTTGACTTGTTTGTTGCTGAATGATCAAGTTCCCTGACTGTACACTCGTGGGACACTTGTGCGGTACATACCTGGCGCCTCGCCGTCGTACGAGAAGTTTGGCACGAGCAGCGTCTGCGCGTCCACCACCACCACGGGGTCCGAGGACACGCCATGCACGCCGCGCAGCGCCGCCACCTTCGCGGGCCGAGGGTACTCCATGTCGTGCGGTACTGACACGTCGCCGAAGTTCACCTGCACCAAACAAAACACGTTCATACGACAATACAAACAAACCAATTCATACAAGAAACAAATATTGTTTATTTCAGCACAGTCTCAGAAAGATACCTGTCTAGTGCAAGAGCCAGCAGAGAGGAAACAGCTTCTCTCAGAGGCCATGGTGGAGCGAATTGACCCTAAATCTCGTTTTCCAGTGGGGCGAAGACAATCTCGTCAAGTTTAACGCTCAGAAAACACATGCCTGTATTTTTACTGCCGAAAGGAGCCAGTTCAAATTGTTGTTACTATTTTATTTCTATGTATAGATACCATACTTAACAGTATTCGCTAGTATAATCCAATCACTGCTGATTGGATTTTACTAGCGAATACTGTGAATGTATGACAATCAATGTATGTAATACAAGATAAACAGAACGAATGAGATGTCCTAACTCCGCATCAATGTACACCCAGGGAAGTGTATTGTTGAGCAGATTGACACATTACGTACACAGTGACGTATTTAGCCATTTCATGCAACGGACGGAGAAAGACATTGATTTGAAACAGACTTAAAATGTGCTGATAACTTGTTGGTGCTTTACAAATAGTTACGTAGACCTCTTTGTACAACCAGTGGGCTTAGCATGACCGCTTGTCTATCTCTACGAAGAGTAGACAACCTTTTCTATACAAAGTGATATTTCGTTTCTCCGTTTTTGACATCGCAGCGTAGAACTCTCGTAGACCTTTGTCTAGGTCCTTTTTCGTGTAGACTATTTCGGAAGGAAGTTGTCTAGGGTAGTGAAGTCAATTTGATTTTGTAATCGCCATGCTAAAGACAGTAGAAAACTTTCTACTCGACGGCCGCAAAGTATTTACGGTTATCTACAAAATCATTTCTATTTTCTCTTCTTTTGCTTATATCTCGAAAACGGAGTGTCCTATCGTAAAAATAATCCCAAAAAGTAAACCCATAAAGCTGTAATAATTTTAAATAATTTAATTTGTAATAATTTTTCATATTTTCCATACAAAAAGTGAAAAATTCCATATATTCCATATAAAACACGTTGAGAATCGCATCGCCTCCGCAGTTGTATTTATATGCGTGACTTATAAACACGCATATTTGTAAAAATTGAGAATTAAACAGAAAAATATCCTATGAAAAAGAGAAATTCTGAGTCGAATTATGTAAAAAAGTGAATTTAAGAAAAGTGCAGTTGACTCTTTCTACTTTGTTGCCGTCGTACTGTCAAAAGTGTGCGGGGCGCGGGTCTCGGGACGGGAGGGGTGAGGTTAAACTGGAAGTGTGCGGGGTGCGGGCCTCGGGACGGGAGGGGTGAGGTTAAACTGGAAGTGTGCGGGGTGCGGGCCTCGGGACGGGAGGGGTGAGGTTAAACTGGAAGTGTGCGGGGTGCGGGCCTCGGGACGGGAGGGGTGAGGTTAAACTGGAAGTGTGCGGAGTGCGGGCCTCGGGACGGGAGGGGTGAGGTTAAACTGGAAGTGTGCGGGGTGCGGGCCTCGGGACGGGAGGGGTGAGGTTAAACTGGAAGTGTGCGGGGTGCGGGCCTCGGGACGGGAGGGGTGAGGTTAAACTGGAAGTGTGCGGGGTGCGGGCCTCGGGACGGGAGGGGTGAGGTTAAACTGGAAGTGTGCGGGGTGCGGGCCTCGGGACGGGAGGGGTGAGGTTAAACTGGAAGTGTGCGGGGTGCGGGCCTCGGGACGGGAGGGGTGAGGTTAAACTGGAAGTGTGCGGGGTGCGGGCCTCGGGACGGGAGGGGTGAGGTTAAACTGGAAGTGTGCGGGGTGCGGGCATCGGGACGGGAGGGGTGAGTTTAAACTGGAAGTGTGCGGGGTGCGGGCCTCGGGACGGGAGGGGTGAGGTTAAACTGGAAGTGTGCGGGGTGCGGGCCTCGGGACGGGAGGGGTGAGGTTAAACTGGAAGTGTGCGGGGTGCGGGCCTCGGGACGGGAGGGGTGAGGTTAAACTGGAAGTGTGCGGGGCGCGGGTCTCGGGGTAGGAGGAGTGAAATTAAACTGGAAGTGTGCGGGGTGCGGGCCTCGGGACGGGAGGGGTGAGGTTAAACTGGAAGTGTGCGGGGTGCGGGCCTCGGGACGGGAGGGGTGAGGTTAAACTGGAAGTGTGCGGGGTGCGGGCCTCGGGACGGGAGGGGTGAGGTTAAACTGGAAGTGTGCGGGGTGCGGGCCTCGGGACGGGAGGGGTGAGTTTAAACTGGAAGTGTGCGGGGTGCGGGCCTCGGGACGGGAGGGGTGAGGTTAAACTGGAAGTGTGCGGGGTGCGGGCCTCGGGACGGGAGGGGCGAGGTTAACCTGGAAGTGTGCGGGGTGCGGGCCTCGGGGCGGGAGGGGTGAGGTTAAACTGGAAGGGTGCGGGGCGCGGTCCTCTTTCGACCCCTAGTTGATTGACTTAGTTTGTTGGAAATGACTCCCGGCCTGGCTGACCTCTATAACACCTTTCAAGGAATAGCTCGAGTTTCCGAGCACCCTGTATATACATATATATTACCCGCGACTCTCTCCTCACATGCGCCACAACCCGCTGGTTAATAACCGCTTCATTGTCCTCTATGAGTACCCGATAATATATTATTAAACATGGCAGCGAGCATTTCACAATTCCTTACTTCCGACAAAATGTAATCTATGTGTAGCTCTAATAAGAGAGCAGGATGAAATATGTATTAACCATTGTTTAATGAATCATGTCGGGTTTAGTGTCCATTTTTCATACAAATGAGATTGACCATTACAAAGCAGTTTGGTCACAAGAGCAGAGAGGTTATATTGAACATAGTTTATAGGTGACTTGTCCAGTGAGTCGCTCGGGAGGGCGACCTCGTTCGGTAATACTGACTTACGAACCTGTCTCTATCGACTTCCTACGGCAGTTTAGATAGTATCTACGTATACGTACGTTCATACGTATACGTACGTAGCCTTAGCTGTGCGAACGTACTCATGGAAACAGCGGAACAGAAAGACAGATAGAAGCAACATTAAGCTGGCCACACATGTAACTACTGCTCATGTACAGTCAGGGAAAGTAATCCGTATCCAACCATGGAGCCTAAAGATGTTACGTTTAAAATAAAAAACATGCACACAGTGTGTAACAAGAGCCATCACATAGCCGTCAACTACGATGCACACAGTGTGTAACAAGAGCCATCACATAGCCGTCAACTACGATGCACACAGGGTTTAACAAGAGCCATCACGTAGCCGTCAACTACGATGCACACAGTGTGTAAAAAGAGCCATCACATAGCCGTCAACTACGATGCACACAGTGTGTAACAAGAGCCATCACATAGCCGTCAACTACGATGCACACAGTGTGTAACAAGAGCCATCACATAGCCGTCAACTACGATGCACACAGGGTTTAACAAGAGCCATCACGTAGCCGTCAACTACGATGCACACAGTGTGTAAAAAGAGCCATCACATAGCCGTCAACTACGATGCACACAGTGTGTAACAAGAGCCATCACATAGGCGTCAATTACGATGCACGCAGTTTGTATAAAGAGGCATCACATAGCCGTCAGCTAGGATGCACACAGTGTGTAACAAGAGGCATCACATAGCCGTCAACTACGATGCACACAGTGTGTAAAAAGAGCCATCACATAGCCGTCAACTACGATGCACACAGTGTGTAACAAGAGCCATCACATAGCCGTCAAATACGATGCACGCAGTTTGTATAAAGAGGCATCACATAGCCGTCAGCTAGGATGCACACAGTGTGTAACAAGAGGCATCACATAGCCGTCAACTACGATGCACACAGTGTGTAACAAGAGCCATCACATAGCCGTCAACTACGATGCACACAGTGTGTAACAAGAGCCATCACATAGGCGTCAATTACGATGCACGCAGTTTGTATAAAGAGGCATCACATAGCCGTCAGCTAGGATGCACACAGTGTGTAACAAGAGGCATCACATAGCCGTCAACTACGATGCACACAGTGTGTAAAAAGAGCCATCACATAGCCGTCAACTACGATGCACACAGTGTGTAACAAGAGCCATCACATAGCCGTCAATTACGATGCACGCAGTTTGTATAAAGAGGCATCACATAGCCGTCAGCTAGGATGCACACAGTGTGTAACAAGAGGCATCACATAGCCGTCAACTACGATGCACACAGTGTGTAACAAGAGCCATCACATAGCCGTCAACTACGATGCACACAGGGTGTAACAAGAGCCATCACATAGCCGTCAACAACGCATTCTGTACTTCAAACTAAGTAACATTGCAATTGCTGGGAAACGACGTTTATTTTTTGCATTTATAATATTATTAGTTAGGATATGTAGTTAGGATAACATTACAACCGTCTTTCGTAAAAAGACGTCGGGATAGTTGGACAAAAAAAGTACAAAAAAAGTGATCAAAATGACGGGAAAAACAAGTGACACTCGGCTTCGTTAAGTGTAGATATAGATATTTCCCTGAGTGTACATTCTCTATACTGACCGAGTACTCGTCGCAGTAGACGGCGAACCAGCGGTAGTCCTTGAGCGTTTTGCCATCGGGCAGCGACAACGTGACGCTCTCGCCGCCGTAGCGCCGCAGCGGGCCGGCGCCGCCGCGCTCGTCGCGCAGGCGCGTGGCGCCCGCCGTGCCCGCGCTGGCCGAGCCCGAGGTGCCCACGTAGAAGTACGCCGCTGTGGAGGAGAAACAACATGTTACATTGTTGCACATACTATTTTTATTTTCTTTCGGTCTGCAATCAGCCATTGAGCTATCAGATCTGTTGACGTAGATGTAGTGGCAGTTAGACTTCGCTGCATCCTGTGACGCGTTTCCTCATTAAAATTTCATTTTTTGTCGAGCTTTTCGTCCGCCATGCGTGACTTGGATATTAAGAGGATGTCTATTTTATTGTGGTTGACGAACATTTCTACTTCCTGTTTATTAGGCGATAAGCCGTTTATGTTCCACGCGGCAATGCGTAAGAACTTCATTTCTTATATTAGGCTACTAGTGTCGTTATTTGATGTATGAGAGTGTCTAAAAGTGTGATTGTTTTAAAATGATTTGTTCCAACAAATTTGTTTTATTTTATTTTTTATTTTACTTTATTGGGACATAAAACAGTTACACATTACATATAAGGTATGCCAGAGAATTTTAAAAACTAGGTAAACATGTAACCCACAAAAATGTCCGCGAAATAACAGTAACAAACAGTTATACAATTAAGTTAAAACGTGCGCTACTCGTAATATTACAGAAAAAGTATATAAGTAGTCGTTAGTATTTAGACAATAATATTAGATGACTAAAGTAACTATTTTAAAGATTCTAAAGCCAATCTTTTAAACTTTACGTGAGTAAGCGCGAAAATATCCAATTTGATAAAGTGTGTGTTATACGTATCTACGATGCGCCGGAGAGGCGCTCGCGCACCAGCGTGAGTCCTGCACCTTGCAGTGTGCAACAGCTGTTGCACGCGCGCCCCCCGACGCATTACAGTTCTAGGTACAATGTAACACAACCCATTAGTAATATCAGTGCAATCGAACCTGTTATTGCAGAGACCGTGAAGCATCAAGGCCATAAGAAAGCTGCGTCTAGACTCCAAGCTTTGAAATTTATAAAGGTTCAATAAGTGTGCATATGGTATTCTAGACTTAGTGCATCTATAGTGCATAGCACGTAGGAATTTTTTTTGAACCATTTCAATTTTTTTAATATAAATATCAAAAATGGGACTCCAAATCGGGACTGCGAATTCCAATTGTTGGGTGCGATTGTGAGTCCCAGTAGCCGGTGTGTCGTGGCTCTGTGGTTGGGCGCTCTCTAGTATATCTGCTTGGTTTCTACTGGGGAATTCGTCTATTTGAGAAAGGGGGGCATAACAGTTTTTGTATGCTGCGTATTTGTGGTGGTGAGTTTTCTATGTGATGGCTGTGCTATTTTTGTCGCTCGAATCTCTTTACTGACTTGGCAACCCTTGCAGGTGGCAGGATGTTTTCCAAGACACAGGGTGCATGTTGCCGGGGTGTTTCTGTCCTTCTCTGTGCAGTCTGTGGTTCTATGTTCTATGGCCCTCAGCACATTTACCGCATCGGTAGGGGCACATACAATTATTTTTCGAGGGCCCGTATTGTTGGCATCTTGTACATCGCGGGATGTCGTTTGTATTTCAGAGATCATCTATCTTAACTTTCTTATGGTATAAGTATTGAATACGCTTTGCTTCTGAGTTATTGTTGTATATTGACAAAAAATATATTGAATGGTTTTCTATTCCTTCTAGATAGTGCACTTAAGACTTCGCCTCTGATTGCATTTCCTATTTTTTCTATCACTTATATAATGATAAGTGATAGAAAAAATAGGAAATGATATGGTGCAAGTATATATATTTGCTTTGGTATGGTGCAAGTTTTTAACCGACTTCAAAAAAAGGAGGAGTTTATCAATTCGGTTGTATTTTTTTGAATGTTTGTTACCTCAGTACTCCGTCATTTATAAACCGATTTGGAAAATTATTTTTTTTATTTTGTGGCGGCACTAACAATAACGACGGCGAAGGCACGCACATGTTTCTCCGCGCCTAATCGCTTATGCTTTAGTTAAATCTAGATTTTCTCGTGCTATCTAAGTGTTCTTATATCTTTCTTCTCTTCTCTATACTCTGCGTGTCTTCTTGTATACCTTCGTGTTGCTTGTAACTGTACATCTGTGCTCTAAGACTTTTAATAAACATTTTTCAAAACCTCGACGGTGTTCGTAATTTGGCAGTGTAATACTTAGCCGCACCTACAAGTCCTACAATTCCTACAAGTCCTACAATTTGAAAGGATATACTTCCAAATTGGTCCCATTTTTATCAAAATCCAGTTCTGATGAAGGGATCTATGAGTATTATTTTCATCAACAAATCAAGCATTTGCATTCAGAAAGTATCATTTAGTGAAGTGGAACTGATGAAGAAGACCACAGATGGTCACGGGAACTCTTCAATGATAATAAGTATTTCACGGTTGGCAATAAGATATCTTGATTAAAATAGTTAAGTGACTATGACGAAGCACATTTAAATTAATAGTTCTGATGAAAACGGTACCATCGAACCGATCTGATGATGAAGCCGGGAGGTAGGCACCGGAACTCCGTAATAAAACAATGTATCCTAGCCGTGTTTGGACTTATTGGAATTGTGAATGAATGAATGAAATTTTGAGATGCACTCTGACTTTAGATGATTTTAATGGTAATATCAAATTGCGCTACTTTAGTCGTATGTTAAACTTCTGATACGACTTAGCGCGATGTCTATTTGCCCTTTTTTCAAAGTTTTTTTTTTTACCAAGGTCGATCACAGCTCTATCGAGGGTGGTATCCTGTAACTTATGGACTGTGGCCGCCCAGCTTAATGTTTTGAGTTAGCTTGAATAATACGTATTATTTCCACTTAGTGTATGTTGATGTTATAATATAACCACTTCGTGTCACTGTTGGTTATTTAGTACCCAGCAAGTAGTGGTATACGAATACTTGCGGGGTAGGCACCACAACTAAAAAGTAAAAAATAAAAACTTTTTGACAAAAGAAAAAACAACCGACTTCCAACAAAAAACTCTACAAAGTGAACAATAACTTTAATTTCGGAAGTCGGTGGCAAAAAACGAAAATACAGAACCAAAGAGACCGACTTCCGAAATTAAAGTTATTGTTCGCTTTGTAGTGTTTTTTGTTGGAAGTCGGTTGTTTTTTGTCAAAAGTTTTCATTAGTCACAAGTCAGCAACATCTTTTTCTTTTTGCGTGTAGGTGTGACCAATTAGTTAATTGTTGCGTGTAAGATTGATCAGGTCTTTACAGACTTCAGCTGAATGTGGCATTATTCTAAACTGGTCTCTGTTGATTATTTTATAGGAATGGCTTCCATTTTCACAAACCTATTGAGAAATTATGTCAGTTTCGACAAGCCCTCTATACCATCAGGATTATTGGTGGTGGTTTACCGTTTTGTCTGATTAGGTAGTCACGGATGGCCTTACTCAAGAATAAGTTTTGTCTGATTAGGTACAGTACAGATGTTAAGAGAAAAATCACACGTTTTCTCAAATTAGTGCCAAGTTGTATTTAAACAAAAGGTATTGATTCTTTTACGAGTATGCGATCGTACAACGCATAAAAAACTTAGTGTCATTTTGGTATTATAAGCGACCAATGCTGAACACCAAAGCGTGACTTACCTACATTTCAACAGTGACTGTTAGCTGTCTCTCCGTACCATATTTTTTCACTTTCGTCACGATAATACCATGTTTGATAAGGTAGCTCACAGACCTTCAGGCCTGCAGGGCACGTCACTCAAGCTCACGAGTCACCCGTCAGATGATCAGGTCTGTGAGCTCCGCCAGGCCTGCAGGCCACGTCACTCAATCTCACGAGTCACCCGCCAGATGATCAGGTCTGTGAGCTCCGCCAGGCCTGCAGGGCACGTCACTCAAGCTCACGAGTCACCCGCCAGATGATCAGGTCTGTGAGCTCCGCCAGGCCTGCAGGGCACGTCACTCAAGCTCACGAGTCACCCGCCAGATGATCAGGTCTGTGAGCTCCGCCAGGCCTGCAGGGCACGTCACTCAAGCTCACGAGTCACCCGCCAGATGATCAGGTCTGTGAGCTCCGCCAGGCCTGCAGGGCACGTCACTCAAGCTCACGAGTCACCCGCCAGATGATAAGGTCTGTGAGCTCCGCCAGGCCTGCAGGGCACGTCACTCAAGCTCACGAGTCACCCGCCAGATGATCAGGTCTGTGAGCTCCGCCAGGCCTGCAGGGCACGTCACTCAAGCTCACGAGTCACCCGCCAGATGATCAGGTCTGTTAGCTCTGCCAGGCCTGCAGGGCACGTCACTCAAGCTCACGAGTCACCCGCCAGATGATCAGGTCTGTGAGCTCCGCCAGGCCTGCAGGGCACGTCACTCAAGCTCACGAGTCACCCGCCAGATGATCAGGTCTGTGAGCTCCGCCAGGCCTGCAGGGCACGTCACTCAATCTCACGAGTCACCCGCCAGATGATCAGGTCTGTGAGCTCCGCCAGGCCTGCAGGGCACGTCACTCAAGCTCACGAGTCACCCGCCAGATGATCAGGTCTGTGAGCTCCGCCAGGCCTGCAGGGCACGTCACTAAAGCTCACGAGTCACCCGCCAAATGATCAGGTCTGTGAGCTCCGCCAGGCCTGCAGGGCACGTCACTCAAGATCGCGAGTCGCCCATCAGATGATAAGGTCTGTGAGCTCCGCTAGGCCTGCAGGGCACGTCACTCAAGCTCGCGAGTCACCCGTCAGATGATAAGGAAGAGAAAGTAGTTCTTGTACTAACATAATAATCATTACAATACGTGTGGGGTCGCGGACATCCATCAACTGCGAATTTCTTCTGACATCACAGAAACTAATTACAAAAGAAAAGGAAACTTCACACGCAGAGACAGTGTTCAATATTGATTGTATTTGCGAATAAGCTGGTAACCTGCCAAATCATACCTGGCTACAAAGCAATTTGAACCATAAAGTGTTGAGGTAGAGTTAAACTTGGTTGTAAGTGCGGTGTAAGTGAGCCAGTGTGTCCGCTCAGTAATTGGGCAGGCAAGCGCTAATCGTTGAATGAATCAGACGGCATCGGACGGCATCGCCGGACGTAGGCTCAAACTCCGACTAATTATACCCTACAGCCTCCCATACGTTATGTGACGTTACACTAACTCTTTTCTGCTCTCTACACAAAGAGGACCACTTGTTTGTTGTAAGTGTGTCAGTAGGAACCAATCATAGTTTTAGATTGTATATCACGAATAATATTCCTAAATCGAATTTATAATTGACTGAATTTGCATTTGAAATTGATGCAATTAACTTTAGTTTATTATGGAAAGCAATCCACTTATCGTAGAAGTTTACTGACTTTAGTGAAGAATGTCTTGTAGACGAAAACAGAAATTAATTCTTAGTTAGTAGCAGCCCAGAGCCTGGAGCGATGCCCGGCTTTTGTAATATGTAGGCTCTGTCCTCTTTTACATGAGAGTTTAACTAGCAACATGCGGGTATCACACTGCCGCCTTAGAGATGAACAGGCTTTATATATGTTATGTAGTATACAGTACATGCATGTGCGGCCAGCCTAGGTGTCGCGTGTGCGCGGGCGCTCTCTGTTTATATATGTTATGTAGTATACAGTACATGCATGTGCGGCCAGCCTAGGTGTCGCGTGTGCGCGGGCGCTCTCTGTTTATATATGTTATGTAGTATACAGTACATGCATGTGCGGCCAGCCTAGGTGTCGCGTGTGCGCGGGCGCTCTCTGTTTATATATGTTATGTAGTATACAGTACATGCATGTGCGGCCAGCCTAGGTGTCGCGTGTGCGCGGGCGCTCTCTGTTTATATATGTTATGTAGTATACAGTACATGCATGTGTGGCCAGCCTAGGTGTCGCGTGTGCGCGGGCGCTCTCTGTTTATATATGTTATGTAGTATACAGTACATGCATGTGCGGCCAGCCTAGGTGTCGCGTGTGCGCGGGCGCTCTCTGTTTATATATGTTATGTAGTATACAGTACATGCATGTGCGGCCAGCCTAGGCGTCGCGTGTGCGCGGGCGCTCTCTGTTTATATATGTTATGTAGTATAGAGTACATGCATGTGCGGCCAGCCTAGGTGTCGCGTGTGCGCGGGCGCTCTCTGTTTATGTAGTATACAGTACATGCATGTGCGGCCAGCCTAGGTGTCGCGTGTGCGCGGGCGCTCTCTGTTTATATATGTTATGTAGTATACAGTACATGCATGTGCGGCCAGCCTAGGTGTCGCGTGTGCGCGGGTGCTCTCTGTTTATATATGTTATGTAGTATACAGTACATGCATGTGCGGCCAGCCTAGGTGTCGCGTGTGCGCGGGCGCTCTCTGTTTATGTAGTATACAGTACATGCATGTGCGGCCAGCCTAGGTGTCGCGTGTGCGCGGGTGCTCTCTGTTTATATATGTTATGTAGTATACAGTACATGCATGTGCGGCCAGCCTAGGTGTCGCGTGTGCGCGGGCGCTCTCTGTTTATGTAGTATACAGTACATGCATGTGCGGCCAGCCTAGGTGTCGCGTGTGCGCGGGCGCTCTCTGTTTATATATGTTATGTAGTATACAGTACATGCATGTGTGGCCAGCCTAGGTGTCGCGTGTGCGCGGGCGCTCTCTGTTTATATATGTTATGTAGTATACAGTACATGCATGTGCGGCCAGCCTAGGTGTCGCGTGTGCGCGGGCGCTCTCTGTTTATGTAGTATACAGTACATGCATGTGCGGCCAGCCTAGGTGTCGCGTGTGCGCGGGTGCTCTCTGTTTATATATGTTATGTAGTATACAGTACATGCATGTGCGGCCAGCCTAGGTGTCGCGTGTGCGCGGGCGCTCTCTGTTTATATATGTTATGTAGTATACAGTACATGCATGTGCGGCCAGCCTAGGTGTCGCGTGTGCGCGGGCGCTCTCTGTTTATGTAGTATACAGTACATGCATGTGCGGCCAGCCTAGGTGTCGCGTGTGCGCGGGTGCTCTCTGTTTATATATGTTATGTAGTATACAGTACATGCATGTGCGGCCAGCCTAGGTGTCGCGTGTGCGCGGGCGCTCTCTGTTTATATATGTTATGTAGTATACAGTACATGCATGTGCGGCCAGCCTAGGTGTCGCGTGTGCGCGGGCGCTCTCTGTTTATATATGTTATGTAGTATACAGTACATGCATGTGCGGCCAGCCTAGGTGTCGCGTGTGCGCGGGTGCTCTCTGTTTATATATGTTATGTAGTATACAGTACATGCATGTGCGGCCAGCCTAGGTGTCGCGTGTGCGCGGGCGCTCTCTGTTTATATATGTTATGTAGTATACAGTACATGCATGTGCGGCCAGCCTAGGTGTCGCGTGTGCGCGGGTGCTCTCTGTTTATATATGTTATGTAGTATACAGTACATGCATGTGCGGCCAGCCTAGGTGTCGCGTGTGCGCGGGTGCTCTCTGTTTATATATGTTATGTAGTATACAGTACATGCATGTGCGGCCAGCCTAGGTGTCGCGTGTGCGCGGGTGCTCTCTGTTTATATATGTTATGTAGTATACAGTACATGCATGTGCGGCCAGCCTAGGTGTCGCGTGTGCGCGGGCGCTCTCTGTTTATATATGTTATGTAGTATACAGTACATGCATGTGCGGCCAGCCTAGGTGTCGCGTGTGCGCGGGCGCTCTCTGTTTATATATGTTATGTAGTATACAGTACATGCATGTGCGGCCAGCCTAGGTGTCGCGTGTGCGCGGGCGCTCTCTGTTTATATATGTTATGTAGTATACAGTACATGCATGTGCGGCCAGCCTAGGTGTCGCGTGTGCGCGGGCGCTCTCTGTTTATATATGTTATGTAGTATACAGTACATGCATGTGCGGCCAGCCTAGGTGTCGCGTGTGCGCGGGCGCTCTCTGTTTATATATGTTATGTAGTATACAGTACATGCATGTGCGGCCAGCCTAGGTGTCGCGTGTGCGCGGGCGCTCTCTGTTTATGTAGTATACAGTACATGCATGTGCGGCCAGCCTAGGTGTCGCGTGTGCGCGGGTGCTCTCTGTTTATATATGTTATGTAGTATACAGTACATGCATGTGCGGCCAGCCTAGGTGTCGCGTGTGCGCGGGCGCTCTCTGTTTATATATGTTATGTAGTATACAGTACATGCATGTGCGGCCAGCCTAGGTGTCGCGTGTGCGCGGGTGCTCTCTGTTTATATATGTTATGTAGTATAGAGTACATGCATGTGCGGCCAGCCTAGCTGTCGCGTGTGCGCGGGTGCTCTCTGTTTATATATGTTATGTAGTATACAGTACATGCATGTGCGGCCAGCCTAGGTGTCGCGTGTGCGCGGGCGCTCTCTGTTTATATATGTTATGTAGTATACAGTACATGCATGTGCGGCCAGCCTAGCTGTCGCGTGTGCGCGGGCGCTCTCTGTTTATATATGTTATGTAGTATAGAGTACATGCATGTGCGGCCAGCCTAGCTGTCGCGTGTGCGCGGGCGCTCTCTGTTTATATATGTTATGTAGTATAGAGTACATGCATGTGCGGCCAGCCTAGCTGTCGCGTGTGCGCGGGCGCTCTCTGTTTATATATGTTATGTAGTATACAGTACATGCATGTGCGGCCAGCCTAGCTGTCGCGTGTGCGCGGGTGCTCTCTGTTTATATATGTTATGTAGTATAGAGTACATGCATGTGCGGCCAGCCTAGCTGTCGCGTGTGCGCGGGCGCTCTCTGTTTATATATGTTATGTAGTATACAGTACATGCATGTGCGGCCAGCCTAGGTGTCGCGTGTGCGCGGGCGCTCTCTGTTTATATATGTTATGTAGTATACAGTACATGCATGTGCGGCCAGCCTAGGTGTCGCGTGTGCGCGGGCGCTCTCTGTTTATATATGTTATTTATTTATTTATTTATTTATTTAGGGACAACAAACAGCAGTATAATACTAAGTAAACATAGGTTAGAGCTTAATAATAGAGGTAACAAATACACTACTCACAACGTTATCCACGTATTACTAAACAGATCTAGGTACTAGTTGTTAGAATGAACGATATCAAAATAAACAGAATAAAAGTAAACATTACTTAATTAGTAGGGTTCTGATCACTTAATATAGTAACAATTTCTTTTCTAAATATAGCCTTGCTGAGAAATGTAGTTATGTAGTATACAGTACATGCATGTGCGGCCAGCCTAGGTGTCGCGTGTGCGCGGGCGCTCTCTGTTTATATATGTTATGTAGTATACAGTACATGCATGTGCGGCCAGCCTAGCTGTCGCGTGTGCGCGGGCGCTCTCTGTTTATATATGTTATGTAGTATAGAGTACATGCATGTGCGGCCAGCCTAGGTGTCGCGTGTGCGCGGGCGCTCTCTGTTTATATATGTTATGTAGTATACAGTACATGCATGTGCGGCCAGCCTAGGCGTCGCGTGTGCGCGGGCGCTCTCTGTTTATATATGTTATGTAGTATAGAGTACATGCATGTGCGGCCAGCCTAGGTGTCGCGTGTGCGCGGGCGCTCTCTGTTTATATATGTTATGTAGTATACAGTACATGCATGTGCGGCCAGCCTAGGTGTCGCGTGTGCGCGGGTGCTCTCTGTTTATATATGTTATGTAGTATACAGTACATGCATGTGCGGCCAGCCTAGGTGTCGCGTGTGCGCGGGCGCTCTCTGTTTATATATGTTATGTAGTATACAGTACATGCATGTGCGGCCAGCCTAGGCGTCGCGTGTGCGCGGGCGCTCTCTGTTTATATATGTTATGTAGTATAGAGTACATGCATGTGCGGCCAGCCTAGGTGTCGCGTGTGCGCGGGCGCTCTCTGTTTATATATGTTATGTAGTATACAGTACATGCATGTGCGGCCAGCCTAGGTGTCGCGTGTGCGCGGGTGCTCTCTGTTTATATATGTTATGTAGTATACAGTACATGCATGTGCGGCCAGCCTAGGTGTCGCGTGTGCGCGGGCGCTCTCTGTTTATATATGTTATGTAGTATACAGTACATGCATGTGCGGCCAGCCTAGGCGTCGCGTGTGCGCGGGCGCTCTCTGTTTATATATGTTATGTAGTATAGAGTACATGCATGTGCGGCCAGCCTAGGTGTCGCGTGTGCGCGGGCGCTCTCTGTTTATATATGTTATGTAGTATACAGTACATGCATGTGCGGCCAGCCTAGGTGTCGCGTGTGCGCGGGCGCTCTCTGTTTATGTAGTATACAGTACATGCATGTGCGGCCAGCCTAGGTGTCGCGTGTGCGCGGGCGCTCTCTGTTTATATATGTTATGTAGTATACAGTACATGCATGTGCGGCCAGCCTAGGTGTCGCGTGTGCGCGGGCGCTCTCTGTTTATGTAGTATACAGTACATGCATGTGCGGCCAGCCTAGGTGTCGCGTGTGCGCGGGCGCTCTCTGTTTATATATGTTATGTAGTATACAGTACATGCATGTGCGGCCAGCCTAGGTGTCGCGTGTGCGCGGGCGCTCTCTGTTTATATATGTTATGTAGTATACAGTACATGCATGTGCGGCCAGCCTAGGTGTCGCGTGTGCGCGGGCGCTCTCTGTTTATATATGTTATGTAGTATACAGTACATGCATGTGCGGCCAGCCTAGGTGTCGCGTGTGCGCGGGTGCTCTCTGTTTATATATGTTATGTAGTATACAGTACATGCATGTGCGGCCAGCCTAGGTGTCGCGTGTGCGCGGGCGCTCTCTGTTTATATATGTTATGTAGTATACAGTACATGCATGTGCGGCCAGCCTAGGTGTCGCGTGTGCGCGGGCGCTCTCTGTTTATATATGTTATGTAGTATACAGTACATGCATGTGCGGCCAGCCTAGGTGTCGCGTGTGCGCGGGCGCTCTCTGTTTATGTAGTATACAGTACATGCATGTGCGGCCAGCCTAGGTGTCGCGTGTGCGCGGGCGCTCTCTGTTTATATATGTTATGTAGTATACAGTACATGCATGTGCGGCCAGCCTAGGTGTCGCGTGTGCGCGGGCGCTCTCTGTTTATATATGTTATGTAGTATACAGTACATGCATGTGCGGCCAGCCTAGGTGTCGCGTGTGCGCGGGCGCTCTCTGTTTATGTAGTATACAGTACATGCATGTGCGGCCAGCCTAGGTGTCGCGTGTGCGCGGGCGCTCTCTGTTTATGTAGTATACAGTACATGCATGTGCGGCCAGCCTAGGTGTCGCGTGTGCGCGGGCGCTCTCTGTTTATGTAGTATACAGTACATGCATGTGCGGCCAGCCTAGGTGTCGCGTGTGCGCGGGCGCTCTCTGTTTATATATGTTATGTAGTATACAGTACATGCATGTGCGGCCAGCCTAGGTGTCGCGTGTGCGCGGGCGCTCTCTGTTTATATATGTTATGTAGTATACAGTACATGCATGTGCGGCCAGCCTAGGTGTCGCGTGTGCGCGGGCGCTCTCTGTTTATATATGTTATGTAGTATACAGTACATGCATGTGCGGCCAGCCTAGGTGTCGCGTGTGCGCGGGCGCTCTCTGTTTATATATGTTATGTAGTATACAGTACATGCATGTGCGGCCAGCCTAGGTGTCGCGTGTGCGCGGGCGCTCTCTGTTTATGTAGTATACAGTACATGCATGTGCGGCCAGCCTAGGTGTCGCGTGTGCGCGGGCGCTCTCTGTTTATATATGTTATGTAGTATACAGTACATGCATGTGCGGCCAGCCTAGGTGTCGCGTGTGCGCGGGCGCTCTCTGTTTATGTAGTATACAGTACATGCATGTGCGGCCAGCCTAGGTGTCGCGTGTGCGCGGGCGCTCTCTGTTTATATATGTTATGTAGTATACAGTACATGCATGTGCGGCCAGCCTAGGTGTCGCGTGTGCGCGGGCGCTCTCTGTTTATATATGTTATGTAGTATACAGTACATGCATGTGCGGCCAGCCTAGGTGTCGCGTGTGCGCGGGCGCTCTCTGTTTATATATGTTTATGTAGTATACAGTACATGCATGTGCGGCCAGCCTAGGTGTCGCGTGTGCGCGGGCGTTCTCTGTTTATATATGTTATGTAGTATAAGACGTCTCTACCAAAATAATTAAGTCTGTCGGTGATATATGTGTAATATGCAGCCACTTAAGTCACATCATGAATCTATGTATCAGTACGGGTACCTTTCCTGATCAATAGCAAAACCATTATTTAAGAAAGGATACAGAGACCTAATCGAAAATTATAGACCAATAGCGCTGTTACCTACCAATTATGATGAAGATTTTTGAAAAATACT
The DNA here is from genome assembly GCA_948252095.1 of Dicycla oo. Lineage (NCBI taxonomy): Eukaryota > Metazoa > Arthropoda > Insecta > Lepidoptera > Noctuidae > Dicycla > Dicycla oo. The sequence continues at coordinate 280,091 of OX411732.1, read as the reverse complement.
TTTACAAACAATTATATACGTATATGGAAAAAAAAAAATATTCTTTGTAGTGAGCAAAAAGCTTTTAGACAAAATAAGACAATCAATATGGCGGTCTATGATATTCTACACACTGTTTCTACACACTGTAATGTTACGGATCGATGAGAAGACTCCCATTTGCGCTGTGCTATGCGATATTACACAAGCATTCGACTACGTTAACCACACTATTTTAATTAATAAACTTGAAACATAAGGAGTTACATGTTCTTAAGTTAATTGAATCCTATATGTCCAATTGAAGGCAAAACACAGCAATCTCAAAAATAGATCGTACCAAAAAAGCGACTGCATATTTGTCTCAAGAACGTATAGTGAAATACGGTGTACCCCAGGGAAGCGTTCTGGGACCATTATTATTTATCATATAAATGACTTTCCGAAATCTATTGAGCATCCAATTACTCTTTTTGCAGACGATAGCACAGTGACAATAGCATGTAAGAAAACTGACACCTATGAGCTTAACATTAATAATCCTAAGGAACTATCACTTTTTCGAAGTTTTTTAGTTCGATTTTCATTTTACGGAAAACTATTGACCGACGTCTTTTTTGCTATATACATTATTTGACATATTTTTAGATCATCGAAATATTATGTGTCATAGGTATTATTTTACTGAACTACATTTCGCCGATTTACAAAATAACTTTTTGCTATTGGCCGAAGCCTCTTTTGAAGTTTTTTTCATTTTCCAAATTATTTATTTGCCATATTTTCACCACACCGAAACAACATTTTACGGAATATTATTTGGTCACAAATATATAGCCGGTTACTTGGTAGCATTTTCAATATTAAATTAAAATATGTAGTGTCATAAAAAGTCAATATCAACATATTGACTACAAAATTTAGTGCCAGAAACGAATCGCTGCAAAACCGACTTCACGCAGTCTTGTCTGCCTTACCCCTAGAGTGTAATTTAAGCCCGCGTAGGCGCGGAGCTTATCGTCGCAGATGGTTTTAACGCTCACCGCCGCAGCTTCGGCTTGCTGGCCGGCGAACCAGCCTCAGCCGCGGCAGCGGTCCTTCAAATCAGCTGCTCCTCAGTTCGCGGACCATCCAAACCCCGCAGCGCCGGAGCCGTCACAGAAACAATGCTAGCTGCATGTTGCATGTCTGCTTGCATGTTGCATGATTCTTTGCACGCTGCATGCTTGTTTGCATGCTGCCATATGCCTGCTTGCATGCTGCATGGCTGCTTGCATGATGCATGCTTGAAGCAAGCATCCTTGTTTACAGCAAAAAATATAGACGAAATAGTGTGCACAAACATTCTAGGCGTTTGGTGAAATGAAGATATGGTAATTAAAATAGTAGAATAATGAATGTTCGGAGACATAATACTTCGAACAAATGTTGTTTCGCTTAAGTGTAAGTTCGGTAAAAAGTTTTTCAACCAAATAAAACGTCGGAGTAACGAAAAAAATCGAATTGATCAGTGGCAGACGTGACATAGATGAAGTAAAAAAAAAAAACGAAACGATAATACTTGAAAAGTTTTAAAATTTTTCAAATTGTCAAATATTTTTCGAACTTATGTCATGTAACCGTGCTATAATGTATACTGTGTACGATATTATTGTTTCTTTCCTTGGGGACCGGCACTGTACTCCTTAACACAGGTTATCTTTTAACCTAGCTAGGAATACAGCACTTACCCACCATTTTATTGTAGTCTTTGTACACTTTAAATGATTCTGTAAATTGTCATCACGTACTGCGATATTTTGATGAATAAATACATTATTATTTATTTATTGGCCTATCTACAATTGTTACACCGTTTATTCTAATAATACAAGCAACATGATACAAGCATAGTGTACAATATGTTGCGATAGACACAGCATGCAAAAAAAAACTAATTATAACATAAGAAAAATTACAATAACAGTGCTTAAATAACACTCAACAACAGTGGGTGGCTTTAGAAATACAATAAATACAAAGATGACAGAAAAAAATCAATATGGTGGTTAGTTTTGATAGACTTGGCGCTTGAATTTTTGAAGTGTTGTGGAAAAAATATCGATTGATTCATCGCAATTATTAAGAAGCCTGCAGATTCTGGGGATAGGGGAGTTGGATCCTGATACAGTTTTTTTATAGGGTGACGTGGATAGTTGTGGGGTACGTTAAAATTAAACTTTCGTAACAACGGGGGGCAGTCTATTTTACTCTGAAGTATTTTAAAAAGAAAAATTAAATCAATATTATTTCTTCGTTTTTCGAGTGTAATCATGCTAAATTTTTTAAGACGTTTTGCGTAGCTCCGAATTTTTTTGTCTAATCCCGCAGAATAGGCAAGATGGGATAAAAATCTCTTCTGGATCCTCTCTAACCGAAGACTATGAGTTGCATAGTGTGGACGCCATGCAACCGCGCAGTATTCCAATATAGTACGAACGAGACAGTTGAAAATATAAATCTTAGTTTTAGGCTTGCGAAAACATTTAGCGTTGCGTAACACAAAACCATAATACCAGTAAGAAATTACATTAACTTAAGCTATAACAATCACATCATATGCAGAGTTGATAATGCCAAATTCCTTGGACTAACCATTGACAAAAAACTTGATTAGAAATATAACATTCAAGAAATTAGTAGTTTTGCCTACGCATTGCATAAACTCGCCCCAATCGTAAATACGGATACATTGCTTACTGCCTGTCTTGACTTGTTGCATCGATCCTTAGATACGGCATTATTTTCTGGGGAAACTCTACACATAAAGACGTTATATTTAGAACGATGCATTAGAGCTATGTTTGGCCTTAAAATTACAGACAGTTGCAAACCATATTTAATTAAACATCAAATTCTCTCACTTCCTTCCTTGTATATATTAGAGACGCTATGATTTGTTTAAAAGAATCCCCAACTGTTTCCGAGATTTTCAGATGGTTCCGAAAGAAATCAACGTGATAATTGGAGACTTCGTATACATAGTGCACATACAGCTCTCATGCGTAATACGCCATGCAGAATACACTCTGTATTCTGCATGGCCTCAAAATTATATAACAAGGTACCAAAGGCATACAGAGATTTGGATATTAATACTTTTAATAAAAGCATAAAGAAACTTTATTTTTTATTTATTTATTAAATGTTACTATACTGTTGCCGACTATTAAAATTATGTACTTTAGACATTTTTATTGTTATTTTTATTAATTTAACGTTACTTTATTTTGCAATTTTCGCTTTTCTGTACAATGTACCCAAGCTAGCCTTTGGGTCACGGGAAGTGTCAACCAGCCGTTTGGAGATTTCGTTGAACAAACCGTGAGCACACGGACCCCACGGCCCGAGGGTTTCAACCCCAAACGGCTCGAAAGTATAGTTACCGATAAGGTTATTATACTCGTACTTCGTATACTATATTGTTACTGCATTTCTTCCTCGGCGTAAATGATGTCATACTTTAGACATTTTTATTACTATTTTTATAAATTTAACGTAACTATATGATCTTTGTACTTTGAATTATACTCATTGTTATTGTATTTATTACGCCTTATAGGCAAAACATGCTGAAACTTAAAAGCGCTCTCATTCTATTTCGATTTGTTGATCGACAAAAAACAAAATGGAAGCATGTTAGTCCAAGCTTTGGAGAGCTCTGCACGCAGTGAGGAGAACTGATCGTTTCGCAAATTAGACACGCATGTGCAGCTGGACACAATTTAAAAGAACCTCAGTCAATTGAACCGGATTATGGACTATGTCACAATATTAATTTAACGGATTTGTGTATCCTATTAAAATAATGCTTGGAATTCTGCCCAATTCTTAAGCTAAGTCACTTCCAAGACGTAACGCAATACTTGCAATATAGCGGCGTGCTACAGATGCCACTGTGACGTCACGACCTATGAGGCTCCGGTATACAAAGCAGGACCGCCCAACAAAGGGTCAAAGCATATCTCCCGCGGGAGGAATTCCCGTCTCGGCTGGCGCGCACAGTTCGTATGTAAAGGCTGGCGCGGGGAGGGGGGGGGACGTCTTAACTTGTCGTTAATTACGTGACGCTCCACGCTTTGTGCTGCAACTAGGTGTGTGACAGAGAGATGCAGAGGGAGCTCATGGCACTAACCAAAACATTATCAGTAACGAACCGCTGCGCCTACAGCTCTATGTGGCGGGATAGTGTCTCGTCAGCTGCCCTCCTCCACCACTCATGATCACCACCAGCAACATCTACTGCTGAACACGAGCCTCTCAAAGCCTCGCCACAACGCTCGCTCCTGTGCTTCCCGCATTCAAAGGATTCCCATTTCCCACGACTTTTACCTTTAAATGCAATTATATTTTTTTCTCTCAGATTGCAAACAGTTTACGGACAACAACATAGATTCCTTTTATTATTGTAACTGCTTGCGGGAGACTTTAAACAGATTGTTAGTGAATAGTGAGTGAGGTGGACCTTCTGTCGGCGAGTTGTCAGCAGAGCACGCCCACTCGTATATCGCGCTACGAGTCCTGCACGCGACACTGCAGGCACGCCCGCGCTCCTCGTCTACGTCGCACTCTTATACACACACCGCATCTACGTACATCTGGCCACAAACAACGTAACACAGCTGCCAAGCTGCGTGCTCCGGCCGACGGAAGGTTTCCTTCTATTGTGTATCACACTACATCTGGCCACAAACAACGTAACACAGCTGCCAAGCTGCGTGCTCCGGCCGACGGAAGGTTTCCTTCTATTGTGTACCACACTACATCTGGCCACAAACAACGTAATACAGCTGCCAAGCTGCGTGCTCCGGCCGACGGAAGGTTTCCTTCTATTGTGTACTACACTACATCTGGCCACAAACAACGTAACACAGCTGCCAAGCTGCGTGCTCCGGCCGACGGAAGGTTTCCTTCTATTGTGTACCACACTACATCTGGCCACAAACAACGTAACACAGCTGCCAAGCTGCGTGCTTCGGCCGACGGAAAGTTTCCTTCTATTGTGTACCACACTACATCTGGCCACAAACAACGTAACACAGCTGCCAAGCTGCGTGCTCCGGCCGACGGAAGGTTTCCTTCTATTGTGTACAACACTACATCTGGCCACAAACAACGTAACACAGCTGCCAAGCTGCGTGCTCCGGCCGACGGAAGGTTTCCTTCTATTGTGTACCACACTACATCTGGCCACAAACAACGTAACACAGCTGCCAAGCCGCGTGCTCCGGCCGACGGAAGGTTTCCTTCTATTGTGTACCACACTACATCTGGCCACAAACAACGTAACACAGCTGCCAAGCTGCGTGCTCCGGCCGACGGAAAGTTTCCTTCTATTGTGTACCACACTACATCTGGCCACAAACAACGTAATACAGCTGCCAAGCTGCGTGCTCCGGCCGACGGAAGGTTTCCTTCTATTGTGTATCACACTACATCTGGCCACAAACAACGTAACACAGCTGCCAAGCTGCGTGCTCCGGCCGACGGAAGGTTTCCTTCTATTGTGTACCACACTACATCTGGCCACAAACAACGTAACACAGCTGCCAAGCCGCGTGCTCCGGCCGACGGAAAGTTTCCATCTATCAACTAACTCTTTAACTATATTATTGGCAAAGGTGGCACCCCATTTTGCTATGCTTGCTAATATTGACAATCTTTTGTCGCGATTTTTGTAATCCGGAGCAAGATTATTATACAAACACTCATTTTCCTCGTAAAAAATTATAATTATTTTTGTTGTTTCGATACTCCAGTCGAAATTCTTGCATTTTGACGCCATTTTTGTGGTTAGACTGATATGATCATAATTGTATGTTTGCTGTCAAATATGTAGGATCCCCATACTATGATCGTATATATTATGAATCATATGTAGTCGTAGTCGTAGGCGTAGGCGTCATAGGCTCTTCATATAAATATGACTCCTCTATCTCTGATCATATTTATACGATAGTCTAATAGCGGCCTTAGCTGCAATAGTATGTATTTGTCCCACTTAATATGTGGATGATGTTCGACTTTCTTTTGCAGTTAGTGGTATTCGAATTAGTCTGGGTTAGGCACCCAACTAAAAAGTGAAAAATAAAAACTTTTTTACAAAAAAAACCAAAAATCTAAACCAATGACACCAACTTCCGAACTAAAAGTCATTTTGCATTTCGTAGTGTTTTTTGGAAGTCGGTGGTTTTTCCACTTATTAGCTGTGGTACCTACCCCACACAAATTCGAATACCACTAACTGCAAAAGAAATTAGAACATCATCCACATAGACTAACTGGGAAAAATACGTATATTACATCTACGCCAGATGGCCAAATCTGAAACTATAAGGAATACCGAAAAGTACTCAAAAGAGTCGTGGGCTCGATTTTGATGAAAATTAAAACTGCATCATTGGATTTTGAAAGGTTTAACACTTTACACGTGCAGCCTATGGGTTACATACTGGGAGCCTGCGGAGCGTGCTCAATACAATAACGCGTTCAGGATGCTGCTGGGGCTACCGCGGTGGTGGAGTGCGTCGACGATGTTCGCGAGCGCACACTGACGGCTTTCATGCCCTAATAAGGAAGCAGTGTGCGTCGCTGGTGAGTCGTGTTCGGTCCAGCAGCAACAGCTTACTGAGCGTGTTCGCGGACTTTATATTGCGGACGTTATACTGCACCCCCGTCTCAGTTAAAAAAGTTATGCTGCAGCCTCGTCCCAGGTAAAGAAGTTATACTGCACCCCCGTCCCAGTTAAAGAAGTTATACCGCACCCCCGTCCCAGGTAAAGAAGTTATACTGCACCCCCGTCCCAGTTAAAGAAGTTATACCGCACCCCCGTCCCAGGTAAAGAAGTTATACTGCACCCCCGTCCCAGTTAAAGAAGTTATACCGCACCCCCGTCCCAGGTAAAGAAGTTATACTGCACCCCCTTCCCAGTTAAAGAAGTAATACCGCACCCCCGTCCCAGGTAAAGAAGTTATACTGCACCCCCGTCCCAGTTAAAGAAGTTATACCGCACCCCCGTCCCAGTTGAAGAAGTTATACCGCACCCCCGTCCCAGTTAAAGAAGTTATACCGCACCCCCGTCCCAGTTAAAGAAGTTATAATGCACCCCCGTCCCAGTTAAAGAAGTTACGCCGCACCCCCGTCCCAGCTCAAATTGAAATAAGCATTTTATCCCACTACATGAAATATTGCTTTAAAGTAAAACTAAACGAGCTTTAGTGTTATATCAAATCAAGCTTTAGTGGACCTGATTTGATACAGTTTATGAAAGTGAACCCACAGACAGTTGTTTCACACACGAAGAAATCATCTCATCGGAATGAGTGTTTAAATACCTTGAGAGTCGAAGAGTATAAAGGACATTAGTGTTAATGCGTTGCGCGTTGCGTCGAATGTGGTTCAATTAACAAAAGGTTTGTGTGTCACGGCTCACGGTCAGCTCGTGGCCCAGCACAGTTCTGTACACGGCTCTCGGGCAGCTCGTGGCCCAGCACAGTTCTGTACACGGCTCTCGGGCAGCTCGTGGCCCAGCACAGTTCTGTACACGGCTCTCGGGCAGCTCGTGGCCCAGCACAGTTCTGTACACGGCTCTCGGGCAGCTCGTGGCCCAGCACAGTTCTGTACACGGCTCTCGGGCAGCTCGTGGCCCAGCACAGTTCTGTACACGGCTCTCGGGCAGCTCGTGGCCCAGCACAGTTCTGTACACGGCTCTCGGGCAGCTCGTGGCCCAGCACAGTTCTGTACACGGCTCTCGGGCAGCTCGTGGCCCAGCACAGTTCTGTACACGGCTCTCGGGCAGCTCGTGGCCCAGCACAGTTCTGTACACGGCTCTCGGGCAGCTCGTGGCCCAGCACAGTTCTGTACACGGCTCTCGGGCAGATCGTGGCCCAGCACAGTTCTGTACACGGCTCTCGGGCAGCTCGTGGCCCAGCACAGTTCCGTACACGGCTCTCGGGCAGCTCGTGGCCCAGCACAGTTCTGTACACGGCTCTCGGGCAGCTCGTGGCCCAGCACAGTGTTTATTAATGAAGGAACAAAACAAAACATAAACAGAAACATCACAAAAACCTCAATAGGTTTGTCCGGATGTTGAAACACTTTTAAGTAATATTAATACAATATACTAACAAAATAACATTATTTCAGGTAAAAACATAGTTTAAAAAAATAAAAAAAGCATTGTGAGGTAGTTCGTAAACAATAACTAAAAAAGTACAAAAACGACGCCAGCACGGGACATACAGCCCGTCGACGCTAATTACGAATTGAATGAAATTTAAACAGTATGATGCAATTTCAAAGAGAATCAAAGAATGTTTTGTATATAGTTTTATAATTACTATTTGTTATTTCCGATTGAATTTTGTTGGACGATTATTGATTAGAGTAGGTATTAAATAAGCGTTCGTTCGTTTCCCATAATATTAGGTTGGGGAAAAAGTCTTTTCGCATTATAGTATGTATGAACTTGTAATAAAATCTCTTTGGCTATACTATTTGTATCTGGCTGGTTTTGGTGTCATTGAAAGTTTAAATTTTAAAGAACATAACTCCAAATTCAAATTAGGAAAATGTGTGATTTTCATTTGTTTTTCGTACCGTCAAGATGAGTGAATCTAATGAAGAAATTCGATACATTTTAAAATTTTACTACAAAAAAGGTAAAAATGCAACGCAAGCCGCGAAAAAAATTTGCGATGTTTATGGACCTAGTGTAGTGTCTGTGAGAGTAGCACAAATTTGGTTTAAGCGTTTTCAATCCGGAAATTTTGATGTCAAAGATGCACGTCGCTCTGGTCGCCCTATTACGGATAAAATGGATGCCATTTTTGAAAAAGTGGAGCAAGATCGGCATATCATTAGTTACGACGTAGCTGAAGAACTGGAAATTGACCACAAAACAGTTTTGGCGCATTTGAAAAACTGGGTACACAAAAAAGCTCGACATTTGGGTACCTCACGAGCTCACTGAAAGAAATCTAATGAACCGTGTACTCATTTGTGATTCTTTATTACGACGTAATGAAACCGAACCATTTTTGAAGAAGCTGATAACTGGTGATGAAAAGTGGATCACGTATAATAAATAATAATAATAATCATTTATTTTCCAAAAGTATACAGACAATTAAATAATTTGTTGACATACTGGAAATCTTAAATTCTATGATCCGATATTGAACATCTGTGTCTGAACTAGATATAGAATATCTGTATTTCAGACATCAGCGCTCTTCCCCGGTTGTGGGTGACATTTACAGATTAGTTTAGCATGACCTCTATACACATTTACAAACAAACACATTCGATCAAACACAAAATAAAGAGAAAAAAAAAACAATAATAATAATATGGAAATTACAATAAACAGGTGCACATTTTTAGGTTAGTTGTACAGTGATGGCCTCCGGTGAGTAGAGTGTAAATGTGTGGATTTGTGTAGGAGGGTGAGTATTATTTTAAGCTACTTAACTACAGCCAACAGGTTTTCGGTCTCATCGTAGTTTAGATTGCGAATGTAGTTTATTAACGTAGATCTACATTTGTTTCTATTTAGGGGGTACATATCTACAAGTTTATTTAGTCTTTCATACAGAAAAGAGCCCAAGAAACCATAGTACTTGCGAGCGTATGAGTGTTTAAAGGTCGGTAGATCATTGTGTGTAATGACCTTTCGTCTGCGTGTAGATAAATATGAGGATTTGTCATAGTTTGTATTAGGATGGTGTCTCAAGACTGCGTGAAGGACAAACAACTGCCGGACAGTAAGGACTTCACAAGACTGGTACAACAGGTATGTAGGGAACAGATAGGGTCGGAAAGTGCTGACTTTGAGTATTGCTCTTTGTGCAACTTCTAACGGTTTGAGTATAGTTTTTGACGTGCCTCCCCATACAGAAATACAATACTGCAGCAGAGACTGACCAAGTGCTAGGTATACTTGTTTAACTAATTTAGGTTCAGCTGCATTTCGTAGATTTCTGAAAATGAAAATCAGTTTTCTTACCCTAGAAGTAACCATGTCTATGTGAGGTCGAAAAGATAGATTATTGTCAATAATTATTCCTAAATATTTAACTTTGTTTACATTAGTTAGTGCAGGGCAAGAGCATGTAACATTACTGCAGCAATTGTGTGCTATTATGGAGAGATTTGGGGGAAGGCGATTACAGTTTCGCATAGAAAAGATAAGATATTGAGTTTTACCTGCATTAAGAGTAAGAGTATTTTTCTGTAGCCAGTGACTTACTATATTAAAACCATGCTGTGCACTCCTAAACACATCCTCCCAAGTGTCAGCAGAAAATAGTAGCACCGTATCATCTGCGTACGATATTATTTTACCTCCAGCTAGATTTAGCTCACACAAGTCATTTAAATAGACCAGAAATAGAGTTGGACCCAAAATACTACCCTGAGGAACACCAAAGGAGACTGGTAAGTCACTGCTTAAGTAATCATTTATTTTAACATCATTTATTTTGACAAGAACGTGCGAAAAAGGTCGTGGTCAAAGGCCGGTCAAGCTTCACAGACTGTGGCGAAACCCGCGTTAACTCGCAACAAGGTGATGCTGTGTGTGTGGTGGGATTGGAAGGGCATTATTCATTATGAGCTGTTACCACCAGGCAGGACCATCGATTGTGAACTCTACTGCGAACAACTGATGAGATTAAAGCAATAAGTTGAGAGAAAGCGGCCGGAATTAATCAACAGAAGGGGTGTGGTTTTTCATCATGATAACGCTAGACCTCACACATCTTTAGCCACTCAGCAAAAATTAAGAGAGTTTGGCTGGGAGGTGTTAATGCATCCGCCGTATAGTCCTGACCTTGCACCTTCAGATTTCCACCTGTTTCGGTCTCTTCAGAATTCTTTAGGCAGTGTCAGGTTAACATCACGAGAGGACTGCCAAAACCACTTGTCGCGGTATTTTGACCAGAAGTCCCAAAATTTCTATAGCAATGGGATCATGTCCCTACCTACAAGATGGCAAAAAGTTTTCGAACAAAATGGTACCTACATACTTTAGTTAAATGTAAATAAACTATATTAAAAAATGTTTTGAATTTTCTTAAAAAATGCGAAGAAACTTTTTCCCCAACCTATTAGTTTTAATATCTGGGTATAGTCATGTATTGTACAGACGCCAGCAGGTCAACCTACCCGAAACTGTCAGATTTTCCCAATCAACCTTGAACCTAATGCCTTAGCAATAAAATTGAAAATCTATTAAAGAAATCTGACAGATTGTAGTAGCTTGATGTGCTGGCGTCTGTACCTATGGATGCTTTTACCTTTGGACATTGATTATAATAAGAAAAACTAAAAAAAAAACAAACAAAACAAAAATATTTATTGTCATAAAACCGATTGTACACCAGAATATGGAATTTATTGACTCCTGCACTAGTTAAAACTGTGTTGCAGGAGCCAGTGTCCTCCCGTAATAAAAAGAACACACTTAAAGTTTTATGTAACATAAAAAGAAAAAAAAAGACACTGTTTTAAATCAAAATGAATAAAAAAAAATGTAATGTACAAAAATAATTGAAGAAAAAAAAGTAAAAGTAAGAAATTAAAATAAAATAGGAATTACAAAATTAGTATTAACGGTTCAAATTTCTATTTTTGCGCGAGGGTATATTTGTGTGTGGCAGTACTAAAAATATAATATTGCAATACTGTGGTGGCATTTTTATTTTCTAGCAACACCAGTGAGTGGCGGCGTGGCGCTATCGGTGTTGTGTGCAGTGTGAGGCCATTTTGGAGATAGTCTGAAATGTCCATAGGTACAATACATGACCCTACTACCAGTTTTGATTGGGCTGCCATTCTTGGTGCTATCCTATGATTGATTTTAACTTGCAGTTCTTTGTTGGTGAATTGTTCTATCAATAACCACTTTCGTATTTTAACGAGTATTGGCAAGGTTTTACAATATTTAAAGAAACCTATTACGTCATCACCACCTTAAAATGTTTTTTTTTTTATTTTATTTTGTTTAATGATTTTTAATAAACGAAGTTGTAGCTTGTATATTTTGTCTAGGTAAGTTTTAAATGTTCTGCCATAGCTAGTAATTCCATATGAAATTATTGACTCCGCGAGTTCATTATAAAGGTTAAGTAATATTTTAAAAGGTACTTTGTATTTAATTATTGCAAATTTGGCTAGCATTGCTCGCAGTTTGTCGCATATGGAGTCAATGTGATAGCCCCAATTAAATCTGTCATCTACGAGTAAACCCAAATATTTGTAGGTGGTAACCTGCTCCAATGGTTCACATTTGCTACCAAGCCTAGATAATTGCACGTCGTTTAACTGGCCTGTCATAGTTGAGTAAGTGATTGGAATGAACGTGGATAGTCTTAGTTTTACTAGCATTAAGCACCAGTCCAGCATCATGAGACCGCTTACACAAATTATCTAAACCTGCTACGAGACAGGTGTCGTCCGCGTACTGATAGACTGAGCCAATGGCTTATTACATTCTCCATGTCATTGATGTAGGCTACATAATGCAAGAGTCTTATAACTGAGCCTTGTGCTGGTCCCGTAGCTACTACAACTTCATCACTAAGTTGATTGCCGATTCTTACACGCCATCTTCTGTTTTTTAAATAATCCTTGCACCAGTATAATATTGGGCCTCAAACCCCTGTATTGTAAAGCTTATTTATAAGAGTATCATGCCTAAGGGTATCAAAGGCTTTGCTAAAGTCAATGAATAACAGGATGACATGTTTTTTTTTATCATTGAGGTGTTGGTTTATTTCATCTGTGAATTTAGAAAGCAGAATTGGAGTTGATTTATAAGGTTGAAAGCCAAATTGAGAACCCGATAGGACATCGTTTTTATTGCAAAAATCCTGGATTTGTTGACACACGTATTTTTCTACTACCTTATCTATGACTGGTAATATTAGTAGTATTATTGGTAGTAACTATGACATCCATTTTTATAAATTGGTCGCACGATACCCGATTTTAATTCTTGAGGATATTCCCCAACTAGTATACTAATGCTTATTAACTTAACAATGGCCTTAACTATCTTATCACTTAGTACTTTCACGTCTACACATCGAATACCATCTATACCAGCAGATTTATTCATATTAAGATTTTTTATAATAGTTGAAATATTAAGAACAGTAGGTTTTTTTTAATAACATGGACTTGTTATCTGGAAATATGTACTTTGATTCAGGAATTAGTTTTGAGTTCCATTTAGGTAACATTCTCTTTATGTTTGCGCTAAATCCCTTACTGAAATTGTTGACTATATATTCAATAAGTATATTGTTACACCATTCTTCTTGAATGCTTTGATTATTGCTTCATCTACTGACTTACAAATGCGACCAGACAGTGTATTTAACATGTCCCACATTTTCTTTTTATTAATTTTATTTTCAATGATTAGGTTAAAGTAATGTTGGTTTCTAGATTTCTATTACTCTTTTAGTCTTATTTTTTTGTTTATTGAATTGTAATCTAAGTATTTTATTATTGATGTCCTGTTTCCACTGACTGAAAAGTAAATCTCTTTTATAACACATATTATTAATTTTACTCGTTATCCACGGCTCTTTATTCCTTTTGCTGTACGTATTAATTGTTTTTGAATACTTGGATTGCTCATAATCATAGTCATAGTCATTTATTCATACACAAGTGATTTGTTTCTGAATTTACACATAAATTTACACAACCACAAAACAAGACAATCATCAATTACGAAGACAATAAATCTACATTTCATGCATTTCAGACAAAATGGTCAACAACTCAAAATTTAAAATAATAACAATAAAATAATAAATCTAATTATTCTCTACGTTAACGTCGTGGTGGGGCTTGCGCGCTCCGAACTTTAGGTCTGTGCCGGTAGAATTTACTTTGCCGGAACGGGTCTAGGATGAGGAGTCAGACCAAGAGAGTTACAGAAACCCGCAGGGCAGCATGTGGCGAACTGTTGGGCAGTAGCGACCCCACGGACCCTATTTCTCGGGAGAAATCTTGTCCTCATCTCTGGCTCGCCTTAATTGGCCGGCTGGAGTAAACACTGACGAGGAACAGAGCTCCCACCTCTTTCTTGCCTTTATTGGCCGGCTTGAGTGGAGATTCGCAAGAGCAAACGTGCTCGGAGGAAGGAAGTATTCCAGTAAGGTGCTGGTAGGGATTTTGACCGTACTTCCGGGATTGTCCTGATAGCCGTGGAATACCTCTCCACTCCTCACGCACCTCAGGAAGTGTTGCCCCCTTGTCGCTACGTCACTATGTGCTAGCGGCCGTTTCCAGGGGCCCATTATTGAGTGTGCAAGTCACCCCCTGCCATTTTATCCATGTATAATTGTATAACATTGGTCAGGCAGGGGACATAGTTATTCCATAGTTTAAATAACCCAATGCACTTTAGCAACCCAAACCCATAGCCCAATATGTTTTGTTTTCACGTACAGCAATAGTCCTGCACCAACCGGGGGTTGTCCTTGGGTGCATTTGCATAGCGCATATAGGGATAACCGTCGGTTGGTGCCTCCTCATCATTTAAAATTTTGTAAGGGGCCTCTGCGAGTTGGCTTCGGCTCCTCGTACGCCTTCCAAAGGTCCGGGACCCCAGGGTCCCGAGAAATATCAAATCTAATAATATAATAATAAATCAATTATTATATATTTACCTATAGATCATGCGATGGTCTGCCATAACCGTACCCAACGCCGCTGAGTAAAGGTCGCTGACAAAGCAATGCACGTCTGATGGACGTAGATAAAGTAATGCTCGTCTGATGGACGTAGATAAAGTAATGCTCGTCTGATGGGCGTAGATAAAGTAATGCTCGTCTGATAGACGTAGATAAAGTAATGCTCGTCTGATTGGACGTAGATAAAGTAATGCTCGTCTGATGGGCGTAGATAAAGTAATGCTCGTCTGATAGACGTAGATAAAGTAATGCTCGTCTGATAGACGTAGATAAAGTAATGCTCGTCTGATTGGACGTAGATAAAGTAATGCTCGTCTGATGGGCGTAGATAAAGTAATGCTCGTCTGATGGACGTAGATAAAGTAATGCTCGTCTGATTGGACGTAGATAAAGTAATGCTCGTCTGATGGACGTAGATAAAGTAATGCTCGTCTGATTGGACGTAGATAAAGTAATGCTCGTCTGATTGGACGTAGATAAAGTAATGCTCGTCTGATTGGACGTAGATAAAGTAATGCTCGTCTGATGGGCGTAGATAAAGTAATGCTCGTCTGATGGGCGTAGATAAAGTAATGCTCGTCTGATGGACGTAGATAAAGTAATGCTCGTCTGATTGGACGTAGATAAAGTAATGCTCGTCTGATTGGACGTAGATAAAGTAATGCTCGTCTGATTGGACGTAGATAAAGTAATGCTCGTCTGATGGGCGTAGATAAAGTAATGCTCGTCTGATGGGCGTAGATAAAGTAATGCTCGTCTGATTGGACGTAGATAAAGTAATGCTCGTCTGATTGGACGTAGATAAAGTAATGCTCGTCTGATTGGACGTAGATAAAGTAATGCTCGTCTGATGGGCGTAGATAAAGTAATGCTCGTCTGATGGGCGTAGATAAAGTAATGCTCGTCTGATAGACGTAGATAAAGTAATGCTCGTCTGATTGCCCGACGCTTAACAGAAAATAACTGTTCATGGCACTCGTAAGAGGATAAGCAGACCAGGCCAATAAGAGTAGTGGTGAAAAAATTGCACTCTTCCTGCCTACCGGATCGGATTAAAGACGACTTAACGTCGCAAGGATTCCAGATAGAAAATGCAGTTAACAAGTTAAGCTGGAGAACAAAAGAACCACTGAACATGTTTATATTATCGTCCAAGAGTGGCGAAGATGTCAGTAAAATATACGGCATTAAACATATCCTAGGGTGTAAAGTTGAAATAAACCCGCTTAAAACGTCAAAAATAATACCCCAGTGTAAGAGATGCCAGGCTTATGGTCATACCCAAAAGTATTGCTCAAAAGAGCTAAGGTGTGTTAAATGTACAGGTAAACACCTCACAGCTGATTGCAAAAAACCTGCGCAAGAAAAACCTAAGTGTGTTCACTGTGGCTTACCTCACCCAGCCAACTACAGAGGGTGTTTAGTTGCCAAGGAGATGCAAATGATTAAGAACAAAAACTCAAAAAGTAATCCACCTAAGATCCCTGCCATTAGTCAAATTGTTAGAAACACCGACAAACAGCTATCAAAACAAAGTGCACCGTGTGCCCAGACAGCCACGATAACTGCACATATAATACATCTAAAAGTGTCTCGTATGCACTAGCGGTACAACCAAGCACTAAACCACCACGTATTGAGGACAAACTCAATCAGATCTTAAATTACATATCCTCTTTTGACAAGAGACTAGAGAAATTAGAATCAAGGCGCTATAAAAACCAATCATGAATAGCACGCTAAAAATAATGGCATGGAATTCCAACGGACTGCTGCAACACCAACATGAGTTGCAAGTAGTGCTAGACACAGAAAATATTGATGTGTGTTTGATCTCTGAAACGCACTTCACTAAACAGTCTTTTGTAAAGTTTAGAGGTTATAAGGTTTATCACTCGCTGCATCCTAACAACACGGCCCGAGGAGCAAGCGCGGTTATTATTAGAGAAAATATCTGTCATTACGAACAGTGTAAATACGAGGAGTCAGACACGCAAACTGTGGCAATATCAGTTAAAACACATAAATTTAATGTTACAGTAGTTGCCGTATACTGTCCCTCAAGACACATGATAAACAAGGAACAATATGCACACTTCTTAAGACTCCTTGGACAGAGATTTATATTAGGCGGTGACTAAACACACTCACTGGGGATCGAGATTAACTTCAACAAAGGGAAGACAGCTTCTAAGTGCAGTAAAAGACATGCGTTGTGAGGTCATAAGTACCTACAGGAAAACCTACACACTGGCCTACTGACCATCAGAAACTACCAGACCTTATCGACTTTTTCATAGTTAAAAATATATCAACCAATTATCTGGAGAGTGGAAGATGGGTACACATGAACTCCGATCACTCTCCGATATTATTACAATTAAGTCACAAAATATTACTAAGAGAAAACCACCTAACGTTAGTTAATAAGTTTAGAGATTGGGAAAGTTTTAGCTTAGATCTACAAAATATTATTGACCTAAAAACTTAATTAAAAAGCAAAGATCAGCTTGATTCTGAATTAAACAAGTTTAGCAACAACAATGTGCATGGAACAACATACCACGGATTATTAAAAAAAAAAATGAAAGGAAATACCTACCCTAAGGAAATAATAGACCTATTATATGAAAAAAGAATTCAAAGAAAAAGATGGCAGCAAACCAGATTCCCGCAAGATAAAACTCTTTTGAATAACCTTACGAAAAGACTGAAGAGAAAAATACAAACCTTTCAAGATGAAGCTCTCAATACTAACCTACGTCAGTTAACCAGCGAACATACAACGCAATACTCTCTTTGGAAAGCGACAAAGTCACTCAAAAGGCCAATTACACCAATTCCCCCTATCAGAGATGATAACGGAAAGTGGGCCATAAGCAATGAGCAAAAAGCTCAAAGATTTGTCCATCACTTAGAAGAAACCTTTCAGCCAAATGACGGGACTGTAGACAACCTTCAGTTTGCCAATATTCTTCAAGATAAAAGAATTAAGCTTGTGACTCCAAAAGAAGTAGCAAAGGAAATTCAAATCATTAGACTAAAGAAATCCCCAGGATATGACCTTATAACGGGAGAAATCCTAAAACATCTCCCGCGTAAAGCCATAGTTAAGCTTACTAGGCTCATCAATGCAGCATTCGTGTTAAAGCATGTTCCTGAGCCATGGAAAGTTGCTGAAGTGATTATGATTGCAAAGCCCGGTAAACCACCTCATGAAGCATCATCGTACAGGCCCATTTCCCTGTTGCCTATACTAGCAAAACTGTTTGAAAAATTGTTTTTAAAACGCCTAAAACCAATAATTAACGAGAGAAACCTGATCCCTGACCATCAGTTTGGTTTCAGAGAGAAACACTCAACAATCGTCCAAGTACATAGAATTACCAACATCATTGAGAGAACGCTTGAAGATAAAAAAGTCTGCTCCACTGTATTTTTAGATGTGGCACAAGCTTTTGACAGAGTTTGGCATGAGGGTTTGATATACAAGCTTAGACTAATGCTACCCAATGACTTTGCCGATACCTTGCAATCATACATTACAGATAGAATGTTTCGAGTAAGACACGAGGATGCCTATTCCGAGTTAAAATTTATTAAACCTGGCGTGCCTCAAGGTAGTGTGCTGGGTCCAGTCCTCTACCTGTTGTACACGTATGACATACCAGAACTGGAAAATAATACTATTGCAACCTTCGCGGACGACACTGCAATTATGGCTACAGGGTCATGCCATACAGAAGCAATCAAAAAGGTACAAATCGGTGTAAATGAAGTTCATGACTAGGCATAAAAATGGAGAATCAAATTGAACGAATCAAAGTCACTTCACATTGATTTCACCAACAGGAATTGCGATTACCACCCATGTGCGATTGAAAGCGCATGTTAAAAAGAAAAGACAGGAACTAGACATGCGCTTTAAAAACTTGTATTGGTTGATTGGACGGAATTCACGTCTATACATAACAAAATTTTATTATATAAGCATATTCTTATGCCAATATGGACATATGGCATCCAACTTTGGGGCTGTACTAAGCCGAACAACATCAAAATTATACAAACATTCCCGAATAAGGTACTCAGGAGTATTGTTAATGCGCCCTGGTATATAAGAAATGACGACCTCCATCGTGACCTAAAAATTGAACCCGTCACTAACATAATCCAAAAATTCGATGAGGCCCATGAACACCGACTCCACCAACATGCGAACATCGAGGCAATTCAGCTGTTAGATCAGACAAATATAGGGCGAAGACTAAAACGAACAAAACCTTTTGAATTAGTGTAGTGTAATAACTCCTTTTTTGAAGTCGTTAAATAGTGTAGAAATATTAGTGACAATGACACATGACGTATGTACTATATAAAATATGTGACTCAAGCCAAGTCACAGTAGGCCGTGCTCGCCGCTGGTGTCACGTGTTACATGCATGGACATACCAAGTATACATGGATATAAAGGGTGTCTCAGAATGTTTTTCGTTTTTGAATTGACCAATACGCGCCAACCGCTGGTAGCAGGGGGAGGGGAGTGGTCTCCAACGCTTGGCCGGCTTGTTAAGTTTAGTAGCCATGAATCGTTTCACGGGACCACAGCGCGCGTTTTGCGTGCGAGCGTTTTATAAAAACAACGATTCTTACACTATTGTTCGTCGTCTCTACAGGACACATTTTAATTTGACAAGCTTAAAACATGTGCCAAGTGCGAATTTAATTAAGCGTTGGGTGTGCAAGTTTGAAGAGACTGGGAATACAATGCCGGACAAATCGTCTGGGCGCAAAAGCACATCAAGAACGAGCATGAACGTCGACCGCGTTCGTCAGTCTGTTATGGACGACCCACGACAGTCGTTGAGATTGCGCGCAGCTCCTCTTAATTTGAACAAATCTACGGTTCATCGCATTATTTCGAAAGAATTACATTTTCACCCCTATAAAATTGTTATTGTTCAAGAAATGAAGCCTGATGATCCTGATAAACGAGTCGAATTCTGCAGGACAATAAAAAACCGTTTTAGGAGTTTCAATAACATCTGGTTCTCCGAAGAATCGAATTTTCACATCAACGGTCACGTGAATAAACAAAATTGCAGATACTGGGCTTCCGAGAATCCGCTAGAACTGCATTAGAAGCCATTGCACTCGCCAAAAGTTGTTGTTTGGGCTGCTATATCAAGTCAAGGAATTATCGGTCCTTAGTTTTTGAAGATGACCGAGGTCGAACTCAGACCGTTAATTCTGATCGATATTGCCATATGATCCGGACTTTTTTGGCTACAGAAATGCAAAACCAGTATGGCTACAACCGCAACACCTTTTTCCAGCAAGATGGAGCCACTTCTCATGTTACAAATGACTCATTAGCTGCTCTTCACGATTTATTCCCTGGAAGAGTGATAAGTCGCCGAGGAGACATCAACTGGCCAGCGAGGAGCCCTGATTTAACGCCTGCTGATTTTTTCCTATGGGGCTACCTAAAAAGTAAAGTTTACAATCCATTGCCACCCAACCTAAATATTTTGATGCAAAGAATCACTGAAGAAATCAACTCTATTCCAAGAGTGATGTTCCAGCGAGTGATTGAAAATTTTCGCTCCGGGTTAAATAAGTGTGTACAAGTGAATGGTGCGCATTTGCAAACGGTTGTTTTTAATAAATAAACTTCAAAAACTGCTCTTTACTTTAACAATAAATAAAACGAGTTTTACTTGATATTGTTGTTTCTTATTTAACATCTAAAAACGAAAAACATTCTGAGACACCCTTTACCTATATATTGGTTATATGTGTGAAGTAGCTGTCATGTCTGATGCGGTGTGGTGACTGAGTGCGTGAGAGCGGGTGTGGTACTGACCTGGTCCATCTCCGTCGTAGTGGAAGTCCTGCAGGTAGAGCGTGCGCGAGTCCACCGCGAACACTCGGCCGCGCACGCCGTGCTGCAGCGGGGCCAGCGCGCCCAGCTCCTTGCCGAAGTACCGCACCTGGCCACTGGCGATGCCTGCGGACAATGTGCACACCTTACTGATACTGAACCACACAAGCTAAATACTATGTAAACAACAGAACCTCAGGTGAAGCCAACAGAGGACGCAATGACCGATCAACATGACACAACATGCACGGGATGACATCTTACTGCAGCCAAACGTACTTACTGCAGCCAAACATACTTACTGCAGTCAAACGTACTTACTGCAGCCAAACATACTTACTGCAGCCAAACATACTTACTGCAGCCAAACATACTTACTGCAGTCAAACGTACTTACTGCAGCCAAACATACTTACTGCAGCCAAACATACTTACTGCAGCCAAACATACTTACTGCAGCCAAACATACTAACTGCAGTCAAACATACTAACTGCAGTCAAACGTACTAACTGCAGCCAAACATACTTACTGCAGCCAAACATACTTACTGCAGCCAAACATACTTACTGCAGCCAAACATACTTACTGCAGCCAAACATACTTACTGCAGCCAAACATACTAACTGCAGTCAAACGTACTAACTGCAGCCAAACATACTTACTGCAGCCAAACATACTTACTGCAGCCAAACATACTTACTGCAGCCAAACATACTTACTGCAGCCAAACATACTTACTGCAGCCAAACATACTTACTGCAGTCAAACGTACTTACTGCAGCCAAACATACTTACTGCAGCCAAACATACTTATTGCAGTCAAACGTACTTACTGCAGTCAAGAACGTCACATTTTAATACTCATCATTTTTGTCTATAAATAACAAATTACATTGTGAAATGTGAAAGGTACTTTCGGCTTCGGAAGCTTTCATTTACTGTTTAAATTAAATGATGGGTTGCCAACTTAAGTTTAGCTACCATATACTCGTACATAATATAGCTCAGAAAGCCTCGCGTCTGTCGGATTTTGTAGCGCGACAACTCCAAAAGTCACAAAACTAACAAGTTTTTAACTGCAACGTTCGCAGCATGTTGGAGTATGGAAGTCAAGTATGGAATCTTTCGTACCTATGTCTACTCTAGTAAATTAGAGCAAGTTCAACATGATATTTCATACACTTAATTTGTACATCAGAAAATACATAACAGAAAAAATAAATTTAACAATACAAGACATACAATTCTAGGCAATCTTGGAATGACTGCCCTTGATTGCGGGATCGAGTTTATTGTTAGTGAGGTAGGGCTGCTCTGGAACTGAACTTGGGTATTGGTTTAAATTTATGCCCTGTGCCGCGAATTCACATGCTAGTGGCACGGATTATTGAGATGATGATTCTTGATCTTAGCCAACCCATCACTGCGCTACAGGACCTATTCCAGTGATTGCGGCTCCAAGATATTTAACGAAAATGAGAGTAGTGATAATGCTTAGAAATCCAGCAGCAGCATGTGCAGTTATGCTCGTGAACGGGTGCTGCTTGTGGTGACTGGTCGTCTTGCTGACCTTGGTTTTGTTTTGTTATTAGTAATTAACTCTTTGTTTATTTTACTTTTTAGAGGACTGTCTTATGTAATTTCGACGTTCGAAAAGTGCTGATTCTCAGCCTAGTTTTAATAAATGACTTTTGATTTTTAAATTTTATTTTTGAGCCTATAATTACGCCTAAGTCGTGAATCCAAGACACCTCTTCCAGGGATGCACAGTTATTTGAGTAAATTGCGTTAGTGGGGTAAGTTTTTCTTGTAAATGTAATATGATTAAATTTATTAACATTCAAAATCATACGGTTTTCGATACAACATCAGGACACTTTATAGATTTCAATTTGCAATTTAATTGAGGCCTTCAGCACAGTTTACTGTTTGGTACAATTTTAGGTCATCGGCCAAGATCGGGTCACAATACAGCTGTTTCATAAGTCCACCGAGAGTGAAGTCCACAAAAACGTCATTGAGTGCATAAGTGTTGTGTGCAATAGATTAGCGATCACTTTCTAATAGCGATCATCTTTGAACGACATCAGCTCGAGACGCGGGCACGACGCGCGCCTGCAGCACGACGCGCACAAATACTGACTGATACACATTTGAAGTGAAACAGTTCATGTAGCTTCGATATTGTTTGCTTACAGACCAATGTTGTTGATCAAAAGATAATCGATTGCAGTTCCTCTAGCAACTAGATTACTGCATTAAAAAGTGTACCAACTAAATTACTACATTTGTAAAAAGTGCATAGTGTATTTTAATTTAGTATATTTTCAATTTTCTGTTTCATGTAATTTTATAGTACATGTGGAAACTTGTAATTGGCCATATTTTGTTTAAACTATTAGGTACTTACTGTATCTGTTTAGCTGTAAGTTTTCATAATATAAATAAAATAAAATAGCAACTAGATTGCTACATTTGTAAAAAGTGTATAGCAACTATTTTTTTTTATTATTGAGCCTTGTCCAAACTGGCTTAAAATTTGAAAGGACTAACATTAACCTAAATGGCATAGAATTGATAAGATGTAACTTGGGCTATGAGGGAGTAATAATGTGTGTATTTAACTGTGGAGGCTTGTAATTAGCAATTTAGTTATATATTATTGTTATTATATTGTTATTATTCTGTAAGCCTTTCGAAAATAAATAAAAGTGATCGTCATAACTTGTTGATCCATATTGTTTGCTTTTATTATTGTCAGTAAATGTGCATTCGTTCATGATAAATAAACCCACCCGTAATGTGAGACATCGATTTGTATGGCAACTTCAGCTTCGTAGAGCGCCTCTCCTCGACTTATACTCTTGGTAAAGCTCAGTCATATTTCACCTGGGTACGTCGGTACGTCGGTACGTCGGTACGTCGGTACGTCGGTACGTCGGTACGAACATCTGGCTCACAACACTTGGACGTGGGCGGAGCCGCAGGTAACAGCTAGCGGGCCTGACGCTGCACGACACAACCTTGCGAACCGGACTTGCATCCAGCGCAGCCGGGAGTGGCTCACTGCGCTCGGTGACTGTAGGTACATAATGTGATCACACACGCACAGCGCGCGTCTGTGTGCATGTGTGTGTCGTGAGTGATCCACATCGGAGCGGGAGAAAGTGATCTCAAGAAAGTGCTCGCACCGCGTAAGGCCGCACAAAAACTAAACGATTTATACGTGCCAACTTACACATGCACTCTCACACGACTCTAATGTGAAGACATAAGAGTGATGCTCGTAAGCTGCAGCGCTGGGCTCTGCGGTAACATAGGTCAGCTCTGTTCCGAAGTGAACGTACGAGTTTGTGTAAATGTAGCGACGAAATAAGGACGACCTCGTTATCCACTTCGGTGCGATAGAACAAGCTAATGTAATCGTTAACTAGCAATAGAACTTTTTAATGTTATCGTTAATTAGTGACAGAACAAGCTAATGTAATCGTTAACTGCTAGTTAACGATTACATTAGCATTTTCTATCGCTAGCAAATGTAGTCGGTACCTAGCGATAGAACAAGCTAATATAATCGTTAACAAGCGATATAACAATCTAATGTAACCGTTAACTAGCGATAGAACAAGCTAACGTAGTCGTTAACTGGCGATAAAACAAGCTAATGTAATCGTTAACTAGCGATAGAACAATCTAATGTCTAACGTAGTTGTTAACTAGCGATAGAACAAGCTAATGTAATCGTTAGCTAGCGATAGAACAAGCTAATGTAATCGTTAACTGCTAGTTAACGATTACATTAGCATTTTCTATCGCTAGCAAATGTAGTCGGTACCTAGCGATAGAACAAGCTAATATAATCGTTAACAAGCGATATAACAATCTAATGTAACCGTTAACTAGCGATAGAACAAGCTAACGTAGTCGTTAACTGGCGATAAAACAAGCTAATGTAATCGTTAACTAGCGATAGAACAATCTAATGTCTAACGTAGTTGTTAACTAGCGATAGAACAAGCTAATGTAATCGTTAGCTAGCGATAGAACAAGCTAATGTAATCGTTAACTGGCGACAGAACATGCTAACGTAGTCGTTAACTGGTGATAAAACAAGCTAATGTAATCGTTAACTAGCGATAGAACAATATAATGTCTAACGTAGTCGTTAACTAGCGATAGAACAAGCTAATGTAATCGTTAACTGCTAGTTAACGATTACATTAGCATTTTCTATCGCTAGCAAATGTAGTCGGTACCTAGCGATAGAACAAGCTAATATAATCGTTAACAAGCGATATAACAATGTAATGTAACCGTTAACTAGCGATAGAACAAGCTAACGTAGTCGTTAACTGGCGATAAAACCAGCTAATGTAATCGTTAACTAGCGATAGAACAATCTAATGTCTAACGTAGTCGTTAACTAGCGATAGAACAAGCTAATGTAATCGTTAGCTAGCGATAGATCAAGCTAATGTAATCGTTAACTGGCGACAGAACATGCTAACGTAGTCGTTAACTGGCGATAAAACAAGCTAATGTAATCGTTAACTAGCGACAGAACAAGCTAACGTAATCGTTAACAAGCGATAGAACAAGCTAATGTAATCGTTAACTGGCGACAGAACATGCTAATGTAATCGTTACCTAGCGATAGAACAAGCTAACGTAATCATAACTAGCGGTTAGAGTTGAACTATCACGTGTAATCTTTTTCTATCACGTGAAAAGGGCTGATGACATTAACTAGTTTGGTACTAAAATCTGCAGAAACCGTTACTCCTAAGCAATATAACACGCTCAATGAACCATGACCACCATTGTAGCGGTCGTCAACAAAACCGCCAAGTACAGCTCTGCCTAACCTGTCGGGAATCCATGCGTGATGTGATGTGTTATACTTGTTGCTAGCAGAAGCCTTTTGTTGCATGCGAACATAGCGCGGATATTGTTGCACTAGCATACTTAATGTGGCTCACTTCTATTGCATGCGAACATAGCGCGGATATTGTTGCACTAGCATACTTTATGTGGCTCACTTCTGTTGCATGCGAACATAGCGCGGATATTGTTGCACTAGCATGCTTTATATGGCTAACTTCTGTTGCATGCGAACATAGCGCGGATATTGTTGCACTAGCATACTTAATGTGGCTC
Source organism: Dicycla oo (assembly GCA_948252095.1). NCBI lineage: Eukaryota > Metazoa > Arthropoda > Insecta > Lepidoptera > Noctuidae > Dicycla > Dicycla oo. The sequence continues at coordinate 254,320 of OX411732.1, read as the reverse complement.
ACTTCTGTTGCATGCGAACATAGCGCGGATATTGTTGCACTAGCATACTTAATGTGGCTCACTTCTGTTGCATGCGAACATAGCGCGGATATTGTTGCACTAGCATACTTAATGTGGCTCACTTCTGTTGCATGCGAACATAGCGCGGATATTGTTGCACTAGCATACTTTATGTGGCTCACTTCTGTTGCATGCGAACATAGCGCGGATATTGTTGCACTAGCATACTTAATGTGGCTCACTTCTGTTGCATGCGAACATAGCGCGGATATTGTTGCACTAGCATACTTTATGTGGCTCACTTCTGTTGCATGCAAACATAGCGCGGATATTGTTGCACTAGCATGCTTTATGTGGCTCACTTCTGTTGCATGCGAACATAGCGCGGATATTGTTGCACTAGCATACTTTATGTGGCTCACTTCTGTTGCATGCGAACATAGCGCGGATATTGTTGCACTAGCATACTTAATGTGGCTCACTTCTGTTGCATGCGAACATAGCGCGGATGTTGTTGCACTAGCATACTTAATGTGGCTCACTTCTGTTGCATGCGAACATAGCGCGGATATTGTTGCACTAGCATACTTTATGTGGCTCACTTCTGTTGCATGCGAACATAGCGCGGATATTGTTGCACTAGCATACTTAATGTGGCTCACTTCTGTTGCATGCGAACATAGCGCGGATATTGTTGCACTAGCATACTTAATGTGGCTCACTTCTGTTGCATGCGAACGTAGTGTGAATATTGTTTCATAGACGATACGTATATCCATGATATGCAGTGACTGCTGCATCTACGGAGACTGCTGCTCGTAGACGTTCTATTGCATGGATGAATTTGTCTAGCTTATCGCATACGTAATCGGTGCGTAATTTCTAGTTACAGTTTTGATCCACTACTACGCCAAAGAATTTTGTTTTTAAGTATTACTTGTTCTAGGATACTGTCTTCACATTTTATACTACTCTGAAAATTTGATGTATAATTTTGAAATTTAATTATTTTTGTTTTATTTATATTGATTTTTATATTGTTGTTAAAAATTATCATGTCTTTGATTGCTTCATTGTTGTCCTGTTCCAATGTATTGTTGTCATTACATTTTATTTTTAGTGTCGTATCGTCAGCAAATAACATAACTTGTAGGCGCGTCTTCTACTCTAGGCGCGTTGCATTGGGAAGCTCATTCATATACAGCAGAAATAAAAACGATCTCATCACGCTGCGTTGGGGTCCTACTGCATTAGTTTTAAAATTAGATTTACATGCTACGAGTACTTTGTTTCCACCAATAACTTTTGCTATCTGCACACATTGACGCCTATCACTTAGGTACGACTCAAGCCGGTCATTCGCTTGGCTCCTTATGCCTTATTTATCTAATTTGTTTAGTAATAGCTTATGATCAACAAAGTCAAACGTGTGACACATGTCTAAAAAAATTGCTAGTACAGGTATGTTATCAACCATTGCCTCAGTTATTATTTTTATTAAATACAGGGCTAATATTTCAATAGTCGAGATAACTTTATTAATGGAATAAATATGGCGGTTTGACAGCTTTTGTATAGAACATATTATGTCACACTGTCATACGAGTATTTATTCTTCAGATAAAAGTTATCTGACTATTCTCAAATCAGCCTTAAAACAAGCTAAAGAGGTGGTGGTATTTTTCCTGAATTCAAATAGCTTCCGCCAGCAAATGATACTTATCCACATAGTCATATAGCCTTTTTAATATTGTCTTCTTAAATAATTTCGATATTATAGGAATTGAGGTCGTATATATAAATAAAAATATATTTGACACTGAGAAATACATATTACAAGCCAGTCATCATAAAAAGCACACGAATGTATTGCTACAAATCTGATCCTAACCCCCAAACTAGGCCTGGACCTGTATTTTGGGGGTCAGCGGTCAGCCATGGGTAAATGGCAATATTTCCAATTTAACAGCATTTTAGAGTGTCACTAGAAAATTAAGGTTATTGCCATTTGGTAAAACATAAAATATGTGGGAATAACAATTATAAAAAGAAAGTAAAAAGAAAAATAAAATGCAACAGTATTTGTGTTTATTTTTGTGTGAGCAATTATGAGACTTGATGAGTGTATGTGTGTAAGTGTGCATGCGGTGGAAGTGAGTTATGTGTGTGCATATGGGAGTGAGTGAGGGTCTGGTTTGGTTCGCACCTTTGGATGAGTGTAAGGACGGGAAGAAGTAAGAATGGATGTCAGTGTGTATGGATTAGATCATATTATGTAGTGAATGTGAATAAACTTTCAGTCTCCTGATAGTCCATCTTTTGAAGCCAGTCTGCTATTTTCTCTTTCACTTCCCGCCGGCACATTCCAGCTATGTTTAGCTTTTTGTTTGCCAGATTGTACAGTTTGCTGCTTAAGCTATTAAATTGGTGTTTGGCAAATGAGGTCCGGCAGGGCATATGGAGGATATGCTACGCTTATTTGGGTCGGGTAAGGGAACATCTTGAGCACAGCTCTCTGTGCTCGCTCCAAACCCAGCAGGTAGGTCTTTGCTGCACCTCCCCACACGGTTATGCAGTATTGGATTATGGACTGACCTAGGGCTAGGTAGACTAGTTTTAGGGTTTGCAGTGTTACAGAATCCCTTAGGGTCCTGAAAATATTTATGAGTCGCCTAGTTCTGTTAATGTTTGATCCAATTTGCCTGTCGCACCTCAATCCATCATCTATCAGCACTCCCAAATGCTTTGCTTTTTTATATATGTAGTTCGTCATGTCAGATTAAGAATATCGGTTTGATTATTGAGTTCTTTATTACGCTTGGTAGCATGCCGACTGAAAACGATATAAATATATATATATATATACTTAGAGGACATCTGTATATACCGCGTGGTTGACATAATCGCGGCGAGGCCGTGACCGATCCGTTGAAAGCGACAAGTTCACTGACCGCTCCGGTTCCACTCCCACCTCCTCCGGTAAATAAAGCGGTGCGCACAAAACATACTGATCACCTGCTGTCTCACTGTCACTTATTGATCTTAGCACTGTGTACTAAACATCTGGGCTTTCTAGGAAACAATGCAGAAAAATACCGGTCATCTGGAGGCCAAATGAATAGTTTATTTATTTATTTAGGCTAGCCAACAATTGTTCACACAATACGTTTAAAATAATTTAATGAAGTATTTACTTTTATAAGTGCAACAATTACTTACAGGCTAACACAACCTGCAACATTTATGGTTTCACAATATTTACAATTAAAGATAAATGAAATAATTTTTGGTAATTCATACGTAAGTAACAGTAATTAAAATAATCGAGATCCTTTGTTGTGAGTATACATAGGTGCTCAGTAATAGTTTTATAAAAGTTGCCTATTCCGTCTGTACCGGACTCAACAGCAGCACGAGTGCCAACGACTGAGACAACCATCTCGCAAGCTAATGACAATTCCTTCCAAGTATTCACTTGCTCGTCGGGGACAGGCGTGTCGGTGATATCGTCTGTATAACCGCTGCCGTCGGTTTCTTTCAAATGATGTAGTTTAGCTAAACGGCGCGTTTAAGTGAAACTTCAGCGGTTCGAGAACAAGTTCCGAGCACAGTCGTACATATGTTGCTACTGTAGAAAGTGGCCTCATGTGCGCACATCAACAATGTGACTCAGTTCGTACATATGTTGCCAAATGAACTTACTGCCGAGCCGCATTACGTGTGGCCGTGTCCTGGCGAGTGAGCGCACGGTGTACCATGAAGGGCATTAATAATAATAAATACAATGAACATAGATCGTTACAGAAAGTCCACTCTACATGACGACTGACTTCACATGAAATACTCACTTGCAAAAGTACATAATATTAAAAGTCAGGTCCATTTTTTTTAGGTGGGTTTGCTCTTTACTCTAGTCTAGGTCAGAGGTGACAGAGACAAATTCGACGATGGACTGAGCTTACCCAGAAGAAGCATGTTCACTCTCACTTTGAAGAGATTAGGGTTGTATGCGCTCGGAAACATAGACGCTGGTAGTGAGCTCTACTCTGTTGCTGTGCGCATTATAAAAGAAGTACAATCTGTAGAAGACCCATAAGCACGCAACTTTGCGGCGATGAGCCAAGCTTGATTTACGTCACCAATGAGCCTCTTAGCTCTGCGTTCCACCGAGTCAAGCGCGGTTAGTTCGTAATTAGCTGATCCATCCCAAAGGTGACTGCATTACTCCATGCAGGATCGGACTCGCGCTTTGTAAAGAGCTAGAAGCTGTCAAGGCGTAAAATATCGCTTCACTCTATTTAGGATGTGGCGCCGAAGTTGAGACCAGATGTCAACTCCATGCCTAGGTGCTCAAGTCGATCAGTTACAGGAACAGATGTACCCCGAAAAGTAGGAGTTTAGGCGAAACGACTCCTTTTAGCGGTAAAAAGACACGTCTGTGTTTTGGTGGCGTTAAAAGAGACCAGATTATCATCACCCCACTGGGAGACAAGGCTTATGGTCAAATCTGTCCGCTCTACCATGGCCTCTCTCAAGGAACGAACTTCGGCCCCGCTGGTTTTTGCGCTGGACAAGTATCTCTCTGAAACTGTACTGTCATCTGCGTACCCAACAATACCAGGCTGAAGCAGGTCAATGATGTGCAGCAGGAAAAGAGTTGCAGAGAGAACCCCGGCATCAATAGCCGTCAGAGGAGCAGCCGTCAACGACTGAAATCTGATATCCAGCTGCAAAAATCAGCTGGGATGCCATAAACAGGAAGCTTGCTGAGCAGAGCAGCGTGGCAGACCCTGTCAAAGGCCTTCGAGATGTCAAGCGATACAGCCAGTGCTTCGCTGTGTTTCTCGATGGCTTCGCCACAGCAGTGCGTGACATACACAAGAAGATCGCCAGTTAACCGTCCCCGGCGAAAGCCATATTGACGGTCACTGAGGAGATCATTGTCTTCAAGGTGGGTCAGCAACATATTGTTCTGTACCCTTTCCATAACCTTGCACAGAATGGAGGTAATGGCGATCGGACGGTAATGGACAGGGTCTGCACGGTCGCTCTTTTTGGGCGCTGGTTGTACATTTGCAAGTTTCTAGGATTTCGGCACCGTTCTATTTTCAAGAGAGAGGCAGAACAAACGTGTCAATACAGGAGACAGTTCAGGCGCATACTGCCTCAACACTCTCGCTGAGATGCCGTCAGGCCCGCTGGCCTTGTTCACGTCTAGACTGCACAAAACTCTTCGGACCTCTTTAATGTGTACTGCGATCTCCGGCATCGAGGAGTCACAAGGAGGTATAGTAGGTGGTAGTTTAGAGCCAGCGACCAGACGTGAATTGCTTGCAAAGAGAGATGCAAACAAATTTGCTTTCTCAGTTGCAGAGTGAGCCTGCGACCCATCAGGTTTCATCATAGGAGGTAAAGTGGGACGACAGAAATTCGTTTCAGCCGCTTCAGACAGGGACCAGAACTGTTTACTACCCGGAGGCTGCGAAGCCAGCCTGGCCCCGATACGTCCGACATGGTCAAAACGTGCCCTACGTAAAACCCGTTTGCAGAACTTGGCGGTAGAATGAAAGGCTCTCATCTTCGCGCGAACCTACGCGCTCTAATTTTGCGGTCGCGGGCTTGGTAGGCAGACACTTTCCGGGCCTCAGCGCGGGCGCATTCTGCACTATACCAAGGCCGGAATTTGTGACCGAGCGGGATGTCGGAGAATGGAATAAAATACTGATTGACCGAGGGGACGGCCCATGCCAAATCACGCCCTCAACCACGTCAGCACAGCACAAGGGGTCACCCGAGGAGAAACACACTTGCCGCCATGGATAAGACGCAAAAAAGGACAAAAACGGACATAGGGTATCTTTTATACCGGAAAAAAGTACTGTTCCCGAGAAAAACAACAACAACTTTCTTATGATAATAGATGGCGCCACGTGTCTTTCAAATTATGATTGAATTATGAAACAATAGTAAAAACAAGTTATAGTGTTAAACTTTTTTTATTTATTTATATATCTAATACATTTTGTGAGTCTAGTGTCAATAGACCGGTTTTCCATAGTACTATAAATGCGAAAGTGAGTTTGTTTGTTACGCTTTCACGCTAAAACAGCTGAACGGATTTGGATGAAATTTGGCACATGGGTATACTATGACCTGGATTAGGACATAGGATAATTTTGACCCCGGCAGTATGTTCCTGTGGGATCATTTCCGACAAGGACGCGGGTGAAGCCGCGGGCAACAGCTACTAGTACATAGATGTAATGTACAGTTAACTTGGAGATGGTACTCGTTCGAGCTCGCTCGTATGTCGCTGTAGTACTGCGGTGCTATCACTTTCCCCGCGGGGTACACGTGCGGGCTGCGGGGAGCGGGGGCAGGGGCAGCGGGGATTCCTCTCACTTTCCACGCATTTTTGCCGCGAGTTGTTGAACCAAAGAGGTTTACGAGATGCGAGTACCGCACACGCGTACACACACATACACACGTGTGAATGTGTATGCGTGCATGAATATTGTATGCTACGCGTATGCAAGCATGTGGGCGACGATCTCGACGAATATCGACGATCGGTATTGTGAATTTATTTGCATGTATAAAATGTGGAGTATTTCCCACTTATTTGTGAACAGATTGTGTTGATGCGCACGCGCAGCCTCACTGTTACATCGTTTGTGTGCCTCTCTTGATTAGTATGCAGATGCAGATTAAAGATCTACGACACATCTATATTAATATTATAAAGCTGAAAAGTTTGTTTGTTTGTTTGGTTGAACGTGCTAATCTCAGGAACTGCTAGTTTGAATTGAAACATTATTTAATGTTGGATAGCCCATTTATTGACAAAGACTATAAGCTATTTAACATCACGCTAAGACTAATAGGAGCGGAGCATCAAGGAAAAATGTTGCGAAAACTGAGAAAATGTATCCCTTTTGAGAGCTTTCTTTGCGTGTGCTGTGTAAACGGTTAAAGTTACGCAACATGCATGTATGACGGAATTGTTCCCCTTAAAAAGTTAAAAAAAAAGTCCGCAATAGCATATCTCTATCTTTTCAGGTTGCCTCGCCATAATTTTTTAATGATAATCATATCTAAAGTTCTGACTGACTCACTGATATATCAACGCACAGCCTGAGCCGCTGCTTCTAGAGATATGACATTTGGAGTGTGTGTTCTTTATGAAGAGTACGTAACCACTAAGAAAGATTTTTTCGAAATTCCACCCCTAACGGGGCAAAATAGGGGAAGAAAGATTGTATGAAAAATTTTATTCCTTGAGTTACTAGACTTGAAACTTGACACGAATACTTACTTAAATAATAAAATAAAGTTTAGTTTACCTAAACTAAACCCTAAGGGGGATGGGGGGGGGTGTCAAAGTTTGTATGGAAGAATTTTAACGCGCGGTCCGAGTAACTCGAAACTCAGTGTTTGTACTTGAAACCAGAAAAAAAAATAACGTGTAACAGGGTTTTTTGAAAATCTACCCCTAACGGGGTGAAAAGTGGTAATCTATTTTACATAGAGGATTTTACTACGGGGCTTGATTAGCTCAAAAATTGGTGTTAATAATCTTTCAGTCAGGTCACGGACAACAGGGAACACACAGGTACGTTTATATCTCGCTTGTGCCGCGTTCCGATGCGGACGTGTTTGCATAATATTCTGTTTTAATTAGCGCGGCGCAAGCTGTCGCTCGTGAGTTACTCGCCATGAGCAATGAACTTGTGGCGAATGAGCTGCTGGCGTTCCTGCAACAGAAGCTGGATGTGATGGACGAGGTGTCTGCTGTCCAGATCTGCGCAACGAACTTCAGCGAGGAAGACATAGCTGCTGCCAAGCTGTTGTTGTTTAGTGTGTTGAACAAGCGCGACCAGATGGTGTCCCGCCGGCGCGGCGGCGTGAAGAGCCTGCAGGATATAATCACGCTGTTCAAGGAGACCGACCCGGAAGACGTGCCGACGTTTGTGGCGAAGGAGTTGCACAAGCTTCCACCCGTCACCTTCGACCACGTCGACGTAACGAGCCTTCTGAAGGACATTGTCTTCCTGAAGGCCCGCCTCGCGGGTGTTCTGACGAAATTAGATGCATCCCAAAACTCCGTCACCGAATTGCGCAAAAAAGTTAGCGAGTTGCGTAACAGTGTGGCGGTAACTAGGTCATCAGCCGATGCATCTAATGTAAACATGTGTCGCGGAGCTGGCCTCGATTTATCGTCGTCAAATTCCGCGTCAGCAGTTTCATCGCCAGCGCATCCGTCGTTTGCTGAAAGGGCAGGCAGTGTGATGGACTGGGGACCAAGGAACTTGACGCGGGCAGGCAGTGTGATGGGGTGGGGGGGGGGGACCAAGGAACTTCACGCGGGCAGGCAGTGTGATGGGGTGGGGGGGGGACCAAGGAACTTCACGCGGGCAGGCAGTGTGATGGGGTGGGGGGGGGGGGGACCAAGGAACTTCACGCGGGCAGGCAGTGTGATGGGGTGGGGGGGGGGACCAAGGAACTTCACGCGGGCAGGCAGTGTGATGGGGTGGGGGGGGGACCAAGGAACTTCACGCGGGCAGGCAGTGTGATGGGGTGGGGGGGGGGACCAAGGAACTTCACGCAGGCAGGCAGTGTGATGGGGTGGGGTGGGGGGGGGGGGGGGACCAAGGAACTTCACGCGGGCAGGCAGTGTGATGGGGTGTGACCAAGGAACTTCACGCGGGCAGGCAGTGTGATGGGGTGGGGGGGGGGGACCAAGGAACTTCACGCGGGCAGGCAGTGTGATGGGGTGGGGGGGGGGGGACCAAGGAACTCACGCAGGCAGGCAGTGTGATGGGGTGGGGTGGGGGGGGCGGACCAAGGAACTTCACGCGGGCAGGCAGTGTGATGGGGTGTGACCAAGGAACTTCACGCGGGCAGGCAGTGTGATGGGGTGGAGGGGGGGGGGGGACCAAGGAACTTCACGCGACAAGTCGAGGGCAGAAGCTAGTACGATATAAAAACGGAATGTTCCCAGACTGTTCGCTTGGGAAACACTTACTACAAGTTTTCCGTAACATTTCCATGTGAATTAATTTCAATATAATGAAGTATCGAGTCGGGAATATTACGTACACGTGCGCCGACTTGTACACATTCATTATCATACCAATAAGCCAATTACGAACTTTGTGAAAATTACTGTTTTTTTTTGTCTCTACGTATGTATATATTTACCTGTGTATAATTATTATATTTGAAACACTAGCCAGTCTAAATAAACTAAGATTAAGTACAATTCATTTAAAACAACCGTACCGCCAACCGCTGGCAAAAATAAACAGAGACAACAAACCGCTCATACAAAAATAAACAGAGACAACAAACCGCTCATACAAAAATAAACAGAGAGAACAAACCGCTCATACAAAAATAAACAAAGAGAACAAACCGCTCATACAAAAATAAACAGAGAGAACAAACCGCTCATACAAGAATAAACAAAGAGAACAAACCGCTCATACAAAAATAAACAGAGAGAACAAACCGCTCATACAAAAATAAACAGAGAACAAACCGCTCATACAAAAATAAACAGAGAGAACAAACCGCTCATACAAAAATAAACAGAGAACAAACCGCTCATACAAAAATAAACAGAGAACAAACCGCTCATACAAAAATAAACAGAGAACAAACCGCTCATACAAAAATAAACAGAGAGAACAAACCGCTCATACAAAAATAAACACGAGAGAACAAACCGCTCATACAAAAATAAACAGAGAGAACAAACCGCTCATACAAAAGACATCAACGCGCGCACGTCCCGTTGTTCGGTCTCAATAAAAATCTTGACTTTCCCATGCCTAACCCTGTATGGGTTATTGGTAAAACACCAACAACCTCTTAAGGGGTCATTGAATAACTTATCCTATGGGACTAAACCTGAAATCGCGAAAAAAAATCAGCTGTTCAGAACATTTTGACGAATTATGCGAACACAAATGCAAACAGCTGATTTTTTTTCTCGATTTCAGATTTGGTTCCATAGTAAAAGTGGTACATAATGATGAGTACAATGACCCTTTAAGAGGTTGTTAGTGTTTTACAAATAACCCTGTATATTTGAAGTAGCAGTATTTGTCAAATGTAACTTGAACTTGTTTCCTGCGATAGTAGATACTAGAAAACGAACCATTCAACTTAGATCCCAAAATAAAACCACGTTATGTACAAGTGAATACAAAACAGCACTAGCAAGGAATTTATTAAGGAAGGAGTATTTTAGGCATGGCTTCGGTTATATACAATAAAATTCGTGATAGCATCAAAAATGAAAATTTGCACAACTTTAAAAGAACTTTAAAGAGTTTTTAATAGAAAAATGCTATTATTCAATCTCCGAATATTTGAATGACATATTGTTATAAAACTTTTGACATTTCATAAGTAACAACTGTTGATCTTCCTCAGTGACATTTAATCTTAAGTTATGACATCATTCAATTTCTTTAACATTCTTTAAATAAGTAAGTGCTGACAATTTTCATTTTATTACAGCAACAGCGGACATTATTTTATCTCTCCACACGTAATTTATTTATCTAATTATCTAATCGACATTGTTTAGTGTGACTGATAATTCTAAATGCGATAGATGATCTCATTTATTTACTTGTTTATGTATAATTCCTATATTAAATTCTTGTTTTAATTATATTGCATGTATTAGGACTGTTGTAAGCCCTAGAGGCAAAACATAGCGCCCTCAATGTATTACCAAATATGAACTTATAACGTACCTATGTTATACAATGAATAAATGCATCTGAATCTGAAAATCTGAATCTGAATCTGAATCAGTCAGCAACCAGGCCTAGCCAACGTGACGGTGCAGTCTGCAACCAGACCTAGCACCTACCTACCTAGTATATACATGTAGCGCGTTGGTTACATATGTAGGTATACACATGTAGCGCGTTGGTTACATATGTAGGTATACACATCTAACGCGTTGGTTACATATGTAGATATACACATGTAGCGCGTTGGTTACATATGTAGGTATACACATGTAGCGCGTTGGTTACATATGTAGGTATACACATGTAACGCGTTGGTTACATATGTAGATATACACATGTAGCGCGTTGGTTACATATGTAGGTATACACATGTAGCGCGTTGGTTACATATGTAGGTATACACATGTAACGCGTTGGTTACATATGTAGATATACACATGTAGCGCGTTGGTTACATATGTAGGTATACACATGTAGCGCGTTGGTTACATATGTAGGTATACACATGTAGCGCGTTGGTTACATATGTAGGTATACACATGTAACGCGTTGGTTACATATGTAGGTATACACATGTAGCGCGTTGGTTACATATGTAGGTATACACATGTAGCGCGTTGGTTACATATGTAGGTATACACATGTAACGCGTTGGCTCATCACTTGCGGCGACCGTGCACATGTATCGGATGACCAGAGTGCTGTCATAGCATGCAACACGCCACAACGGTGGTGACAACGTGTCCCGCACGCGCGCCGGCCGCGGGCGGCACTCAGTCGCAGCGCGTTACGGAGTGGTGGGGCCGGCTGCTGTACGTCTGCTCATACGAGAGATCCACACCCACTGTCGCGAGCCCTCTGGTTGTGCCAGCGCAGCGCGTTACGGAGTGGTGGGGCCGGCTGCTGTACGTCTGCTCATACGAGAGGTCCACACCCACTGTCGCGAGCCCTCTGGTTGTGCCAGCGCAGCGCGTTACGGAGTGGTGGGGCCGGCTGCTGTACGTCTGCTCATACGAGGGGTCCACACCCACTGTCGCGAGCCCTCTGGTTGTGCCAGCGCAGCGCGTTACGGAGTGGTGGGGCCGGCTGCTGTACGTTTGCTCATACGAGGGGTCCACACCCACTGTCGCGAGCCCTCTGGTTGTGCCAGCGCAGCGCGTTACGGAGTGGTGGGGCCGACTGCTGTATGTCTGCTCATACGAGAGGTCCACACCCACTGTCGCGAGCCCTCTGGTTGTGCCAGCGCAGCGCGTTACGGAGTGGTGGGGCCGGCTGCTGTACGTCTGCTCATACGAGAGGTCCACACCCACTGTCGCGAGCCCTCTGGTTGTGCCAGCGCAGCGCGTTACGGAGTGGTGGGGCCGGCTGCTGTACGTCTGCTCATACGAGAGGTCCACACCCACTGTCGCGAGCCCTCTGGTTGTGCCAGCGCAGCGCGTTACGGAGTGGTGGGGCCGGCTGCTGTACATCTGCTCATACGAGAGGTCCACACCCACTGTCGCGAGCCCTCTGGTTGTGCCAGCGCAGCGCGATACGGAGTGGTGGGGCCGGCTGCTGTACGTCCTGCTCATACGTTACGGAGTGGTGGGGCCGGCTGCTGTACGTCCTGCTCATACGTTACAGAGTGGTGGGGCCGGCTGCTGTACGTCCTGCTCATACGTTACGGAGTAGTGGGGCCGGCTGCTGTACGTCCTGCTCATACATTACGGAGTGGTGGGGCCGGCTGCTGTACGTCCTGCTCATACGAGAGGTCCACACCCACGGGTGCGCCCGCGCACACTGCGTGTCACACGGCCAGGTCGCCGATCTCTCGCTACTTCTCCATAATTCCCCACTTTCCTTTATTACCTAAGCCCAGTCGTGAAGAACATCTGCTGCGGCACATTCAACTGTTCGATACTTTCACTTCCGCGTCGCTCACCATTCGATCTATCAATAATTGATCTCGGGAGAACATTGTGACGTAGGCCGCGCCAGGCGCTCGCGGGTCACTGCTTCTGTGACGGACACACAGTGGAAGCTGCTTTCTTTGAGATTGCACAATTTTACAATTAACAGCTATTCTCTCGCTGTCGTACAAGAAGAAGTTCAATTGGAAGAAACAGATTTTTGTGTATTTTTATTTAATTACGTGCGCACGCGCAACATTATTGCATTGGCCGAGGACATAACTTCGCAATGGAAATTACTTACAAATGTGAGACTAGATTGTCCGCTAACAAAACATTTTATTCTAAGCATTTCTTTAGCACGGGGACAAATCTACTGCCGTTTGAGTCTCCATAATGACGTCGATGCTCCGGTATGCCTTAATGCACTAAACATTTGTTACGACAATGAGGATCTGTAGACCAGAGCATCGACGTTATTGGAGACAATGACGTCGATGCTCCGGTATGCCCCTCGGGCTCTCACTCACAGCGACATAGCGCTGTCTATGCCCCACACCGGGCACTTGTTTAATAACAATGACACAAACAATCGGCGGCCGACTGTGTCTACAGATTCTATGTCGAAATAAATGTTTAGTGACAATAGACAATAACAACAAATATTCCCTACGCAGCATGCGTCACCCGCCAGTGCGGAGAGCGGGGACCCAGGGTCGACTCCCAACTGGAGCAGAACAGTCAGTACAGAGATCCAGGTGGCTCACGAACGCTCCCTACAGTGATACAAGTGGCTCACGAACACTCCCTACAGTGATACAAGTGGCTCACGAACACTCCCTACAGTGATACAAGTGGCTCACGAACACTCCCTGCAGTGATACAAGTGGCTCACAAACACTCCCTTCAGTGATACAAGTGGCTCACGAACACTCCCTACAGTGATACAAGTGGCTCACGAACACTCCCTACAATGATACAGGTGGCTCACGAACGCTCCCTACAGTGATACAAGTGGCTCACGAACACTCCCTTCAGTGATACAAGTGGCTCACGAACGCTCCCTACAGTGATACAAGTGGCTCACGAACACTCCCTACAGTGATACAAGTGGCTCACGAACGCTCCCTACAGTGATACAGGTGACTTACGAACGCTCCCTACAGTGATACAAGTGGCTCACGAACGCTCCCTACAGTGATACAAGTGGCTCACAAACACTCCCTACAGTGATACAAGTGGCTCACGAACACTCCCTGCAGTGATACAAGTGGCTCACGAACACTCCCTACAATGATACAGGTGGCTCACGAACGCTCCCTACAGTGATACAAGTGGCTCACGAACACTCCCTACAGTGATACAAGTGGCTCACGAACACTCCCTACAGTGATACAAGTGGCTCACGAACACTCCCTACAGTGATACAAGTGGCTCACGAACACTCCCTACAGTGATACAAGTGGCTCACGAACACTCTCTACAGTGATACAAGTGGCTCACGAACACTACCTACAGTGATACAAGTGGCTCACGAACACTCACTACAGGGGTCCAGGTGGCTCACGAACAATTATTTAACAATTTGAGTAATAACAATACTTTGTTATTACTCGGTAGATGAGTGTTAACAAAGTTATTTGCTGACTGTATGTAGGTACTAGCCACGTATCGTCGTGCACCACGCCGGCAGCGATCACCGCGAAGGTGTCATCGGTACCTAGTTTAAGTACGAATTACTCCTCCGCCTTCTGCAGGTACCAGTAATAATTTAGTATGATAGAATCTTACTAAAAAAATGGCGTCCCCCTGTCTATATAGAATTATAGCGTCCTCGGTGAAGTGATCAGAGCACACCTGCTACCCCCGGGATACACGCTACGTGATACTCGGTGAAGTGATCAGAGCACACCTGTTACCCCCGGGGTACACGCTACGTGATACTCGGTGAAGTGATCGGAACACATCTGTTACCCCCGGGGTACACGCTACGTGATACTCGGTGAAGTGATCGGAATACACCTGTTACCCCCGGGGTACACGCTACGTGATACTCGGTGAAGTGATCAGAGCACACCTGTTACCCTCCCGGGTACACGCTACGTGATACTCGGTGAAGTGATCAGAGCACACCTGTTACCCTCCCGGGTACACGCTACGTGATACTCGGTGAAGTGATCAGAGCACACCTGTTACCCTCCCGGGTACACGCTACGTGATACTCGGTGAAGTGATCAGAGCACACCTGTTACCCTCCCGGGTACACGCTACGTGATACTCGGTGAAGTGATCAGAGCACACCTGTTACCCTCCCGGGTACACGCTACGTGATACTCGGTGAAGTGATCAGAGCACACCTGTTACCCTCCCGGGTACACGCTACGTGATACTCGATGAAGTGATCAGAGCACACCTGTTACCCCCGGGGTACACGCTACGTGATACTCGGTGAAGTGGTCGGAACACACATTTTACCCCCCGGGGTACAAGCTACGTGATACTCGGTGAAGTGATCGGAACACACCTGTTACCCTCCCGGGTACACCCTACGTGATACTCGGTGAAGTGATCAGAGCACACCTGTTACCCTCCCGGGTACACGCTACGTGATACTCGATGAAGTGATCAGAGCACACCTGTTACCCTCGGGGTACACGCTACGTGACATAGTACCGTGACATCAGCTCACGCGCTATTTAGTCATTAATTAATATTGAATTACTAAGTGTAACCGGACACCGTCACAGGTGCTCTTTTATTTCTTTTGTGTATATAATATTCGAGAGGACTCACAGTCTAAGTATCAAAGTCCATCAACTACAATGTTCTGTTCCAAAAGTATCTGTTAAAAATGTAAACAAATGGATCAGAAAACGTCCCCATGGAAGCGTACTTATAATGCCACTTATAATTCTAATTTTAAATCACCCGATGTGTCATGTGACAATTGAGACTAATTTTATACCGTCAATTTTTGTCGATCATCTTAAATTACAATTTAATAATGTTAATCAAACAATCATTGTTGGAAAAAGTGGTGAAATATAAATTTGAAACGTTCTAAATACAGATGAATGTGTTACTAATTCCCTTTAGTGAGCGATAACATAAGAATTTTGCGTGAACAGGGTTTGTTACACTTCCATCAAATAGTTATGGAACGGACTATACCTATGTGTTAAGTAAATGGAGCCAAGCCCAATATTCGACAGCAATAAACAACAGCGCAGCATACAGTGCATATAGCCACGTATAGCTGTGAGATGTCTCAGCGGGTCAGCGGGTCACTGCAAGCTGTGCGACGCGCGCTTGCCGACAGTCGCCGGGCGGCGCGGCGCCGGCGCACGTCCCACGAACTGGACATGAGTCGCTGTACAGGACATAACAACAAGCGGTAACGAAATGTTTTGTTTATCATAAACTTCACCAGCGTATTTGAAACCAGTAGCAAGACAATAAACGGGATGGCTTAAAAAATAAATTCACGAAGTTACGTTTGTTTTATGAAAAGTATTTTATTCGTTTTAGGTTTTGTCGGTATTTACTTTCTTTAAAGTAAGTATATTTTTCTATTTTTAGTTGAATATACGATTCATATGCCCAAGACGAACGAAAAGAAGAATCATCAAAATCCGCTTAGAAATGCCGGAGATACAATACAGTACATTTATGGATATAACTTCGTACATAGGAATAATTACCTAATTAATGTGTTATATACTAAAACCTTCCTGACAGTATGTAAATTACGTTAGTGAAAGAATCATCAAAATTGGTTCATAGGTTTCTGAGAAAATCACGGACATACAAACTTACTTACATACATACGGATCGAATAAAGAAACTCCTTTTTTGAAGTCGTTTAAAAATGAATGGTCGTGACTAGTGTTCAGACCCCGGCAACATAGCGGCCGGTGTCCGTGATACAGGCAGTATCTCAATATTACCATGACTGGTCGTGACTAGTGTTCAGACCCCGGCAACATAGCGGCCGGTGACCGTGATACAGGCCGTATCTCCACATTACCATGACTGGTCGTGACTAGTGTTCAGGCCCCGGCAACATAGCGACCGGTGACTGTGATACAGGCAGTATCTCCATATTACCATGACTGGTCGTGACTAGTGTTCAGACCCCGGCAACATAGCGGCCGGTAACCGTGATACAGGCAGTATCTCCATATTACCATGACTGGTCGTGACTAGTGTTCAGACCCCGGCAACATAGCGGCTGGTGACTGTGATACAGGCAGTATCTCCATATTACCATGACTGGTCGTGACTAGTGTTCAGACCCCGGCAACATAGCGGCCGGTGTCAGTGATACAAGCAGTATCTCCATATTACCATGACTGGTCGTGACTAGTGTTCAGACCCCGGCAACATAGCGGCCGGTGTCAGTTATACAAGCAGTATCTCCATATTACCATGACTGGTCGTGACTAGTGTTCAGACCCCGGCAACATAGCGGCCGGTGACCGTGATACAGGCAGTATCTCCATATTACCATGACTGGTCGTGACTAGTGTTCAGACCCCGGCAACATAGCGGCCGGTGACCGTGATACAGGCAGTATCTCCATATTACCATGACTGGTCGTGACTAGTGTTCAGACCCCGGCAACATAGCGGCCGGTGACTGTGATACAGGCAGTATCTCCATATTACCATGACTGGTCGTGACTAGTGTTCAGACCCCGGCAACATAGCGGCCGGTGACCGTGATACAGGTAGTATCTCCATATTACCATGACTGGTCGTGACTAGTGTTCAGACCCCGGCAACATAGCGGCCGGTGACCGTGATACAGGCAGTATCTCCATATTACCATGACTGGTCGTGACTAGTGTTCAGACCCCGGCAACATAGCGGCCGGTGTCAGTGATACAAGCAGTATCTCCATATTACCATGACTGGTCGTGACTAGTGTTCAGGCCCCGGCAACATAGCGACCGGTGACCGTGATACAGGCAGTATCTCATTATTACCATGACTGGTCGTGACTAGTGTTCAGACCCCGGCAACATAGCGGCCGGTGACCGTGATACAGGCAGTATCTCCATATTACCATGACTGGTCGTGACTAGTGTTCAGACCCCGGCAACATAGCGGCCGGTGACCGTGATACAGGCAGTATCTCCATATTACCATGACTGGTCGTGACTAGTGTTCAGACCCCGGCAACATAGCGGCCGGTGACTGTGATACAGGCAGTATCTCCATATTACCATGACTGGTCGTGACTAGTGTTCAGACCCCGGCAACATAGCGGCCGGTGACCGTGATACAGGTAGTATCTCCATATTACCATGACTGGTCGTGACTAGTGTTCAGACCCCGGCAACATAGCGGCCGGTGACCGTGATACAGGCAGTATCTCCATATTACCATGACTGGTCGTGACTAGTGTTCAGACCCCGGCAACATAGCGGCCGGTGTCAGTGATACAAGCAGTATCTCCATATTACCATGACTGGTCGTGACTAGTGTTCAGACCCCGGCAACATAGCGGCCGGTGTCAGTTATACAAGCAGTATCTCCATATTACCATGACTGGTCGTGACTAGTGTTCAGACCCCGGCAACATAGCGGCCGGTGACCGTGATACAGGCAGTATCTCCATATTACCATGACTGGTCGTGACTAGTGTTCAGACCCCGGCAACATAGCGGCCGGTGACTGTGATACAGGCAGTATCTCCATATTACCATGACTGGTCGTGACTAGTGTTCAGACCCCGGCAACAACAGCAACAACAGTAAAAGAAAAAGTTACCAAAAACTATGACCAACAAAAAACGACCACTACACATTCCAGTCCACAGATGGCGCCACTACCTTCGAATGAGCAAGGGACAACACAAAAATATATACAAGTGAACCAACACAAATTGAAAAATAAGCTATGTATATTAAGTACGAATAAAACCAATAATATATTAACTCTGGCAAAAGAATTTTTTACAGACAATTATCAAATATGTCACTACCTAACACCAAAGGTGGATATTAGGCACCTTCTACGAGATTTACAAACAAAACTTCAACACTACACAAAGAATGATTTTTGTATAATAGTGATCGGCGAGGAAGATTTTAAAACGACTAAATGTTACCTTGACATAATTACATACATGAGAAACGCATTACAGAACATAAAAAACACAAATATAATTATTACTTTGCCAACATATAAATATAATAATGACTATAATATCTTATATAACTCAAGAGTGGAACTGTTCAACAACATGCTATGTATGGACAATATTACACATAATTATTCGTATGTCCTAGACTCCAATTTGAACCTGAGCTATCACCATTCCACGTACACACGGTCAGGAACCATAAAAGACTGCGCCATGAGAGTAATTTTTGAGGACCTTTTCAACCTTCAATCGGAAATCTTAGAAGAAAATGCTCTCGTCGAAGACAGTGAATCAAAAGACCAGTTTTTTCTCCAGTAAATACATTAACATCCTACACCAAAATATTGCAGGTTTACTAAATAAATCAAATGCCCTTACGGTATGCTTGAATGAACTATCTGAAACAAACTTAAATGTGGATATTATATGTATTACCGAACACTTCATCATGAAAGGTCACGAAAAGCATCTGTGCATACCAAATTTTAGTTTAGCTGCATGCTACTGTAGACAGGAAAAGAAGCGAGGTGGTACATGTATAATTGTTAATACTTGCCACCAATGGAGGGAAATTCCTCAAATATAAGATACAGGCAGTATCTCCATATTACCATGACTGGTCGTGACTAGTGTTCAGACCCCGGCAACATAGCGGCCGGTGACTGTGATACAGGCAGTATCTCCATATTACCATGACTGGTCGTGACTAGTGTTCAGACCCCGGCAACATAGCGGCCGGTGTCAGTGATACAAGCAGTATCTCCATATTACCATGACTGGTCGTGACTAGTGTTCAGACCCCGGCAACATAGCGGCCGGTGTCAGTTATACAAGCAGTATCTCCATATTACCACGACTGGTCGTGACTAGTGTTCAGACCCCGGCAACATAGCGGCCGGTGACCGTGATACAGGCAGTATCTCCATATTACCATGACTGGTCGTGACTAGTGTTCAGACCCCGGCAACATAGCGACCGGTAACCGTGATACAGGCAGTATCTCCATATTACCATGACTGGTCGTGACTAGTGTTCAGACCCCGGCAACATAGCGGCCGGTGACCGTGATACAGGCAGTATCTCCATATTACCATGACTGGTCGTGACTAGTGTTCAGACCCCGGCAACATAGCGGCCGGTGACTGTGATACAGGCAGTATCTCCATATTACCATGACTGGTCGTGACTAGTGTTCAGACCCCGGCAACATAGCGGCCGGTGACCGTGATACAGGCAGTATCTCCATATTACCATGACTGGTCGTGACTAGTGTTCAGACCCCGGCAACATAGCGGCCGGTAACCGTGATACAGGCAGTATCTCCATATTACCATGACTGGTCGTGACTAGTGTTCAGACCCCGGCAACATAGCGGCCGGTGACTGTGATACAGGCAGTATCTCCATATTACCATGACTGGTCGTGACTAGTGTTCAGACCCCGGCAACATAGCGGCCGGTGACCGTGATACAGGCAGTATCTCCATATTACCATGACTGGTCGTGACTAGTGTTCAGACCCCGGCAACATAGCGGCCGGTGTCAGTGATACAAGCAGTATCTCCATATTACCATGACTGGTCGTGACTAGTGTTCAGGCCCCGGCAACATAGCGACCGGTGACCGTGATACAGGCAGTATCTCATTATTACCATGACTGGTCGTGACTAGTGTTCAGACCCCGGCAACATAGCGGCCGGTGACCGTGATACAGGCAGTATCTCCATATTACCATGACTGGTCGTGACTAGTGTTCAGACCCCGGCAACATAGCGGCCGGTGACCGTGATACAGGCAGTATCTCCATATTACCATGACTGGTCGTGACTAGTGTTCAGACCCCGGCAACATAGCGGCCGGTGACTGTGATACAGGCAGTATCTCCATATTACCATGACTGGTCGTGACTAGTGTTCAGACCCCGGCAACATAGCGGCCGGTGACCGTGATACAGGCAGTATCTCCATATTACCATGACTGGTCGTGACTAGTGTTCAGACCCCGGCAACATAGCGGCCGGTGACTGTGATACAGGCAGTATCTCCATATTACCATGACTGGTTGTGACTAGTGTTCAGACCCCGGCAACATAGCGGCCGGTGTCAGTGATACAAGCAGTATCTCCATATTACCATGACTGGTCGTGACTAGTGTTCAGACCCCGGCAACATAGCGGCCGGTGTCAGTTATACAAGCAGTATCTCCATATTACCATGACTGGTCGTGACTAGTGTTCAGACCCCGGCAACATAGCGGCCGGTGACCGTGATACAGGCAGTATCTCCATATTACCATGACTGGTCGTGACTAGTGTTCAGACCCCGGCAACATAGCGACCGGTGACCGTGATACAGGCAGTATCTCCATATTACCATGACTGGTCGTGACTAGTGTTCAGACCCCGGCAACATAGCGGCCGGTGACCGTGATACAGGCAGTATCTCCATATTACCATGACTGGTCGTGACTAGTGTTCAGACCCCGGCAACATAGCGGCCGGTGACTGTGATACAGGCAGTATCTCCATATTACCATGACTGGTCGTGACTAGTGTTCAGACCCCGGCAACATAGCGGCCGGTGACCGTGATACAGGCAGTATCTCCATATTACCATGACTGGTCGTGACTAGTGTTCAGACCCCGGCAACATAGCGGCCGGTGTCAGTTATACAAGCAGTATCTCCATATTACCATGACTGGTCGTGACTAGTGTCTTACCACAAACTGTCTTACAACTTGTCTTGTCTTACAACTTAACACAACGTACATTAACCCTGATTACCCTCTAAAGCCAATCTATATTTCGGAAACTCTTACCCAAAAGACGCAAAAAGTGTATTACCAGGCTCGAATGTTTAAGAAGAGCTACGGATACACTTTTTGCTGGACTTCAAATGGCATAGTGTACCTCAAGAAAAACGTAGACGCTTCCCAGATTCGTATAACTAATGTCAATGATCTTGAAAAATTAAGAGTCTCAGAATGACTATTATTTGGTAAGCTTAGTTATAGTTTTGTATATTACTTTTTGTTTCATGTTTTCTTAATTATATTCGCCGGCGTTGGACCAATGTTTATTCATACATGTACACTCTACACAATTCCCACTCTCTCAGGCCTTTTATGCGGACAACCTTTTACTCATAGGAACACTGAGAATTACTTTCTAACTAAAATTTCCCTATTTAAGTCTCACCCACTTGTTATAAAGACATCATCGTTCCAAGGAAGGACTAACAATATTATAGAGGTAGAGTCAGATGTTCTCAAATATTTACGGGAATTTCCTTGTTGTCGTTTTTGCGCAGTTTGCAGGTTATTTTACTCACATATTTATTACTTCTTTTATACCAACTACTGTAGTCTGGCACCATTTATGGTCATGAAAATTTTTTATGAAGAAATGAACCTAATCAATAGCATTCAATAATCTTAATGATTTGTCGGAAGACATAGACAGGGTGACAGTTTCACATTCGCAAACTGCTGATATTGAAGAATGTCACAAGTTTATAACCCCATCGTCAGATCACCTTCTAATACTAATGCAAAACATACGCAGCATCAACTGCAATATGCCAGGATTAGAAATTCTACTGACCAGACTAAAATTGGACTGCGACATAATTATACTTACTGAATGCTGGCTTTCACGCACATCAGTCATTCCCGACCTATCTGGCTATCGCTTTGAATCAACTAAAAATAATCCGAAACAAAATGACGGTGTGGTTATTTATTTTAGAGAACACCTTCGATTAAAAGTGATTGAACCAAATGTCGAAGAATGTAATTGTCTAGTTGCTACTTATGATAATCGCACGGCAATTATTGCTATGTATCGCTCACCATCTTTTCATAACCTGGAACCATTCTTAAAATCATTAGACGAAGTTCTCACAAAATACTCCAGTTTTGAAAATATAATTGTCATGGGAGATATAAATATTGCGATCAACCATAACAAACTAGAGGTAAAGGGCGAACGCTACCTTAACCTAGTAGCTTCCCATGGTCTTCTTCCAGCCCATACTCTTATTACACGTAGTGAAACTGAAACATGCATTGATCACGCCTTACTAAAAACTAAAAGCCACGCTATGACCATCGTTCCTGACGTCACTTTGACAGACCACTACCCCGTCTTGCTAAACCTAAACTTTAAAAAAACTACTCAATTCTCTCTTACATCAATAAAAAAAGTTGACGCGAAAAGCCTAGAACAGGATATCCTAAATATTAACTTAAATCCTATTTATGACTCACATAATCCAAATGATTCTCTGCATTATTTGACAAAAAGTCTCCAACAAGCCATAGTTAATAACACCAAAGTAGTAACTCTATCGAGACGGAAGAAGATAATAAAGCCGTGGATAACGCAAGGCCTTTTACGCTGTATAAGAAATAGAGATAAGTTGCACCGTAAATATAAACTCTCGCCAAACAATTTAACCCTAAAAATTACGTATACGCGCTACAGAAACTTCTGTAATAACTTATTAAAAAAAGTTAAAAGAGCCTACGAGAAAGATAAGATGCGGGCGGCGGGAAACGATAACAGGAGATTATGGAAAGCAATAAAAGAAATCACAAATACTTCAAAAAATACAAACCACCCTAATGACCTGCTGTCTCTATCAACGACACCTCAGGCATCACTAAATGAAATCAATAGGTACTTTGTGAATGTGGGTAAGACACTGGCGGATAAGGTAGAACAAAGGAAGGCAAGTAACATACCTACAAGTAGTAGTTTTCAAACTCTTACAGAGTTAAATTCGTTCGTTTTGGAAAGTACGACTGAAGAAGAGGTGGAACGTCTAATCGTCAACCTTAAAACAGATTGTGCTACGGGCTATGATTCAATAAGCAGCTCCTTCTTACAAACATTTAGAAAATTTCTGGTCCCTCCGCTTACATTCATATTTAACTCATGTCTTGATCAAGGTGTTTTCCCTGACAGCCTAAAAAAATCTGTTGTCTGCCCTATCCACAAGAGCGGTGACAGGAGTCGTATCATTAACTATAGACCAATTTCTGTCCTCCCAGCGCTCTCTAAGCTTCTAGAGAGACTTATCAATTCAAGGTTGGTTAGATATCTGGAATCCAAACATCTGTTTTCATCTAACCAATACGGATTTCGTGAAGGTAAATCAACAGATCAAGCTGTAAATGATCTCATCAACTTTGTTAGCAATAATCTTGACCAAAAACAAAAATGTCTTACTGTTTTCCTGGACTTGGCCAAAGCCTTTGATACGATTTCTGCCCCGATCTTACTTAGCAAGTTGGAGATGCTTGGAATAAGAGGAACTCAATTAAAACTCTTCAAAAGCTAACTAACTGATCGGTTTCAAAGTGTTAGGATTGGCCACGTTAATAGTGGAGACCTTCCAGTTACGTACGGAGTTCCCCAAGGCAGTATCTTAGGTCCAACCCTTTTTCTTGTATATATAAATGACCTCACGAGTCTTAAGCTCCGCCATGGTAAAATTATCTCCTATGCAGATGATACTGCTCTCGTTTTCTCTGCCGATACATGGGAAGTGGCTTTCAAAGCTGCCCAAGATGGTTTCGATGCTGTGAGGGAATGGCTTGAAAACCATGTGTTAACTTTAAATGTGGATAAAACCAAATATATTTGCTTTAGTATACGGTCAAACACAGAAGTCAATCATGATCACCATAACATCATAGCACATGAGTGTTCCTCTAAAAGAAACTGTTCTTGTCCTAAACTAGAGCGCTTAACAGTAATAAAATATCTAGGCGTGATAATAGACAAGAACCTTAATTTTAAGGAACACACTAAGGCCCTCTGTGGTAGGATCAGGAAGCTAATTTACATCTTTAAGGCCCTCCGACACGTCTCGGAACCCTCTGTGCTGAAGCGGATATACTTTGCCCTCTGCCAGTCCCTCATCACTTACTGTATTATATCATGGGGAGGTTCCCCTAAAACCATCATAAAACCGGTTGAGGTTGCCCAGCGTGCTATCCTGAAGGTTAGTACTTTCAAACCAAGATGGTTTTCTACCACGCAGCTTTATGAATACTGTGGAGTCCTTTCCGTGAGACAACTCTTCCTTCTCAATATCATATTAATGCAACATAAGAATTCCTTTTACAACCCATTCACTCTAAATAGGCGCACAAAACACTTGGTTTGCCCACAACCCCTCGCTTTTAAAACAAAATTCAGCAATAGATTTGCTCCATTTATCGGCCCCTACATCTATAACAAAATAAATAAAAATCTAAACATATACCCGATGACGAAAAAATCTTGTAAAATTACAGTAAGTGAGTACCTACAGAAGCTCACGTATGAGGAGACAGAAAACTTGCTTCAAATACCTAAATAACCAACTAAAGACCCAACTACTTCTTGAATTATAAATTTAATTAAACTAAGTAATGTGTTTCAAAACATAAAAGTCATGGTCCGCAATCCTACACACCCTCTCACACTCACTCACGAACACTTGCATCGCACACAAAGAGAGGACACACCTACAATGTACCTTTTTAAATCTTGTGTTTTTTTTTTTTTTTGTTTTCTTTCTAAATTTTCTTTTATAGCCAGAATAATTTACGTACATTCATACAAGTTATCATTGCAACATAATGATAAAAATACTTAATTTGTAACTCAGGGGGATCGGCGTTGAGGGCTGAAATACAGGTTATGCCTAGTTCGGCCTCAAATGCTAATACTTTTGTGTACTTTAAGTTTAGATTAAGCACTCTACTTGTGAAAAAAAAAAAAATGTACAAATTTATGTGAATAAACATTATTATTATTATTATTATTAAGTGTTCAGACCCCGGCAACATAGCGGCCGGTGACCGTGATACAGGCAGTATCTCCATATTACCATGACTGGTCGTGACTAGTGTTCAGACCCCGGCAACATAGCGGCCGGTGACTGTGATACAGGCAGTATCTCCATATTACCATGACTGGTCGTGACTAGTGTTCAGACCCCGGCAACATAGCGGCCGGTGACCGTGATACAGGCAGTATCTCCATATTACCATGACTGGTCGTGACTAGTGTTCAGACCCCGGCAACATAGCGGCCGGTGACCGTGATACGGGCAGTATCTCCATATTACCATGACTGGTCGTGACTAGTGTTCAGACCCCGGCAACATAGCGGCCGGTGTCAGTTATACAAGCAGTATCTCTATATTAAACTATGTGACAACAGAGAAACTAACATCGCTTATAGAGTGGCATGTGTGCGTGTACGGCGCATCCACACCGACGAAGCCGGCGCCGGCTCGTGGTAACTATTCCGTGTGAACCGCGCCTTACGTCACAACGACTTTTATGTTCGATAAAGAAACTGTGACATAACACACTCGAACACAGCACGAGATAGTGTGGTGTACGAGTGTTCGGTGAACGACTTACTTCACACACACACACTTTACACTTTGGCGACGTCACGCTGTTCACTAGCGCAGCGAGACTTGAGGAAGTGTCACACAGGTTACATGATCTGTACATGGATTAGTAGTACAGACGCCAGCACATCAAGCTACTACAATCTGTCAAATTTCTTTAATAGATTTTCAACTTTATTGCTAAAGCATTAAGTCCAAGGTTGATTGGAAAATTTGACAGTTTCGGGTAGCTTGACCTGCTGGCGTCTGTACATAAATACTGGATTTAAAAATGTTTCACTTGATAGACAATCAGAATTTGAAAAGGTTTAAGATGTGGGAATGCCCTACTTTTTAAAAGTCTCTTGCCATTGATAGTTGTCTAAAATAATCCGCATGCGGTCGCAGATCGACGTGCCGTGCGTGTGCCTACCACTCAGCAGAGGCACTCCTGTGAGCCCTCCGCATGCGGTCGCAGATCGACGTGCCGTGCGTGTGCCTACCACTCAGCAGAGGCACTCCTGTGAGTCCTCCGCATGCGGTCGCAGATCGACGTGCCGTGCGTGTGCCTACCACTCAGCAGAGGCACTCCTGTGAGTCCTCCGCATGCGGTCGCAGATCGACGTGCCGTGCGTGTGCCTACCACTCAGCAGAGGCACTCCTGTGAGTCCTCCGCATGCGGTCGCAGATCGACGTGCCGTGCGTGTGCCTACTACTCAGCAGAGGCACTCCTGTGAGTCCTCCGCATGCGGTCGCAGATCGACGTGCCGTGCGTGTGCCTACCACTCAGCAGAGGCACTCCTGTGAGTCCTCCGCATGCGGTCGCAGATCGACGTGCCGTGCGTGTGCCTACCACTCAGCAGAGGCACTCCTGTGAGCCCTGCATTGAGGTGGTTGCAAGTAGCATTCCAGCAGACAGAAAGCTTGTGACTGATACATGGCGTCTTGCATTCATGACTATTTACCATTATTATGAAAGTACATACGAACAACCCACTGTCTGTTCGCATAATTAACAATTAATTAATTCATAATTTCTTAAAAAGGTCTATAGAACCAACTTCAAATGAGACCTTTATCATTCCGCTGCGTATATAAGCAGAAACAAGAGTAGCAAAAACTGTACTGTGATAGGTTTTCAATCAAACTCCTCAAATCTTGCCGTAGCTTGTATGCCGTGCAATATATATTATCGAAATAATGGTGCCCACATGATTCAGGAGTAATGATTGAGTCGAGCGACTTCACGTGTGAGTGGTGTTGCAGTGTCTGTACGTCTAGATCGTCCCCTGCGAGCTGCGCCACTTGTGTACCGTAGCGTGGTCTGCGTGCTCGGCGTGCGGGCACCGGTGCGGGTACCGTTGGCTCCTGACCCACTGCCGCGAGGAATGCGCGCCGACTACATACGCACAAGCACACGGCGCTAACGGCACACAGCGCACTCAGAAGGACCACTCACCGACTATATATATATATATATATATCCTTTTCAAACCTAGTTGTTATTTTCGTTGACTAAACAAATATATTTATTTATTTATATCCTTTTCAAATCTAGTTGTTATTTTCGTTGACTAAACAAATATATATATACAGAGTTATTGGTACAACACCAACAACCTCTTTAGGGGTCATTGTGCTCATCATTATGAACAACTTTTACTATGGGACCAAGCCTGAAATCGCGAAAAAAAATCAGCTTTGCATAATTCGTCAAAATATACTGAACAGTTGATTTTTTTTTGCGATTTCAGGTTTGGTCCCATAGTAAAAGTTGTTCATAATGATGAGTACAATGACCCCTTAAGAGGTTGTTGGTTTTTTACCAATAACCTTGTTTAGACACACCGCTGGCTCTGCCTATAAAATAATATTGTTGTACCGTGAGCCAGCGGCGTGTGCGAGTGAGTTGAGGAGTGCTCCTTCTGGCCGCGTGTGGCCTGTGTGGCGCCACACACTGCACACATTGTATTAGTTGAGGAGTGCTCCTTCTGGCCGCGTGTGGCCTGTGTGGCGCCACACACTGCACACATTGTATTAGTTGAGGAGTGCTCCTTCTGGCCGCGTGTGGCCTGTGTGGCGCCACACACTGCACACATTGGGTTAAGGTCGAGCGCACTGTATACGTAATGAGACAACACGTCACGTAACCTCCGCTTGCCACCGCCTGCCCTCACACACACGGAGGACCATGCTGGGCCACGCTGGGCCTTGCTGGCCTACTGGGCCTCTAACAACTTACACGAGTAGGTATGCTTTGTAATAATACACAGTTGTCAGTCTATTTCCATTATAGATTGTTTTACAAGTTTGAGAGAAATCAATTTAATGTCACTGCTCCAGTTAGAGTTGTTTTTGATCAAAATACCAACACTGACAAAAAGGCGAAATATTTAGTATGAATATTATATAATGCGTCAAGCTTCTAACTGATTCACTTCATAAAAAGAGAGTAATATTATAATATAATGTTCTTTAAGAAAATAAATAAATAATTTAAGAAATTATTTAAATTTAGTATATGCTTCAAAGTATTGTTCTCGTGTCAATCAGAAATCTACATATCGAAGCTTGTCGGATTTGATGACTTGATGGAGGCTGTGAGTGCTGGCAGACGGCTCGCAAGTGAATGGAGGCTGTGAATGCTGGCAGACGGCTCGCAAGTGAATGGAGGCTGTGAGTGCTGGCAGATGGCTAGCAAGTGAATGGAGGCTGTGAGTGCTGGCAGACGGCTCGCAAGTGAATGGAGGCTGTGAGTGCTGGCAGACGGCAAGCAAGTGAATGGAGGCTGTGAGTGCTGGCAGACGGCTCGCAAGTGAATGGAGGCTGTGAGTGCTGGCAGACGGCTCGCAAGTGAATGGAGGCTGTGAGTGCTGGCAGACGGCTCGCAAGTGAATGGAGGCTGTGAGTGCTGGCAGACGGCTCGCAAGTGAATGGAGGCTGTGAGTGCTGGCAGACGGCTAACAAGTGAATGGAGGCTGTGAGTGCTGGCAGACGGCTCGCAAGTGAATGGAGGCTGTGAGTGCTGGCAGACGGCTCGCAAGTGAATGGAGGCTGTGAGTGCTGGCAGACGGCTAGCAAGTGAATGGAGGCTGTGAGTGCTGGCAGACGGCTAGCAAGTGAATGGAGGCTGTGAGTGCTGGCAGACGGCTCGCAAGTGAATGGAGGCTGTGAGTGCTGGCAGACGGCTAGCAAGTGAATGGAGGCTGTGAGTGCTGGCAGACGGCTCGCAAGTGAATGGAGGATGTGAGTGCTGGCAGACGGCTAGCAAATGAATGGAGGCTGTGAGTGCTGGCAGACGGCTAGCAAGTGAATGGAGGCTGTGAGTGCTGGCAGACGGCTAGCAAGTGAATGGAGGCTGTGAGTGCTGGCAGACGGCTAGCAAGTGAATGGAGGCTGTGAGTGCTGGCAGAAGGCTAGCAAGTGAATGGAGGCTGTGAGTGCTGGCAGACGGCTAGCAAGTGAATGGAGGCTGTGAGTGCTGGCAGACGGCTAGCAAGTGAATGGAGGCTGTGAGTGCTGGCAGACGGCTAGCAAATGAATGGAGGCTGTGAGTGCTGGCAGACGGCTAGCAAGTGAATGGAGGCTGTGAGTGCTGGCAGACGGCTAGCAAGTGAATGGAGGCTGTGAGTGCTGGCAGACGGCTAGCAAGTGAATGGAGGCTGTGAGTGCTGGCAGACGGCTAGCAAGTGAATGGAGGCTGTGAGTGCTGGCAGACGGCTAGCAAGTGAATGGAGGCTGTGAGTGCTGGCAGAAGGCTAGCAAGTGAATGGAGGCTGTGAGTGCTGGCAGACGGCTAGCAAGTGAATGGAGGCTGTGAGTGCTGGCAGACGGCTCGCAAGTGAATGGAGGCTGTGAGTGCTGGCAGACGGCTCGCAAGTGAATGGAGGCTGTGAGTGCTGGCAGACGGCTCGCAAGTGAATGGAGGCTGTGAGTGCTGGCAGACGGCTAGCAAGTGAATGGAGGCTGTGAGTGCTGGCAGACGGCTAGCAAGTGAATGGAGGCTGTGAGTGCTGGCAGACGGCTAGCAAGTGAATGGAGGCTGTGAGTGCTGGCAGACGGCTAGCAAGTGAATGGAGGCTGTGAGTGCTGGCAGAAGGCTAGCAAGTGAATGGAGGCTGTGAGTGCTGGCAGACGGCTAGCAAGTGAATGGAGGCTGTGAGTGCTGGCAGACGGCTAGCAAGTGAATGGAGGCTGTGAGTGCTGGCAGACGGCTAGCAAGTGAATGGAGGCTGTGAGTGCTGGCAGACGGCTAGCAAGTGAATGGAGGCTGTGAGTGCTGGCAGACGGCTCGCAAGTGAATGGAGGCTGTGAGTGCTGGCAGACGGCTAGCAAGTGAATGGAGGCTGTGAGTGCTGGCAGACGGCTCGCAAGTGAATGGAGGCTGTGAGTGCTGGCAGACGGCTCGCAAGTGAATGGAGGCTGTGAGTGCTGGCAGACGGCTCGCAAGTGAATGGAGGCTGTGAGTGCTGGCAGACGGCTAACAAGTGAATGGAGGCTGTGAGTGCTGGCAGACGGCTCGCAAGTGAATGGAGGCTGTGAGTGCTGGCAGACGGCTAGCAAGTGAATGGAGGCTGTGAGTGCTGGCAGACGGCTCGCAAGTGAATGGAGGCTGTGAGTGCTGGCAGACGGCTCGCAAGTGAATGGAGGCTGTGAGTGCTGGCAGACGGCTAGCAAGTGAATGGAGGCTGTGAGTGCTGGCAGACGGCTCGCAAGTGAATGGAGGCTGTGAGTGCTGGCAGACGGCTAGCAAGTGAATGGAGGCTGTGAGTGCTGGCAGACGGCTCGCAAGTGAATGGAGGCTGTGAGTGCTGGCAGACGGCTCGCAAGTGAATGGAGGCTGTGAGTGCTGGCAGACGGCTAACAAGTGAATGGAGGCTGTGAGTGCTGGCAGACGGCTCGCAAGTGAATGGAGGCTGTGAGTGCTGGCAGACGGCTAGCAAGTGAATGGAGGCTGTGAGTGCTGGCAGACGGCTCGCAAGTGAATGGAGGCTGTGAGTGCTGGCAGACGGCTCGCAAGTGAATGGAGGCTGTGAGTGCTGGCAGACGGCTAGCAAGTGAATGGAGGCTGTGAGTGCTGGCAGACGGCTCGCAAGTGAATGGAGGCTGTGAGTGCTGGCAGACGGCTAGCAAATGAATGGAGGCTGTGAGTGCTGGCAGACGGCTAGCAAGTGAATGGAGGCTGTGAGTGCTGGCAGACGGCTAGCAAGTGAATGGAGGCTGTGAGTGCTGGCAGACGGCTAGCAAGTGAATGGAGGCTGTGAGTGCTGGCAGAAGGCTAGCAAGTGAATGGAGGCTGTGAGTGCTGGCAGACGGCTAGCAAGTGAATGGAGGCTGTGAGTGCTGGCAGACGGCTAGCAAGTGAATGGAGGCTGTGAGTGCTGGCAGACGGCTAGCAAATGAATGGAGGCTGTGAGTGCTGGCAGACGGCTAGCAAGTGAATGGAGGCTGTGAGTGCTGGCAGACGGCTAGCAAGTGAATGGAGGCTGTGAGTGCTGGCAGACGGCTAGCAAGTGAATGGAGGCTGTGAGTGCTGGCAGAAGGCTAGCAAGTGAATGGAGGCTGTGAGTGCTGGCAGACGGCTAGCAAGTGAATGGAGGCTGTGAGTGCTGGCAGACGGCTAGCAAGTGAATGGAGGCTGTGAGTGCTGGCAGACGGCTCGCAAGTGAATGGAGGCTGTGAGTGCTGGCAGACGGCTAGCAAGTTCGTAAGTCGTAACATACCTCATCTGTGTTCTGTTTTAATATGTTCCGATCATAAAGCTGGTCGGTTTCGGATAACTGATACCTGTTTGTAAACAAGCTAGCCAGTCGCGGGCGGCGCCGGCGCCGGTTGTTTGCTGGTGTGGTTCGCATTCCTTAATCATATGCACACAAATGTCAAGGTTCAAATGCTGATAAATAATACTTGCACGCACAGTGCCGCCATTAAACTCACAAAGGCATTCATTTGCCTTTGTGAGTTTAATTCAGGATTTGCCTTTTGCCAGCTTAATACGCCATAAAGAATATTAATCTCAACGGGATTATCTGCACACCGTCTGGAATATGTCAGTACAGGTGCAATCCGGGAACAATCTCCCGGAGCAACTGGGGTCAAGCAAAAAATGTCTTCCTCCCATAATTCCAATTTCCTGTACTCTTTCCAGAAAGTTCTACCACAGACTAACTCTCAAATCAAATCGATTACCGAGTTTGGATCACGATAAACAATTTCGTTAGCTAGTTTTACAATTAAATATGGGTAATATATTATATTTGGGATGATTATATACGTAAATTAACAAACAATTAATAGCAGACCATTAATTTTAAAAAACAACCTTTGAATTACAATGAAACGACGCAGAGTCATCTCTACAGCCGTAATGGAACTAATGTGACAGATCAATGTCATGAGCTTCCTCGAATCGCACAACAGATGTAACTGGTAGCTTTTCATATTTTGCAACGTCACAATTTATAGATATATTTCCAAACCACACTAAATTTGATCCAGCAGTTTAAGAATTATTGCAAGTCAAAATTTCTTAATTCTGTCACTGACAGACTCACCGATTATCAAAATTCTAAGGTACTTCTAGCAGACCCACAAGCTCCAAATTTTGAACAGTTATTGTTTAGTCTTTACGTATAGCAAGGAAAAACTCTGACATTCCATATATACACGGTTATTGTTAAAACACCAACAACCTCTTAAGGGGTCATTGTACTCATCGTTATGAACAACTTTTGCTATGGGACCAAAACTGAAATTGCAAAAAAAAATCAGTTGTTCAGTACATTTATGTATAATTCGTCAAAATGTACTGAACAGCTCATTTCTTTTTCGCGATTTCAGGTTTGGTCCCATAGTAAAAGTTGTTCATAATGATGAGTACAATGACCCCTTAAGAAGTTGTTGGTGTTTTACCAATAACCCTGTATATTCAGTACCTACCTATCTATGGGAGCAGCTATCCAACCACTTTGTCATAAACTGATAGTACCTTGTTAGCTAACAATATTTTATAGTAACCAAAACAATATTACATTTCATCAATATTACGTTGAGGTTGGATAGCTGCTCCCATAGATAGGTAGGTACTGAATTAGCCGACTTGGTTTACATTCGATTTCACAACTTTTTAAGGCAGAAAAACTGTGCTGCCAGACTTGTGCATGTTTGTACGTTAATTATCATTTTTTTTTTTTGATGGGATTGTAAGTTTACTTAACACTATAATTTTACAAGGAATATTGTTGTAACCGGAACTTTTTGGACGACTCATCCTGGATTTTGGTCAAATCCAGAGAAAGTTTGTCCTATTTAACATCTATGCCGTTGTTATTTTTTAGGTTTTCTTCAAACGTGAATGTGACTACTGGTGTCTACTTTAGTATACATGGAGATTGGCTTGATATCACTACATGATGACTCGCCAAGATAACTAAACACGAGTATATTCGCGAGAATAGTAAAGCTTCTTATATGACGGATGTGTCGAACTCTCGCGCAGGCAGTTGTCGAGGATCGTGGCGATGTGTGGCGAGTGTGGCGTGTCCGGTTTGTCAGGAACTAACTAACTATTGGCAGCTGCGTTAATATATACCATGCGAAGAAAGTTATGTTGAGCCGCGATTACATACTCGCACTAAGAAAAACAACTTTTACCTCACGCCACGTGTAAGGTTAACCTTGATGCACTCCATCACCACTGCCTCTGTGCCTCTGCCTCGTTCAATCTCGTGTTCAAGTTCTTCAGCACACTAAATGGTAAACTTCAATTTCTTTATTGGAGATATCCTGTGTGGAACATATTAAGCCCAGAGATTAAGCCCAGGAAAGGGATCTTATAAGATTTCTGCAAGCTGGACCAGTGAAGAACGGAGTGTAGGTACACGTTCGTCAGCTGAGGACTTGTTTCCTGACACCAAGTGCGGTCCTGTGAAGGTGTGCGATGACGCGTCTCGGTCACATCTGTGTTTGGGCACGGCTCTCCCTGTCACCGCGCTCCAGGTCACCGCGCAACTTATCGCACCAACTGTTCCACTTGCACAGATCAGACTTCGCATTCGATTTATCATCGACCCTCAATGCGTTGTTAAAGTGGGATTGACTTTGATTCCTGGGATGATGATGTTGCTCTTACTTGAGCTCAATTAATACTTGCGCCATTGAAATGTAACTACTCTCATAACATTCTAATTAATTTACTGAGTTCCCAACACAAATAGTTAAGACCATTTTGAGGCCAGTTAGAAAATTCTCTGCTATTTCAATATTTCGATTTAATTTTTTTCTGTTATAAATCTAGTAGTCACTACAATCTGTTGTTTACTGAATTAATTTAGCTGATATTGATAAATCAAAAATAAAATGTTTATACTTGTAGCACAGCATTTGATTTCGGCGCCGGCGCCAACATTCCTCGAGCGCCGGTTTTAGTTGATATTTTGTGGCTAGCGTGCCGCGTGGAGTGACCCACTGGCCGGCCTGCCGACCTACCCGTGTGCCGCGTGGAGTGACCCACTGGCCGGCCTGCCGACCTACCCGTGTGCCGCGTGGAGTGACCCACTGGCCGGCCTGCCGACCTACCCGTGTGCCGCGTGGAGTGACCCACTGGCCGGCCTGCCGACCTACCCGTGTGCCGCGTGGAGTGACCCACTGGCCGGCCTGCCGACCTACCCGTGTGCCGCGTGGAGTGACCCACTGGCCGGCCTGCCGACCTACCCGTGTGCCGCGTGGAGTGACCCACTGGCCGGCCTGCCGACCTACCCGTGTGCCGCGTGGAGTGACCCACTGGCCGGCCTGCCGACCTACCCGTGTGCCGCGTGGAGTGACCCACTGGCCGGCCTGCCGACCTACCCGCGTGCCGCGTAGAGTGACCCACTGGCCGGCCTGCCGACCTACCCGTGTGCCGCGTGGAGTGACCCACTGGCCGGCCTGCCGACCTACCCGTGTGCCGCGTGGAGTGACCCACTGGCCGGCCTGCCGACCTACCCGTGTGCCGCGTGGAGTGACCCACTGGCCGGCCTGCCGACCTACCCGTGTGCCGCGTGGAGTGACCCACTGGCCGGCCTGCCGACCTACCCGTGTGCCGCGTGGAGTGACCCACTGGCCGGCCTGCCGACCTACCCGCGTGCCGCGTAGAGTGACCCACTGGCCGGCCTGCCGACCTACCCGTGTGCCGCGTGACTGTGCGACTGTGCGGCCGAGCTGAGCGCTCTCCGTCCTCTGAGCCGGTGCCGCCTACACTATGGATATTCTCACAAAAATGAGAACACAACAGTACTAGATTCGTCTGACATACTTGGCTTAGCAACGTCACTTACTTTTGATGTTTTGGAAGATCGTGATGCCTATAGATGAGCTTAATAAAAGAACTGATACAGACCAGCATCATATACGCGCCGCTTGCCTGAGCTACAGTTGACCACATAATAGTAGCATGATATCAAATAGAATAGGCAACATCGATGAAACCGAACCGATGTAAGTATGCTGTACCTTCACGAACTGGGCTGTCACGGCCGGTGTACCTGCCGTGGATGGAGAGCTCCTGCCTTCTCAAGAATGCTTTACATCCATTATGTAAGAAACAGGCTCGAAAATTGCTGCTCGAGCACAGCTCGAGGTAAGTGCATGGGGCCAACACTATGTTAGGATTCAAAGGAACCATTCTCAGAAAGAATATGGTGACGTTTGTATCGTTCTCTACATTTTTTATCACCCGAAGGAAACTCGGACTATACTGAGGTACTTGTCGGGAGGTAGGATTCAGCAATCTTCTTAATGAAATCCCAACATGATTGTGTTTTCTTGCGCTGGCTACAGTAAGATGAAAGTGCTGCATAGCTCACCAGAGGCTTTCTATTTAGTCATCAGTGATGGAGGTACTGTGAGGTGAGAAGGGTGAGGGAGGTACTCACCGACTAGCAGCAGCAGCGCGATGGTCGCCGCGGGGGTCATCGCGAGTGACGGAACACACGAGAACTGAAAGGTCGCGCGAGCGGTGCGCGGGATGCAGGTCACGCGAGCGTGCAGAGCGGCTGCTTCGCGGGTACTGGTCGTACTGGTCGCGCGCGCGCCGGCGCCACAGTTTTGCTGCGCGCGAGTTGAGCAACCCTCCCCCGCCCCCTGCCCCCGCGCGCGCCCCTCTCTTCGGTCATCCGTCACAGCCGCTGCGCACAGCCACACACAGCAAGCTCATGTTAATTAAGGTTTTTCTCCTTCAGTTTAATACTTGGTAAACTAGTGACAAATACTTCCGGGGACAAAGTGTTTTATAAATTGAGCAGCATGCTATTGCTAAGAAGAACAATAACAGGGTAGGGTAGGTACCGCGGTGGTCGCTGCGCTGTCAGTTTTTTTACTCCGTAATTATTTCGCGATAGAAGTGGTTAAAAGCTACAACAAGCAAGTGAGACTTGCATAACCATGTGACCGGAAACAAGAAGTATACAGTGACGTTTAGTTGATTAAATTCGATGAATTATTACCAAAGTTATTAGTGAAAACATTCAAAACTTCAAAACATTTTTTTACAACGCGCGCGTCCAGCCGCCCGCTTGCCTGTGCTTGCCGTGCTTTCAGCGCTGCCTTACAAGTATCGGGTTGGCTAATAAGTAATTAACGTTTTAGTATATAATTTCTAGAATTTTCGGAAAGGTTCGAGAACGTTCTGTAGCAGAGGGTATATAAAGAGCGAGTCGCGCTCATGCGCGTTATTGATAGTTTGGCTGTTAGTGCGTTAAAGTTCACAAAGAAATGAGTGATATTAAAACCCACGTACGACATTGTTTATTATATGAGTTTCAATCTGGGCATTCTCCTGCAGAAGCTACACGTAATATATGTCAAAGGATAGCTCACGATGCAGTCTCCGAAGCAACAGCAAAGCGCTGGTTCCAACGGTTCCGCAATAACCATTTTTCCTTAACCGATCAACCAAGGTCTGGACGCCCCGTGGAAATAGATATCGATAAATTAAAACTATTAATCGAAGAAGATCCTCGAAGAACTACACGCAATTTGGTTGTTCGGCTCGAGTGCTCTCATGACACCATAGAAAATCATTTATATGGTTTGGGAAAGACTTACAAATATAGTGTTTGGGTACCCCATCAATTAAGTGAAGATCAGCTGACCTACCGAGCTGAGATTTGTGTACAACTTTTATCTTTCCGCCGCACATTTAATTGGTTAGATCATCTTGTCACTGGAGATGAGAAGTGGGTTCTCTATGTTAATCACACACGCAAGCGCCAGTGGCTGGGATATAAAGAACAGGGAAAACCAACGTCAAAACGTGATCTTCATCCTCGCAAGGTAATGCTTTCTGTCTGGTTGGATATACATGGAGTAATAAGCGGGGAATTCCTTCCTACTAATACTACGATTACAGCAACAGTATATTGTGATCAACTCGAAAAACTAAAGCTTGACATCCATCGCAAACGTCCACAACACGACAAAATATTTTTCCTGCACGACAATGCCCGGCCGCATATAGCTATGAGTACCAGGCTAAAACTATTGGAGCTTAATTGGGAAATAATACCCCACCCTCCATATTCGCCGGACGGAACAAGCTGAAATCAGTTGGTGCTAACCAACTGATTTCAGCTTGTTCCGATCACTTAGTAATAATTTACGGGAAGAAAGCTTTGACGATGAACCACACTTGAAACAATACATAGATGACTTCTTCAATTCAAAACCAACGAAGTTCTATGCGGACGCCATTCACTCTTTGCCAGATCGATGGCGAAT
This sequence comes from Dicycla oo, assembly GCA_948252095.1. Lineage (NCBI taxonomy): Eukaryota > Metazoa > Arthropoda > Insecta > Lepidoptera > Noctuidae > Dicycla > Dicycla oo. The sequence continues at coordinate 216,361 of OX411732.1, read as the reverse complement.
GGTAGTAGAAAACGACGGTGAATATATTATTAATGATTAACAATTATTCATTTAATAAATAAATACAAATAAAATAGTTGTATTTCGCTCATTACTTATTAGCCAACCCAATAACTACACTAGACGCACCCTTTCGCTTTACACTGCAGTGGTCGCTGCTCTGCCAGTTGCTCACTGTGTGACGCACGTATGCCGCGCTTTCATCGCTGCCTTAAGGATGACTGGATTGAACGCTCATTTTTATTATGCGCTGTGGAGGTCGCTGTTTTGTTCAATCTGATGACCAAAGATAAATCCAAACAAAGCAAAATAACTTATCAATAACATCGTAACTCGGTTATTATCACTCATAAGATGGTGCTACAAATAGTAAACCATATTATACTCTGCTGCAACAATGGTTCAATGTGCAAGCTGCTACCAGGAAGCTCCGAATGATGAGTTTCTCATGTGCACTCTTTGCAGTGCTTACTAGAATATTCCAGAAAGTCACTTTTATACCACTATGACAGCTAATCACAAATCAAATTGGAAATGTCAGGACTGCGTATGCAAAATGCCTAAAGGAAATAATATAAATACTCGGTTAAAACCACTGATTCAAAGTAGCACTCAAATTGAGCAAATTGAGAAAATAGATGCAAACGTTACACTGCACTGCGCCAAAAACCAACTGTTAATTCAAGTTTGGGAGAATATAACATACATAGTCCCCAGGATGATATCTCTATAGATGAAATTATTGGAAACACTGTAACTAATACCATAAATGATTATTTAAAGTCTGGTTACGGCTGTACAAATAAAAAGGAAAATGAGAACTTAACATTAAATAACATCAGCTTGTTACTAAACTAGATAAGATTAAATCATCAATACTAGCAGATGTCAAACAAATAATCCAAACTGAAATTAAAAATGCCATCAGAAAAATTCAAAACGAGCCTGCGTATAGTGTTAACCATACATTTACAACAACTCATAAAGCCTACCAAGAAGAAATAAGTCAAGTTAATAAAAAAATAGAAAGCATTGAAGAAAACTTCAGAATATAGAAAATACTAAAATAATGTAATTTACGGATTAACAGAAGAACATCGTGAGACTGAAACAAACCTGTACGAACGCACGTCTAGACCGTTTTACGAAATTATGGGTATAGATATAGATCCTTATATAGAAGACATCAAACGTATAGGGAAAAGAGGAAATAGAAGGCCTCTCGAAACAGAATGACCAGCTACATACTAGAGTATGCAATTATTTTTAAGAATAATAATAATAATAAATAAATAAATAATAAGCTGGCAACACCAACGTCAACACGTCAAAATTTATTTTCATATATTTTCAGTTTTATATTATTTTCAGTTTAATATTAGTCGCAGTTTTTTTATTTTATTTCCTGAGAAAAACCCACACGCCACTGCAAGAAAAAATAATCAAGATAATTTAAATACAGCAATTACCAAAATGTACAAAATACATAAAAAACTGCCAAATCGGAGGTGACATTTGTCATGTCACCTCCGATAAAACAATACAAACCCAAATGAAAATAAAAAAATGTTGACGAGAGCAGCGGCAAGACGAGCACGCCTACCACCTCCGGACTCTTCGCTCGGCTCCGCCTCGCTGCCGCCGGTACCCAGCCCCACCGTGAGCGCTGTGACGACACCGGCCGCGGTAGTTGCGTCGAGCTCGAGCGACGAGTATTTTTCCCCGCCGACGTCGCCAACACCTGTACGTCGGCAGGGGAGAGGCCGGCCACCGAGAAGCTTGGGACTTAGGGGCCATCCAGCCCCAAGCCGGGTCCCCGCTGCCGGTGGTTGTGTGCAGCGCATGAAATGGACTCAACAAATGAATGAGAACGTCATGCGCGCATATTACGGGGCTACAGAGGGGGGAACTAACCTCACTGCGTACCGCGATAGGATGCTGTCTCTGTTCCAGGCGCTTCAACCAGCCATCAACGTCTCGGCCCAACGACTTTCGGATCAGGTGCGGGTTATCCAACGGAATCACAGATTGGACGACGCCGCGCTTGATAGGCTGCGCTCAGAGGTACTGAGCAATCGTATCGTCCCTGTCCCGTCACAGACCGCGGTGCAACCTCTAGTCAGTGACATAACCCAACCGCGGTCTTATGTTAATGATGAGGAGGGGGGCGAGGAGATTGTTACGGTAAGTAGCCAGTGTAACGAACGATTGAGGAGCGCGCTGGAGGATGCGATTCGGGAGTTTAGAACTGCCCCTGTCCAACTTAGACCACATTTACCTCGCTTGCCTATGCACAGAACGAATAGGGCGATGGTGTGTGCCTTGGATTCGCTGCTTGGTTTTTATTTTGAAAGCAGCAAAGATCTCGTAGATACGCACTCGATCTTGTATTGCGCGGCTATTGCGACGTGTCGTGTAGCCAATGTCAAATTTCCAAATTGTGACATAGCTACACGACCAAAACCCGCTGTTCCAGCCTGGCAGTGCAGGATCGAGCAGCGTATCGAGGGGACCAGGGTGCTCATCGGCAAACTGTACTGCTTCAGGGAGGGCAATACTCGCCCTAGAGTGATGCGCTTTGTGAGGCGGGCGTTCTCGGGGACTGGAATCAGTCCTCAAGAATATATGTCCCGTGTCACAGAGCGCATTGACTTCCTGAAGCAGAAGGTCTGTGCATGGGCAAGCCGTATCCGTAGGTATAAGCGACGGGTTGAGCGGTATACCCAGAATCGCATATTCCAGCGTGATCAAAGGTGGGTGTATAGAGCATGGGAGCGACCTGAGCAAAATGTGGCAGACGTATGCCACCCGGATGATGATGCCACTAGCATATTCTGGCGTAACATCTGGTCGGTGCCCGTTTGCCATACTGAGGCTGAATGGATGCGGGATGTTGAGCGCGTGTGTGACGCCATACCGGAGATGGAGGAAGTAATAATTACTTCCTCCGATGTAGCCAGTGCAGCCCGCCCGATACCGAACTGGAAATCTCCGGGACCGGACGGACTGCACAATTTTTGGCTTAAATGGCTGCAAAGTTCACACGCGTGCTTAGCATCGCAATTCCAGTCGGCCTTAGAGTCTGGGTCGCTGCCACAGCTCTTTACAACAGGAGTTACCCACCTGCTCCATAAGTCAGGTGATGCCACGGAACCCAAAAATTATAGGCCGATCACTTGTTTGCCGACGGTCTATAAACTTCTTACATCCATTTTGAGAGAGAAAATTAATTCTCATTTAGAAAAGAATTCTATTATGTCTGTCTCTCAAAATGGATGTAGGAATGGGTCCCGCGGCACCAAGGAGCTACTCCACATTGACATGGCCATAAGCCAACAGGTCCGTCGATCCCGAAAGGATTTGTCGACATGTTGGATAGACTATAAGAAGGCCTTTGATTCGGTGCCGCATACATGGCTCTTGAGGGTGTTAGAGTTGTACAAAATTGATACAACTCTGAGCACCTTCCTAACGACGTGTATGGGGCAGTGGAGGACGGTTCTTCGCTATCCAGGATGCCGACAAATTCAGGGGAGCAACGAACCTATTAGGATTAAGCGGGGAATATTCCAGGGCGACAGTCTGAGTCCACTGTGGTTTTGTTTAGCCTTGAACCCTCTTAGCACTCTGCTGGAGGGTACAGGGCTGGGCTGTCCTTTGCGGAGAGGGGGTCAGGTAATATCCCACCTGCTTTATATGGATGATTTGAAACTGTTTGCCACCAACAAATTGCAACTGCTGGAGTCACTAAAAGTAACTAAAACTTTTAGTGATTCCATCAGGATGGAATTTGGTGTAGATAAATGTGCAGTCATGCATGTAAAGCGGGGCGGGATTGTGGAATCTGAGGGACTACAACTCTCAGATTCTATAAACCTTAGATCACTCTCCGCAACTGATACCTACAAATACCTGGGTATGTCAGAGGGGTTAGGCATTAACGGACCTGACGTGAAACAATCGTTGCAGGAGCGCTTCTTCGGTCGCCTGAAAAAGGTACTTAATAGTTCTTTGTCAGGCGGCAACAAGGTGCGCGCCTTTAACGGTTGGGTCATGCCGGTCCTAATGTACTCCTTTGGCATACTAAAGTGGACCCAGACGGAACTAGACGCCCTGGATAGGAGAGTCCGGTCACTGTTGACCGCAAACCGGATGCATCACCCACGTTCGTCTGTCATGAGGCTGTACATTCCGCGGAAGTGCGGGGGTCGAGGTTTTTTAAATGCTAAGACCCTCCACAACCGCGAGGTGTGCAGTCTCAGAGAATATTTTCTCAAGGCTGACGTGGGTATGCACCGAGATGTGGTTGCAGTGGACAAGGGACTCACCCCGTTGTCCTTGGCTAAAGAGAACTGGCGCAAACCTGTGGTGCTTAGTACAAATGACCGCAAGGAAGTATGGCAAAGCAAGGAGCTTCACGGACGCTTTTTCCGGGCCCTTCATGGGCCCGACGTAGATTTCTTAGCGTCCGTGGCCTGGCTACGCTTCGGTAACCTCTTTGGGGAAACCGAAGGTTCAGTCTGTGCAATTATGGATGAAGTTATGCTAACGAATAACTACCAGAAGTATATAATGAAAGACGGGACGATCGACATATGTCGGGCATGCCATTGTCCCGGTGAGTCTATCAGACATATTACTTCTGGGTGTTCTCGTTTAGCTAACGGCGAGTATTTGCACAGGCATAATCAAGTAGCCAGGATTATCCATCAGCAACTTGCTCTGAAATACGGCCTTGTGGACTCTGAGGTACCGTATTACAGGTATGTGCCCGACCCAGTTCTCGAGAATGACCATGTCACGTTATACTGGGATCGATCTATTATCACTGACAGGACTATTGTAGCCAATAAGCCTGATATAGTGGTAATAGATCGATCAGTGCGCCGCACAATGATAATCGATGTCACTATCCCGCATGACGAGAACCTCGTGAAGGCTGAGAAGGAGAAACAATTGAAGTATCTCGACTTAGCCCACGAGGTTGTCGCTATGTGGAATGTGGACTCGGCAATCATTGTGCCGATAGTCGTTACGGTCAATGGCCTTATCGCTAAGAGCCTCGACCAACATCTCAAGAGGCTCTCGTTGGGTGGCTGGGTGAAGGGCCTGATTCAGAAGGCAGTCCTCCTTGATACGGCGCGTATTGTGAGGAGGTTCCTGTCTCTGGGGCCCTAACCACCGGTAGCTTGGACCCTGCACCCGCTACCGGCGGATCACTATTTTTTATATTTTTAAATGTTTTTTTTTTTAATGTTTTTATAAAAATATTTAAAAATGTAATAAAATAAGTTTAAAAAATAAATAAAGGAGATAATAATAATAATGTTTATTCATTACAAATTTACAAAATTACAAAATATTTAAACAAGCTAATTTAGATCATATTAATTGGTGTAGTCATCTGTAGCCGAACTAGGCAGAGCCTGTATTTCGGCTATCAGCGCCAAACCCCACGAGTATCAAACCTATATAATAGCCATTTGCATGTTTACATTTAAATCTTTGACATATCAGTTTAACAATTAATAATAAATCAAGCTAGTAGAAAAAGCAAAAAATCTAAAAAATAAAAAGGTTTCAGTAGTGTATGCATGCAGGTCCTCTTATTTGTGTGAGATGGGAATGTACGTGTCTGGTGTGTAAGAGGATGTGTGTGGTGTTGTCTAGTGTTCTACTATGTGTTATGTGGTGTGAGAGAGCGTGCGCGCGTTAGTGTGCATGTTTGTAAAGTGTGTGTGTGTGTGTATGTGTGTGTTGTATACTAGGATGCTGTGTGCAGAAGAAGTTCAGTTTGTTCATACGTAAGACTTTTCAGGAATTCGGTAAGTTTCTTTTTGCATTGCATTTTTGTTAACGGGTATATATTAAGGATTCTATTTAGCCTATTGTAAATTAATGGACCTATGGAGTGCGCAAAACGTTGGCTGAATGTAGTTTTGAATAGCTTCGTTCTTTCGCATACTATATCTTTTCTTCGTTTTTGGAGGAGTAGAGGGTTGTAGCTTATTTTACTGTGTTGTAGAAGGACAACACTAAGTATGTATAATTGTCTCACGGTCAGGACCTCCCAATTTGCGTATAGTGTTGTTGTACAGAATCGGATAGGCTTGAACGTCGCGACCTTCAGTATTGCACGCTGGGCAACCTCTATAGACTTCAGAGTTGTTTTTGATGTCCCTCCCCAAGATGATAGACAATATGTTAGAAGTGATTGACAAAGAGCATAGTATATCTGCTTCAACAACTTAAAGTCAGCAATGTGCCTCAGGTTTTTAAAAACATAAATGAGCTTTCGTATTCTACAACATAACAGCCTAACATGTTCTTTAAAGTTGAGATTGCTATCTATGTTAACTCCTAGATATTTTATTGAATGCACGCGTTCCAGTGAAGGACACTTGCAGTTTTTACCGGAGTTACACTCGTGAGATAATGAATACATTATCTATATAAACGATTTGCCAAAATGCACTGAACGATAAACTATTTTATATGCCGATGACAGCACCGTAATCATTCCATGTACAGATATAAACACATATGAAAATGATATAAACAGTTCTCTACAATCTATGATAAATTGGTTAAAATAAATTAATTAAAAATAAACTTAGATAAAACTGAAATAATGAAATTTTATCAACGGACAAATCGACCACATTTGAATGTCATTCATAATAAAAAATAATTTTAAAAAATTAAATCGACTTCAAAAAGAATCGAACTCAAAATTATGAAATAACTTTAATTCTGGAAGTCGGTGGCAAAAAACTAAAATACAGATCCCAAGACACCGACTTCCGAAATTAAAGTTATACCACGGTTTTGAGATGTTTTCCTTTTGACACCTCACCTGTAGCTCGTATCAATAACCCAAGCCGTCACACTTACACGTATTAGTCCATTATCTTGAAAACTACTTAACCGATTTTGATGAAACTTTCATGCCCTAAGTTGAAGTAAATGTAAGCCAACAAAAAAGAATGGTCACGATCTGATTAATAGTTTCGTAGAAATGCGTGGACAAACATACATCTGATCTGCCTAGCCTTTTCCCAACTATGTTGGGGTCGGCTTCCAGTCTAACCGGATGCAGCTGAATACCAGTATTTTACATGGAGCGACTGCCTATCTGACCTCCACAACCCAGTTATTGGGTAATACGATACCCCTTGGTAAGACTGGTTGTCAGACTTTCGGGCTTCTGACAACCCGTAAACATACAAACATACATACATCTATAAAATTTTGTATATTTGTTTGGAAGCCCTAAAAGATTAGCATTTGTGAAAATATTGCAGTTCCAATAATATACATACGTGTCGAATTGATACCTCCTTTTTTTGAAGCAGTTAAAATGAAAGGTGAAGCGTGGCCGAGCTCTCCAAAACTATTAAGTACCTACATTACTCGTATTTCTATTGTGTTGTGAATCCTTCGCCGCATTGACAGCGATGTGGAGCCCCACAAGGAGCACCCACACGCAAACATGTAGCGAGCCGGAATGTGGTGTCACTCAGCATAGTGCCTATGTTGGGTGACGGTAGAGCCTGAAGCCAGAGACCAGACTCCCATTCACCCACAGCCAACGGGCGGGCGCGCTCAGCAGTATTGGTGGACGTATTAATAAATTTATTCCGTAACAACCTGCAGAGCGGCTCATCCCACTGTCTCTGGGAAGACAGGTTCTCGGGCTGAACCGTATCCGGGCAAGCCACTATCCAGGCATTCACCGCGTCGTCGGTCAAACACGGCACTTCAGAGTCAACCTGAGAAGGGGCTAAGATTCTTGTGGTTAACTTTTCGGTGCTGTGGACCGAGGACAGGAACGCCGGTAGGCTTACACTAGAAATTTTGCGGACGCCGAGCCCACCAAAACGAATGGGTAGTGTAGCTTGCAGCCACGCGCGATCGTCCAATGCCACATTTAAAATTGATGTCAGGGTGCTTCGAATAATACGATCGATTTTGTCTAAAAGTTGTGGCTGCTTCCATAAAGAGGAAGAGCGGAGAAAATACATAAAATTTGGACCAAAATGTCTACACACACCCATACGTCTTCAGATTTATTTTTGCGTGCTTTAGCATCAAATTTGTATTTGCATTAAAAAAGAAATTGTACTACCTAATTATAATTATATAGTTTGATTATTAAACTTGTTTTTAATTCTAATACTTACCTACTTATTAGCTTTCTGGCTGTCGATGTCGATGGGTGCGCAATGTTTGGTATAATAAGAATAAACTTATTTATTCTGTGCATGGTTTTTTTTTCTGTGCATGGTTGATGGTGGGCTAGGTCGACGGAGCCCCGCTTCGCGGGGCTCCTACTTCTGTGTGGTTTATAAAAAAATAACCACGAAGGGGTTATTATACCTTCTAACCTAACCTGTCCGAGTCGGGGTGCCCTAAAGTCCCAATTGCATCCAATTTCTCTTGATATAAACAACCGTTACACACCCGATGTCGATGGCAAATTATGTTATGGCATATCATAATTATGGCATGTGATAATTAGGGCTTACAATGATTATGACAAATGATGTTATGGTAAGTGACTTTATGGGAAACAATGATTCTGGCACGTGACTAATATGGCAAATGAGAGTAGGGCAAATGAGTATTATGTCGTATGATATTATGGCTGTTGACTATTATGGCAAATGATATTAGGGCAAATAAAATTCGGGTAAACGGCGGTATACCCCCTTTTAGACACTGCCACTAACACATCGCCACCGGATTTTTTGTTATAAAAACCACTAGAGTCACGATCCCGTCGATAGACCAGATATCGATTGCAAAAAACCACTAGACTCACGATCCCGTCGATAGACCAGATATCGGTTGCAAAAGAGTCCAATATGTCGCCCGCCAACCATGTCTCACTCAGTACAATTATATCCTAGTTGCACGTTAACATATTCAAGTAAAAATCCGCAGTTTTGGTCCTCAAACCTTTTACATTTTGATAACAACAATTAATTATTTTAGAGAATGAAAATAGTTAAGTATCGTTTCAAGGATTTGGTTTAAAGTGAATACCTATTACAACCAAAGAATATAAATAAAAATAGATCTATGTATAATAGAGCTATGGGCTGAATAAGAGTTCACTTATGTTACATAAATCAGCAACAAGCTGACACGAGTAGTTCTTGTGTCAAACAAGTCAGCCACAGATCCATTAGTGGGTAACATTTACGCAAATATTGTACCCAATGAACCGTTAACCTTTCTATAGGAATTGGCTTTTAGGGATCTGTGGAAACAGCTTAAATCCTCACATTTTACAAAATTCAAAGTCTGAATGTCCATCCGTTTATGTTTATGTTATCTATCTGTAACATCAACTCATCCGATCAGTGTATCATCGTAAAATAAAAATAAAATATTGACAACATTCTACATTATAGAATATTGTCAATTTTTATCAGTAAATACCAAAAAACTGTAAAAAAAAACATATATACTTACAAAAACCAACGAGTGTATTAAAAAAAAACAGTAATTTGATTTAAATGTATTAAAATAATCACGAAAAACCTGTCGACATGCGACGCTGCCAGCCTGCGCGGAATTAACGCTCGAACGTTGACGTTGATAATGACAGGATTGTAAAACATTTTGTGAAGAAACAGTACATATTTGAATGATGGCACCTGAATCGTTTATTTTCCACATACCACAATATCGCAATGATGCCGGCGCGGAATATTACGTACGGGCCCTATGATAGCTTATTTAACAGCACATAGTAGATTAATTGCTCACGTTAGTACAAGTATTCAGCGGGGCAATGCGTAACACACTATCAATCGGAATCGGTTTCATTTGACAATCCAACAACATTCATTGCGTTATTACGTTGTCAACTAGACAATTTTTTCGAACAGATGAAGCAATGAATTAGCAATTTGTTTCAAACAGATTCATATTTCGATTGATAGGATGTTTCGAAATTAGGGGGCAGGATCAAAGGTAACATAATGATGATCTAATTTACAGCAGTTTGCTGTAATTTAGCATTATATGAATTCACACGTGGGCTAAATAAGTGCTGTTATAAGATTGTGTGTAACAAGCTGATTAATTAGTAAAGTTCAGCTATGTTCAGCAAGATGTATTATATCATGGTTAAATGAGGTGACAGAATCGCTGATAGCAATATGGTTCACAGGTTCTTTCTTAAAATGCAATCATTTTAAGGGTACGTTTGTGGCTTTCAATTCAGAATATAGCTGCTTTTAGGTCCACAAAAATGCTATATTGCAGCTGGCAGTACTACTGATTGCTAAATGCTATATTGCAGCTGGCAGTACTACTGATTGCTAAATGCTATATTGCAGCTGGCAGTACTACTGATTGCTAAATGCTATATTGCAGCTGGCAGTACTACTGATTGCTAAATGCTATATTGCAGCTGGCAGTACTACTGATTGCTAAATGCTATATTGCAGCTGGCAGTACTACTGATTGCTAAATGCTATATTGCAGCTGGCAGTACTACTGATTGCTAAATGCTATATTGCAGCTGGCAGTACTACTGATTGCTAAATGCTGATGAACACTGTCCTGTACAGCTATATTAACGCTCGCAGCATTATATTGTTACTTCCGTGTTTGTGAATACAGTCAGTAAACAGGCGAAAGCTTAATTTCCAGCTTTCGCAGTTCGAGTGAACTCTAATAACTCTTTATAAATGCTGAAGTTACCGATGTGGACCCGATGTGACATCTTATAATGCAGTTCTGTGCTACTTGGGCTGATATAATTTTAGATAATTAATGAATAACACTAAATATTCGATTAAAGAAAAAAGAATTATGATTTAATTTTATTTAATTTATTTAATTCAGACACAATGGTCCATATTTATTTATGTTAGTAGGTGTACTTAAAAATTATGTTAGTAACTAAGTAAGTAGAGATTAAAATACATGCCATAATAATACTAAAATTAATAAGTAACTGACGTAAGTAAAAAAGGTAAAACTGTTAAAATGAATTAATAAGGTAAATAACAATCATCTTCAAATTCATTAAAATTAATATATATAAATATATATATATATTTACTGTTTGTAACGACATGTAACTGTATACAGTGCCACAATACTGGACAGTCGATGTTGTCAGCCACAACGCTGAGAATGCCATTGCCACTGCCGCGGACATGACTAAGCAATGATGCTCTTTCTGAGGATGGCATGAAAGCCATCAATGCAAACATTAAATTGTTATACTGTACGCGCAGGGCGTTGATTGTTATACTGTACGCGCAGAGCGTTGATTGTTATACTGTCCGCGCAGGGCGTTGATTGTTATACTGTACGCGCAGAGCGTTGATTGTTATACTGTACGCGCAGGGCGTTGATTGTTATACTGTACGCGCAGGGCGTTGATTGTTATACTGTACGCGCAGGGCGTTGATTGTTATACTGTACGCGCAGGGCGTTGATTGTTATACTGTACGCGCAGGGCGTTGATTGTTATACTGTACGCGCAGGGCGTTGATTGTTATACTGTACGCGCAGGGCGTTGATTGTTATACTGTACGCGCAGGGCGTTGATTGTTATACTGTACGCGCAGGGCGTTGATTGTTATACTGTACGCGCAGGGCGTTGATTGTCTTCTGCGTATAGTTGACTGGCAAAACAACAAGATTGGCAAAACGCCCGAAACAATGTTACTTTTACTGCCTTACTGCAGCGTGCAAATCTACGAGCCAACATATTACTACGGACAGCCAACGCCCGGCGCTCCCTCTTCATATCATCGTAGTCTGAGAGATTATCCGAGACCCAGTGGCCCAGGTACTTGAATCGCGAAACTCTGGGTAAAGAAACACCGTCTATGAGGACGGGTGGTACGTGTGTGACCTTATGACCTGGTGATTGGAACACCAAGAGCTCGCTTTTCTTCACATTATACCTGAGCCCATGAGCCCCGGCATACTCAACACATATAGCGAGTAGTTTACGAACGGCGTTTATGGAGGGGCCCAACAACACCATATCGTCAGCGTAGCTGATGTTGTTGACAAATTTTCCATCTATAGAACAGCCAACTTCGGTGCTGCTGAGTCCGTTTACGTACAGATTGAAGAGACGAGGCGAGGTTAACCCTCCTTGCCTTACACCACACCTCAGTCTGTATGCATCGGAGATCACGCCGGCCCACTTTATAACATTAACTTGGTTGTTGTACGAATAATCAAAAATGCTAACGACTTCTTCTGGGAGGCTGGTTTCTGTTCTCATTTTTTACCATAGCACATCGTAGGGCACCAAATCGAAAGCTTTTGAAAGGTCTAAAAAACTGATACTTGATTGACTAGATTTTATGTATTTTTTATTTTTTAAATAAAAGTTAGAAACCTCGAATTGGATCATCCTGTAAATGGTCCGAATTGCTGTTTTTTTTTTTTTTCATTCAGGGGTCCTTGATAATTGCGCTTGATTTCCTAGGGGTACGTACCTGGAAAAGGTTAGGAAACTACGAGTCTAGTTGAACGGCTCCATCTTAGATTATAAATTAACTGTGGTATTACTAACGTATCCAAAATAATACATCTCGCTAATTTCCCTACACATCTCTTTTGTTTTATTGTTTTTAAGCTGAGAGTCTATAATTGGTGCCGTGTGGTGGGACCCTGGTGATCTGCTATACAGGTATTCCTAGTGCAGACACCAGTCTCTCACAAACTAGTGTCACATACCGTGTGGTGGGACCCTGGTGATGTGCTATACAGGTATTCCTAGACCAGACACCAGTCTCTCACAAACTAGTGTCACATACTGTGTGGTGGGACCCTGGTGATCTGCTATACAGATATTCCTAGTGCAGACACCAGTCTCTCACAAACTAGTGTCACATACCGTGTGGTGGGACCCTGGTGATGTGCTATACAGGTATTCCTAGACCAGACACCAGTCTCTCACAAACTAGTGTCACATACTGTGTGGTGGGACCCTGGTGATCTGCTATACAGATATTCCTAGTGCAGACACCAGTCTCTCACAAACTAGTGTCACATACCGTGTGGTGGGACCCTGGTGATCTGCTATACAGGTATTCCTAGTGCAGACACCAGTCTCTCACAAACTAGTGTCACATACCGTGTGGTGGGACCCTGGTGATGTGCTATACAGGTATTCCTAGACCAGACACCAGTCTCTCACAAACTAGTGTCACATACTGTGTGGTGGGACCCTGGTGATGTGCTATACAGGTATTCCTAGTGCGACACCAGTCTCTCACAAACTAGTGTCACATACCGTGTGGTGGGACCCTGGTGATGTGCTATACAGGTATTCCTAGACCAGACACCAGTCTCTCACAAACTAGTGTCACATACTGTGTGGTGGGACCCTGGTGATGTGCTATACAGATATTCCTAGTGCAGACACCAGTCTCTCACAAACTAGTGTCACATACCGTGTGGTGGGACCCTGGTGATGTGCTATACAGGTATTCCTAGACCAGACACCAGTCTCTCACAAACTAGTGTCACATACCGTGTGGTGGGACCCTGGTGATCTGCTATACAGGTATTCCTAGTGCAGACACCAGTCTCTCACAAACTAGTGTCACATACCGTGTGGTGGGACCCTGGTGATCTGCTATACAGGTATTCCTAGTGCAGACACCAGTCTCTCACAAACTAGTGTCACATACCGTGTGGTGGGACCCTGGTGATCTGCTATACAGATATTCCTAGTGCAGACACCAGTCTCTCACAAACTAGTGTCACATACCGTGTGGTGGGACCCTGGTGATCTGCTATACAGGTATTCCTAGTGCAGACACCAGTCTCTCACAAACTAGTGTCACATACCGTGTGGTGGGACCCTGGTGATCTGCTATACAGGTATTCCTAGTGCAGACACCAGTCTCTCACAAACTAGTGTCACATACCGTGTGGTGGGACCCTGGTGATGTGCTATACAGGTATTCCTAGTGCGACACCAGTCTCTCACAAACTAGTGTCACATACCGTGTGGTGGGACCCTGGTGATCTGCTATACAGGTATTCCTAGACCAGACACCAGTCTCTCACAAACTAGTGTCACATACCGTGTGGTGGGACCCTGGTGATGTGCTATACAGGTATTCCTAGTGCAGACGCCAGTCTCTCACAAACTAGTGTCACATACCGTGTGGTGGGACCCTGGTGATCTGCTATACAGGTATTCCTAGTGCGACACCAGTCTCTCACAAACTAGTGTCACATACCGTGTGGTGGGACCCTGGTGATCTGCTATACAGGTATTCCTAGTGCGACACCAGTCTCTCACAAACTAGTGTCACATACCGTGTGGTGGGACCCTGGTGATCTGCTATACAGGTATTCCTAGTGCGACACCAGTCTCTCACAAACTAGTGTCACATACCGTGTGGTGGGACCCTGGTGATCTGCTATACAGGTATTCCTAGACCAGACACCAGTCTCTCACAAACTAGTGTCACATACATTGATATGTTTTTAGGGTTCCGTACCTCAAAAGGAAAAAAACGGAACCCTTATGGGATCACTCGCGTGTCTGTCTCTCAGTCCGTCTGTCACAGCCAATTTGCTCCGAATCTAATGGACAGATTAAGTTGAAATTTAGTACACGTATGAATTTCTGTGAGACAAACAGGGACGTGTAACGTTGCAAACTGTACCGTGATATTATATATATATATATATATATGGGGAAAAAGTTTCTTCGCATTTTTTAAGAAAATTCAAAACATTTTTTAATATAGTTTATTTACATTTAAATAAAGTATGTAGATACCATTTTGTTCGATAACTTTTTGCCATCTTGTAGCTAGGGACATGATCCCATTGCTATAGAAATTTTGGGACTTCTGGTCAAAATACCGCGACAAGTGGTTTTGGCAGTCCTCTCGTGATGTTAACCTGACACTGCCTAAAGAATTCTGAAGAGACCGAAACAGATGGAAATCTGAAGGTGCAAGGTCAGGACTATACGGCGGATGCATTAACACCTCCCAGCCAAACTCTTTTAATTTTTGCTGAGTGGCTAAAGATGTGTGAGGTCTAGCGTTATCATGATGAAAAACCACACCCCTTCTGTTGATTAATTCCGGCCGCTTTCTCTCAACTTCTTGCTTTAATCTCATCAGTTGTTCGCAGTAGAGTTCAGAATCGATGGTCCTGCCTGGTGGTAACAGGTCATAATGAATAATGCCCTTCCAATCCCACCACACACACAGCATCACCTTGTTACGAGTTAACCCGGGTTTCGCCACAGTCTGTGAAGCCTGACCGGCCTTTGACCACGACCTTTTTCGCACGTTCTTGTCATACGTGATCCACTTTTCATCACCAGTTATCAGCTTATTCAAAAATGGTTCGGTTTCATTACGTCGTAATAAAGAAACACAAATGAGTACACGGTTCATTAGGTTTCTTTCAGTGAGCTCGTGAGGTACCCAAATGTCGAGCTTTTTTGTGTACCCAGTTTTTTTCAAATGCGCCAAAACTGTTTTGTGGTCAATTTCCAGTTCTTCAGCTACGTCGTAACTACTGATATGCCGATCTTGCTCCACTTTTTCAAAAATGGCATCCATTTTATCCGTAATAGGGCGACCAGAGCGACGTGCATCTTTGACATCAAAATTTCCGGATTGAAAAGGCTTAAACCAAATTTGTGCTACTCTCACAGACACTACACTAGGTCCATAAACATCGCAAATTTTTTTCGCGGCTTGCGTTGCATTTTTCCCTTTTTTGTAGTAAAATTTTAAAATGTATCGAATTTCTTCATTAGATTCACTCATCTTGACGGTACGAAAAACAAATGAAAATCACACATTTTCCTAATTTGAATTTGGAATTATGTTCTTTAAAATTTAAACTTTCAATGATACCAAAACCAGCCAGATACAAATAGTATAGCCAAAGAGATTTTATTACAAGTTCATACATACTATAATGCGAAAAGACTTTTTCCCCAACCTAATATATTAAATAAATGGTTTTAAAGTTATTTAAGAAAATATACGAAAATCGACCATTCCTCTCCCCCCCTCCTTATTTCCGAAACTACTGAGCCTAAAATTTTGGAAAAAATAGTTCTATGCCTATAGATCACAGGAAAACTTATAAGTCTATGATCTTAAAAAATAACATGGTAATAAATCAATCTCTCAATATTGTGCGTACAAACTGACATTTGTAGTTGGAATGTATGAGAGAACATGTTTTTCAACTACAATGTTAAGTTTGTTCTTGTTCTTTGGATAAATCGATCCCAAATACGGAACCCTTCAATGTGCGCAGTCCGATACGCACTTGGCCGGTTTTTTTTTAAACTTCTCTCATGCAAAATTACCAAAACTGCACTTCGGTATAACATTTGCCTTCTAGTAGACCATAGAATTCACGTTGCGCCTGGCATTAATCTTATAGCAAAACACATGAGCGCGTCTCTTTTCTGAACGAGTGCACACTGCGCGCCTGAGGGTGCGCACCATGTAAAGTAGATTCTTCTGGAAGATTTAGAAGGCACGTTGAACTTATCACTGTCAGCATCATTAGCTAGTAGACATCCCAGCGTAATTATTTATAATAATGAACTCTTCACACTCTACGAGTATTTTCGTATTGAGTCACCTGCTCCTCAGTGTTCTCCTAATTTAGTTATAATTACATTAACGAATTTTAATAATAACAATTAGTCCAAATATAATTTCCTGTGTATAGTTAGCAAGTTCAGTCATTTCTGAACGTTACAACGTTGATACAGAACGAATATTCCGATGGGAACAAAAAGTGAAAGTTACTCAAGTTACTTACTTGTGATTGGTTGCTGGGACCGTGGAGCGGTGCACAACCAATAGAACTGCGTCCCTGGATCTCTTGACTAAATAATGACAACAAAACCAGTTCAGTCAGTGATTTGTCAAGTTACCGGAAGCTGGTGTTATGCGTACTCAATACTACAAATCTTGTGACCTATAATATTAGTTATAAACTTTTTAACAATTGTGTAAAGTGTGTGTAAGATGTTAAAAATATGTTTTCTGCTGCTTATAGCAGTCGCAAAAGGTAAAGATTAGCAGTTGCGAAGTAAATTCGCTGCGCGTAAATGAAAACTTTCTATTGTATTTTGACCGTGCGCCTGTGTATCGTTTCAGATTGTCGGTCGCAGGACGAGGACGGACCATATCGCGGCAGGTTCATCGGGAAACTCAACTCCTACCACCACCAGGTTCGTGAGCAGAATACTAATCAGCTGTTTGTACAAGTTCCCTTAGTTCACATCTTGTTTATAAGGTTAATTTAATTTACACGCTTAAAGATTTTTTAATTTTATTTGGTGAATGTAAGTGTGACAACGGAAATGGCTATTCAGCTTCTTAAACTTAAGGAGCAAGAACTAAACGAAATTGTAAGCGCAGTTCGAGTCCGCGCAATAGTTTTCGTTGACAACAGATTTAATTTTTATTACGGTTTCCGATACTGGTGTCTCCATTGTATTTGCTCGACACTAGACTTTGTAGACTCATTGCATTTCTTCTAGGTATAGTAAGCTTTGACCGATTAAGATGTTTTACAGTTCTGAGCAGATTTACGGCTGATATGAGAAGACATTTTAAACGTTTTTTGTGTACACTGCCGTAGCTTTTGTATTTGCTCGGCACTACACTTTTTATGCTCAATTGCTCATTGCATTCCTTTTAATGCAAGCATTCTTCGATTGAGGTTTTAAAGCGCTTTTTCTTTTCATTTCCGAACAGATTTACGGCCGATATGAGAAGACATTATTTTGCTATTGTCAACTTCATTTCGATTTTTAGGGTTCTGTACCTCAAAAGGAAAAACGGATTCCTTAAAGGATCACTCGTGTGTGTCTGTCCGTCTGTCACAGCCAATTTGCTCCGAATCTAATGGACAGATTAAGTAGAAATTTGGTACACGTATGAATTTCTGTGACCCAAACACGGACGCGTAACGTAAATAAATGAATTTTGAATATGGGGGTCAATTTAGGGAAGCAATTAAGAAAACTTTAAAAAACTTTTGCAAACTGTACCGTGTGACATATCAAATGAAAGGGCTTACTGTGAGCGCCTCAAATATATATTTTTTATAATTTTAAAATAGGTACTTAAATTGTTTTAAAGTTATTTAAGAAAATAGACGATAATTGACCATTCCCCCCCCCCCCCTTATCTCCGAAACTACTGAGCCTAAAATTAAAAAAAAATACAGAAAATAGTTCAATACCTATAGATTACAGGAAAACTTATAAGAAGTCTATGGTCTTAAAACAACATGGTAAGTCTCTCAATATTGTGCGTACAAACTTACATTTGCAGTTTGAATGTATGGCAGAACATGTTTTTCAGCTACAATTTTAAGTTTGTTCTTGGGATCAATTCATCCCACCTACGGAACCCTTCATTGTGCGTGGTCCGACATGCATTTGGCTGGTTTTTAAGCCTATTTTGGCCAATATTTGTATTGTTCTCTTTAGGTCCTTCCTGGTAGAGCTTGGTCAACTCTTCACAAAAACACCAAAATAATTGATTTATCTAAACATGTTTTTGTGCTACACGAATTGATATTTCGATACAGAGAAAAGTAGACGGCCGCGCGCATGCGCTTGTTCTCGCAGTGTGACGTTATACGCAAATATTATCCGGCCTTAAAATTGTTGTGGACGCTTCGTCCGCCGTAAGTGGCAGCTCTGAGTGAAATTTGTACAGACGTGTTCATTTGTGTAGTGTTATGGTATTATACAATAAAGATAGCAGTGAGACAGGTCCATCTGCAAGTTCTGCGACGATCCAACCAGCAGATCCCGCTCATTACAGCAGTGATGATTCGGATAGTGAAAACGAATACTACGAAGAAATGTTTATTATGCTCCCAGAAAATACTATGAACGTTCCGCTGATTGTCTACAAAGATTTAATACACAAAGTCAGACAAATTGTAAAGTACTTCAAGAACTCCCTTACTAGAACGTATCTTTTAACACTCAGACAATCACAACAAGAACTTGCAAGTCATTTTGGACTGTGAAACTCGCTGGAGAAGCCTCGCGGACATGAAAACAAGGTTTATTTTATTGAAAGATGGAATAATGAAAACACTGATCAACTTAAAAAAACGACTAAGTTTTCCAGCTTTGAAATAGAACAATTAAAAGATCTGTCTGTTTCTTTGAATGTTATAAAAGCAACCGTAAAAGGGAGGATGCTAATTTGCTTACTGCCGAAACTGCCCTGAAATTTATGATTTCAAAACTTGAATTGATTCGTTGTGGAACTATTAAGAAAATCCTTACTTACCTACGAGTCCTATTACCGATACTACGACGGATAACGATGACAATGATGATGGCGTCGCACTTATACATTTACAACAGCAAACATCTGAGGAATCTTTGTCAATTAAAGAAAAAATAAGCAAAGAGATCGAAAAATCCTTATCAAACTGAGTTTAGACGTCTATAGTCGCCACACACGCGTAGTCCTCCATCTTCCTTCTTCACCACATGAAGAGGGCTGGCCCATGGGCTTTTTGATGGCTTACAGATTCCCATTTCCAACATGCGGTCAAACTCTTCCTTGGCTGCCTTATATTTGGCCGGGGGCAGCGGGCGGGGGCGAGCGTAGAGTGGGGGGCCGGTAGTCTCGATATGGTGGACAACGTCATGTCTTGGTGGTTGCTTCAGCGACATGGGACGTAGGACATCAGGATACTGCTTCAAAATGTCGTAGTATACTTGATTGCTGCTTATGATGTGAACTGATTCGGTGTTTGTTGAAACTTCTAATGCGTCGACAGATAGTTCGGTAACCTTGTCAACCAACTTTCTCTTGTCCAGGTCCACCAGCAGTTTAAAGTGACGAAGAAAATCCGCTCCCAATATAGAGGTTTTGACGTCCGCAACCACGAATGACCAAACAAAGTCTCTTCGTAATCCTAAATTTAGCCTGACGGTTTTCTGTCCGTAAGTCTTGATCGGCGTATTGTTTGCCGCGTACAAATTGTAGGCGCTTGCACCTTTCTTATTTTTGTGATTGGCGGTCAAAACGGAGATGTCTGCGCCTGTGTCCACGAGGAAACGTTCGTGAGTGTTGCGGTCGTGTACACAAAGGCGATTACTGATGCATGGGACACCGACGTCCGCCACGGTCGGTGTCGGCTCTAGTTTTCCGACGTCTTCGTCCTTCTACAACATGGCGATTCACAGCGCTTTGCCTTGTCTCCGAAACGGTAATGGTAGTGGCAATCCCAGTTGGCGTCTACAGGTTTTTGGTCCAGCTCCACGTTGCGTTGACTGCGAGCGTGAACGGGATCGAAAACGAGGATTATACGAGCGGGAAAGGTGTCTGTGTTGTGGCCGTCCTCGACGTAGCTCAGCGATCTCTAGCGTGAGCTTCTCCATCTGCTTAATCAGAGTTTCTATTTGCTGCTCTTCCGACATCATATCTTGCTCGAAAGAAAAAAAAAACTTCTTAAATGTTCCGCTTAAAAACTCGGGAAATGTTCCGTTTAAAAACTCGGGGTCACCAATTGTAGCATCTGGCTACGTTAGGTATTGCAGCTACACGTGCTACGAGGTACTTATAAATAAAAGACGTGTCTTACATAGTGAACGGCTTAAGATGGACTATCTTTTTTTATTGAGTCCCATACATCTACTTATATATCGTTCTCCGCGCATGCGCGAGGGCGTGCGCGGCGCTTCGAGAAAACGCGGAGTAGCTGGTCTTCTATCTAGAACATTCAGCGGCGCGCGGCGTTCGCGCGGCGTCCTTCGAGAAGCTGTGGCGACACGGCGCGTTCGGTGGCATCGTTCCAGAACAGTCTTGCTGGCCGGCGCGGCGCGCGCGCACTCAGCGTGTGGCGGTAGGTATTGTGAGACGCGCTGTATGTAGGTATGTCGCTACAATACTATCAACATCCACTGCAATTGCAAAGCAAAAGGTCCAAGAAGCCTTCATCTTAGTCAAATATATGACTTTCTTATGACCATTCCTCCAACCAGCGTGGAATCTGAAAGGGCGTTTTCGTTAACGGGCTACCTGTGCAATAAATTGAGGACATCTCTAAACGACTCGACATTCGATAGTTTTATATATGTATGACTTTATTTTCTTATATACCATTTGTTTGGGGTGAGAGCTCTTGTGCTCCCACCTATATTTTTGCGCTGGGTTGGAGGAGACCGCTTGGTTCAATTAAAACTCCTTGTTGTTCGAAGACTATTTATTTCCGTGTTGTTACTGTGAGATCTTGATCTGAACTGAATACTAATCACTTTTTTTTTTATAAATGGATAAATGATAAATGATTATTATTTCTGTAAGTAGGTTTGTACAAACACTTTTACAAGTCAATATATATATATTTTTTTTTTAAAACTAGATGAGGTCGGCGTTTCCTAACTGAGTACTCTGAGAAGAAAGGCCGAAACAAACTCAGAGGTCACAGTCTCTATAAAGTCCAGACATAATCTTGGTCACTTCATGTGAAGACCATGTAGATTGGTGTCTGAAATGGTCTTTTGAGGAAAGAACCACACAGATTGAGATGACCTGTCCAGTCAGTGCACGCATTTGTCAGTAATCGCGCAGCTCAACTCAGAACTTAAGGAGCTCAACGATTCGACGAACAATACCAAAGAAAGGACATTGGGGTAGGCCGCATAGATTACTCAAACTGCCAGACCATGATTAAAAATAACTGAGAGAAAAAATAAAACAAACAAAAGAAAAGCAATGACCTACATAGTCTTCACATTCACAATAAATTAAAATAATATAATACTTACAAAGTAAATATTCATGTCAACATTCAGTATGCAAAAATAAAAATAATATAAAATTTTGAGCAGTTCAATCCCAAGCCTTTTTGTCCTCAATATAATCTTTAGGATTGGCAGTAGGCCCTAAATAACGTCTTTTTTACCTCCCTACTACACCTATAAAACCTGCGTTCCCGTTCTACATCCGGATCGTCCACCAGATCCTCATTTACAACATGGCCAAGGTACACAAACTGTCTGACCCTATTTAACGCCACCCCTCCCAGTGTCACGGGCGGTACACACGAAGGCGTCGTGCGCCCCGCCCGAAACACCAGCAGCTCGCTCTTCTTGACATTATATGTCAATCCGTGCGTCTTAGCATATTCCTCACAGATGCCCAGCAGTCTCCGCAGGGCGCAGATCGATGGGCTCAACAGCACCATGTCGTCAGCGTAACTAATGTTATTCACAATCTGACCATCTATAGAACATCCTACCCTGGTGCCATTGAGCTCACGTACCAGCTCCCTCACGTAAATGTTAAAAAGCGTAGGGGAGCTTACTCCCCCCTGCCTCACACCACACTCCAACTGATAGGCATCTGAAAAAGAACCAGCCCACCTCACATAATTCGTCTGATGGCGGTACCAGTACTTAAATATATTAGTAACACCCTCAGGCACTTTGTTCTCCCTAAGTTTATCCCACAGTCTATCATAATTTACATGGTCAAAAGCCTTAGAGAGGTCCAAAAAGGCAGCATATACTGGCGTCCCACGGTCAGTGTAGTACCTGACGGTATGCTTCAGGACTAATATAGCACTCTCAGTAGAGAGGCCAGGCCTAAACCCAAATTGGGCGTCTTCACACTACACAGACTGAGAAAGATGACCATTCAGCACACCGTCAAGCACCTTGGCAGCTGTAGTAGCCAAAGTAATAGGCCTGTAATTGTTTTTGTCACTGACATCCCCTGTTTTATTTTTCACAATGGGTACTACAACCGCCTTCATAATATCCTCAGGTAAATAAGCATGACGTAAGCAAAAAGTGTAAAACATCGCCAACACCCTACACAGGTGAGGACCCCCATGCTTCAGATGCTCCACGCTAAGTCCGTCGTGTCCAGGAGACCTACCCTTACACATGTTATGTAAAACCCGCGACACTTCCTTTGATGTTATTCTAACGGGCTCATCACGTAGAGGACCCGCAGCCCTGAGCATTTCCTTCCGCACTAGTACCCGTTGCTCCGTCTGAAAGTGCTCCCTGAATATGTTGGCGATGTCCACTGCTTCCACTTTGCCCTGTACACTCACCGGGAGACTCGGCTTGGGGTTTAACTTATTGGTCTGCTTCCAGAATTGTTTGAAGGACTTATTGTCATGATGCGTCGCTAGAATATCCATACGGACGGATATGATCTTATAGTTCAATTTTGCTCGTCACCCATGCTAAACATTGTAATAATATTTATTTTTTCGTGTCTATACTTGTTTATTTTCATCATTCGTCATTTGATTCAGAAGCTACTACTAGCAACTACTAGCTCAAGTTTATTAGGTAATCCAGGGTAACACGAAAAAAAGCTTTTCGAGAAGGTAACCTCTTCAAAGGCTTAAGTCATTGAAGGGGTTAACCCCTTCACGTGGTTACCTTAATAAAGGTGTTAACCATTTCACTGGGTTTCGAGGATGTAACTCGAACAAAAGGTAACACTGCGATATGAGTTACCCCATGTACGGGTTACCCTGTCCAAAGGCTTAACTCTTAAGCGGGGTTGTCCGGTCCCTGATTTTAATGAATATCCCTTTTTTCCTGTTTATCTATCTAGTGTACATGGTGGTAGCCCATAATCAAACATCTCATTTACAGGAGAATTAATTTACGATTTTTGCATTATTATTTACCTCGTCATAAAAAGTGATGAACTCGTAAGAGATATTTCTGAGATTATTTGTTAAATTATTGGTTTATTTTTAAGGTGTAATCATATAATTTAATACATTAGGCGCGGCAGACGCACATGCGCGTTTTCGGACGTTCACCAGGTGCTTGACGGCGCGTATGCGCGTCCATACAATTTACATAACTTTCTTCGAGTGCGGCGCGCCGCACCTGTGCGTTCGTTGTGCATCTCTATTGTTTCGAAAACATCGTAAAATCAGGGTCGGTAAGGGTGTACCATATAGAAGCGTTTGCATAAAGAATTAAGCAGATAATGTGTTAATATTTTCTTATTTTTTTTACTAAACGTAATTTTCTTGAAAATTTTGTTTAGTAACGGTTTCGAAATAATAATAATAATAACCTGGGACATTATTCACACACGGTCATCTGATCCCAAACTAAGCAGAGCTTGTACTATGGAAACCAGATAACACACATACACTACTTTTCTTTGTAAATACATACTTATATAGATAATTACACCCAGGCTCAGGACAAACAGAAATAAAGGTGCGAATTGAGATATGCACAGACTACATAGAGATAGGTATGTACTACGCATGAGATGTGTCATGAATGCAATCTCTCAGCTGCTGCTGTTTAAGGATACCTAATACAATGCACAAACTGGGAAACATACCCAGGATACCACTACACCAACGTTGCAGAGCTTACATTTCTAAATTAGTCGGACATGCATTAAATAATTTGTTTACTCATTTTTAGGTATCCGGGGACGTATATGCAGTAGATGACTTTACAATACTGTTGGAGAACTTCAACTATGACGGCACCGGAGATGACACATTCTTCTGGGCCGGAGACGCTGGTCGGCCCGGTCCACAGGGCTTCATTGTGCCCAATGAGTATGGCAGGTCAGTAGCTCAGTAACCCTCTGGTCCGCGGGGCTTCATTGTGCCCAATGAGTATGGCAGGTTGTTCGGACATAAATGTACAGCGAAATAATGACGCGATCAATATTCGATCAAATAATGTGCAATGTTTGACCCTTAGCTCGATAGGTGGCATTGGCGTCGAGCTAGATCTCGCTATGGTTTCGTTCCCGGCATTTACCTAAGTAAGATTGATTTTTTTTTGTTTTGTGTGCGCCTTTGATTCAAAGTTATAGTACTTGAATATACGCTATATACGCCGCTTATAGTGTTATATCATTTACTCCTCGCCAATATACGGACCCTCGGTATAAATACATGGTCCCTCGAGCCGGATCGGTCGGGAGTGTTTGTGGTAGTTGCCGATGGTGGTAGTGAATTACCACCCTTCGCGTGGATTACTGGGCAGTGGATCGCTGTCCAGAGCAGCCCATTCAGCGGGCACCAGGTGAGGTGCTCAGGAGTTGGAGGTGGAACCGGTTGGAGAGTGGACCAGCTGGTAATAGCTGGTACCCACATTCGGAGGAGCAACGCTAGGGAGGGGAAATACGGCAGATCGGCAAGCAGAGGGCGCCACTTGTGTGTGTACTGCAGTACAGCGCGCCGCTTTGGTGGTGCAGTACAGCACGACATCATCGTGTGCCAGTGAGTGAATTTAATGGTGAACAAAAATCGTGAGTACATTTTTATCCTATTCAGGAAGAATAAAATAGTGCACTTGAAGTTGAACTCTTTAAATTACCAGAAAATTAACTTTGTTTAGTAGAAGTAGAAAACTTAGGACTTGTAAAAATTTAATGTGAAAAGTGGTTTTGACGGGGATCCATGCCCGATTTTAGACCCAAGTGACTTAGTGTGAAGACTTGTGAAAATTTAAACTTTTAGTTGGAGAATTGGAACTTAACCGTAATTTAATTTACTAAAAAAAAATGTGTGTTTGTTTAAATTCTATTTGTTTTTTTTTTTTTTTTTGTGAAAACTTATCAGCCCTAATCAGCGCCTTTTCTGGCACGGGCTTGATACAAGGAGCGCCAGGAGCACTCGCAGTGACGCTAGCGAAATCCCTTTGCAGAGGTTTCGGCAGGGCTTCAAGTACTGGCTGCGGGATGGGGCGAGGGCCTCGGGCGGCGCTGCGTGGAGGAGCCGCGGTGACGAGCACGGGGCTGCTGGGCGCTCTGCAAGCTCAGTAAACGACGGATGCGCTGGCGACGAAACTGCTGACGCGGAATTCGACGACGATATATCGAGGCCGGCTCCGCGAAATGTGTTTACGTTTGACGCATCGACAGGTGACCTAATTACCGCCACACTGTTGCGCAATTCGCTAACTTCTTTGCGCAAATCCGTGACGGTGTTTTGGGATGCATCTAATTTCGTTAGCACATCCGCGAGGCAGGCCTTCAGAAAAACAATATCCTTCAGCAGGCTCGTTACATCGTCGAAGGTGACGGGAGGAAGCTTGTGTAGCTCCCTCACCACAAACGTCGGCACGTCGTCAGGGTCGGTCTCCTTGAACAACGTGATGATATCCTGCAGGCTCTTCTTAGTCCCGTCACGCCGGCGGGACACCATCTGGTCGCGCTTGTTCAGCACACTAAACAACAACAGCTTGGCAGCAGCTATGTCATCCTCGCTGAAGTTCGTTGCGCAGATCTGGACAGCAGACACCTCGTCCATCACATCCAGCTTCTGCTGCAGGAACGCCAGCAGCTCATTCACCACAAGTTCACTACTCATGGCGAGTAAATTACGAGCGACAACTTGCGCCGCGCTACTCGATATAAGGAATATGCAAACGCGTCCGCATCAGAACGCGGCACAAGTGTGACTTGCTTATAACTACTACTTCAGATTGTTTGGAGTCAATTGGTAATTTATGGGTGGATGTCTCTTCCTGGGATCTTATTGTTATACATATAATTAGTGGAAAGTTAGATAAAGAGACCAGGAAAGGTTGGGAACTTAAAGTGGCTTCAGATTCAAGTGATGATTTACCTACCTTTGAACAATTTTCGAATTTTTTAAATAGTCGCTTCAGAGGTTTGGAAAATTTAGATAAGTCTGATACCAAGGATAGACATCCACACGCAAAAGGAACTCAATCGTTTCATGTATTAATTCACCTACCTTAGCTTTATTCTATATTATAATAAAATCAATAAATTTCTCCATATCCACAGTTTAAATTATCACCAATGCAAAATCACAGTTAAAGAATGGCTAATTGAGAAATCATATGACGAGACCGAAAAACTTCTCCTCCCACATACCTAAGACAAATCCCCTCTTATTCAAGTATTTTCACACACAAACTCTCATACACTGCCCCCACTTTTATACTTACTCTCACATACACCATTACTACGAGTACACCTACCAGGACACTCACACCATACACAAACCACACTTTCGCATTACTTACACATACCAACTACACCTACCACAACCAACTCAAACACTCACAAACAGTTTCATTATTAATTATTTTTGGCTTTCCATCCTTTCTTCACATGAATAATAATTATATCTCTATGTTAACCATGTTACTGGTGAAAACAGTTTTAATAAAATATTTTTGATGATGTATCTACCCTTATGGAATCACTGGTCCCCAAGTCACAGTCTATTAACCTAGTTTGGGTGCCAGGTGATAATACTCAATGCACTTTTATTCTGTAGCGTATTACTGTACTTGTAACCTTTGTGAACATTTTACTGAAAATAAACATTATTATGATTATTATTAAAAGATAAAAAGCCAGTATCATGTGAATTTTGCTCAGCTGATCATAGGATTGCATCCTGTCCAAAATTTGGTAAAGAGTCAAATGAAACTAGGCGTAAGTTTGTCCAGGAACGTAATTTGTGTTTTGTTTGCCTATACAATAACCATTCAGCCAAACATTGCAAAAACACTCTCAAGTGCCAAGTATGCAAACGCTGCCACCATTATTTGTGAATCTGTTATTGGTGAAGATAGTAGTGGAGCTCACGAGGAAACCTCATCAGCTGTTGTAAAGGTGATGAAAGAGGCTAATAAAAATAGTAACGCTGAAGTAGCCGCGCAAGCGGAGGGGACGGCAAGTCACTCGTCTCATGTGTCTCGACTGGAAGTGGTCGGAAAACCGTTTTATTAATTACCGCGTTAATTAAGGTGGAGTCGAAAGACGGGACCTATCGAGTAGTAAGGGCTTTACTTGACCAAGAATCACAGGGTTCGTTTGTTACCGAATCCACGGTCCAATTTTTGGGGACAAAAGTGCGACGGCCAAGGCAACCGTTGTCCTTAAAGTGAGATCTAGAATAGATCCATCTGTCCAAATAAATGTTAACGCTTTCGTCCTGAAGTCAGTCACTGCCCTTCTCCCAGCTACGAAAGTAACTAAGTTAGAATGGCTTGACTGATGATGAGTTAGCTGATCCATAGTACTACGGCCTAATAAAATTGATGTTTTATTAGGTGCTGAGGTTTACAGCCAAATCATCCAGGAGGGCATTAAAAGAAATGTTGGTGGAACTCTTTTAGCGCAGGACACCACGTTAGGTTGGATATTGTCAGGGACTTTTGAAGAGGATCATACTAATAATCCCTCACATATCATCGTGATGCATCCGTATTGACTTGTAAAAGTGTTTGTACAAACCTACTTATAGAAATAAAAATTATTTATCATTTATTCAAGGCTGGAAACTGATGATTTGCTAAAAAAAAATTGGGAGCTAGAAGTGGAACCATCTGGAAGTAAAATGCTAACGGAGGAAGAAAATAAATGCGAAAGATTATATACAGCTACTACGGAACGTGATAAGACTGGTCGGTATATAGTAAGGTTACCATTGCGTGATGTGGACCCGGTCAGCAAGGTTGGTGAATCGAAGAACATCGCTGAAAAAAGATTAAGATCGTTAGAAGGTAAATTCAGAAAAAACAGCAAATTCAAAGAAGATTATTCACGGGTTCTCGAAAAATATTTAGAGCTGAAACACATGAGAAAGTTAACAGAAGATGAAAAGAATATTAAAAAAGCGATCTACTTTCCTCACCACGCTGTTATCCGGGATTATAAGGAAACGTCGAAGGGCCGCATAGTCTTTGATGCTTCCTGCGAGGGAACGAAAGGGATGTCACTTAATGACAATTTGTTAGTTGGTCCTACCTTACATTCGCAACTCCGGCACAGTATCATGCGATGGAGAACACGTCGGATATGTCTCTTAGCTGACATATTTAAGATGTACCGGCAAGTTTTAGTAAATAGGAAGGATGTAATATTACAACGTATTCTCTGGATAGACAGTTTTAAAAGGACATAGAAGAATATGAATTGGAAACAGTTACTTTCGGCACAGCGTCCGCACCATATCTAGCTGTAAGGTCGCTACAACAGTTAGCATACGATGAGTGCCTAGATCAACCAGAAATAGTGAGGATTGTTTTAAATTATTTTTATATGGATGATGTAATGACAGGAGCTGAAAATGAAGAAACATGCTTTAATACATACACAGATTTAAGTAAAGTATTACCGAAAGGAGGATTTCCATTACAAAAATGGAGGAGTAATAGTCAAAAATTACTAAATAAAATAAGGGAAGAAAAAGAAACTACAGATGAAGAGTTAAAGATAAAAATGAATAGTGTTACGAAGATATTGGTACTTACCTGGAACTCGAACGAGGATTTCTTTCTGTACTCGGTGGAACTCCAGCCGCTTACGAAACCTGTAACAAAAAGAAAAATAATTTCCGAGATTTCAAGGTTATTTGATCCTTTGGGTTGGTTAGCACCTAGTATCATCTTAGCCAAAATATTTATTCAGAAATTGTGGCTAGCAGGGTTAGAATGGGATCAACAAATTCCAAACAATTTAGTACAAGAATGGGTTACTTACCACCGTAACTTAGTGTATTTGGTTAATATTAAAATCCCATGATGGGTGCGCCAAGAATCCAACAACGTGAAAACTGAACTGCACGGGTTGTCAGATGCGTCTAAAATTGCTTATTGAGCAGTCTTTTACGTTAGGGTTGTGGATCACCAAGGAAAAATTCATATTTATTTGGTGACTTCAAAAACCAAAGTGGCACCCATTAGACAAGTTTCTATTCCACGATTAGAACTTTGTGGTGCAGTTCTCCTTGCCAAATTTATGGCGGAAGTTGGCGAAATGCTGAACGTACCAAATATATATTGGCATGCGTGGACAGACAGTGAAGTGGTGCTTGCTTGGTTCAACTGTCATCCAAGCCGCTGGAAAACTTTTGTGGCTAATCGTGTTTCAGATATTTTGAACATATTAGACATACAATATTGGTCTCACGTGTCGTCAAAACAGAATCCCGCAGATTGTGCTTCGCGCGGAGATTCCCCTGCTGAACTCGAATCCACTGCTATATGGTGGAAGGGTCCGGATTTTCTAAGACAGCAGGTGTTGGAATACAAAAGGCTGAAACGTTTAGTTACACACTTAGAAGAAGTGAAAGTACAAAAGATTACATTTGACCTTACCTTTTGGACTAAATTTTCGAGATTGATTCGAGTTATGGCTTATTGCCGTAGATTCTTGAATTTAAAAAAAAAACCTGAAGACTAGGATTGGTACAGGGTCACGACATTTATCGAAACAAGAGCTAGAAGACTCAACAGAGATATGTATAAAGAAATGCCAAGAAGAAGGATTAACAAATGAGTTGGAAGAACTGCAAAATAACGTAGAAAATAATACTGGAAAGTTAAAGTCATTAAACATATTTCTGGATACAAAGGGAATAGTTAGAAATGGAAGACGGCTTGAGCTGTCGCAGCTAAGTTATGAAAGAGTACATCCTATACTGATACCAAATAACTCTTTTTTAGCCGACATTTTGATAGCAGACGCACATAATAAAACCATGCATGGGGGTCCGCAACTGATGATTACATACTTACGGTCTAAGTATTGAATCATAGGAGTTAAGTTGCTGGTAAAGAAGTATGTAAGGGGCTGCGTGAGATGTATCCGTTACACAGCTAAAGTAAGGACACAACTTATGGGGCAGTTACCCTGTTCTCGCGTAACGCCGAACAAACCTTTTTTTATGTAGTGGAGTAGATTACGCCGGCTCTATAAATGATAAATGATTTTTATTTCTGTAAGTAGGTTTGTACAAACACTTTTACAAGTCAACCATGTTTTTTTTTTTAACTAGATGAGGTCGGCGTTTCCTATCTGACTACTCTGAGAAGAAAGGCCGAAACAAACTCAGAAGTCACAGTCTCTTATAAAGTCCAGACATAATCTTGGTCACTTCATGTGAAGACCATAATATGGTCTCTATATTATAGATTGGTGTCTGAAATGGTCTTTTGAGGAAAGAACCACGCAGATTGAGAGGACCTGTCCAGTCAGTGCACGCATTTGTCAGTAATCGCGCAGCTCAACTCAGAACTTAAGGAGCTCAACGATTCGACGAACAATACCAAAGAAAGGACATTGGGGTAGGCCGCATAAATTACTCAAACTGCCAGACGATGATTAAAAATAACTGAGAGAAAAAATAAAACAAACAAAAAAAGCAATGACCTACATAGTCTTCACATTCACAATAAATTAAAATAATATAATACTGTACAAAGTAAATAGTCATGTCAACATTCAGTATGCAAAAATAAAAGAATAAAATAAAATTTGGAGCAGTTCAATCCCAAGCCTTTTTGTCCTCAATATAATCTTTAACGGTATAATAAGCTTTCTGACACAACTTGCGTTTAATGAATGATTTGAATTTATTAAGGCTCAGATCTTGAACGTGGCTTGGAAGTTTATTATAAAAGCGTATACATTGACACCTGAATGACCCACCTATTTTCTTGAGCCTTGTTGGAGGTACAACAAATTTGTGTTTGTTACTAGTATTTATATTGTGGATATCACTGTATTTTTTAAACAATGTTTTTATGGGCATGTAAAAGATTTTCAAAAATGTACTGAGAAGGCAAAGTCAATATATTAATCTCCTTAAATTTCTCTCTGAGAGATTGTCTCGGACTTAATTTATAAATGCATCAAACAGCTCTTTTCTGCAAAACAAAGATAGTCTGAATGTCGGCTGCATTTCCCCACAACAGAATACCGTACGACATTACACTATGAAAATAGCTAAAGTACACTAAACGGGCTGTCTCTATGTTAGTTAAATTACGAATTTTCCTAACAGCGTATGCTGCGGAGCTTAGCTTTTTTGACAATTCATCTATATGTGGGCCCCACTGAAGCTTAGCATCCAAAGTTAAGCCCAAGAATACTGTGCTATCTTCAGGATTCAATTCTTCGCCCTTTATCAACACGTTAGTTTTCACCTGCCTAACGTGAGGTAGCGTAAATTTAATGCATTTGGTTTTTTTTTTCATTAAGGAGTAAATTATTAACATTGAACCAGTGAACTATTTTTGAGATCGCTCTGTTTACATCGTCAGTAACCAGCTGCTGACGTTTAAGTTTAAACGAAAATGAAGTATCATCCGCAAACAAAACTATATCATGATTATCCTTTATGAGGTAGGGCAAATCGTTAATATAAATAAGAAACAAGAAAGGACCAAGAATCGAGCCCTGTGGGACCCCCATTGTTACTAGTACTTGATCCGGGCGATCTTTTTCCATTAACGTCAACGCTCTGAATCCTATTACTCAAGTTTGAAGTAAGAAGATCCAGAGCGGTGTTCCGGATCCCGTAATGGCGGAGTTTCCTGATTAACGTTTCATGAAGAACGCAATCGAATGCCTTGAACAAATCACAAAAGATGCCCAAGGCATCGCATTTGTCTTCCCATGCATTATAAATATGTCCTAAAAGTTCATCAGTAGTTGAACGACCCTTTGTAAAACCGAACTGCTTGTTATGTAATAATTTATGTTTATTAAAATCTTTGCAATTGGTCTAAAATTAATTTCTCAAAAATTTTACTAAACGTAGGTAGTACTGAAATAGGTCTATAATTTGTGGGGTCTGATGTACTACCGGATTTAAACAAAGGTATTATTTTACTATATTTCATAAGGTCAGGAAACTCCCCACAGTCGATACAGTTATTAAAGATAAGAGCTAAAGTAGGTAGGTGCTACAATGTCAATAATAGACTTAGCAACTTCTACAGAATTACCCCACAGATCTGCTGTCTTTTTTACATTTAAAGTTTGAAAGGTTTTAATTATATCTCTACAGGTAATATGTTCAAAATTAAATTCCGAATCGCAAGCATTAACATTTTCCTTAAACAAAGACTCAGCAACAGAAGTTGATGAGTTTAGGGATTTAGTAGTTGAAACGGGAATATCTGAAAAGAAATTTTCAAAGGCCGCGGCGACTTGTGCGTCTGATTTTATTATGTTGTCATTAATAGACAGGCTGTAGTCAGCACTTCAGTTATTAGACCTTCCTGTTTCACTATTAATAATATTCCAAGTCGTTTTAATTACATTACTACTGTTTTTAATCTTCGAACTCAAATAACGCGACTTGGCCATACAACAAACTTTTTTAAATAATTTTGAATAATTTCTAACATATAAATTAAATTCAGCAGTGTTTACAAAAGACCTTTCATTGTATAGTTCATAAAGCCGTGTTCTACTTTTATGAATACCAATGGTAGCCCAATCACTGAAAGACGCGTTACTATTAACCGAGATAGTCTTGGGAATAAAGATGAGATTAAATTGTTGACAGTACATATTAAAAAAATCATCATATAGATGATTAGGATCAGTATGATTAGCCAAAACTGTTAATTTATTAATGAGTTTAACTTTAAAAGCTTCCAAGCGACTTGTAGTTTTGGGGTTAACAATGATATCCTTTTTAGCCACTTTGCTGTTTTGGTTTTGAATAGTAATCCTTTGCCCGCAATGATCAGAATCCAGTAAATTTATAATTTCTTTATGGCTTGGAATAACATCTGTATAAATATTATCTAGGCATGTGGCACTACTAGGGGTTATTCTTGTGGGCTCCAAAAATAGGTTTACAAGATTGTATGACTGAAACAGACTTATTATTTTACTACAAGAACCTGACTTTTCTAATAAATTAACATTAAAATCACCGCAAATGATAATAGATTTATTTGAGTTACATATCTTGTGTAACACTTCATCCATTACCTTTTCAAAGCAGTCATACAATCCTGAAGGGGGCCTGTACACACTTAATACAATAAATTGCTCCAATTCTATACAAGCTATTTCAACTGTCCGATAAGATAATAGTTAAGAGTGACAATAACAAAAAGTTAGAAAATGAAATCGTCCAAGCTATGGATAATACAATGGATTGGCTAGAAAGAAATAACCTAAAAATAAATATGACTAAAACAAACATAATGCAATTTCAGACATACAATGCAAGCATAGATGAACTAGATATTCACTATAAAGATTCTCATTTGACCACAGTCGATAATTGTGTATTCTTGGGTATAACCGTCGATAAAAATTGCAGTTGGAAACCACATATAGATAAAATTCTGGCAAACATAGATCGTTTTACATATGTCTTAAAAAGAATTAAACAAACAGTTAACCATGATACTGCAATGCTGGCTTACCATGGTTATGTATCATCAGTACTTAGATACGGTATTATAGTGTGGGGTAACTCGGTGGATTTTGACAGGGTTTTCAAAGCTCAAAAAAAATGTATCCGAGCAATTTGTGGAGCTCACTTTTTAGACAGCTGTAAGCCACTGTTTCAGAAACTTAAAATTCTACCTTTGCCATGTTTGTATATTTTTGAAATATGTATTTTTGTTAAGAGACATTATAATTTATTTGAAACCAGCACAGTCAGGCCAAATAGCCGAACACGGCATAAAGATAGACTTCGGCTGCCACCAATAAAACTAAAATTATTTAAGAAAAATGTATACTGCATGTCAATTATTATTTACAATCATTTACCAAATAGTTTTCAAGACTTACCTCTGACAATGTTTAAAAAAATACTCTTCAAACTATTGCTGCTTAAAAGATATTATACAATTAAGGACTATTTAGAAGACAAATCTATAGAATCTGTTATTTGTAATTTGTAATTTAGAATTGACTCTGATTGTGAAGACATTTGCACGCCAGATTATGGCAGGATATGCTGAAACTAAATTACTGTAACACCTTATGTACCATATCCTAGCAAATAAATATTTTTGATTTGATTTGATTTGATTTTGAACAGATAGGCTCACAATATCCTTACGGTCTTTAAATTTCAGCTGGTTACTTACTAAAATTAATGAGCCGCCATGTATAGCATTTACTCTGCTGAACGAACTACCAACCTGGTGATTATTAAAATTGAACATAAACTGGTGGCTTTTAAGCCAATGTTCTGTTATACAAAGAAGGTCAATACTGTTAAAATTCATAAATAATTCTACTTCTAAATCTTTGTTGAGAAAACCTTGAATATTTTGATGCACTAGGTTAATACTATTTACTAATTTTGAAGTTTTATTTGGTTTATTTTTGCATTTCTGTACATTATTGCTAGAGGATGCCTCTATTGTCTTAATTTCTAATTTAAATTACAATCAATGTCAATTTTGGATACCAAGTTATTGGCTGAATGATATAAAATGTCATGGCATTGCTCAATAGAAGCAACTTGTTTAGCCAAATTCTTGGCTGTAATAGAAAAATAATATGATAGCGACACAGCTAACTGTCTTATGCAATATTTTGAAAGATAGTACCTATCCATAAAAAATCTATCTTTTGTCAAATATAAATGATTACCAACATAATTTTTTTTTTTTCTTCTTTCTTGGCAATTGAGCCGGTGTCGACTATTCTGCAACCAACATAATTGTTAGTGTCAATTAAATGGAATAAATTATTATTATATGTCAAGTTATGTAATGTCATATTCATTTCACATCTAAAATTGTTTTCTTCCTGTGGCAAACTTTGACTGTATGGGAATGTAAACAATACATTTTTTTTTTTAAACTAATGTTGCACAATGATCTATAATATTGGAGTAATTCTCCTTTGGTCACATTACCCCTATTACCAACAAATATTAATAATATAGTATCCTGGTTAAAATTGCATTTTAAAACTTTTTTCAGTATGTCAAATAAAGAACAACCAGGCATACAGTAGTTCATTATTGAGTGTCCTGGATATTTATTTGTTAACAAGTGGCCTAGATCTTTTCCAATTTCATCACAGAATAACACTATTTCTTTATTTACACTCTGTTTAGGCAAGCAATTGACAATGGCAAACTGGCACAAGACTGCGGCACGGTGGTATCACATATTGTCAATGAATGATCCGGTGTGGGTTGAATAGGTGGTTGTTCACTATGTACACATTTGTTTGTTTGTGAGCTTACCAGCTCATTCATTGCCAATACATATTCGCTCATTTGGTTTTCAGAGGCTGTATATTTCATGGTCATAGAAGTAAGTTTCTTCTGTAGTAGATCTAGTTCATACCGCAAGTTATCTGTGTCAATTTGGTATTTCCTAGTACTTTTTTCTAAGTTTAATGAATACATATCTAATTGTTTCAGGAGACCTTTCTCTGTTTTACATTTTTGGTGAATAATTTTTGATTTTTGATCATTTTCCTAGTTTTAACCATGTATTTATTAATTTTTATGTATTTTTTAAGTTTATTTCTACTAGCAACTACCCTCACTGATTCATTTGATTTTGAATCATCTTGACCTAAATAAATAAATACATAAATATAAGAGTATCCAAAGGGCGAGGTAACAAGTCATATAAAGGCTTTATCGCCTTATTTATATGCATGGTCACTCGGGCAGTACATTTGGAAGCAATGAGTGAGTTAAGCACTAAAGGTTTTCTGGCTGCTTTCAAACGGTTTGTGGCTAGGCGTGGTTGATGTACGGAAATGCACAGCGATAATGGAACTAACTTTGTGGGCG
This sequence comes from Dicycla oo, assembly GCA_948252095.1. Taxonomy (NCBI): domain Eukaryota; kingdom Metazoa; phylum Arthropoda; class Insecta; order Lepidoptera; family Noctuidae; genus Dicycla; species Dicycla oo. The sequence continues at coordinate 179,791 of OX411732.1, read as the reverse complement.
CTGCACGAGAACTGCTTTATTTGTTTAACGAGGCGAAATCAGGTTGTAATCCTGAATTGACAGAGAAACTCGCGAACAATGGCACTCAGTGGCACTTTATACCTCCTCACTCACCAAACTTTGGGGGTCTCTGGGAGGCAGGTATCAAGTCTACCAAGTATCACCTCAATCGGGTGATTGGAACGCTGTTTTTTGAGGAAATCATCACAATGTTAGCGCAAGTTGAAGCTTGCCTCAATTCAAGGCCATTGTCTTATGTGGAAGATCAGGACAAATTAGTAATTCTAACTCCGGGTCATTTCCTTGTGGGGGAGCCATTAGTGCTACCGCCTAACCACAATTATGAAAGGGATAACATTAATAGCCTACAACGATGGCAGCTTCATCAGAGGATGTTGCAAGATTTCTGGTGTCGATGGTCGCACGATTATCTTCACCAATTCTTACAGCGACATAAATGGAACCATAGAAATCCTGAACCATCTGTTGGTGAAGTAGTAGTATTAGTAAAAGAGGATACTATGCCTCCTGGCAAGTGGTTACTGGGTAGGATCCAACAAAAACATCCTGGGCCCGATGATGTGACGCGGGTTGTTACCTTACGCACACAGTCTACGACTATGAAGAGACCAACGTCTAAATTGTGTATATTACCGGTAGCAAATTAGTGTAGGATTTTTTATGTTATTTGTATTTAAAAAATGGTAGTATGTTTTAGGTTAAGTTTGCAATGTGAATTTGTTAAAGTTAAGAACTTGTGTTGTTAGTTGTTATCATTTGTTTTTTTTTTCTCTTACCACCAACGACATACCAACCTCGTATTAAGCTGGGTGGTATAGAAGGACATTTTGCCAATATGTCCTTGGTGGGTGGTATGTTCGGACATAAATGTACAGCGAAATCATGACGCGATCAATATTCGATCAAATAATGTGCAATGTTTGACCCTTAGCTCGATACATGGCGTTGGCGTCGAGTTAAATCTCGCTATGGTTTCGTTCCCGGCATTTACCTAAGGAGGATTGATTTTTTTGTTTTGTGTGAGCCTTTGATTCTAAGTTATAGTACTTAAATATACGCTATATACGCCGCTTATAGTGTTATATCATTTACTCCTCGCCAATATACGGAAACTCGGTATAAATACACAGGTCAGTAGCTCAGTACCCCTCTGGTCCGCGGGGCTTCATTGTGCACAATGAGTATGGCAGGTCAGTAGCTCAGTAACCCTCTGGTCCGCGGGGCTTCATTGTGCACAATGAGTATGGCAGGTCAGTAGTTCAGTACCCCTCTGGTCCGCAGGGCTTCATTGTGCCCAATGAGTATGGCAGGTCAGTAGCTCAGTACCCCTCTGGTCCGCGGGGCTTCATTGTGCACAATGAGTATGGCAGGTCAGTAGCTCAGTAACCCTCTGGTCCGCGGGGCTTCATTGTGCACAATGAGTATGGCAGGTCAGTAGTTCAGTACCCCTCTGGTCCGCAGGGCTTCATTGTGCCCAATGAGTATGGCAGGTCAGTAGCTCAGTAACCCTCTGGTCCGCGGGGCTTCATTGTGCACAATGAGTATGGCAGGTCAGTAGTTCAGTACCCCTCTGGTCCGCAGGGCTTCATTGTGCCCAATGAGTATGGCAGGTCAGTAGCTCAGTAACCCTCTGGTCCGCGGGGCTTCATTGTGCACAATGAGTATGGCAGGTCAGTAGTTCAGTACCCCTCTGGTCCGCAGGGCTTCATTGGGCCCAATGAGTATGGCAGGTCAGTAGCTCAGTACCCCTCTGGTCCGCGGGGCTTCATTGTGCACAATGAGTATGGCAGGTCAGTAGTTCAGTACCCCTCTGGTCCGCAGGGCTTCATTGTGCCCAATGAGTATGGCAGGTCAGTAGCTCAGTAACTCTCTGGTCCGCGGGGCTTCATTGTGCACAATGAGTATGGCAGGTCAGTAGTTCAGTACCCCTTTGGTCCGCAGGGCTTCATTGTGCCCAATGAGTATGGCAGGTCAGTAGCTCAGTACCCCTCTGGTCCGCGGGGCTTCATTGTGCACAATGAGTATGGCAGGTCAGTAGTTCAGTACCCCTCTGGTCCGCAGGGCTTCATTGTGCCCAATGAGTATGGCAGGTCAGTAGCTCAGTACCCCTCTGGTCCGCGGGGCTTCATTGTGCACAATGAGTATGGCAGGTCAGTACCTCAGTAACCCTCTGGTCCGCGGGGCTTCATTGTGCACAATGAGTATGGCAGGTCAGTAGTTCAGTACCCCTCTGGTCCGCAGGGCTTCATTGTGCCCAATGAGTATGGCAGGTCAGTAGCTCAGTACCCCTCTGGTCCGCGGGGCTTCATTGTGCACAATGAGTATGGCAGGTCAGTAGTTCAGTACCCCTCTGGTCCGCAGGGCTTCATTGTGCCCAATGAGTATGGCAGGTCAGTAGCTCAGTACCCCTCTGGTCCGCGGGGCTTCATTGTGCACAATGAGTATGGCAGGTCAGTAGTTCAGTACCCCTCTGGTCCGCAGGGCTTCATTGTGCCCAATGAGTATGGCAGGTCAGTAGCTCAGTACCCCTCTGGTCCGCGGGGCTTCATTGTGCACAATGAGTATGGCAGGTCAGTAGTTCAGTACCCCTCTGGTCCGCAGGGCTTCATTGTGCCCAATGAGTATGGCAGGTCAGTAGCTCAGTACCCCTCTGGTCCGCGGGGCTTCATTGTGCACAATGAGTATGGCAGATCAGTAGCTCAGTACCCCTCTGGTCCGCGGGGCTTCATTGTGCACAATGAGTATGGCAGGTCAGTAGTTCAGTACCCCTCTGGTCCGCAGGGCTTCATTGTGCCCAATGAGTATGGCAGGTCAGTAGCTCAGTACCCCTCTGGTCCGCGGGGCTTCATTGTGCCCAATGAGTATGGCAGGTCAGTAGCTCAGTACCCCTCTGGTCCGCGGGGCTTCATTGTGCACAATGAGTATGGCAGATCAGTAGCTCAGTACCCCTCTGGTCCGCGGGGCTTCATTGTGCACAATGAGTATGGCAGGTCAGTAGCTCAGTACCCATCTGGTCAGGATAAACCTACATGAGTTTTGTTTCAAGGAATAATAACTTGACGTGGTGTTTATCATCATTTCGTTAGAGAACTTAGTCCGGAAGGTTTATGTGTATAAAAAGAGATTACGTATATTATAGCACATAAATCCTAATTGGTTTGGTTGTCGCCACATCAGTACCTAGCTAGCACCCGAGTGCAGTAGGGGTAACATTGCATATAATTATAATGTGTATTATTTGTCCAGGACGAATATTCTGGAGCGGTACTACAATGCGGAGGTGCGGCTGGCCGTGCCGGAAGGCAAGCGTATCTCGCGCATAAAGTGGCTGGCGGTGTACGACATCGGCAGCCAGAACGCGTTCGGCGACGTGTTCGTGCCGGACGAGTTCGAGGCGCCCGCCGAGCAGGCCGTGGGCCCGCTGGCTGGCTCGCCCGTCGTCTCCAGCAAGCCGGTTCGCTTCCTGGACGCCACTACCGTCCTGTAAGAACCTAACCACGTTCACATACCACGTACTGTGGCACACAGAGACTAATCCTCCCACATGTGCAGTATCCCGGAGTTGCGGTACGACGGCAGCGGAGAAGAGGTGTACTTTTGGACGGGCGTGGGTCCGCAGCCCTCCTCGAGAGGCATGAAGATACCCGACGAGTACGGCTAGTAAGTAACTACAATGCCTTGCAATCAATCGTTATTAAACTCTGCTCTCTAGCATCAACATGTGTTAGTTTCTGTGTGCAATGCTAGCACTACACTTGGCGTATGTTTGTGCAAATATCCGCGATATTTGGCTGATATAAAATGAACTATATACCAATCCGTTTGGGTACCTATATTTTGTATTGGCCAAGTAATGTTGTTATAAGCCAAGTGTAACGGCAGCCTGGAGCCGATCCGGGCGTACGCGGGCGAGGACGTGCGCCTGCAGCTGCCGGGCGGTACCACGGTGTTCGACGTCAAGTGGGTGGCGCTGTGGGACCGAGCGCGCGCCACCTCGCTGGCGAGCGTGCTCGTGCCCGAGGCGCTCAACGTGCCGCCGGCGCCCGTGGAGCCGCACGCCTACGTGTCCCCGCTGCCGCATTGCAAGCAGCTGCACCGCGACTTCCAGGTCTCCTGGGAGGTCTTCGGCAACCAGATCACCATTGAAATGGCGGCGCAGGTACGGCACGGAGGGAACGAGTGATCTCGACGGAAGTATGGAACTGACTCGTGTGATGTGTGCGCAGATGGACGAGGACGAGTACATGGCGTTCGGCGTGTCGGGCAGCGACCGCGGCTCGCGCATGCTGGGCGCCGACGTGGCCGTGGCGCAGTACAACTCGGCCATGCAGCGCGGCCTCGCCACGGACTACAACATCACCGCCAGCGCGCCCGTCAGTCTCATCTCTCCCGCTCTCACCACAGCACGCTGTCGGCACGGGCACCTCGCCACAGAGAATCTTTAATCTATCTGTGTGTATACAGTGCGTGCAAGTGCTGGGCGCCTGGCGCGGCGTGTGCCGCGACGACCGGCTGGGAGGACTCGACTCCAACCAAGTGTTCAGCGCGCGCCGAGAGAACGGACTCACCGTGGTCTCCTACCGCCGCACGCTGGCCGCCTGTGAGTATACCACGTGTGACGTTCTGACTGCAACGATTTAGCGCAGTGTGTAACATGTCCCCTCCGCAGCCGAGCCGATGGACCGCGAGTGGGTGACAGACCGCGCCATGTGGGTGGTGTGGGCGCTGGGGCGGCTGGACCACGAGCGCGAGCCCGCCTTCCACCGCCTGTACCCGCGCGCCGACGTCAAGCTGCATCTGGCCAGCGACCCGCCCAACCACGACTGCATCCGCTTCACCGTGTGAGTACTCTTCTTGCCTGTCTGAATCTGCATGCGACTGGGTAGACAGAAAAATATGAAAAAAAAGAAAAATAAATCTAACATAACAAACTTATTTTACAAAAAAAAAAAAAAAACACCGACTTCCAAAAAAAACACTTCAAAGTGAAAAATAACTTTCATTTCAGAAGTGTCTTTAGATCTTCGTTTTTTGCCACCGACTTCTGAAATAAAGTTATTTTTCACTTTGTAGTGTTTTTTTGGAAGTCGGTTTTTTGTTCACATTTTAGTGGGTCAGTTTGTAATTTATAATAATTCATAATTCATAATCGTTTATTTGCTAATATGGGTAATTATACAAAGATATTGAGAGTAAAGCAGTCCGACCATATTACACCTTGAGGCATGCAAATCACAAGCTTATTATTATAATACATTTTCTTGCAAAACGAAAATTAAAAATTAATAGTACAATTTAGTTTTATTCATTTCACCGTAGCAAATTGCAAATAATAAAAGAAACATACTAAATAAAATTGATAATAATGTCACTAGAGAAATTGAAGTTTAAAAATAATGATGTCAAGATACAAATGTGAATAAGTACATGTCATTACTTGGTAAATTCAATATAAAAAAAATAATAATGTCAATAGTTTAATTAAAATTAGAAATGTCAAGTATTAAATGAGAATGTCAAGATATATCTGTAAATAAATGTCAATGTAAATGTCAAAGTATAACAATGTAATAATGTACCTATAATAATGTCAAAGTATATCAAATATTAATAATTAAAAATTAATAATTAAATATCAGTGCACTAGTTACATCAATATGTCCTTGTCTTAGTTACAATTGCCTAATGTCAACTGTTCATCACCTTTTACAAATCATTGTTTTTCCCAATATAGAAACGTTAATTTCTGAGGAATTCTCCTAGTAAGAACAAGGAGAACTGGAGCTGATAGTGCAGTCACCATTAGCTCCACTTAACCATAATTATGCATTGTGACGAGCATAAATTGCTTAGCAACCATATTAAAGTCGGTACTTAATCGAATCGCTACCTGTGAAATACTTATTATATTGAGTAGTTCCGATGACCATCTGTGGTCTTCATTATCAGTTTCACTTCACCAAATGGTGCTTTCTAAGATTAAATGTACGAGTTACTTATCCAGTGTCATACCTATAATGTAACATTTGTTAACCGACTTCCAAAAGGAGGAGGTTCTCAATTCGTCTGTATTTTTTTTTTGTTTTTTTTTTTTTTTTTTTGTATGTTTGTTACGCGATTACTCAAAGACGGATGGACCGATTTGGAAAATTCTTTTTTTGTTTGAAAGGGTATACCTCCGAGGTGGTCCCATATACATTTTATTAACTTTACTTGGGGAGTTTTTGAGTTAGCTTCAATAATACGTATATTTCCCACTTATTTTATATGGATGATGTGATGATGTTTTAATAACTTCCTATCACTGTTATTTACATGGCTATATCTACAATTATTGTGCTCAATTATGTATTCGAATTTGTGTGGGGTTGCTGGCCTCCCACAAGCGGGTCTAACCAGTAGCATTGAGAAGTTGCACATGACGTAAAGGAGGGTGAGCTACGTTGAGTGCCTGTATCTAACGAACCAGCAGAGATCACGTCTACTGCTACAAATTACTTATCAAGAATCAATCGGCGAGGATAACGTCCACGGCGGTTACAACAGCGAAGATAACGTCAATCGCTATAAACAAGAAATAATCAGCGGGGATAACGTCCACTGCGATTACTTCAGCTCCGAAAACTTCGTGAGTAAGGTACACGCCAACCACTACCAACCACAAGGCAGAAACAATGTCGACAGAAGACTATCCTGGATTTGTGGAACTTATAACTAAGCAGCAAAGCAGCTATGAGAGAATCAAAACTCTTCAAACTAACTACAAAAAGGATCCTGTGAGTAGAAAACCACAGACTACCTAAACAAACGAATCGAAGCTTTACAATCCCTATGGGATGAATTTCAATCGAACCACGAAATCTTGAAGGAGTATGAGTGTGCCCAAAGAGACCATGACTACTTCAAGAAAGATATTTTTATCATTACAAGAAGCATGTTTGACGAAACAATGCAATCTATGAATCAACTACTAAACAAGTTGATTAACGAACCTGGAATTTCGGGTATGTCTAAACCGAAAATACTAGAAAATCCCGGAACATCGCAATTTGATACAACTGGAGTACACCAACAAATCGGAGATGAAACGGACAAGCACCTATCAACGCTGTTACGTAATCAAATGTGTAACTTCAACGCCTTAAAGAGAGCGGTCTCCAAAATTAATCTGGATAGCATGAAAGAAAAGTGGCAACTAGAAGATCAAGTCAACATGGGAAAATGGGAATCCATCGACAAGATTCACTGGGAACTAAGCTACTTACTGCAAGGGAACGACAAAGACTATGAAGCAAAATTTGACCATTGGGAGCAAGTTTACGACAACCTAAAGGAAGAGCTAAATAGAAAAATCTTTGAAACATCCCACTACGAAAAAACAACACCGCGTATGGAATTACCGGAGTTCAATGGAGCTTTCAACAATTGGATCTCTTTTAGGGATTTATTTTTCGAAATGATTCATTACAATCCAACGCTGAACAAAACGCAGAAAATGAAGTTCCTAAAATCTAAATTGAAAGGTGAAGCGGAAAAGTTAATCAAACACCTTCCTGTGAGTGCTGAGAATTATGACTCGTGCCTAGATATTATTCAGCACCGCTACGACAACAAACGATTACTTTTCACCTCATACATAGACACACTTCTCAATCAATCATCCATCGAAAAACCGAACTCAAATAACATGAAGAAGCTGTATGACACAACGAAAGAGTGTTTAAATGGCCTAGAAAACATTGACATCAATATTCCAGTATGGGGTCCACTTATAGTGTACTTACTATCCTCAAAACTAGATGACGTCACGTACGATGACTACATCAAGACGATGAAACATTCAAGAGAGCTCCCAGACTTAGAGGAGTTTATGGAGTTCCTAGAACTGCAATTCATGACGCAGGAAACATCCCGTGCTAAAAGGAACGGCGGAAATCAAGATTATTTGACGAACAACCAACATAAAGGTTATAACAACAAAAAGTCAACGAACTTTAAAGCAACAGAAAAGTGGACAAAAACCTTCCATGCAACGCTGAAGAAATGACCACTCTGCAAAAATGAGCACACGCTGAGGCAGTGTTCTACATTTTTGAACATGGATGTCACAACGCGAAACCAAACAACAAGTAACCTGATTTGTGCAAAAATTGTTTGTTTAGTCACGGCGGAAATAAATGCAATTCAACGAAAACTTGCCGCACGTGTAACTACAAACATCATTCCCTTCTCCATGATGATAATCTGAAAGGGCAACAATCAAAGCCATCCACATCAACAGTGGCTGAGCGAACATCTAATCACATCAACGGTGAACAAGAGATACTCTTAACGACTCTTCAACTAAGGGTCAAGAACAAGGAAGGTGATTACGTCATCCTCCGGGCGTTACTGGATCAAGGCTCTCAAGTAACCTTGGTCACAGAAAATGCTGCACAACGGTTGAACTTACCCCGAAACAAAATGAATGCTGCGGTCACTGGCGTTGGCACTATAATGGGCAAGACTAAAGGGTTAATAAAATTGGAATGCAAGTCTATCCACTCTGATTATACATTCCAAACCGAATCGTTAGTGATGAGTAAACTAATTAACAATCTGCCTAACTCAACGATCAACACTGACAACTGGACTCACCTTCGTGATATCAAGTTGGCTGATCCAGACTACAACATATCTGGACCCATCGATCTATTGCTTGGAGCAGATGTTTACTCCGATGTGATCTTAGGAGGAATAATCAAGCATAACAATAACTCGCCAGTAGCGCAACAGACAAAGTTGGGCTGGATACTGTGCGGTGCTACAAAGCAGTTCAACTGTCTAGTTACTCTAACAGAGCTAGACAACCTAACAAAATTTTGGGAGATAGAAGACATCCCTTCGGAACCCGAAATTACGACGGAAAACGAATTCTGTGAAAAATATTACACAGAAACAACAAAGCGATTACGCAACGGGCGTTATGTGTGTTAACAAAACCTTGGTAACTCAAAACCTCAAGCTACAGCACAATTTCTTCATTTAGAAAAGAAAATGGCGAGACAAGAACATTTCGCTAAACTTTATAGAGAATTCATCCAAGAATACTTCGAATTAGGTCACATGAAAACAGTGACAGAATCCGATAGTAGGGTACAAGCCTACCTACCACACCACGGCGTAGTAAGGGAGAGCTCAACAACAACGAAACTACGAGCTGTTTTTAACGCATCAATGAAAACAGACTCTGGGTACAGCCTAAACGATTTGATGAAAAAAGGGTCAAATCTTCAAAAGGACATTCTATCCCTGATTATAAAATGGCGAAGCTATGAATATGTTCTAACGGCGGACATTGAGAAAATGTACCGTCAAATCCTTATTCATCAAGATCAACAACGTCTTCAAAAAATAATTTGGAGAGACTCCCCGAGAGAACCACTGAAAGATACGCAGTTGTGTACCCTAACATACGGGACCAAAGTCGCACCATTCTTAGCGATGCGCACTCTCCAACAGTTGGCCAAAGATGAAGGCTACGCTTTCCCTCTGGCCCAAAAGGCGCTACTTAACGAATTTTATATGGATGACGCCATCACGGGCCACCATACCATAGAATCAACAAAGCTACTGCAAAGGGAGCTAAGCGAACTACTGAAAAAAGGTGGTTTTGTTTTACGGAAATGGTCCACGAACGAACCATCTATTCTCAAAGAACTACAGACGAAAGAGAAAAGTAACAATAACGAATTTAACTTCAAGCAACAAGAGTTCAGCAAAACACTTGGACTCGCATGGAATGACGCAAGTGACACATTCCATTTTATTAGCGAAGCGCCTAGCAACAACAAAAATGCACCATACACTAAACGCAGGCTACTGTCAGAAATAAGCAAGATTTACGATCCACTCGGTTGCTTGGCTCCAATTACCCTACAAGCAAAACTGCTTTTTCAAAAACTATGGAGTGATACCTATCAAAACATTGGATGGGACGAAAATGTACCAAACTCCATAGAAAACCAATGGCTGCAAATTAAATCAGATTTGCCAAACATAAAAGACATAAGTCTACCACGATGGATAAAAAACGAAAACAACAGGGCGATCGAATTGCAAGCCTTCTGTGACGCGAGCGAAAAAGCCTACGCATGCGTTATCTACAGCCGAACTACATCACCCACCGGCGCGTACGAAACTACACTACTCGCGGCAAAAACTAAGGTGGCACCAATCAAAAAGATAACTACAATACCGAGGTTGGAATTATGCGCCGCAGTTTTGCTAGCGAAACTCCTACAAAGGATAACTAACATCCTTGAAGATTACGATCTAAGGATTACCTGCTGGACCGATTCTAAAGTCGTTCTAGCATGGCTTCAAGGAAATCAAACTAAATACGAAAAGTATGTAACCAGTAGAACCACACAAATATTAAACATCGTGCCTGCGATAAACTGGGGTTACGTGAAGACTAACGAAAACCCTGCCGACTGTGCAACGAGAGGACTCCCACCGACAAAACTGGTCACCTTTACCCTGTGGTGGGAAGGCCCTAAATGGCTTAAGGAGCTGGAAAAACAAGCCCTTATCTCAAAAGAAACTTATACCACAAACGAGGGCTTCTTAACAAACTCTTATACGACTAATAGTACGGAACCCATGTCGATTAAAAATGAATTAATCGATTCATTACTTGAGCGACATAGCAACATAGATCGTATTACAAGAATACTCGCCTTGGTGATACGTTTCGCTGATGCATTACGAAACAAAAGAAGGTCAACGGAGTGCCATGAACTGAACTTGGATGAAATAAACAACGCACGGTTTATCATTATCAAATCAGTGCAACGGGATTATTTTGAAAATGAAATAAATTCTCTCAAGAAAGGTGGAAAACTTCTCAACAGAAGCACCATTTTGAAACTTAATCTATTTTTGGACTCTTATGGAGTTTTACGAGTTGGAGGGCGTCTAAACCACTCAAACTTGCCAGTGGAAACGAAAAACCGCATCCTCATACCAGGAGAGGGAAGACTAACCCAACTGATTATTGAAAAGGCACATCAACGAACCTTACACGGTGGAGCAAGATTAACGCTAGCTGACACAAGGAACAATTACTGGATTATCAGTGGCAATCGAAGCGTCAAGAAAATACTGCGACAATGCATTCGATGCCGTCGATACGCAACAACCCAAACTGAACAGTTAATGGGCAACCTTCCTAAAGAAAGGATCACTCCATCGAGGCCGTTTTCACACACCGGCATCGACTTTACAGGCCATGTGGACGTAAAGATAAACAAGGGCCGCGGGATAAAAACCTGCAGAGGCTACGTAGCCATATTGAACTTGTTTCGGACCTATCAACGCAAACCTTCATCGCAGCACTAAAAAGAATGTGCGCTAGAAGAGGCACCCCAAAACATATCTACTCCGATAACGGAACCAACTTCGTCGGAGCCGCAAGAGTTTTAAAAGAAGAGTTCCAACTATTTAAAACGATGCTATCTTCAGAGTTCTTTAAAGAGATCAACGAACTTCAAATCGAGTGGCACTTCAATGCTCCATCCTGGCCATCAGCAGGAGGCTTATGGGAAGCTGCAGTTCGTTCCATGAAAGCACACCTGAAACGGGTAATCGGACAACAGAAGCTTACCTACGAACAATTTGTAACACTTCTTACACAAATCGAAGTGTGCATGAACAGCAGACCTCTGTGTCCATTAACAGAAGACGTGGAAGATCTGGAATATCTCACCCCGGGTCACTTTCTCTCGGGGAGTCCAACACTAACGCTACCACTCAATGAACCTGAAGAAACGAAAGCGATAGACATCAGAAATAACTGGAAACACATTGAGCTCATGCGTCGACACTATTGGGATCGTTGGTCGAAAGAATACCTTCATTCATTACAAAACCGAAACAAATGGCAACAAACTAAAGAAAACATACAAAAGGGACAACTAGTTCTCGTCAGGGAAAGTAATCTACCCCCAAGCAGATGGGCTATGGGACGCGTAGTGGAACTGCACCCAGGCAGTGATAACTTAGTACGAGTGGTCACGCTCAAGATACAAAATGGGATACTAAAAAGACCCATAACTAAACTAGCCCCGCTACCTATAAACGAGGTATGCGGAAGCACTGAATCACAAGAAGTGAGTTCAGAAACTGAGCTCGGCCAGCAAAAGAAAGGAACTAACAAAACCCAGAAAAGGGTAAACAGCTTGCTTATGGTGTTACTAGTAGTGTTTACAACGCTAACAGGTGGACTAGCAGCACCCCTGCAGCATTTTAAAATAACTCGATTAGCTGAAAACCAACCAGTTTACTTTGACCCCGTCGGAAATATCCAACTTATTCACGATGAATGGAAACTTCTGGTATACTATAACCTGACAACATTCTGGAAAAGTACAATAAAGGTAGAGGAATTCGTGAATCATATAGGTAAACTATGCGACACGATGCCTAACGAGCCATGTCACTCTACGACACAACAACTCAAGTTCGAAATGAACCAGCTGAACGAGTATAACGTCTTGTTACTATCTCAACATCAACAACGAAGGCGACGTGGTTACGTCAACGGCGTAGGAAATCTCGCACGAGCCCTGTTTGGTGTCCTTGACAGCGATTTCGCCAAAAAATACGCTCAGGACATAGAAAGACTCAAAACGAACGAACAATACCTACTACAGCTGATAAGAAATCAAACACTGATTATCGAGTCAGAAAACAATGTCATCAAGAAAAATGAAGACTTTGTAAGGACGCAACTGGAAGTAATTCAGCAAATTCATGAACGAAACGAAATATAACACAGCAGTGATAGAAAACAGATTTCAAATAATGAAAACAATGAATGACGTCAACTCTAAGGCATTAACTGCTGGCTTACTTATCTCAGTACTGAGAAGAAACCAAGAAATGCTCCTAAGTGCATTGACAGACATCTACAGAGGCCATCTCGATATGAAATTATTCACACCTGAGCAGCTATCTGAACAACTCAGTTACATTGCCGGTATTATACCGAAAAGATTAACATTACCTATCAAAAACAGCAATGGAGCGAACATAAAAAATATTTACAAAATTATTTATGTAAAAGCCCGGCTCACCGAACAGTACCTACTCTTCGAATTACATATTCCGTTACTAAGCGATGACGAGTATACATTGTACCGCAATATAGCTATACCTAGACAGCAAACTACTAACCAATGTCAGGTGATAGATACAACAACACAATATATTGGAGTCAACTTCGTAAATAATACCTACATACAGATGGAAGAGGTTGATCTTCAGCAATGTACCTACAACAATAACAGCGGACAATCACATCTGCCACGCCTCTACAACTATTAGCAGCTTGCATGGAGCGACGGCATCTTGCGAAGCTAAAATACTAAGCCAAAATGTAAATAAAATTACATGTGATTGGGTACCACAACAATGCTCTGACCAATGGATAAAATTACAGAGACCAAACATATGGCTGTATAATTGCATAAATGAGTGCACGACTCGCATTGTATGCGAAAATCGAATTACAACAACAATTATAACAAAGGCAGGGCTCCTTGCCCTAGGTCAGGATTGCATACTTCAGCACAAAGATGCTACAATTTACTCACATAACGTTTTTAGTGTGCGGTCATGCATGTAAAGCGTGGGGAGATTGTGGAATCCGTGGGAACCCAACTCTCGGATTCCATAAACGTTAGAGCCCTCTACGCATCCGAAACCTATAAATATTTGAGTATGTCGGAAGCGTTGGGCATCAATGTTACTGACAAGTGCAATCGTTGAAGGAGCGCTTCTTTGGCCGCCTGAAGAAAGTATTCAATAGTATTTTATCAGGCGGAAACAAGGTGCGTGCCTTCAACGCTTGGGTCATGCCGGTTCTGATGTACTCTTTCGGCATAAATGGACTCAGACCGAACTCGACGCCCTGGATAGGACGGTCCGTACGCTGCTGACTGCATATCGAAAGCACAATCGCGAGATATGCAGTCACAGGGAATATTTAATAATCATAATAATAATATTTTTATTATCAGGCTACTGATGCCTATAGAAAAAATACACAAAATAATATTAACAACGAAAATAAACTAATACATATTAAAAACCTTATTAAACTATAACTATACACGTAACATGGTTGGCGTCATGTGTCGCGTAACCGTCCTCGGAAACGTCGATATACGACACCTTTCGGCCAAAAGTCCTCCTTCAAGCAGGTTTGTAGATGGTGGGTTGGAACTAGTGAATAGTCCCGGGAAATCCCAGAACCGAATGTACCGGGAAATCCCGGAACAAAAAGTACCGGGAAATCTCGGAACAAAAAGTACCGAGAAATCCCGGGAAATTTGCGTCGTTTTAGGAACCGGAATCTTCCATACCAAATCCCGGTTCTTTCGGTACTTTTGGGACAAGATACTTCACATTTAGAATATTTCTAATTTTATTGCCTACGAATAATGAAATACGAAAAGTCAAATGTAAATCAAGCTCATAAATGGCACCACGCAAACTGTACCGGGGTGGGCTTGGCTTAAAACTGTACCGCGGTGGGCTTGGCTTAAAACTGTACCGCGCAGTGCCTACAGATCGGCGGTGTCCACGCACAAATGTCGCGGGGAAATTACGATTATAATATTGTATTTTGGTAATATGGTGGAACAATTAGACCTGCACAGCCTGCAGTTAGCCTGCAGGATGCCTCGCCATGAATTTAGACAAGGCGAAAGTCATATAGGTACAATGCACACCTCTTGCCGAGTCCAATCTACTGCGAAGTGTCACTTATCAAAGTTGTGATCCAGCTTGGTTGACACAACTTTGGGAAAAAAGCCAACACCATGATCCAGTTGGGTTGGGCAGCTTTGTCAAGTCTTCTCGACGCCAATCCCGCAATGTTTGAAAACTAAGGTCTTCAACCAGTGCGTCCTGCGCGCCATGACTTACGGTGCCGAAACGTGGACACTGACAGTCGGGCTGCTCCACAACACACATGTGTTACGAATTTCCTTCAGTGAGTGATTGCGTAACAATTTAACCTGAATAGGGTTTGTTTACACTTTCATCAGGCACTTTCTGAACTGACTATAAGCTCGGCGCGGTGCGGCCGGTATGTGTGGTAGTAATGTCGTACGGTGTGCTCTGTGCAGCGGGGCCCAGTCAGCGCCGCCGGTGTGGGAGGTGGCGGAACTGTTCGA
Source organism: Dicycla oo (assembly GCA_948252095.1). Taxonomy (NCBI): domain Eukaryota; kingdom Metazoa; phylum Arthropoda; class Insecta; order Lepidoptera; family Noctuidae; genus Dicycla; species Dicycla oo. Next base: position 164,546 of record OX411732.1, on the reverse strand, counting down.
CCCAGCGCTGCGCGTGTTCACGTTCCGCCTGGGGCCCGCTGGCGGGGCGCGCGGCCTGGCGGGCAGGCCCCTCAAGCACTCGCCGCCCCTCGCCTGGTACGTCAACGGACAGCTCGCGCCTGACCTGCAACTGCGCCGTGGGCTGCATTACTCCTTCAAGGTACCCTCTTCTGTGCTAGCTTATTTTTCTTAGCGTGTCGATGGCAATCTAACGTCGTAATGTGCTGCGTTAGGTGTACGGTGGCAACGACCCGCACTCGGCCACGGAGTATCACCCGCTGATCGTGACGGCGGAGCCCGTAGGCGGCCTGGAACGCCTTAGCGAGGCGGCGCAGCGCGAGGCCAAGGTGCTGGCCGGCGTGCACTACACGCGCCGCGGCCGCCTGGCGCCCACTGCCGGTACGTATGCGCCCCCTGTGCGCGTGCGCGTGCGCGTGTGAGAGGTGACTACATAGCTGTGTGTTGCAGCGGGGCCGCTGTGCGTGGCGCGGCACGCGGCGGGCGCGGACCGGCGGCGCGACGACGACTACTCCACGTTCCGCGCCTACAACCGCTCGCTGGAATGGCGCTGCCCGGCCGAGGCGCCGGCCGAGCTGCTGGTGGCTCCCAACAGCACGTGGCCCGACCGCGTGTACTACCACTCGTTCTCGCACGCCGGCATGGGTGGCCGCATCTACGTCGTGGACAAGCACCGCCGTAACATCGGCCGCACGGCCAGCGCCGCGCACGTGTCACTCGCGTCCGCCGGCCTGCTGGCGGCGCTCGGCGCGCTACTCGTCGCGGCCGCCTGACTCACTCCCGCCCCAATGTACCGTCGCGAAGAGGGTCCTGCTTCTATAAATGATTAAGACGAACGATGTCGCAACCTGTTAACAGAAGCCATGTTAAGGAGCCTACATTATATGCTAGATTTTTGAGGTGTGATCAAACAAAATTGATAGATGTGGAAGTGACGGTCGCAACAGAAACGATCGATAAATTCGAGCAAATATATAAGAACTGACAGATCTTATTTATTGATCGTTATAACACAATCAAATCTATAGGCACCTACTCTTTTGATGATCTCAAGTCGCGGTAGCTACATCTTTACAAGATTATTTTGGCTCGTGGCCAAAATTAGAACTAACACCGCCATCTTGTCTAGTTATACAAAATTGGAACTAACACCGCCATCTTGTTTAGTTATACAAAATTGGAACTAACACCACCATCTTGTTTAGTTATACAAAATTGGAACTAACACCGCCATCTTGTTTAGTTATACAAAATTGGAACAAACACCACCATCTTTCAATTATGCTACTCTCCAATTTGCATACATTTCTAGTTTTCATTTAATTTGTGATCGCTACAACAGTGGACACCTAGAATAGAATATCATATCAATCAATATCATAAAATATGGTACAGAGGCCAGCAGGTCAACCTACCCGAAACTGTCAGATTCTCCCAATCAACCTTGAACCTAATGCCTTAGCAATAAATTCGAAAATCTATTAAAGAAATCTGACAGATTGTAGTAGCTTGATGTGCTGGCGTCTGTACATAAGAGGTCTTAAATAAAAATAGTTCCACATATTTTGCTTACTTTTTTCAGCATGCAAAAAACACAAAACTGAGGTCAAAAAATATTTAAAAATATATATTGTCACGAAGAAAAAAAAAATTTTATTGCAAATAATATTTATTACTTTACAGTGTGTTAGTTTAATACATAAATATAAAACAATTTAAAATATAAAAAGCTTATTCGAAGTGGTCTTCATTGGCTGCAATACAGTCCTTTAAAAACGTTGAGGCCATTTATCAATAGAAGCATGCACTCTTTCTACGGGAAAATTCTTCACTGCCAATCGTATGGATTGTTTTAGGAACTCCAAATTATCATGGCGTTTAGAGCACGCCGTACTCTCTAAAACTGACCATAAATCATAATCCAGCGGATTAATATCGGGACTAGACGACGGCCAGTCTTCAGCTCTGATGAAGTCCGAAACGTTCACTTCCAACCAAGACTGCGTGGACCGAGCTTTATGACCCGGCGCCGAGTCTTGTTGGAAGGACCATACTTAGTTATTGAACATGGTGTTGTTAAGGGGCTTAACTACCTTCTCAAGAATGGTATCTTGATACACTTGTGCCGATGTTTTGATACCTTTTTCACAAAAATATGGCTCAGTCACTCCTTCATAGCTAACACCCCACCAAACCATCACTGAAGTCGGATAATGCCCACTTTGCACTCTGTCGACTAATTGGGAAGCTTCCTTAGAGCTTTGAGCATAAATACGGTCATTTTGTTTGTTATTTCTCATCCGTAAACAAAATTTTTCTGTTACCTCCCTTTGCGTATCACTTAAGTAGTTGTTTCGATTTTACCACCCTATTCTTTTTTAAATTATCAGTTAAAAAATGACCAGTACGTCTCTTATAGGCTGCAAGTCCTAAGTCATCTTTTAAAATACGCGACATGGTTCTGGGTGCTATCTTCATCTCCCGAGATAAAATCTTTTGCTTTCGGACAGGATTTCTTCGAATTCTTTCCCTTACTGCTTTGACCACCTTTTTCGTACGAACACTACGTGGACGGCCAGATCTTTTTCTGTCACAAACAGAGGAGGTCTCATTGTACCTATTAATAGCCCGGTACACAAACATTTGACTAATACCAAGCGTATGGAGAGTTTTAAAAATTGCATTTGGCTCCATACCAACTTTGTGTAATGCAATCACAGCGATTCGGTTCTCTTTATCATCCCACTCCATTTTAATATCGCAAAATATTGTAAATGTATTGGCGCCAAAATTATAACAATCGTATAAAAATGAAAGATTCCAAATTCAAATGTAATTTTTAATTGTAACAGTATTTATGGCCAGACTGTGTATAAATTAGGTACTAGTGAGAATACTTCATTATTTTCAACTTAGCTTATAATTTAGGAATTCACTTATAGTGTAGAACACATTAATAGGGAGCCATTTTTTAAGTTTTGTTCTGAAATAATTTAGCTCAATAATCAAGCTCTCTGATCTGTTGAGGTATTTGGTTATAGATTTTGACGTTTTGAAATAGTGTGCTTATCTTGTGACAGCTAGTCGGGTTGGATCTCTTGGAAGGTTTATTTTTTTATTTTCAATGGCTTTAGTAAGTCAGAGTGATTTTTAACAAATATTCCTACTGCTACATACCAAGTAGAGTTAGTAATCCTTATTTCTTAAATAGCGGTCTACTATATTCAAATGGTCCTACCCCACAGATAGCTCTGATACATTTTTTTTGTGTGATAAAGGCTTTTTTAACTTGAGAAGAATTACCTATAAGAAGCCCGCATCTGAGAACTGACCCGACGTAGCCATGGTACGCAGCCAAAGCAGTTTCTTGACTTGATAACTCCTTAAGCTTTTTAGAGCAAAAACAAATTAGAGCATATGCGAGTTGTGTGTGCCTTCCAATTACAATGTTTATTTTAGGTAATACCTTAAAATTTTGTATAAAGGACTTCTTCAATTTTAATGTTTATATAGTTTAGGTCCAAGGGTTTTAAATTGAAAATTGTTATAGTTACAGAATTGTAAAATGTTAGTTTTAGATACATTAGCTGTTAGATTGTTGTCCAGTTCATTATTGATTCAGTAGTGTTGTTTAATTAATTTTCCGGTACTATAACTGAAATATCGTCCGCGAATAGAATGCATTGATGTGATGTCACTTGAGGAATATAATTTATGTAAATAAGGAAGAGAAGAGGGTCTAGTACACGTCCCTGAGGAATACCGAACTTAATTCTTAAAAAAGTAGACCTGAATGGTGTAGACATAAGTTGGTCATTTAATTGGTTTATTTCGACGCATTGTTTTCTATTGCTTGGGCAGCTTTTAATCCAATCGAGTACTTTACGTCGGATTCCATATAGCTCGCATTTATTGAGCAAGATTTTGTGATCCACGAAATCGAATGCTTTGGCTCATATCAAAGAAAATAGCAGCAACTCTATTACGTTTATCGATATTATCAGTTATTTTTTGTATTAGTGAGAAAGCAGCAAGTGTTGTAGATTTACCTTTTGGAAAACCATTTTGATTGTTTACTATTATATTCTATTTATTTAAGAAATTAATTATTCGGGAGTGCATGATTTAAAAAAAAATAGATAAAATCAGGATTAACGTGATGGGCCTATAGTTGTTCATATCTTGTGTAGTTTTTTTTTTTAAACGTAAATGATAGATTAATAAGGTGGCTTAAAATGTTCGCTAATTCTTTATTACAATTATTAATATGGCTGTTGAGATACAATCATAAACAACAGCTCGTGTGTAATTTAGTGAAATTATGGTTCTTGAAACTTCTTCACAAGAGGTGGGTCTTTGGTAAATTGTCGAATTTGATTAATCTTTTAACTTGTAATTTGGACGAGAGGTTGTTCTCCTTGCTTGTTAAGGATATGAAGAAATCGTTAAATGCAGTCGCAATTTTCAGTGGGCATTCAACGTTTTTTTTATTGTAATCTAAATCTTAAAATAATAGATTTTATTGTTTCAAATGTTTTTTATCATCTGTTTTACATTTTTTGATATCCCAAGTGGCTTTACACTTACTTTGCACTTTTTAAATATAAATTATTGTTTTGTTTTTTTGTAGTCTGATATACATTTCTTAAGTAATTTATCCTATTGAATGTAGGTTTTTTGTTGTCATCTGTGGAATGTTTGTAGTAACGGTATCTTATTATTCTTTTGTAACAGGCTGATACTTTCAATCCTTTAGTGATCCATTTGAAAACTACAGTGCTGCCACTTTCAGCTTTCACAACGAGCTTTCAGTTTTCAGCCCCATTCCACGCTTTAAGTAAAAAATTAATCTCATCACTGCCCAGCTTTTTCCCAACTATGTTGGAGTCGGCCAGTCTAACCAGATGCAGCTGAATACCAGTATTTTACATGGAGCGACTGCCTATTTGACCTCCATAACCCAGTGTTGGGTAATACAGTACCCCTTGGTAAGACTGGTTGTCAGACTTTCGGGCTTCTGACGACCTGACGACTGTCGAAGATCCACGAATGACAACCGCGACCAAAGGCTTAACGTGCTTTCCGAGGTACGGGGTCTCGGTATATACAGACGGTCACCCATCCACGGAGCAACCGCAGCAAGCGTAGCTTAACCTGATCGTTCAACCCGTGCTGCTGTTAATTATCCAGGAGCCCCTCGAGTACATAGTGTAGCGACATACCTACCTACATACCTACAGCGCGTCTCACATCCGACTACCGCCGCACGTTGAGTGCGCGCGCACTGGCGCGCCGCGGGGTGTCCGGCGCGACCAGCGAGACTGTTTCTAGAACAACGACTCGTGTCGCCACATCTTCTCGAAGGACGCCGCGCGCCGCTGAATGTTCTAGATGGAAGACCAGCTACTCCGCGTTTTCTCGAAGCGCCGCGCACGGGCTCGCGCATGCGCGGAGAACAATATATAAGGAGATGTATGTTACTCAATAAAAGATAATTCATCTTAAGCCGTTCACTATGTAGGACACGTCTTTTATTTATAAGTACCTCATAGCACGCATAGCTGCTACAATACCTAACGTACATAGATGCTACAATTGGTGACCCCGAAAACCCCGAGTTTTTAAAACGGAACATTTTAAGAAGATTTTTTTTTGTGTCGAGCAAGATATCATGTCTGAAGATATCATGTCTAGTGCATCCACGACGCATCTAGAAACTCTGGTAAAGCAGATGGAGAAGCTCACGCTAGAGATCGCTGAGCTACGTCGAGGACGGCGACCACACAGACACCGTCGCCGCTCGTATAATCCTCGTTTTCGATCCCGTTCACGCTCACAGTCAACGCAACGTGGAGCTGCACCAAAACCTGTAGACGTCAACTGGGAATGCCACTACCATTACCGTTTCGGAGACAAGGCAAAGCGCTGTGAATCGCCATGTTGTAGAAGGAAGAAGACGTCGGAAAACTAGAGCCGACACCGACCGTGGCGGACGTCAGTGTCCCGTACATCAGTAATCGCCTTTGTGTACACGACCGCAACACTCACGAACGTTTCCTCGTGGACACAGGCGCAGACATCTCCGTTTTGGCCGCCAATCACAAAAATAAGAAATTTGCAAGTGCCTACAATTTATACGCGGCAAACAATACGCCGATCAAGACCTACGGACAGAAACAGAACATGCAGTATAAATTATGAACAAATAAACATAGAAAAAATTTCTTGGACTACACATAAACTCAGACATGACTTGGAGGACACATATTGAACAAGTATGTACAAAATTAAGTCGGTATTCATATGCCATCTATATGCTACGTAAAGTGGCAAATCAAAGTGCACTTTTATCTGCTTACCATGCTTACGTTGGCTCGACACTAAGATATGGTATAATGTTTTGGGGGAATGCCGCTGGGAGAGAAACAGTCTTCAAAGCCCAAAAGAAATGTATCCGGGCAATATGTGCATTAAACCCTACAGATACTTGTAAACCACATTTTATAAATTTAAAAATATTGACATTCCCATCACTGTATATTTATGAACTAGCATTAGACATAAGGAATAATATAAATAAATATGAAACATTAAAAAGTACCAGGCTTGCCAGTACACTTCGAGCAATACGACATAGAACAGTTATGTTTGATAAGAGTGCGTTCTGTATGGGCCCTAGAATATATAATAAATTACCTAATAATATAAAGGAAGCACCGAATTTCATATCATTTAAAAATAGATTAAAGATGTTTTTGATCAATAAAGCATATTATTATAAAGTGCATGATTATTTAAATGATAAATGTATCTGATTAAATTTTAAATTAAACAATGTAATTAAAATTATATAATTAATAAATTTGAATTAATATTGTACTGTTAATACTTATTCGTTTTATATATTACAATAGATTATATAGATATAGATATTTGCACACCTATTACGGTAGAATATGGTATAAAGAACTTTATTATTATGTATCACCTCATGTACCTACCCATATTCAAGCAAATAAATGATTTGATTTGATTTGAAAACTATCAGGCTAAATTTAGGATTACGACGAGACTTTGTTTGGTCGTTCGTGGTTGCGGACGTCAAAACCTCTATATTGGGAGCAGATTTTCTTCGTCACTTTAAACTGCTGGTGGACCTGGACAAGAGAAAGTTAGTTGACAAGGTTACCGAACTATCTGTCGACGCATTAGAAGTTTCAACAAACACCGAATTAGTTCACATCATAAGCAACAATCAAGTATACTACGACATTTTGAAGCAATATCCTGATGTCCTACGTCCCATGTCGCTGAAGCAACCACCAAGACATGACGTTGTCCACCATATCGAAACTACCGGCCCCCCACTCTACGCTCGCCAATTTTAAAATGATAGCATTTTTTTTTTTTTTTTTATTCAAATTGAAAGGGCTTTGTCGCACATGCGATTATGCCGCCCTGGTTGGCTTAACAAAATCATACATACTAATTACCATTTAACATAATCTTAGTATAGCTAGTTTGTAAAGTACTCTAGCTGCATCAGAAAGTGGCACAGCTAGAATACTATTACAGTAACCTATCTCTCTAATCCTACAATCCACACTATTTCTAAATTCCTCGTTGCGGACACACTCGGTTAATATATGATAAACATCATCAACGGAATTGATACAAAAATCACAATTATCAGTTGTTGATTTTGCCATTAGGTATAAGAACTTATTACACGGAATGTGTCCGGAACGAAGTCTTAGTGCGATAACAGTATCACATCTGTTCAACAGCTGGTTATCTATCCACGGTGAGTTCAAGGGATGTGGTTGGATCGTTTTGTACCAGATTCCTTTTTCTAGTGATCTTTTATTGAAGTACTCCTTCCAAAGCGAATAACAATCCTGTTTGATTTTAGGTATGAAGTTAGTAAAGTAAGGAGAAAAGTTAACAGGAATTCCATCACATATGGCCTGCTTGGCTTTTAGATCCACTATATCGTTACCTCTTATTCCGACATGTGATGGAATCCATTGCAGAACTATGTGTTTTCCATCAGATTGCAGTTTCAAAATAGTCTTCAGTATAGTGTAGGCTATCGGTGTTCCTCGAAATGTCGAGGTACACCGAGCCAAATGTTGGAGCGCACTTCTGGAGTCTGTGAAAATGACAATAATGTTTTGATGGGTTGATCCTACATACGACAGAGCTTCTGCGATCGCAATCAGTTCCGCTTCCATTATACACACACTGGAATTAATTCGAAATTTCATTGAATCTCCTTCAGAATCATAAAAGGCGGCCCCCATACCGTCACCGTCCTTAGATCCGTCTGTAAATACCTATTTTAAAATAAGCCGAGTATTCGGACGTAATGTAATCAATAAATAAATTTCTTAAGCTAACAGGATTGTATTGCCTTTTTGGTGTGCTCATAAAACTTACGTCGTATTTTATAATATTGCTGCTATCTATACTACTGACCCATGTATTCAGGGAAAACATACCTAATTTATTACTGCAATGAACTTTTAAAGTGTGAAGTGAGTCGTGAACCAAGATTAACAGGGGGATTCTTTTGTTTTGCCAATATGAAGAATTATTACACAGAGTGGATAACTCGGAAAGTAAGTTGATACCTCCAGTATTTGCCTGCAAGGCTTTCGTTTTAAGCCAGAATTTACTAGCCAAGAAACGTCGACGTAGATATAACGGTTGCAGGCATAACTCGCTCTCCATCACGTGAATGGGTGTAGTTTTAATAAAACTACCCACTACCCTCATAGCTTGGTTCTGTAATTTATTTAATTTTTCCAAGTGAACTTTTGCACTATTGTCATAGAAAAAGCTGCCATAGTCAATACGGCTTCTAATTAAAGATATATATATATATAGTCTTCTTAAATATTTCGGGCGCACACCCCAACTTGAACCGGCTAACACTTTAATAATTTTAATGAATTTATGAACTTTTTGGCAAACCTCATTGATATGCTTTCCCCACCTAAGGGAACGGTCCAACCACATACCAAGGTATCGAACCGTGTCAACAACCTCCAATCTAATACCTCCGATTGACAAGTTAACTGAAAGTCTCCTATAGCCTTTGTGAAAAATGCAAATTTTACTCTTATTTGGTGATATATTTAGATTTAGGTTGTCTAATTGACTACATAAGATATCCAACGCTTCCTGTAACTCAGCGGCTGCTTGATCGGAGTTATTAGATGTTATATAAAGTACGTAGTCATCGGCGTACTGCGAGATAGATACATAGCTAGGTATTACTTTACAAATATGAATGGTCGCAATATTAAATAACAGTGGTGACAAGGGGTCACCTTGGGCCAAGCCCCTTCTGGCAACTCTAGTGATGACGGTATTATTTATGCCATTAATCGTTAAACATCTTTCTTTAAGAAATTCCCATAGATATCTACAGTATTGTGCACACCAAGTTGGTCCACAGTTGACAGAAGAGTTGTGACGTCAACGTTATTGTAAGCGTTATCAATATCAAGGAAGCATCCAATCGTGATAAGCTTTTTCGAGAAACTAGTTTGTATTTTTGAGGTTAGTAAATTTAAGTTATCTAAACATGAGCACGCTTTCCTGAAACCTATAGTCTCTTCAGCAAAAATTCCTCCTCTTTCTAAATACCACTCAATTCTTTTCTTGATAATGGAATGAAAGATTTTACATAAACAAGACATTAATGAAATAGGTCTTATTGCGGAAGCGGAAGTCAAATCTCGACCTGGTTTGGGAATTGGTACTATACGTACTTGGCGCCATTGCTCAGGAACGAAATTTAAAGACAAAAATAAATTGTAAAGTTGAATCAAAATGTTTTTAGCAAGGTCTGGAAGATTTTTAATCATTGAAAATGAAATATCATCGCAACCCGGTGCGGTATCTTTAGATTTAACACATTTGTCAAGCTCCGTCTTGTTATAGCAACTTCCAATGTATGATTTTGAGAACAAAAAGTAGGTAATGGGGGGCATGTAAAATCAGGAGCTAAATTAAAAAGAACTTGTTCAGCCAAAAACTCGTCCACTAGGAGTCCTGCTGATCGATATCCCTTCAACCAGCGCATACGTCGCCACATATCACTAGCCGATGTGACCTCGTCCACTGAAGTACAAAACTTACGGAATCCCTCATCACGAGCACCTCTAGTTAGATTTTGAGCTTCTCGAGTTTTGTCTTGTAATTTTTGTAAGTTATCTGGAGTTGGGTTTTTCCTAAAGTGCGTTAAAGCCAACCGTCTTTCCGCAACCGCTTTAGATAATATTGGAGACCAATAAGGTTTCGGTTTAAATTGACTACTGGGATTTTGGTTAAATTTAAAATAAGGAATATTTGCATCAGCGGCTTTGTTGATGATATCTAAAAAGAAATTATACGCTTCTTGTGGATTTACAGGCAATGTACACTCGGCTAGTGTTTCTTGAATATCGTTATGGTACGTTACCCAGTCAGCTTTTTAAAGTTTCGTTTTTTAACGGTGCGTGGTACACAGTTATCCAATGTCTTTAGTTTGATTATCATGTGGTCACTACCTAAGGACTCGTTAGTTACATTCCAATCAAATATTAATGAGAGATCTGAAGAAACTATAGATAAATCAGGGGCCGACTTTTGTAAAATTCCATTCACTAACTTTACACGAGTCGGCTTCCCATCATTCAAAGTAATGAAATTATGGTCAATTAAAGAGTCGAAAATTTGAGTACCTCTTTGATCTGTTTTCGTGGACCAACTTGAGTGATGACCATTATAATCTCCTAAAATTATAGTTTTTAAGTTAGCTATAGCAAACAACGAGTCCCAATCATTTTGTGTAGTACGGACGTTAGGTGGGCAATAGATTGAAATAACGTTTTGAATGAAAGTGCAATTGATAATCTTGGCATGGACCATCTCAATGCGCGAATTCGAAATAGTAATATGACATTGTTGAGCCTTGATGGATTTATGAGTTAATGATAGCAATTTACCAGCGAGAGATTTTTTTGAACGGGTGCTGCTTGTGGTGAGTGATCGTCTTGCTGACCTTGGTTTTGTTTTGTCATCATTAGTAATTAACTCTTTGTTTATTTTACTTCGAAGGTCCTAGTGTATCATTTGTGACTTCGAGTTACGGCTATATGTAAGTGGGCACGCCCTTTATTACTGGAGGCTTTTATTTAGATATAAAGTTCTGCTTACGTTTTTAGTTTTGCATTTTTATTTCTGCCCGAGTAGTTTTCGTTTTTTTTTTTTTTTGGTTTATTGGCGTGTGCTAGCCGACTTATAGCAAATTCTTTAATTTAATGTTTTGTGTTGCGTAATGTACTTATATTATTTTGCGCAGTGTTGTATAAAATCAAAATTTTTAACTGAACAGGCAGCTGTGCTGCTGGGGAGTTTGTTGCGCCACTTCTTCTCCTCAGCTAAAGCACTAGGAAGTGGTAAAGGGTGGGTGTTGACTGTCTTATGTAATTTTGACGTACGAAAAGTGATGGTTCTCAGCCTAGTTTGAATGTATGACTTTTGATTCGATTTGTTATGCTAGAAATATATTCAAAACCAATAAGGCGGCATTAGTTACGATGTTGGCCACGCACCAGAAGAATTTTGTAGCGCCGCAACTATTAATTATTATTTTGGCCACGCACCAAAATAATGTTGTAGCGCCGCAACTATTAATTATTATTTTGGCCACGCACCAAAAGAATGATGTAGCGCCGCAAATATTCAGTATTATTTTGACCACGCACCAAAAGAATGTTGTAGCGCCGCAACTATTAATTATTATTTTGGCCACGCACCAGAAAAAATTTGTAGCGCCGCAATTATTAATTATTATTTTGGCCACGCACCAAAATAATGTTGTAGCGCCGCAACTATTAATTATTATTTTGGCCACGCACCAAAAGAATGATGTAGCGCCGCAAATATTCAGTATTATTTTGACCACGCACCAAAAGAATGTTGTAGCGCCGCAACTATTAATTATTATTTTGGCCACGCACCAGAAAAAATTTGTAGCGCCGCAATTATTAATTATTATTTTGGCCACGCACCAAAATAATGTTGTAGCGCCGCAACTATCCAGTATTATTTTGACCACGCACCAAAAGAATATTGTAGCGCCGCAACTATTAATTATTATTTTGGCCACGCACCAAAAGAATGTTGTAGCGCCGCAACTATTCAGTATTATTTTGACCACGCACCAAAAGAATGTTGTAGCGCCGCAACTATTAATTATTATTAGTGTCCTCTACAGTAGCTTTTCTTATTCATACTCTGGTGCTTGGTAACTGACCAAACCTTGTAAAGGAGCAATCTCAACGAGCACAATATAATTACACGAATTGCTCACGTTCAAATGATATCGCCAGCTTTCCATATTATAATATTATCTTAACCCTGATATTTCTAACGCCAGATATCGCATACCCGTGGAATAAAACCCGATATTATAAGACGATTAAAAATCAGTCGAAGCTTTTATATTTATTAAAGCGAATTAGGCTTTTATTATTATATTTTGTAAATAGGGGACTGTGCCCGAGACGAAAATAAAACGCTTGAGTTCTGGATACGTGGTTTTTTCACTCTACTTTAATTTAATTACATAAATTTTGTCATAATTATAATAGTTAAAATCCTATAGGAATTACGTCTACAAAGTAGTATCAGGACACGCTCCGCTCACGCACGGTGCAGGTCCACGAAGTCGCGCAGCGTGCGCGGCAGCGCGTGGTCGGGCACGCGCCGCCGGCCGCGCAGAAGCGCGCGCGCCGCCAGGCACGCCAGCGTCACGTGCTGCAGCACGGCCACACGAGAGCCGCGGTTCAGTGTCACCAGCTCCGCCGGCGAGTCGCCGAACTTGTTGGGCTGGTCCAGGTGCGCGCCGCCTGCCAGCAGCACGCGCACCAGCTCCGTGCTGAAGTTGTACGGGATGGCAGCCACGTGCAGCGGTGTGGAGCGCGCCTCATTGCGCACGCGCACGTCCGCGCCGCACGCCAGCAGCAGCGCCACCACGCCCGCGTGCGGGAACACGGGTGCCGCGTCCAGCTCGTCCGCGAAGTACGTGGAGCGGATCACGTTGAGGCGCGACACGCACAGGTGCAGCAGCGTGTCGTGCGTGTGCGCGCTGCGCACATCGGCGGCAACGAGCGTGCGCACGGCCGCTTGCACGGCGCGCCGCTCGGCCGCACTGCTCGCGCGCTCGTGCAGCAGGAACACAAGGTGCGTGACGCAGCGCAGCGCGCGGTCTAGCGTGTCGGCCTGTGCCTTGAACACGGGTCGCGCCTGCAGCAGCCGCCGGCAGCCCGGCAGGTCGTCGGCGAGCAGCCGGAACACGCGCAGCACGTCCCCCAGCGCCGGCAAGCCGCGCGCGCGCTCCAGCCGTCCGCCATGCGCGTCCAGCATGAGGCGCGTCAGCGCGCAAGCCGTGTGGCACGTGTCGGCCGCCAGCAGCGAGTCCTTCTCGATGCGTAGCTGCAGCGCCCAGCTCCACAGCTCCACGCAGCGCTGGTAGCGAAAGGCGTCGGCGTAAGAGGCGCCGCGGTACATGAGGCGGAACACCGTGTCCTTGTGGTCAGGGCCCAGCACGCGCGCCACTACCAGCAGGGACTGCGTGCGCAGCGCGTCCATGTCGGTGGCCGCGGCCTCCAGCTCAGCCAACGTGCGCCACTCGCGGGCCCCGCCCAGCGCCGGCGCGGGGGCCCGCACGGGCCGCTTGGGGATGTAGGCGCCCGAGCCGTGCCGGATGGCTGTGGCGCGGCGCCAGGCGCCCAGCGCGGCGCTGACGTCGTTGAACTCGTCCAGCTGTGTGCTGCCCAGCAGCTCGTAGGCGTCGGCCATGCGCGCGGCCGAGTAGCGCACGCGGCCGGCCAGTAGGCTCACGATCTGCGCGGCGCCCTTGAGGCAGGCCGTGCGCAGCGCGTCGTCGCCGGCGCGCGAGGCCAGCAGTGCGTCGGCGCCGTGCTCCAGCAGCAGGCGCGCCGTCTCCACGCGGTGCTCCTGGATGGCGTAGTGCAGCACGGTCTTGAGCTGCGTGTCGCGCGCGTTCACAGCGGCGCCGTGCTCCAGCAGGTAGGCGCACAGGCGCACGGACTGCACGCTGTTGATGAGGCACGTGCCGCCGTTGTGGTTGGGCCGGTGGATGTCGGCGCCGCGCGCCACCAGGAAGCGCACCACGTCCAGGTGCGTCATGAAGCAGGCCGAGCGCACGGGCGTGGAGCCCGAATCCGAGCCCGCGTTCACGTCGGCGCCCGCGTCGGCCAGCACGCGCAGCACCTCCAGGCGGCCGGCCACGGCGGCGCACCACAGCGGCGTGACGGAGTGCACGGAGCGGTCGTCGGGCACCTCGTACACGCCGCGCTGCTCCAGGTCGGCCGCGCACACGTGCACCAGGTACTCCACGATCTCCACGTTGCCGCGCTTGCACGCCACGAACAGCGGCGCGCAGCCGTCCAGCTTGCGCGAGCACAGCGCGCGCCGCTCGCCCGGGCTCATCCTGCAGACACAACGGCCGGTCGTCAGGGGTTACATTACAGTTTCATTTCTTACACTGGACGACAAGTCTCACTTGTCAGACATTTATTTGGCACACATTTATTTAATCCCCACATTACAATGCATTAATGAGTTAATACATTGTAATGTGGGGATTATATATTAGGTTCGGGAAAAAGTCTTTTCGCATTATAGTATGTATGAACTTGTAATAAAATCTCTTTGGCTATACTATTTGTATCTGGCTGGTTTTGGTATCATTGAAAGTTTAAATTTTAAAGAACATAATTCCAAATTCAAATTAGGAAAATGTGTGATTTTCATTTGTTTTTCGTACCGTCAAGATGAGTGAATCTAATGAAGAAATTCGATACATTTTAAAATTTTACTACAAAAAGGTAAAAATGCAACGCAAGCCGCGAAAAAAATTTGCGATTTTTATGGACCTAGTGTAGTGTCTGTGAGGGTAGCACAAATTTGGTTTAAGCGTTTTCAATCCGGAAGTTTTGATGTCAAAGATGCACGTCGCTCTGGTCGCCCTATTACTCGACATGAACTGATGACTAAAATGATGACTCGACATTTGGGTACCTAATGAACCGTGTACTCATTTGTGATTCTTTATTACGACGTAATGAAACCGAACCATTTTTGAAGAAGCTGATAACTGGTGATGAAAAGTGGATCACGTATGACAAGAACGTGCGAAAAAGGTCGTAGTCAAAGGCCGGTCAGGCTTCACAGACTGTGGCGAAACCCGGGTTAACTCGCAACAAGGTGATGCTGTGTGTGTGGTGGGATTGGAAGGGCATTATTCATTATGAGCTGTTACCACCAGGCAGGACCATCGATTCTGAACTCTACTGCGAACAACTGATGAGATTAAAGCAAGAAGTTGAGAGAAAGCGGCCGGAATTAATCAACAGAAGGGGTGTGGTTTTTCATCATGATAACGCTAGACCTCACACATCTTTAGCCACTCAGCAAAAATTAAGAGAGTTTGGCTGGGAGGTGTTAATGCATCCGCCGTATAGTCCTGACCTTGCACCTTCAGATTTCCACCTGTTTCGGTCTCTTCAGAATTCTTTAGGCAGTGTCAGGTTAACATCACGAGAGGACTGCCAAAACCATTTGTCGCGGTATTTTGACCAGAAGTCCCAAAATTTCTATAGCAATGGGATCATGTCCCTACCTACAAGATGGCAAAAAGTTATCGAACAAAATGGTACCTACATACTTTAGTTAAATGTAAATAAACTATATTAAAAAATGTTTTGAATTTTCTTAAAAAATGCGAAGAAACTTTTTCCCCAACCTATTAGGTGGACAGTTTCTGTTTTGGATCATTTCAACAACATAATTTTGTGACTGCTTTATCATGAGGCGTAGTTTGATAATGCTTGTGTGGCGCCGCGGCGCCCTACGACGCAATATTGATGACGCTTGTGTGGCGCCACGGCGCCCTACGACGCAATTTTGATGATGCTTGTGTAGCGCCGGGGCGCCCTACGACGCATTATTGATGATGATTGTGTGGCGCCGCGGCGCCCTACCACGCAATATTGATGATGTTTGTATGGCGCCGCGGCTTCCTACGACGCTATATTGATGATGCTTGTGTGGCGCCGCGGCGCCCTACGACGCAAAATTGATGATGCTTGTGTGGCGCTGCGGCGTCCTACGACGCAATATTGATAATGATTGTGTGGCGCCGCGGCGCCCTACCACGCAATATTGATGATGCTTGTGAGGCGCTGCGGCGTCCTACGACGCAATATTGATGATGCTTGTGGCGCCGCGGCGTCCTACGAAGCAATATTGATGATGCTTGTGTGGCGCCGCGGCGCCCTACCACGCAATATTGATGATGTTTGTATGGCGCCGCGGCTTCCTACGACGCTATATTGATGATGCTTGTGTGGCGCCGCGGCGCCCTACGACGCAAAATTGATGATGCTTGTGTGGCGCTGCGGCGTCCTACGACGCAATATTGATAATGATTGTGTGGCGCCGCGGCGCCCTACCACGCAATATTGATGATGCTTGTGAGGCGCTGCGGCGTCCTACGACGCAATATTGATGATGCTTGTGGCGCCGCGGCGTCCTACGAAGCAATATTGATGATGCTTGTGTGGCGCCGCGGCGCCCTACGACGCAACCTCTATAGGTGTGCCTATATAATATTTGAAGAGTTCCGTCGATTTATCCAGGATTCCATCATCAGATCCTGACCTGATGACAATGGGACGAACTAGAAAGTATACCCTTTAAAAAAAAAAGAATTTCGCAAATCGGTCTAGCCGTCTTTGAATAATCAGGGATCATACATATATAAAAAAGGAAGATTCCGACGAACTGAGAACAGAGGTTCTCAGTTCGTCGGATCCCAGTTACCTTTTTGAAGTCGGTTAAAAAATAGACTTTGAAGCACTCATTGTGGAAAATATAACACAACTTATTATCAGTAGATAAAATAACAAAAAATGGCTAAAAAAAAAATACAGTAACACAGAAAAAAGATACAGTAGTACGTAAATAATACAGTAAGCATAAAAGGAAAAACAATGTTTTATACAACAGGAATACAAAATTTACCAAATGGATGTACAGTAAACACTCAAAACTCGATAGGCATGCTAAGGATTACATTGCTATGAACTCGATACAGCCAGTGCGTGTTGAGTGATGTCTCAACTCTACATTCCACAGATAACACACACTAATGAACTATCGTCGCACTACGCGAAATAACATTATATTTGATGGATAACATTATATTAGAAAACTTGATGGCGGGGCTAAGTGTATGGGTATATTTCTGGATCTGTCGAAAGCTTTTGACACAGTTTCTGTTCCCAAACTTATCACAAAATTGGAGCTCCTGGGTATACGTGGCATAGCATTCGACATTTTCAAAGATTACCTTAAGAACCGCTCTCAGCAAGTTCAAATAGATGCGTATCTCAGTGATTAGGAAATCGTGACATACGGTGTGCCCCAGGGAAGCATATTAGGTCCCACATTGTTCCCAGTTTATGTCAATGATCTGTGCAGGATGATGTTATCAAACTGCAAGATCTACGCTTATGCTGACGATACTGCAATTATCATCCATGGTTCTACTTGGGAGGAGGTTAAAACTAAGGCAGAAATAGCTCTAAATAGTATTATGAACTGGTTTCACCAAAATCTACTAACATTGAACTTGCATAAATCTTACTACATTCCTTTCGCAATCCGACGAAACACCAAGCCACCGCATAGCTTTGTTGTATCCGCACACTCCTGCGTGAAATCGTCAATACCGTGTTCATGTCCTACACTAGCTAGAAGTGACTGTGTAAAGTATCTAGGTCTGCAAATAGATGACGGCCTACGATGGGACAAACAGCTAGAAATGATAACTAGCAGGATAATGCGTCTTATATGCTTTTTAAATGTAATGCTTTTTAAATCCCTTAGACTCTAAGGCTTAGAGAATCGGCTGATATAGACACATTGAAAATGGTTTATTTTGCACTGCGTCACTCGATTATCGGGTATTGCATTACTGCATGGGGTGGTGCTATTAAAACAAATTTGCTGAGGGCAGAGCGTGCTCAGAGAGCCGTACTGAAAACTAATGTCTAAGAAACCGTACTTGTATCCAACCAAACAACTTTATGATGAATGTAAGGTATTATCAGTTACGACAGCTTTTCGTCTTGCAGTCTGTCCTCAGAACTCATCGAGCCATGCCCAGATCCAACCCAAAAAATCGCACAAATGTCCCATCAGGTATAACGCATACAACAAGATTTGCCGAACGCCAATATTACGTCATTGGTACTTATATATATAAGAAACTACACAAAATACTAAATATACTTGATTTAAACAGACACACACTAAAACAAAATCACTCAATGGCTACTACAACAGGACTACCTCACAACGGAAAATCTTCTAGCATACATCTCGTAAAATACAATCGCAAAATCCACGCACATATATACAATACACACATTCACGAACAGACACACACATGCACACACATTCACGCACGGACACATAGGTACATGCACACGCACATACATGAACTCTCACTCACATACTCGTACACAACACACTAACTAACCTACCTATACTTATTTCATAGAATAACTTTAGCAAATGTAATTTCGACACTGTTTCACTTGTTATAGAATGCCTATTATTTACTGTACCCCTATGGCTGAACCCTATCCCTTAAGATACAGACTAGACCTAGTTTAAGGGATGGAGTCTATATAATTGTGCTTGTAGTTTGACAAATGTAAAAAATGTAAACTTGTACAACTCCAGTACCCTCATTAGCCATGTATGTGGCACCGAGTCTAAGGCCTTCTTATAATTTACTGTACTTGTAACCTTTGTGAACATTTTACTGGAAATAAACATTATTATTACTATTATTATAATCTATCCAGCATGTCGACAGATCCTTGCGGGATCGACGAACCTGTTGGCTTATGGCTATTTCGATGAGGAGTAGCTCCTTAGTACCACGGGACCCGTTCCTACATCCATTTTGAGAGGCAGACATAATCAAGTTACTCTCAATGTGAGTATTAATATTCGCTCTCAAAATGGATGTAAGAAGTTTATAGATCGTCGACAAACATGTGATCGGTCTATAATTCTTGGGTTCCGCGGGACTACCTGACTTATGGAGCAGGTGGGTAACGCCTGTTGTTAGAAACTGCGGTAGCGACCCAGACTCTAAGGATGACTGGAATTGAGATGCCAGGCGAGTGTGTAAACTAATTCGGTAACGGACGGACTGCTCTGGCTACGTCTCATGGCGAAATGAAAACTTCTTCCATTTCTGGTATAGTTCCACACACTCGTTCGATATCCTGCATCCAGCCAGCCTCAGCGTGACAGACGGGCACCGACCAGATGCTGCGCCAGAATGCACTCGTGGTGGCATCATCCGGGCGGCGCACGTCCGTCACATTTTGTGCAGGTCGCTCCCAAGCTCTATATACCCACCTTTCATCGCTCTGGAACACGCGATTCTGCGTGTATCGATCAACCCGCCCGCGCCGCTTATACCGCCGAATACGGCTCGCCCATGCACAAACTTTCTGCTTCAGGAAGTCGATGCGCTCTGTGACACGGGACATATATTCTGGAGGACTGATTCCAGTCCCCGAGAATGCCCGCCTTACAAAGCGCATGACTCGTTGTCGTGTATTGCCCTCCCTGAAGCAGTATAGTTTGCCGATGAGTACCCCGGCTCCATCGATACGACGCTCGATCCTGCACTGCCAGGCTGGTACGGCTGGTTTTGGTCGAGTAGCTTCGTCACAGTTTGGAATCTTGACGTTAGCTAAACGACATGCCGCAACAGCCGCGCAATACAGGATCGAGGGTGTATCAACGAGATCTTCGCTGCTCTCGAAAAAATTCTTAAGTTGCGAGTCCAGGGTACACACCAGCGCCCTATTTTTTTTGTGCATAGGTAGGCGTGGTAATCGGGGTCTAAGTTCGGTCGGAGTGGACCTATACTCGCGAAACGCATCCTCCAGTGCGCCCCTCAAACGGACGTTGCAGTGGCTACTTACTGTGGCAACGAGGGAGGTGGGTTGGTTGGAATAACCACCGACGGCCACCATGGCTCACGTACAATGGTCCGCTTGAAGGACTAAGTGTGGAAACCAAACCCGGTAACATAGAACAACATAGAACTATCTGGCCCAAGTATATATTAGGTTGGGGAAAAAGTCTTTTCGCATTATAGTATGTATGAACTTGTAATAAAATCTCTTTGGCTATACTATTTGTATCTGGCTGGTTTTGGTATCATTGAAAGTTAAAATTTTAAAGAACATAATTCCAAATTCAAATTAGGAAAATGTGTGATTTTCATTTGTTTTTCGTACCGTCAAGATGAGTGAATCTAATGAAGAAATTCGATACATTTTAAAATTTTACTACAAAAAAGGTAAAAATGCAACGCAAGCCGCGGTGTCCGCAAGTGGATCAAGATGGGCATATCAGTAGTTACGACGTAGCTGAAGAACTGGAAATTGACCACAAAACAGTTTTGGCGCATTTGAAAAAAACTGGGTACACAAAAAGCTCGACATTTGGGTACCTCACGAGCTCACTGAAAGAAACCTAATAAACCGTGTACTCATTTGTGATTCTTTATTACGACGTAATGAAACCGAACCATTTTTGAAGAAGCTGATAACTGGTGATGAAAAGTGGATCACGTATGACAAGAACGTGCGAAAAAGGTCGTGGTCAAAGGCCGGTCAGGCTTCACAGACTGTGGCGAAACCCGGGTTAACTCGCAACAAGGTGATGCTGTGTGTGTGGTGGGTGGGATTGGAAGGGCATTATTCATTATGAGCTGTTACCACCAGGCAGGACCATCGATTCTGAACTCTACTGAGAACAACTGATGAGATTAAAGCAAGAAGTTGAGAGAAAGCGGCCGGAATTAATCAACAGAAGGGGTGTGGTTTTTCATCATGATAACGCTAGACCTCACACACTCACAGCCACTCAGCAATAATTAAGAGAGTTTGGCTGGGAGGTGTTAATGCATCCGCCGTATAGTCCTGACCTTGCACCTTCAGATTTCCACCTGTTTCGGTCTCTTCAGAATTCTTTAGGCAGTGTCAGGTTAACATCACGAGAGGACTGCCAAAACCACTTGTTGCGGTATTTTGACCAGAAGTCCCAAAATTTCTATAGCAATGGGATCATGTCCCTAGAAAATTCTAAACATTTTTTAATATATTTTATTTACATTTAAATAAAATATATTAAAAAATGTTTAGAATTTTCTTAAAAAATGCGAAGAAACTTTTTCCCCAACCTATTATATTCATCTACATATTGCAATACATGCCCGTCTACCTCAACCCTACGTTTTGTGCTGTAGGTCATGACCTGGGTCTTGGATCTGTTGAAAGTCCAATCTCAAGACTTACTGTGCTCAGATCTTGGAGCATTTTTTCAAGTTCAGAAGGTGATGTGGAGAACAACACAATATCATCAGCAAACCGGAGGTTTGTTAGCTGGTGGCCGCTAACGTTATGCCTCATGACTGCCACGAAGCAGGCAACTTGTTGAAAACCTCCTGCAGCTTAGGTGAGAGTGGATCGCCTAGTTTGACACCTTTTTCTATACTGAAATTTGGACCAGAAATATGTAATTTGATGTTCGCAGAACTATTTCAATAGATGGTGTCAATGAGGTCAATGTAAGCGTGTGTAACGTTTTGGGACTCATAACTGACTCATGGTCTATGCTGTCGAATGCTTTGGCATAATCCACAAAGGCCAGGTAAAGCGGTTTGTTAAACTCATTGAATTTTTCTATTATTTGATTGATGGTATGGAGGTAATCGGTTGTGGAGAAATGGGGACGAAATCCAGCTTGTTCGGGAGGTTGGTGAAGGTCAAAAGTCGGAGTGATACGATTCTCTATTACTTTGATAAAAAAGTTGTATAAATGTGAAATGAAATAAAAAAATGAAAAGAACTAAAAAAGTTTTTTCTTTAACAAGGACTGACAGGGTGTCTTAAAAATTCGAAGTGGGGCTACTAGGGCATGTGTGGTATCATATGATAGAGTGCTGTTTGCGCATTATTGAACATTCTTTTATTATTTTTTTAGGCTTAATAGTTTTCAACTTGATGTAAAATGTAAAAAAAAATATACGGTTCCCCCTTATCTCTGAAGTTTCCATAGAGAAAAATCAGAAATTATTCAATAAAAGTTTATGTAAAGATTAGAGGAAAAATAAAAAGTTATCTCTAAATAGCACACTTTTTTATATATGATGGTACGGAACCCTTGGTGGGCGAGTCAGACTCGCTCTTGACCGGTTTTTTTAATTGCCCTGCTAGAGTAAGTATTTTCCATTAGTTTTTCCCAAAATGGCAGCATGCACATTTTTTTTTATTTGGCGTACAATTACAGCAGATTTTGTTGAACTCAATTAATTCTAGAAGAGATTTACTTGCTAGAGTAATGCACACGGTAAGCATTGCAATATCTATAGGACTGTATCACAATATGTGTTCGGGCCAGTGGGTCATCTTAAGGGCAGAGTTTGAAGGTTTCTGAGAAATACCACCACTGCCTTATGAACACTGTATCAATTACATGTACCCTCACAGCTCACCCCCCACCCTTAAGACACTCGCCAAGACCCAGTAATATGCAAGTTGATAGGAGTAAAAAACAGAATGGGAGTGACATGTCGAGGGTGCAGGCTAGCTGGTGAGTGATACGTAGGCACGCGCCGGTCGCAGGGGCTGTCGCGGCACTCCTGCAGGCACTCGTTGGAGGCGGCCTCCTGCTGCTTCGTGATGTTGCGGATGCTGGCTTGCTGGTGAGTGGTACGTACCGCTCGAGCGCGGTGCGCATCTTGGCGGAGAGGCGCGCGCCAGGCGCGCTGTGGCGGCACTCCTGCATGAGCTCGTTGAAGGTGGCCTCCTGCTGCTTGGCGACGTCCGAGTGCTTGGCGCTGGACGCTCCGCCGCTGCTGCTGCTGCCGCCCTCCTCCCGCAACGCGCGCGTCTTTTGCCGCGTTCCCGCCAGCTTGATACGCTTGATTTCGGCTCAGACGAGCCGAACAAAGGTACCAAACAAAGAAACTTTCCCAATTCAACAATTTTCTTAACTGACGTTTGTTTTGGTTTTCTATTCATAAGCAAATAATAGACTAGACAGAGACAAAATTGACAGATCGATACGGTTCGACTAATCGGCTAAAGACGTTGTAGGTATCAATTTTTTTAATCAGAATTTATATCAAAGTAACTACAATGGTTATTTAGGTTATTATTATTTTTTTATTCTATATAAATAAAGCTTTATATACGCCAAATACTGTCTAAACGTAATTTAAAAAAAAAAATACCGCGCACAAAACAAAATGTCACAGTCTCAGTCAGAATATTGTGACGAAAACTGTAACTTTGTTAGTAAATAAACGACAAATTAACTGAAAAATCAAGTGTTTGTGCAATTTGAATGCGAGTACAGTAAATCTCGTTTATTTAAAACTAAAAAAAAACAACTTTTAACGTCGTGGAAGATGTTTATAAAGGATGCCAACTCAAAGAGGCCCCTTAAATAATTTTAAATGTTAAGGAGGCACCAATCGCCGATTATCCCTGTATGCACTATGCAAGTGCACCCAAGGACAACCCCCGGTTGGTGCAGGACTATTGTTGTACGTGGAAACAAAACATATTGGGCTATCGGTCTGGGTGGCTAAAGTGGATTGGGTAACGTGAACTATGGAAGAACTATGTCCCCTGCCTGACCAATGTTATATATTATACACGGATAAAATGGCAGGAGGTGACTTGCACACTCAATAATGGGCCCCCGGAAACGGCCGCTAGCACATAGTGACGTAGCGACAAGTGGGCAACACTTCCTGAGGTATTCCACGTGGGAACGCCAACGCAAAGAGTACAATAATAATACGGGAGAAGAGAGCCCTCTTGCGTCATTTCGAAGCAGCCAGATTCGAAACGCCATCTACATATCTTAACGGGAACTAAGGCTCTATGACAGGAATGTATATATACCTACATACGTATAGGTTACTATACTCTTTGCTTGTATGTATTGGTGATCTTTCTTGTTTTTTGCAAATATCAGCTGTGTTTACGTCGTAATCCAACAACAGGACGGAGGAGAAACTCAACTCGACGTCTGATGTAGATAAAACACTCAAAAACTAATATTTAAACACAAAATGGAGACACGAAACACAAACAAGCGCAGACGCAAGTTGCGGCGGCCATAATGTGTGATGTTGCCAGACCAGAATATGTCACACAATATGGATTTACGTGACAAGGTTGCCATAATTGATAATGCTGGACATGTATGAAATATAATAATGTGATAATTTTAATGAAATATATTACAATTATTCTCTAGAAAAATACTATAAACTAAATTAGAGAACTTAGTTATTTGATTTTCTTATTTTCGTTAAGTTGGGATTACAGAGACATCTATCGATAATTATGAAACTAATAGTTTCTCAGTTAAGTAAAGTAGATGGCGCCTCTTTCTTTACGAAAGTAGTGCTAGTTCTAACTGTCTCCCCCCTGCGCCAACGTCTCCCACGTTGGCGTTCCAACATTTATTATAAATAAACAAAATAATTATACTAAAGCAATGAAATAAGTAGGTGTATCAACTATTTAACTAAAGTATTATTAATTCTTAATTAATTACATTGAATTCCTATTATTTTAATTATTTAAATATTTCAAATAAATTAGGTTAAGATGTTCCAGTTCTCTAATGTGGTAAGTGTGTGTATTTATGTATGTGTGTGTGCAGTGTGTATATGTATGTGTTTGATTGTATACTTAGGAAGGTAATGACGAGAGGAAAATGAATGTCAGGATATATTTAAATCATAGGTAAGTGTGTGTCACCAGATTTTCTAACTCCTCATACGTCAGGCTTTGGAGCCATTTGTCCGTAAGCACTCTACACTCCCGTGAGGTAAGTGGATAGATATTTAAAATCTTATTAACTCCGTTGTACAAAACAGGGCCAAAGAAGTGATGCTGATGGTTCACCAACACAACATTTGTTGGCTCAGTCTGGCACACTATGTCCGCCCTTCGTTTTTTTTAACCGTGATTGCGTAGTTCTATACTAGGCTTAGGCTTAGGCTTAGGAAAAATGCGTGCCTCACTCTAGGTACTCTACAGAGAGTATAGAGTTTGATGGTAGGGAAACGAATAGGTATGTGTGCCATAACTTTAAGAACTGCCCCCTGTGTCCGTTCCAGTCTAAGCATTAAACACTTAATAGAGCCACCCCAAGCCGCTATACAGTAGGTTTGACAGAATGCGCCAAGGCAAACTATTATCACAGTATGAAATTTGGCGGAAGATCTTAAATTGAACACAAATATTAATTTCCTCACCCGTGTCACCAGTGACACGACCTGTTCATTCCACGACATAGTACTGTAATAAGGTATTTATACACCAAGGTATTTTATGTCATATATGTATATAGGACACTAATTTGGTAGCAGCATTGTAGCAAGTTTGCAGAACACTATTACTGGAGCATGGTCTGTAATAAAAGAGTCTATAACTAAAGTAATAGTAGGCTTGTTGGTGTTAATAATCGCGTGTCTAAGTCATATAATATCTCCTAAAATCTAACCTAAAATAATAATAATAGTATTACAAGTTTTAAGCGAATTTAGAGTAAGGTCTAAACTGTCAATAAAGTTTTGGATATTTCTGTGTGATGGAGATCGATATATTGATACTAACGCTACATCGGAACTATAGGAGATGTTTCAAAATGTATGGTCGCTATTTTGTTTTGTTCATTCGGTATAAGTAGAGGAAAGTTATACTGTCATCCGGTTTCTGATGTTTGTCACGATTGAATGTGAGTTCTTATTTGTTGTTAAGCTTTTCTTTGTTGTATTTTACTTTTTCAAAATTTCAAAATCAATAATTAGAATGACTATAGTGCCCGCGGAAATAGTTGGCCGCGCCTTAGGTGGCGACAGTGGTGAGGGGGCGGGTTGCCTACTGCTCGCAACGCACATGAGATTAGACAGTGATAACCAATCTCGAGATATCATGAACATTAATAGTTCAATTATTGAAAAGAATAAATAAAAAACAGATGAACTTTTAGAAGTTTATATTGTACAGACGCCAGCAGGTAAACCTACCCGAAACTGTCAGATTTTCCCAATCAACCTTGAACCTAATGCTTTAGTAATAAAGTCGAAAATCTATTAAAGTAATCTGACAGGTTGTAGTAGCTTCATGTGCTGGCGTCTGTACCTATCTAATTATATTGTAATTAGATAGTAAAATAAACCAAAAACAAATTAAGTATATGAAATTATTCTGACATATTTTAATGATATATGAAATTATTTAATTAATATACCTATATACTTACCCCGACACAAGTATTATTTATTACTTACTGGGGCTGTTTCATTCACATTTGTAAATGTAACCGTTTGAGACACAATAAACAATTTTAATTTTTTAATTTTAATATATTTACTTATATGAAATTACTCTGACATATCCCCTGAATCACTTGATTCTGAACTCTCTGTACTTGATTCAGAATCATCTTGTAAGTTTATAATGATTTCGTCCATCATAGTATCAAATCTTATATCATGATTCCAGTATTCTTGTTCGTTTTTTTGTACGTGGTCACCGCATTTTTGCCATTGTTCGGCAGAGAATTCGGAAAATAGATTTGTTTTTATTGTAATTTTCTTGTCCAATGTAGCATTAATGTGATCTCTGGCCAGCCAATTTTTAATATTTGCCCACACAAGCTCGATCGGGTTGAGGTCTGGATGATATGGAGGTAGTCTTAGAACAGTATGACCTGCAGCTTTCAGAAGTTCATCAATCGTGTATATTTTTTCTGATTGGGTCGTATTAATCAACCTCAAGAGTTCGGCATTGATCATCGTGGGAGAAAATGGCACGTTATGATTTTGCAACCAGTTCTGCATATTAATTTTCAAACTGGACATAGTCGGTTTCTTCTCAGTTTGCACACAATGATAGGCAGCATTATCCATAACTATGACTGAGTTAGGTGGAAGCTTAGGTATTAATTTTCGATCAACCCAGTTGTAAAAATTTTTAGAGTTCATGTCTCCATGATAATCCCCCGTTTTTGAATCTGATTTAAAAATTTGCAAAGCATCGTCAACTAACCCGTTCCGGCTACCAGCGTGAACTATTATTAAACGCCTTCCTTTGCCTATAGCTGTATAAATTCCAGGCTCCGACGAAGATTGCCGACATTTTTGGACATTGAGTCTTTGGTTAACGTAAGTTTCGTCCAAAAAGAATATATTTCGTTTGTCTTCTCTGAATTTTCTTATGGCCCTCAAATATTTCACTCGCCATTCAACAATCTTTGGTCACTCTATAAAAAGAGATCTCTTCGATTTACATTTTTTAAATGAATATCCCAGTTTGTGCAAAAGTTCTCTTAAAAAAGTTAATCCGCAATCTAAACTATTATCCTCTTTTAACACAGCATTTAGTTTCCGTAAACTTGGAATTTTTTTCTCTACCGTATAAAACTAATTTATGTTTCTTCTTATCACTCCTTAATCAAAATCATCAACTTGTATTTTCTTTTTTATTTCTTTTGGTCTCCGCGGAGAACTAAATTTTGCTTCCCCTGTATTTTGCAAGGAAGTTTTACTTTCAGCAATCACTCTCCTTACACTTCGTTCTGATATCCCTGTTGTTTCTGCTACTAATTTATGTATATTCGCATCAGTTTTATATTCTAAACTATTGACATCGGCATCCGTTCTTTAAAAAACGTTCATGCACTTTAAATATAATTTCCTTAGATTGTCTTTTTATCGGCGGACTCATTTCGCTATTGCAATCTCATGTGCGTTTTGTCTAAACTAGCCGGAACTTTCAACGCGTGTTGCCGTCGCGAAGTACGGCGCCGCACTGAGTAATGACAGCAAGCGCCCCCGCCTCTCCGTCCCACCGCTCACATACCTAAGGCGCGGCCAACTAGTTCCGCGCGCACTATAGGGAAATGTTGACGACGCCTGAAATGTCACTTTGACAATGACATTTCTTAATTTATATTTTTATTTCAAATTTTTGAACAATTCCGGTTTCCTAGGAAAACGGCTGTAACGGTCGTCATGAAAAATCTGTCATTTTCACCAGTATTTGACATTAAGTCAAACCCTGTGTAGTGTATGTAGATACGCTACAAACTAATAACAATATTGTGACGTTGCCTCGGGCGCGCACGTCGCTCGGTTATAAATACCGGTCCGAATGGTGGGGGAGTCAGTCGTGCTTGGACTGTCGGCCTATGCGGTGGTGCGTTGGCGAGTCAACAATACTATCAGTAAATAAGCATATTTTACATTGGCGACGAGGATAAAACCGTGAGTTTTACATTTTATTACATAAAAAAAAAAACAATGTAAACATGACGATTACTCATGTTTTTAAGAAAAAGAAAATAACATTTATTTTTGAAGGTAGATTGAAATAAAGTTGTTTTCTTAATGTATTGTTTCGTAACTATTTAAATACTATCTTGGTTGTTGAGGGAAAACGTGTAATTTAATTATTTAACATAAACATAACATCGCGCCTGTGTTCCCTAAATGGATAGGCAGAGATGTGTGGTGCAACCATGTTTCACCAATTACGTTGGGCATGCCTGTTGCTATTAACCGGGCACCGGTTCGGACTCCGGTCTGTTGTTGGGAGGTTCTCGATGTAGAAACCGAGTGGCGCTGCCCGACCTGGGAGTCGAACCCGGGACATCATGCTTAGTTACTTAAATTATGTGGCATGATTCATTCTAAAATAATGAAGTAAAGAGCACATCAATGAGAACAGCAGTAGAATATACCTACTGGTCATTAAATTGACACGTCATCAGAGAATGACAGTAACAGCAGTAGAATATACCTACTGGTCATTAAATTGACACGTCATCAGAGAATGACAGTAACAGCAGTAGAATATACCTACTGGTCATTAAATTGACACGTCATCAGAGAATGACAGTAACAGCAGTAGAATATACCTACTGGTCATTAAATTGACACGTCATCAGAGAATGACAGTAACAGCAGTAGAATATACCTACTGGTCATTAAATTGACACGTCATCAGAGAATGACAGTAACAGCAGTAGAATATACCTACTGGTCATTAAATTGACACGTCATCAGAGAATGACAGTAACAGCAGTAGAATATACCTACTGGTCATTAAATTGACACGTCATCAGAGAATGACAGTAACAGCAGTAGAATGTACCTACTGGTCATTAAATTGACACGTCATCAGAGAATGACAGTAACAGCAGTAGAATGTACCTACTGGTCATTAAATTGACACGTCATCACAGAATGATCACATACTAAAATACCCAATTAAGGTTTTCAATTGCCTCAGTAGTAGATAATTGTTAGTGCATAAATAAGTTCGTGTATTTTTACGACTTGCTTTATTAAATGGTTTAAATTACTTTAAAAAATAAAGGAGGAGCTTATGGCTAAGTAATAACCGCCGCACGGGGTCGATCCATCAGGTTAAGCTACGCTTGCCGGGGTTGGTCCGTAGATGGGTGACCATCTTTACATACTGAGACTCCTCCGTGCCTCGGAAAGCACGTTAAGCCGTTGGTCCCGGCTGTCATTCGTGGATCTTTGACAGTCATTACGGGTCGTCAGAAGCCCGAAAGTCTGACAATGAGTCTTACCAAGGGGTATCGTATTACCCAATAACTGGGTTATGGAGGTCGGATAGGCAGTCACTCCATATAAAATACTGGTATTCAGCTGCATTCGCGCGTTACACTGGAAGCCGACCCCAACATAGTTGGGAAAAGGCTAGGCAGATTGATTGACTTTATTAAATAAAGTGAGGTTATAGATCACGTAGCGTAGTCAGACATATGTGTGTAGTGTCTTGGTTTATTACAGTTCTTTGGGAAAATTCAAACATCATACGTAATACTATTCAAAGTATAGGCAGAGATGTTTTGTTAGTAATTACTTTGGAATACTTACTCCAAACACAATGAATGATTGGGTAGTGACTCGAAGTCTAATAACGGGTAGAGCCTAAATAAATGGGTATAAGGTACGTACCCCAGGTGCGGTTGCCAATTTTGTTACAAAATAAGCAGAATAATGCGGTTAAAGAAAGAAAATGAACAGTACCTACTTAATGTTTCGTATTTACATTACTACATTTTTAGAATTGTTGAACAGTACAAAAAGAGGAACATAAAGTAAAATACTGATTTAATCAGCATGGTTGGCAACCCTGACCCTGAGGAACCTACTTCCACGTAAGCTGGCGAAGTGCCTGCTCATCAGATTTACAATAGAGCAGCTTTGTAAATACAACAAAACTGATAATTAAATTGATACCAATGTTATTACTATGATGTGAAAGCAGCACTGCTGGTCATTAAATTGACTCAGATTGACAATGTTGAGTGGATAATTTATGTCCAAAATAGCATTAAATTGCGGAGATATACCGGTATAGCATTAAATTGCGGAGATTTACCGGTATAGCATTAAATTGCGGAGATTTACCGGTATAGCATTAAATTGCGGAGATTTACCGGTATAGCATTAAATTGCGGAGATTTACCGGTATAGCATTAAATTGCGGAGATATACCGGTATAGCATTAAATTGCGGAGATTTACCGGTACAGCATTAAATTGCGGAGATTTACCGGTATAGCATTAAATTGCAGAAGGCATTCAATTGCGAAGTTTTCACGGTTTAAAATTGTATGTTTACACTTTGAGCACCCATTCGGCGCTTGGCGGCCGTGCGCTGGGTAATACGCACCAGCGCTACAGTACTGCACAGTATGACGACGCCGTGTCGTCATGTGCGCACAGGGTATGTTTACCATGACGACTACGTGTTGTCATAAGCGCCGACTTTGTACTGGGGACGTAGATACCTACGTAGCGTACTAAGTATAACAAAGGTACAGTCACGTCCATTAGACGCTTTATTACTAGCATTAGATTGCGATAGCGTGTTACAATCTACAAATACGCAACATGCAACATAGTTATTTACCTTGTCAACAGGTAGCCCCAAATGGCACATTACACCTTAGAGAAGAACGTACGTATATAGTGTATGATAATATAGACCTCCATGAAATTGATAACTATACGTTTTGTTTATGGTAGTATGGACCTTCATGAAATTGATAACTATACGTTTGTTTATGGTAGTATGGACCTTCATGAAATTGAAAACTATACGTTTTTGTTTATGGTAGTATGGACCTTCATGAAATTGAAAACTATACGTATTCATGTTTGGGACAAGTGTTCACATAGATGAAACTTGACAAGAAAGATTTAAGATGGTATGTCTCTCAAAGAATGTGGCTGAAAATAAAATACAAGTGTTCACATAAGATGAAACTTAGCATAACAAAGATTCTAATATGGTTTTGAGAATAAGATACTTTGCATAAATTAAACTGTGTCACAGAAATACTGATGTTAGATTCTGGTGGTCATGAATATTTCTTTTTAAAGATACATTTTGACGAAAATGGGGGAACTGATTAACATTAATCAAAATATTTCATAATATAGTTAGTAGGAAAACCAGAATTTAAAGTTGATACATACTATGTCTTATAGTAAATGAAACATATATTTTTCTTTGATCCGCTAAACTAAGCAAATGTCACATACATTGTTGATAAACAAAGAAGACAAGGTCTATGGTTAATAGTAATTCTGCTATTGGATTGTTTTTAACTTCAAAGTGCTCTAGATAGTGTTGATCTAATGCTGAATATTACGCTGAAACAATTAATTATTTGATAACAGTTACACTGTTGGTTGTCTATTTACTTGGTGCTATATATACGCCAGCAGCAGACCAGGGTGTTTACAGCAATAGTTATTGTCATTGGTCTTGTGTAATCAGATTAACTAAACTAGAAACTTAACATAAAAAGTTGGAACTTTTGAATCGGTCACTATCACTTACTTACTATTGGTTGTGGTCTTGCTACAGGAGTAATAGTGTTATGTGTGATAAGTACCTACATACTTGAGAGCAATGTACCAGTCAGTATGGCTGTGTTAGATTGTTCATATTTAAAGGATAATAACTAATTGATCACTGTATGGATAAACAATAACTAGATCACATTGTTGAGTTGAGATCATAGAACTATATATGACATTGACGTTTGGAAACGTTCCATTTCAATACTAATATATTATCAAATCTTACATAGAGATTCTAAACAAACAATAACTAATTTGCTAAACTATCGGATTAAGTTTTAAAATAGTCCCACTACATACGATTTGTTGATTGTTGCCTGTGTTGGACATTGTTTGGCAATTATGCATGACCATCTGTGATTGGTCTTAAAAGGCGGCAATATATTTGAGGAATTGGCTATTCAAAATGCAACTGAATAAATGGCTCAATAATAATAATTATTATAGTATTAATGACTTTTAAAATGAATTTTAATGTAATTAATTTCAATTTTGACATAATATTTTAGTGTATAAGTTTGCACACTTTAGTTTTGCAAAACATGTTTGATCAATCTATTTTCAATAACACATTTATACCATGTTTTAAGCAAATAAAATATCTTTATCTTTATCTTTACTGAAAGACTATAAAAGTCAACGTCAACACTACCGCCAGTTAGGAGGACTCTTTATGCTAGCTGTCCAAAGGTAAAGACCCTGTGGTGTCTGCCATAATAATAGGTCCTCGAGCACAAAGATATGGTACACTGTAAAGTGGAATCTCTGGCTGGTAATCAGGCCACAGAGAACTAGTACGCTATAACGCGAAAAACTCTGGCCAAATGATCCAAGTATTTTTGGTTACAACTGTTGGACGGTACAGATAGACCATAAGTGGTGTCTCATGTCCGTAACAAAAAGTTACTAACTTTGAGAAATTATTATGATCTAAGAGAATAATGTGATACTTACCTAACAATAATTTATTCTAATGAAAAGATGTGTTGATTAAGTAGATACTTTAATATCAAGCTGCCAGGGAGTTCTTGTCCTTTGTCTCCATGATAGGCCTGGTTTTGTCTCCATGATAGGCCTGGTTTTGGAACGGTCAACTAACTTTGTCTCCATGATAGGCCTGGTTTTGGAACGGACAACTAACTTTGTCATTAAAGATAAATAATCGTTGAGAAGCCTAATATAGAAATAATGGATGCCTGGTCTTGTCTCTTTGTGTTTTTGTTCGTGAAATCGTTTCCCTACACACCATGTTCATAGTACTACAAGTGTAGTTTACAACTGGGAATACATGATGATCTATAACTCAACTCCACATTCAGTAACAGGTAACTCAACTGCTGAATTATTTTTGGGAGATAGAACAGGGATAAAATCCCTTCACTATTACAAAAGGATAATAGATGGAAAATATAAAAACATATTATTTCTCCATAGAGATCCATATTATTTAATACAGGGGGTATTTAATACAGAAATAAAATAAATTAAAATAAGGAAGGGATGTAGTGTATGTAGATACGCTACAAACTAATAACAATATTGTGACGTTGCCTCGGGCGCGCACGTCGCTCGGTTATAAATACCGGTCCGAATGGTGGGGGAGTCAGTCGTGCTTGGACTGTCGGCCTATGCGGTGGTGCGTTGGCGAGTCAACAATACTATCAGTAAATAAGCATATTTTACACCCTGCCCCCCAAAGATTGAAATCGCTAGATTTGCCCTCTGAGCCATACTTAGTCACAAGAAAAAGTGTCCATACTGAATAGAGTGAGCGCTGTTTAGTAATGTGTGATTACTAAACAGCGTTTCCATGTTAATCAAGTGAAGTCACTGCCTCATTGCGTGTCAGAGGTGTCAAAACGAAACAGAAATGCGGTTATTAACAATTTAAATCTTTGCCGCTGTTATCATTTTCATGACAGCCGTCACTACGGCTGGCGGAGGAAGGGCCGGCTGCGGCCGTCGGCGGCTACAGTTGCCGCTCGTGCGTGTGAGGTGGAACTACTTTATTCTATATTGTATTTCTGAAACAGCAAGCACAGCGTGAGCCGTCGCCGGTGTATAAGTCGGCTGCCCGCGCTGCTATAATAATAACATTGTTACCGTCCATTTAACTATTACCTAATTTAATTTACTGCTTTTGCTGATGGCGTCATCTATCACCTCGTTTAGTATAAGTAGATACACCAATAACTAACAATCTGTTTAGTCGACTTACAATTAGATGCTTAGTCACTGTTACCTCTGCACTGTTACTGTCATTTTCCCATTTCCTGATTTCCCAGCTGTCATGTGTCACTGACTGTGAGACATCTGTGACTCTGTGATTTATCCTATGGGTGAAAAAGCCGTCACGGTCACAGTCACAGCCAAAGAGTATAATAATAATACGGGAGGTCACAGCACCAAAAAGTATAGTAATATAAGCACAGCCGGCTGCCGCTTCCACATGAATTACGACGATTGATTTTCTGTTCACAATTTTTTCTGTTTAGTCCTGAACAGAGGCACAGAACACTACAAGTCTGGCAGCGAATTTATCTGTTGGATTGTCACCCAGTTTTAATAACAGTGACCATGCAGAGTGAAGAAGAAGACTGTGATGACTTGCCGCCGATAACCGTCAACTCTTCTGCTAATAACTCGGTAGTACACTAATATTTTG
Source organism: Dicycla oo (assembly GCA_948252095.1). NCBI lineage: Eukaryota > Metazoa > Arthropoda > Insecta > Lepidoptera > Noctuidae > Dicycla > Dicycla oo. The sequence goes on along the minus strand of OX411732.1, from coordinate 129,739 downwards.
AACTTTATTACTGGAGGCTTTTATTTAGGCATAAAGTTCTGCTTACGTTTTTAGTTTTGTATTTTTATTTCTGCTTGAGTATAGTTTTCGATATTTTTTTTAAGTATATTAGCGTGTGCTAGCTGACTTAAATAGCAAATAATTAAATTTAATTTAAATTTTGTGTTGCGTAATGTAGGTACTTAAATATATTATTTTGCGCAGTGTTGTATAGATTTTTTTTTTAACTGAACAGACAGCTGTGGTGCTGAAGAGTTTGTTGCGCCACTTCTTCTCCTCAGCTAAAGCACTAGGAAGTGGTGAAGGGCGGGCGTTTTGGGGGACTGTCTTTGTCTTCTGTAATTTTGACATTTGAAAAGTGCTGATTCTCAGCCTAGTTTGAATAATTGACTTTTGATTTTGATTTTGAACTGGAGTGAAGGGAAGCCAGACCCAGGAAGGAGCGCCTAACCAAAAAAAAAACGCTTGCTGAAATCCAGTAACTGGATCAGAATTTAACCATCAATAGTGGCTGCTATATTCAATTGCAGCGCTTGATACTACTGAATCATGGACTAAATTTAAATTCATGTATTAACATTATTACGTCAGAGGGGTCATCTTAGGGAAATATTCATCCAGTCATTGGATTCCAGTGCTAGAATGAGATATTAATCAATATAAAGGCGATACACATGTACTTAACTGCGTATTAATACCTTTTGTTTCAAATGACTAAACAATAAATACCAAGCCATGTGTGTTTCAGTTCAGCAATGATCATCTGATGAAGCCAACATATCTGTCTGTTGTACACACACATGGCTCCATCGATCAGTCTTATCTAAAACATACACAAAGATTTGCAGTGTATATAAGTAAGGCTCCCTGGGAACGGAGTTGAGTTCGTTTAGCTTTCTACTGAGTCTTTTCAAGGCGGGAGCCTTGTCAGTGTGGCCTGCACAAGAGTAATGATTAACACATTCAGTGCGGCAGACACACATGCGCGTTTATGAAAACGCGCATGTATGTCTGCTGCACTGAATGTGTTAAAGAAGAAACAATGATGGATTGTGAGGAATGATATCAATGCCTAACAGCCAAAAAGGGATGTGACATTTTTTTTGCGAAATCGACTATCGATATAGACACACAAAAAAAAAGCCGAATCTAACCATATATAGAAGTTGTTTTCACAAAAAAAATGTCACATCCCTTTTTGGCTGTTAGGCATCGATATATACCAAACAGGGTTATTGGTAAAACACCAAAAACCTCTTAAGGGGTCGTTGTACTCATCATTATGAACAACTTTACTATGAGACCAAATCTGAAATTGCGAAAAAAAAATCAGCTGTTCAGTACATTTTGATGAATTATGCGAACATAAATGTACTGAATATCTGATTTCTTTCGCGATTTCAGGTTTGGTCCCATAGTAAAAGTTGTTGATCATGAGTACAATGACCCCTTAAGAAGTTGTTGTTGTTTTACAAATAACCCTGTATATAATTCTTCTGTACGTGTTTGTTACCTAACTCCTCCTAAACGGCTGGGCCGAATTGGATGAAATTTTCTGTGTATATTTCAGTGGGTTCCTGGATGGTTTGAAAACACAATTGGACCACTGGGTCCATATGTATATTTCTCTTTTCATACTTCATACTGATGTATCCTAACTTTGATTTGAGCTTTCTACAATGGTTAATTTAACATAAGATAGGTTGCACTAAAAGCGTTTTTGAACTCGCTCTCGAACCCGCTCAAGAATGATAACTCTTATCCTTGCCTCGTTACTTCCTGTTCTCACTCACATCAACCAGTCATTTACCTCTTGCTCACTCCCGTCAGTTTGGAAACAGGCTCACGTTTACCTAAAACTAACAATCCTACTTTATTAACCCACTTTAGACCTATTTCTATTCTTCCATTTCTCTCTAAAGTTTTTGAGCACATAGTTCATAGGTAATTATCATTTTTCTTGGCGTCAAACTCGATTATTTGCCCTTTTCAATCTGATTTTCGCTCGGGTCACAGTACTGTAACCGCGCTTTTGAAAGTAACTGACGACATCCGCTGGGCAATGGAGAATAAGTCCCTTACTGTTCTTGTATTGCTTGACTTCAGTAGCACCTTCAACTCATTTCATCTGGCATTTTACTTGGTATCCTTAAATCTATCAATTTCTCTTCTTCTAATAATAATAATAATAATAATAAATTGTTTTATTGACACAAAATACAGGTGTAACATACTTATTTGAAGCCCTGGCTCCTGAGCTAGGTAGCAACCTGTGTTACAGGAGCCAGTGTCTTCACCCGTTTGTGGTACATTTTATAACAAAGCTGTGCAATAAATTAATAACAAAAATAAAAAAATAAAAAACATGGTAAAATAAAAGAAATGAAAGATGAACGCAAGCTCTTTTGGAATGCAATAATTGTGCATATATCTATGTGTGTGTGTGTGTGTGTCTGTGTGTGTGTGTGTGTTTGTATGTGTGTGTGTGTATTTGTGTAGGTGGGTGATGGTATGTGGGTTTGTGTTTTATGAGTAGTATTGCTGCTGTAATAGGTCTTCCGTCTGGTGATAATCCTGTGTTTGAAGCCATGTGGAGATTTTCTTTTTACTTTCTCTAGTTGTTAATGGGTTTATGTTAAGGGTATTGTTTATTTTATTGTAAATATATGTAGCCATGTAAAGGTGTTGTCGTCTAGCGGACGCAGTATTACATGTTACTGGTTTGCATATGTCAGTACGAGTAATAGTCCTTTTTAGTTTTGTGGTGTGATTTACCGGTGTAATTTGATGTTGTTTCATTGTGAGATTGAGAAGGTACAACTGTCGCACGGTTAGGACTTTACAATTTTCATACAGATCTTTCGTCGGAAACCGGTATGGTTTGAATGTCATGACCTTTAGCAGAGATCTTTGAGCTCTTTCCAGGTGAATCATAAAAGTTTTGCAAGCGCCTCCCCATGCTGTGATACAGTAGCTCATGATTGACTGCGCCAGCGCCAGATACACCGTCCGTAGTAGTTTAAACTGAGCCACGTGTCGAAGCTTCTTAAATGCCCATATAAGTTTCCTAACACGGGAAGTAGTCAATTCAATGTGGGGACGCCAGCTAAGTCTTTCATCCAGAAGTACACCTAGGTACTTCACTGACTTTTTTGGTGAAATTGGAGGACAAGGGCATTGGTGACCGTTAAAAGCGTTGCAGGAGTGTGCTTTGAGACTTATTTCCATGGGTCTAGTATTGGCGAACGTAAATTGCAGATATGAGGTCTTTGAAATATTCAGGGTTAGTAAGTTACTTTCAAGCCAACGCATTATCTCACGTAAGCCCAGCTCTGCCGCTTGTTGCGCTGCTCCCCAATTTTCACCGTGACATATTAATACGGTGTCGTCTGCATAACTAAATATTTGACCATTATTAATAGACTTTTGGCACAGGTCATTAACATAGACCAGGAAGAGACTCGGGGATAGGCAACTTCCTTGTGGTACACCATAGTCAATTTTAACTTCTTTGCTAGTCTCATCACCAACCTTAACTTTTTGCGTTCGGTCAGTCAGAAAGTCAGTAAATATGCTCAGAGGCTTTCCCCTGATTCCGACATGCTCCAGCTTCTTTACAAGTGTTGAAATACAGACGGTGTCAAACGCCTTGGACAGGTCTAGAAAAACACCCAGACATCTCTGTTTTGTATCAACTTTCCCTCCTGCTCTAACTTGGTTCAGTTCTTATCTTCGGGGACGCTCTCTGTGTGTTCGCCTGGAGGAGTCTTACTCTGATTGGTATAGCCTCACTGAGGGTGTTCCTCAGGGTAGCGTTCTCTTTCCTCTTCTTTTTTCAATCTTCATCAACTTCGTTACCAGAGTAATTTCATTTAGTTTTCATCTCTACGCAGATGACTTGCAGCTTTACCGGCATTTTACTGTAGATGATGCGAGTTCTGCAATTGCTGCTATGAATTATGATCTGGCTTGCATCAGCGTTTGGGCAAAGTCATTTGGCTTGTAAATCAACCCAACTAAATCTCAGGCCATGATCATAGGCAGCAGATTCGTTAACAGTGCGACTGATGTTACATCTCTGATGCCTTTATATCTCGATGGTGTGCGCATTGACTACCGAAACCGCCAAAGATCTAGGTGTAATTATTGATTCTAATCTTTCGTGGCGTGCTCAGGTCAATGAGGTCAGTCGAACTGAAAAGCCTTCAAATACTCCTTCCTGCCCTTGAAGACTAAATTTTTTTTGGCACAAACGCTTGTTCAGCCGATTATAGATTATGCCGACGCATGCTACCTGGATGCTACTGAGGAGCTATTAAACTAGCTTGAGCGCTTGCAAAACTTGTGCATTCGCTTTGTTTTTGTCTTCGAAAGTATGATCATGTTTCTCACTTTCGCAAGGAACTCAAGTGGCTCCTAATCTGCCTTCGCAGGAACACTCGGATTTTAGGTCTCCTCTTCAACATTTTACACAACCCGTCTTATCTATAGATGCTGGCGGGAAAAATTCCGAATCATTCCCGTCGAATACTTCGGAAGTATTCCGAAATCCGCACGGCGCGGCGGCAGCGGCCGGCGCACAGAGGGGCAGCGGCGGCGGCGATCGACGATCGATGCAAAATACGATTTTTCAGCAAAAAAAATAAAAATCTTAATTAAATTCATTTTGAATAATTCTGATTTAAAGGAACTTTCCCAGAAGTATTCCGGAATTTTTCGGAAGTTTTGCAACTATAGTCTTATCCTTCCTACCTGCGTGAGCGTTTTTCCTTTGCTCGCCCTAGTGACGCACCGTGTAGATCACACCTTAGATCTCTCCTTAAATCTCGTCCTCATAAAACTAGCAACTATTCTTATTCCTTCTCTATCCTTGCTGTGAGACTGTGGAACTCACTTCCGCCTAGCATTCGCGATTTAAAAACTGTGTCTCTTTTCAAATATCGAGTAAAAGAGCATTACTTTTCCTCAACTGTGATATGAAATATAGATATAGTATATGTATATAAATATAGTAAGTATATGTATGTTTATATATTTTAGCTTTATGTATTTATTTAAGTTTATGTTATACATGTAGGTATAGTTAATATTTTAGTTGTATGTCTTCGCATATTCACATTTTTCTCTTCTTGTTCTCACACACTATTGTCTACATTTCTATTTCATTTCTCCTTTCGCAGGTCTGCTGGTAGAAATTTCTTAAGAAATAAGCAGTACCTTTGTACTCCTAATAGGGATGATGACTAAAAAACGATTTTTTGTCCATCATGTAGATTATTAAAATATATTGGACACGTATTTTTTCTTTTTCTACGTAATCAAAAGATTACGGCGATACATTGAGTTAAAATGTGGCATGACGTCACGTCTTGGTAGATTTTATACGTAGAAGTGACGTAGCAAGCCCCCACTCCCGAACTTTAATGCGAGTTATCTAAGTCATGTTTTATTAATATGGTAAAGAAAAAAAAAAATACTTATCTAATATTTTTTTATTATCTGACTGACGGACTAAATAGAATTTCTTTTTTTTTTACCCAGGCATCATCCCTATTATAATTATGTATTTTATTATGTATTTTTCTGTGTGTACATAAACGCTAAAATAAATAAATAAGTACCTATAACTTTTAAAATTAATGTAAAATGTATACATCTGTTTGCGTACCTATCTATATAATAGGTTGGGGAAAAAGTTTCTTCGCATTTTTTAAGAAAATTCAAAACATTTTTTTAATATAGTTTATTTACATTTAACTAAAGTATGTAGGTACCATTTTGTTCGATAACTTTTTGCCATCTTGTAGGTAGGGACATGATCCCATTGCTATAGAAATTTTGGGACTTCTGGTCAAAATACCGCGACAAGGGTTTTGGCAGTCCTCTCGTGATGTTAACCTGACACTGCCTAAAGAATTCTGAAGAGACCGAAACAGGTGGAAATCTGAAGGTGCAAGGTCAGGACTATACGGCGGATGCATTAACACCTCCCAGCCAAACTCTCTTAATTTTTGCTGAGTGGCTAAAGATGTGTGAGGTCTAGCGTTATCATGATGAAAAACCACACCCCTTCTGTTGATTAATTCCGGCCGCTTTCTCTCAACTTCTTGCTTTAATCTCATCAGTTGTTCGCAGTAGAGTTCAGAATCGATGGTCCTGCCTGGTGGTAACAGCTCATAATGAATAATGCCCTTCCAATCCCACCACACACACTGCATCACCTTGTTGCGAGTTAACCCGGGTTTCGCCACAGTCTGTGAAGCCAGACCGGCCCTTGATCACGACCTTTTTGGCACGTTCTTGTCATACGTGATCCACTTTTCATCACCAGTTATCAGCTTCTTCAAAAATGGTTCGGTTTCATTACGTCGTAATAAAGAATCACAAATGAGTACACGGTTCATTAGGTTTCTTTCAGTGAGCACGTGAGGTACCCAAATGTCGAGCTTTTTTGTGTACCCAGTTTTTTCAAATGCGCCAAAACCACGGAACATAAAAAACAGTGGAAGTGGTATGCAACAAAATTACTATAGGAACCGCTGTCGCCAAACACACAAATAAATCGATAATCATATAATGCACTACAAACAAACAATTCGTCTGATTTGTCGTTTTAATTTTAGTCAAAACTAGCGTAAGTCACAGATCCTACATCCAGAAATAAACCTTCATGCATTATGAGTAGGATTTATTTTGCTTTAGTCCAGAAAGTATTTACAACGTTTTGTAATCTCAAGTCAAACTAGATTCGATTGACGAGTAAATTCCGCTACTTGACCATAGATGGCAGTATTCTCAGTGATCGCAATTATAAGTCTAATTGCGTTAGCCATAAGGTTGACATTCGCGTGATAGGTCGATAACTATTGCTACTCGACCAAGGCCACACCAGTGCACAATAACACATTGAATTTTGAATTACATTATCGATATCGATAGATACCCGATTTCTTGTTTAATTCGAAAAATAAGTGTTGTTGGGAGTTAAGTAAAACTGTAAGAAGAATGCAAGTAGTGTTTTTTTTTTCTTTTGCTTATATCTTGAAAACGGTGTGTCCTATCGAAAAAATAATGAAAATTTTGCCCCCTTTGCAACCCGCAACCCCCTAGAACTCTACGTATTGGTAATAATCAATAATAGAAATTTTGACATTTTTCATATTTTCCATACAAAAAATGAAAAGTTCCTCCACTTGAGGTGTCATTTTTTTTACTTTTGCTTATATCTCAAAAACGGTGCGTCCTATCGAAAAAATAATGAAAGTTTTGCACCCCTTTGCAACCCGTAACTCCCTAAAACTCTACAATGTTGGTAATACTCAATAATAGAAATTTTGAAATTTTTCATACTTTCCATACAAAAAGTGAAAAGTTCGTCCAGTTGAGGTGTCATTTATTTTTAGCTTTTGTTTATATCTCGAAAACGGTGTGTCCTAATCGAAAAAATAATGAAAACTTTTAATCGCGATTAAAAAAAGACATTTAGGTTGATAATCAAAATTTTAGGTGAAAAACATCAAATCCAGAATAGCAAAATTTCCATTTTCACTAAATTAAATAGCTTAGGGCCAACTTAGTGCTGTCAAACTATAAAATAATTAAGTTGTGTAACTTTAGTCCATTGTCGTTTGACAGGAATAAACTAAATTTAGATGATTTTTAGTCTAGTGTAGAGACATTTGTGACAAGAGAATCGGCACCATTTTCTTTTATCGATAAACCTAACATCCGACCCGACCACATCACTAATTGAGTAGCGAAGTACTTTCGAGAACGAAATAAGAAATACCAGAGAATACAATCAATCCAAAAGAAACTGTATTGTAATCGTATACGATTAAAATACAGTTTCTTTTGGAACCTTATAAGGTTGATTTTAATTAGAGGTTCTATTACTTCATTCGTAAATTGAAATTAACTAAGATTTTATTAGAAAACAAATAAAATCTTACTTAGCGATGGTACGAAACACCTCCATTTTAAAGAGTTTTTTCCTACTATCATTTTTGCACTCCAAAATGGAACAAAACGGCATAGCTACGGAAAAATAAATTTGTCGCGAGACTGCAACTCGACGCGATGTTAGAACTCGACTGTGACCATCGTTTAAGATCTGTGGGGACCAAGCAAGCGATACAGCGCTTATTTGTGACACGCGTGCCACGCCTACTTAGCACTTCCACTGTTTTTTATGTTCCGTGGCCAAAACTGTTTTGTGGTCAATTTCCAGTTCTTCAGCTACGTCGTAACTACTGATATGCCGATCTTGCTCCACTTTTTCAGAAATGGCATCCATTTTATCCGTAATAGGGCGACCAGAGCGACGTGCATCTTTGACATCAAAATTTCCGGATTGAAAACGCTTAAACCAAATTTGTGCTACTCTCACAGACACTACACTAGGTCCATAAACATCGCAAATTATTTTCGCGGCTTGCGTTGCATTTTTACCTTTTTTGTAGTAAAATTTTAAAATGTATCGAATTTCTTCATTAGATTCACTCATCTTGACGGTACGAAAAACAAATTAAAATCACACATTTTCCTAATTTGAATTTGGAATTATGTTCTTTAAAATTTAAACTTTCAATGATACCAAAACCAGCCAGATACAAATAGTATAGCCAAAGAGATTTTATTACAAGTTCATACATACTATAATGCGAAAAGACTTTTTCCCCAACCTAATAGATTCGATTGACGAGTAAATTCCGCTACTTGACCATAGATGGCAGTATTCGCAGTGATCGCAATTATAAGTCTAATTGCGTTAGCCATAAGGTTGACATTCGCGTGATAGGTCGATAACTATTGCTACTCGACCAAGGCCACACCAGTGCAGTAACACATTGAATTTTGAATTACATTATCGATATCGATAGATACCCGATTTCTTGTTTAATTCGAAAAAATAAGTGTTGTTGGGAGTAAGTAAAACTGTAAGAATCAAGTAGTGTTTTTTTTTCTTTTGCTTATATCTCGAAAACGGTGTGTCCTATCGAAAAAATAATGAAAATTTTGCCCCCTTTGCAACGCGTAACTCCCTAGAACTCTACGTATTGGTAATAATCAATAATATAAATTTTGACATTTTTCATATTTTCCATACAAAAAGTGAAAAGTTCGTCCAGTTGAGGTGTCATTTATTTTTAGCTTTTGCTTATATCTCGAAAACGGTGTGTCCTAATCGAAAAAATAATGAAAACTTTTAATCGCGATTACAAAAAGACATTTAGGTTGATAATCAAAATTTTAGGTGAAAAACATCAACTTCAGAATAGCAAAATTTCCATTTTCACTAAATTAAATAGCTTAAGGCCAACTTAGTGCTGTCAAACTATAAAATAATTAAGTTGTGTAACTTTAGTCCATCGTCGTTTGACAGGAATAAACTAAATTTAGATGATTTTTAGTCTAGTGTAGAGACATTTGTGACAAGAGAATCGGCACCATTTTCTTTTATCGATAAAACTAACATCCGACCCGACCACATCACTAATTGAGTAGCGAAGTACTTTCGAGAACGAAATAATAAATATCAATCCAAAAGAAACTGTATTTTAATCGTATATGGTTGATTTTAACTAGAGGTTGTATTACTTCATTCGTTCATTCGAAATTAACTAAGATTTTATTAGAAAACAAATAAAATCTTACTTAGCGATGGTACGAAACACCTCCATTTTAAAGAGTTTTTTCCTACTATCATTTTTGCACTCCAAAATGGAACAAAACGGCATAGCTACGGAAAAATAAATTTGTCGCGAGACTGCAACTCGACGCGATGTTAGAACTCGACTGTGACCATAGTTTAAGATCTGTGGGGACCAAGCAAGCGATACAGTGCTTACTTGTGACACGCGTGCCACGCCTACTTAGCACTTCCACTGTTTTTTATGTTCCGTGGTAAACATGGACTCGTCGTCGCACTTAGAGGTCAACTAATCGTGCGATCAGGCCAGGTACTTGCGTTGTAAGGCCGGGGAGCGTGCGCTTTGTATGTAATAGTAATAGTCCATTTATTTGTAAGAATACTGTTACAGAGTTGTTAAATACTTTTAAAAGTTCATAATATTCAGCCGTTTCCGGCGTACAAATACATTATCAGGGTTGTGGTTAGTTTAATAAGCAGATATAGCATTGAATTAAATTAGTATAATATCATTCAAATTGCAAATTAGTCAAAATTAAATATAAATTGTGGAGATGTCAAAAAGATTAAATTAGGTCAGAAATAGAAGAGAATAAAATTATTTCCTAATATTTACGTCAACTTTTCATTCATAAAATCATTAGTCGAGTAGTAGCATTTACCTAAGAGATAATTGAATAATTTGCATTTAAATGTCCTAAAGTTAAGTGTTTTAAAACAATCTGGTTTATTATAAACTTTGGTCGCCATACAAAATACATTATTTGAAAATAGTTTATTATTTCGTCTAGTTACACGAAGTGTACCAGACCTCGCCGCAACGTACACATGTACGTTGCGGCGAGGTCTGGTACACAAAAATACAAATTTCAAAAATATACAGTGCTGGGAGTGGTAATATTTTTAATTTTTTGAATAATGGAACACAGCTGTCCATTAGCTGCGCTCCACATATTGAGCGAATGCACTTTTTTTGAGCTCGAAACACTGTTAAGTTCTACAGAATTACCCCAGTATGGCACGACACGTTCGCTCTGTTGCGCATTCGTTTCATTTATACACTAGTTGGCCAACATATCCAGCTGTTCGGCGTTTGGTCAGTCGGTACCGTTTGCGTAATAATAATTACCTAATTATTATAATTGTGTAATTGTTATGTTTGTAGGGTATTTATTTAATATGGGTCATTTCATTTACTATATACCTACTGCATATACATATTATGTGAATTCTAGCCTTAAAATAAATGATGAAATTATTATTATTTCAAGCATTTATTGACTTCAATCTGCCTACCCTTTTCCCAACTATGTTGGGGTCGGCTTCCAGTCTAACTGGATGCAGCTGAATACTAGTATTTTACATGGAGCGACTGCCTATCTGACCTCCACAACCCAGTTACTGGGTAATACCTTTACCTTTTCTACCTTTGGTAAGACTGGTTGTTAGACTTTCGGGCTTCTGACGACCCGTAACGGCTGTCAAAGATCCTCGAATGACAGCCGGGACCAACGGCTTAACGTGCTTTCCGAGGCACGGAGGAGTCTCGGTATGAAAAGATGGTTACCCATCCACGGAGCAACCCCGGCAAGCGTAGCCTAACCTGATGGATCGACCAGTGTGGCTGTTATTATTTAGCCAAGCGCTCCTCTCCTCAAGCATTCATTGACTTATTAGTAATATTATTAGGTTGGGGAAAAAGTCTTTTCGCATTATAGTATGTATGAACTTGTAATAAAATCTCTTTGGCTATACTATTTGTATCTGGCTGGTTTTGGTATCATTGAAAGTTTAAATTTTAAAGAACATAATTCCAAATTCAAATTAGGAAAATGTGTGATTTTAATTTGTTTTTCGTACCGTCAAGATGAGTGAATCTAATGAAGAAATTCGATACATTTTAAAATTTTACTACAAAAAAGGTAAAAATGCAACGCAAGCCGCGAAAAAAATTTGCGATGTTTATGGACCTAGTGTAGTGTCTGTGAGTGTAGCACAAATTTGGTTTAAGCGTTTTCAATCCGGAAATTTTGACGTCAAAGGTGCACGTCGCTCTGGTCGCCCTATTACGGATAAAATGGATGCCATTTTTGAAAAAGTGGAGCAAGATCGGCATATCAGTAGTTACGACGTAGCTGAAGAACTGGAAATTGACCACAAAACAGTTTTGGCGCATTTGAAAAAAACTGGGTACACAAAAAAGCTCGACATTTGGATACCTCACGAGCTCACTGAAAGAAACCTAATGAACCGTGTACTCATTTGTGATTCTTTATTACGACGTAATGAAACCGAACCATTTTTGAAGAAGCTGATAACTGGTGATGAAAAGTGGATCACGTATGACAAGAACGTGCGAAAAAGGTCGTGGTCAACGGCCGGTCAGGCTTCACAGACTGGCGAAACCCGGGTTAACTCGCAACAAGGTGATGCTGTGTGTGTGGTGGGATTGGAAGGGCATTATTCATTATGAGCTGTTACCACCAGGCAGGACCATCGATTCTGAACTCTACTGCGAACAACTGATGAGATTAAAGCAAGAAGTTGAGAGAAAGCGGCCGGAATTAATCAACAAAAGGGGTGTGGTTTTTCATCATGATAACCATGGTTGACATTATCATGGTTGACACCTATAATAGGCAGTTTGGCTCATCTGATATTAAGTTTCTCAGCAAGGCTATATTTAGAAAAGAAATTGTTACTATATTAAGTGATCAGAACCCTACTAATTAAGTAATGTTTACTTTTATTCTGTTTATTTTTACATCGTTCATTCTAACAACTAGTAGATCTGTTTAGTAATATGTGGATAACGTTGTGAGTAGTGTATTAGTTACCTGTACGAGTATTATTAAGCTCTAACCTATGTTTACTTAGTATTACACTGCTGTTTGTTGTCCCTAAATAAATAAATAAATAACGCTAGACCTCACACATCTTTGCCACTGAGCAAAAATTAAGAGTTTGGCTGGGAGGTGTTAATGCATCCGCCGTATAGTCCTGACCTTACACCTTCAGATTTCCACCTGTTTCGGTCTCTTCAGATTTCTTTAGGCAGTGTCAGGTTAACATCACGAGAGGACTGCCAAAACCACTTGTCGCGGTATTTTGACCAGAAGTCCCAAAATTTCTATAGCAATGGGATCATGTCCCTACTCACAAGATGGCAAAAAGTTATCGAACAAAATGGTACCTACATACTTTAGTTAAATGTAAATAAACTATATTAAAAATTGTATTGAATTTTCTTAAAAAATGCGAAGAAACTTTTTCCCCAACCTATTATAATGCAATGCGTAATAAAACATGCAATAAAAACAAACGTTATGAAATACAGTATTAATTAACCAATTATTCATTTATCAATACCTATACCTAATCACTTTCATCAGAATCAGACTCAACATTAATAATGAATTCAAAATCCATGGCAAAATTTTTCATATCGAGGGTTCACGGGATATTTGTATTAAGCGACATCCTGGCTGATATTGAGTTATAATATGGTTATAATCTATCTTTAAACTGAGATAGACACTATTGATTCTTAACCCTCGATAGGCCACTTTTTCGTAAAAATATTGATACATTTTTTTACAATGTTCTTTTTTCCGAATAATGAAATTTGAAATGCTCTCCTATAAAGTTCTAAAAATGTCGCTCAATACAAATAGCCCGTGAACCCTCGATATACTCGTATTTTCGATATCACTAACATGTCTACATGTATTTTCCCACATAGTACAATCGAACATTTCAATTCGTTCTTTTATTAGAGTCATTATAGACGTTTTGTTCAACATTTTTCTAGCCACGTAGTTTTTTGCGTTGACATGTTGACCGTACTTTAGCGGCGAAATCGACGCGTGTTCCCACTTTCATGTCTCGCCGGTGACTGAGCAACCAAAGACAAAGATCAATTATGTGTATTGCGTCAATACACCTTCTTTGCATGTGAGCGTACCCGCTGTGGAGGGGCGTTCATTTTTAGAATGGTTTATCTATACTGAATGCTTCGTGTGTGAGTAGAGCACATTCGCGATGCCGAGCGCGGAGGAGCTGGCGGAACAGCGCGCGCGCGAGCGGGAATGCGAGCGCCAGCTGGAGCTGCTGCGGCAGCGCGCGCGGGACGACGAGCAAGTCGCCGTGCTGCGCCGCAGCGACTCCAGCGGCTCCAGCGGCTCCGAGGGCGAGCACGCTCTGGCCGCCGCCGTCTGTGCGCTCAGCGTGTGCGCGCAGCCGGCCGCAGCGCACGAGCAGTCCGCCGCCGCGCTGTGGGCTGCGCTAGTGCCGCGCCTGCCGCCGCCCGCCGCCGAGCTGCAGTGGAGCGCGCCCGCCGCGCAGCTGCAGCGCGCAGTGCACGCGGTGGGCGCGGCGCTGGCGACCGAGCGCGCCGCCTGGCCAGACGACGAGCTGCTGTGTGCGGCCGCGCTGCTATGTGTGGCGGCGCTCGCGCAAGAATCGCGAAGCCGCCGTGCCGCCGCCCGCGCGCTGCACGCGTTGCTCGACGACCGCGCCACTCCCGCGCAGGTGAGGCAGCCTATGCACTGATACTGGATCAGCACGGGGAGGGCGGTGTCTGCCTAACGTTGTGTGGTGCACGCAGGTGTCGCTGCTGACGGGCGCGCTGCTGGCGGCGCTGCCGGCGGCGCGAACGCGGTTGCAGCTGAGCGACGCGTTGCGCAGCGGCGGCGACGGGGAAGCCGATCGCACGGCCTTCGCGCTCACCGCCGCCGCCATGCTGGACCTGCTGCGCGCGCCCGCCCAGGTGCGTGTCCGTGCTCGCGCGCGACCAGCCTGCGCCCGGGTACTCACTGTGTGTCGTTTGCCAGGACGGCGAGGAGAGGCAGGCGGTGAGCGTGGAGCGCGTGGCGCGCGCCGCGTCTGCGTGGCGCGCAAGTGACGCGGACACGCGCTACGTATGCGTGCAGCTGACGGGCCGCCTGCTAGCCGCTACGAGTGGCGCCACGGACGCTACTCGTGCTCCGCAGGAGGAGCGCTCGCGCTTGCTTGCGCACCTGGCGCCGCCGCCCACCGGCTCCAGCGACGCGCAGCGCCCCGACCGACTCAAGGTACAGTCACGAACCGGGATTGTTGAGCCACTAGCTTATCGTCTGAACTTGGCTGTGTTACACGAATGTAGTACAGTCACGAACCGGGATTGTTGAGCCACTAGCTTATCGTCTGAACTTGGCTGTGTTACACGAATGCCGCCCGTTTTTTGTTATTGAAATGTCACATGTCAAATTTCACGGGCGGCATTCGTGTAACACAAGCAAGTTAAGATAAGCTAGTGGCTCAACAATCCCGGTTCGTGACTGTACCTCATCGAGTTCTAATCACCCTTTAATAATTACGTAAGGCTAACATTTGTCATAAAAAAAGAACTTTTTGTTTAATTAGGCATTGGTAGGAGCGTCCAAGTTGAAGCTACTGTTCTGGGAAAAGAACGGCGTCAGAAAACCTCGGGCGCAGCGAGACACTTCCACGTAAATGATTCAAATAAGGGAAATTAAAACAAATGAGTGTTTATAAAAATAGTGTAGGTCTGTTTATTTTTATACATTTTTATTTTTGTACGAACGATGGTCGCAAAATAATTTTCGTTCGAGATTATTTCGTTCGTATAAAGCGGAGATCGTGTGGCGCTACGACGCGCGCGCCGGCGTGGCGTGACGTCACGCGTGCGGCAGCTCGAGGCGCATGTGCGTCACGTGCAGCGTCAGCGCCGCGCCCAGCACCGGCCGCGCGTACGAGCCGCGCACCTCCCACCTGGCACACACGTAACATATTTGTAAGCTAACAATTTGTAATTTAATAAATAATATCTTGCAAAAGTCTATTTTCATTTTTACATGGCTGCCCAAAAATGAGTGTAATGTTTTATATATGCGAGTTTCTTTATTCAGAATCAGACACCGACGAGTTCAGTGTGGCGGTAGGCTTGCACCAGGGGTCGACTTTAAGTGCTTACATCTTCCTGCTGATTATGGACGCTCTGACATGCTATTTGCCGACGACATCGTTCTTGTCGGTGAAGATGGACCTGAGATCCAGAGCAGATTGGATAAATGGCAATGGAGACTGGAGAATGTCGGCTTGAAAATCAGCAGAACCAAGACCGAGTATATTGCGATTTCGGCGGTCTCTCCAGTTCTGGAGCCATAGCGCTTGATGGCGCGCTTCTCCCGGTCTGCTCCGACTTCCGGTATCTTGGTTCACTTGTGCAAAGCGATGGCGAAGTACTCGTAGATCGGACTGTTAAGCACAGAATTAACACTGGATGGATGAAATGGCGGCAGGTCACGGGAACAATCTGCGACTCCCGCATTCCCCTTAAACTCAAGGGGAAGATTTATAAAACAATGGTTATACCTGCCATCTTGTATGGATCAGAATGTTGGGCCATTAAAAGAATGAATGAAAGGCAATTGCATGCAGCTGAGATGACAATACTAAGAGGGATGTGTGGTGTTACGCGAATGGATAGAATAAGAAATGAGCATGTAAGAGGAAGACTGAAAGTGACACCGGTAACTGAAAAGTTGTGTGGAAATCGGTTGTTATGGTATGGGCATGTGATGCAGAGGAATGAGGAAAATGTCGTCAGGAAAGTGTTGAGTATGAATGTGGAGGGCTATACGAGTAAGAGAAGACCAAAGAAACGATGGATGGACTGTGTGAAAGATGATATGGCCAGAAAGGGAGTGACTACCGAGATGACGACTAATAGAGAAGTATGGAAGAAAAAGACATGTTGCGCCGACCCCAAATAAATTGGGCCAAGGGCAGGAGAATGATGAATGCTTTATTTGTAAACATAGGTCAAATTACAACAGTGTGCGAGATGTTTCAGATAAGTAGATCCTCAGTCTTGGTTTAAACCAGTACTTAAGCATTTTTTTGTAATAAGACCGAGAATGTTTTGCTTCGAGGCGTACAAATATATTTAATTAACATTGTCGAATTTTATTTTATTTTTAACAGCACCTCTTCTTAACGCACGGCTAAAGCAAATCAGACTCGAAAGAAGCCGGGTTTTTGTTAAGGCGGTACGCGAGAAAAAAATGTCGCGAAATATTTTTTTCTGACGAAAAATCTTTTAATGTTGAGGAGAGATTCAACAAACAAAATGATAAAGTGTATGCACATTCTAGTGAAGAAGCGAGCAGACGTGTGCCACGTGTTCAGCGTGGTCAGCACCCTTCGGCATTCATGGTTTGGCTTGGGGTGTCCTATTTGGGTCCAACGGAGGTGTTTTTTTGTGAAAAAGGAGTGAAAACCAGTGCCCTTGTATATCAAAACACAGTCCTAACAAACATAGTGGAACCTCTTTCACAAACAATGTTCGAAAACAAGCACTGGGTATTCCAGCAGGATTCTGCGCCGGCTCATAATGCGAAAAGTACGTAAAACTGGCTCACGACCCCTGGAATCGACTTTATCAGGCATGAGGATTGGCCCTCATCCAGTCCAAACTTGAATCCCTTGGATTACAAAATATGGCAGCACTTAGAGGAGAATGTCTGCGCTAAACCCCATCACAACTTGGAGTCACTTAAAGCATCCCTGATTAAAGCAGTCGCCGATATTGACATTAACGTCGTGCGTGCTTCGATTGATGACTGACCTTGCAGATTGAAGGCTTGTATCGAAGCAAGAGGAAGACATTTCGAATAATTTTAATGTGGTGTAAATCTGTATTTTATACCCTTTCATTTGATGTATAAATGGTTGTAGTGCGTTGCATTGTGTCAGTTATTTAACTTTCCATATGTGACATAACTTATGACCAGACGACGTACAGTGGCCAGCACATCAAGCTACTACACATTGACCTTGAGCGCGTTATGAGCAACGACAGCGAGAATCGTGCGAAAGAGATAAATAGCTTTTTGTCTGCTCTTACTTGTAATGTTTCGTGCTGCAGTGCGTACGTGAGCATTATGACAGATTCACTCAATCAAAGCGCTATTACCACAGAACTATTATATTATCCTGAATCCTGAACGGATAGCCCGTTCTAGTGCTATGACGCGCCACTTGGCGCCATTTTAAAGCTCATGAACACACACAACACACTACCAATCCTACCAATGAACACGGAACCGACTGACAGTGACAGTGACTGGTGACGACTAATGACGTTCGTTTAATTTCGTTATGAGTCGGAAGAACTCGGGAGCGGTGGCGAATGCGCAGGGGCGCGGATTGGCTCCTAATTATTAGTATGTGCAGCCATTGGTTAATTTTAGAAACGTTGAAAATTCCACCAATCACGCCAAGGATACTTTCTTTCTAACGCTCCATGGTGCGTCGTAGTTATAGATATGTATAGTGTTTAGCTTGACGTGCTGGCGTCTGTACATTCCCGTTAAACCACTACAGCAATCGACACACGCCTCCGGTATGCCAGTGCTTTAATTAAAATATTAAAAGAGAAAAAAAATAAATCGACTTCAAAAATAAACGAACTCTAAATTATGAAATAACTTTCGATGTCGGTGTCTTGGGATCTGTATTTTAGTTTTTATCACCGACTTCCAAATTTAAAGTTATTTCATAATTTTAAGTTCGTTTCTTTTTGAAGTAGATTTAAATTTTTTTAAATTATTTTTTATTTCGTAATTTTTAGTAAAAACTGGTATATTTGTTTGTTATAAGTATTTAATCACGTCGGGGTCACCAATTGTAGCAGCTATGCAAGCTATGAGGTACTTTGAAATAAAAGACGTGTCCTTCATAGTGAACTGCTTAAGATGAACTGTCTTTTTATTTAACAACAAACATCTCCTTATATGTCCATTATCTTGAAAACTACTGAACCGATTTTGATGAAACCTGCATGCCCTAAGTTGAAGTAAATGTAAGCCAACAGAAAAGAATGGTCATGATCCGATTAATAGTTTCGTAGAAATGCGTGGACAAACATACATACATCTATAAAATTTTGTATATTTGTTTAGAAGTCCTAATAATTATGTGAATATATGGCAGTTACAATAATATACGAATATGTATCGAATTGATAACTCCTTTTTTTGAAGTTGTTAAAATGTAAGGTGCAGAATGGCCGAGCTCTCCAAAACTAATAAGTATCTACATTATTTCTGTTGTGTTTATTTTTTATCGTTTTTTATTTGAGACCTAGATGACTGATGATGTCACCTACCTGATGGTGGGTCTGGAATCTGAAGGCGGGTATAGGATCTCAGTGACGGCACTATGTAGAACCATCGTGTTTGTACTTATTTGAATAGCATATAAGTAAAAGAATATAAATATTGAAAGCAGGGTCATCCTAACTATTTCTGTTACTGAGAACCTTATTTTGAGATGTTTTCCCTTTGCACCTCACATGCAATGTATAAATGAATGGGGAGTCGAGAGAATGAGTTTCAAATTTTTTTTTTACAATATAAAAAGAAGATAATAATGGGGTGGTTTGGGATCTACCTCCTAGTAGTCCACCCCGGGCAATGGCACCACAGGCTTACCTGTGGTACGGCTGAACGATCCCAATTAGCGGTGGTACGCTCCGCAAGGGGCCGCCTGGCTCGCGACCACCATTCTACCGGAGTCCGGCGCCAAGCAGCTTGCTGTGTTCCGTCGGTGTGTGGGAGTGCCAGTGCCTTTGGGGAGAAGGAGATTGCCAGTTGCGCTGTTTGGAACCGGTCGTGATCTCTGAGTCAGCTAGCCGGGTAACTCATTTTGGAGGGTAGCGGGATCCGAAGCACGGTGCCAGCCGTTGGCCGACCGCAGTCAGTAGGGGGCCCAAGTATCACGCCAGCCACGTGGCAAAGGCTGCCCCACCAACTCGCGAAAAATCCCGGTATGCTCCACCGTGCCAGCCGGCGACTGGATGGGAGGACCCGGTGGCCATATCCAGGGGGGTTCGGGCGTCCCCGCAGTCTCCAAATGAGTTCCACATAGGTTTGGTTGGCTCTAGTGTTCCACTTGGGTCACGAAGCGGTGCCTCGACAATCGACTTTTTCCCCAACAACTCCACTCAAATGACCAAAGTAAAGAAAAATAAGGGTAAACAACGGCTGCAATTCCTCCCACTAAAAGTGCACCTCACCAATATCAGGGGATTGCACTCCAATCTCGATCCGGTCCATCACCACCTTGAGACCGAGAAGCCGCACCTGTTTTTCCTAACGGAGACGAAGATAACAACCCCGTCGGTCGTGGCGTACCCCAACTACCCGGGTTACTCTCTTGAACACAAGTTCAAGAAGCAAGCTGGGGTCTGTGTGTACGTTCGCGATGACATTTGTTGTCGTCTCCGTTGCTTTGAGAAATCGGGTTTCTCTGCCATATGGCTGTGGATACTGGCGTGGAGAAATCTCTCTACATCGGCCTCTACCGATCGCACAGCGGTGACCAGGAGACAACAGCGCTCTTTAATTTCCTCGTGGAGTCAACTGACCTAGCCCAGCAACGGTACCCAACGGCGAAGCTCATTTTTCTGGGGGACTTCAACGCCCATCATAAAGAATGGTTGTTCCCATACCAGAAAACTGACCATGCGCAAGTTTGCTTTAGCGCTAGATCTAACCCAGATGGTGAACGTGGCAACGCGGGTACCGGATGTTGACGGCCATACACCCAATTGCTTGCACCTGCTGCTGGCATCTGATCTGGACAGTCATTCAGTATCGGACTCAGCCCCGCTGGGAACGTCTGACCACTGTCTGGTGAAATCCATATCGACCTGCTCTCCTCCAGATGAGAGCCCTAGAGGCACGAGGCGAGTATGGCGATACGGGTCAGCAGACTGGGATGAGATGCGGCACTATTTTGCGCCTTATCCATGGCGGCAAGTGTGCTTTTTCTCGGGTGACCCTTCGTGCTGTGCTGACGCGGTTGCGGACGTGATTCGGCAGGGGATGGAGTATTTTATTCCATTCTCCGACATCCCGCTCGGTCACAAATCCCGGCCTTGGTATAATGCAGAATGCGCCCACGCTGAGGCCCGAAAAGAGACTGCCTACCAAGCCTGGGTCAAGGCTCGGGATGAAAATTGCCGAATGTTTTCGAAACATACTAGGAAAGTTTCCAATTTTCCCGGCAATATTCGGCAACATTGCCGGAAAGTTGCCAAAGTTGCCAGATTACATAGGGTATTTCGAATGCCATTTTCAATGTTTATGCGCTCATGGGGTTTTATATATTGGTGTAGTTATACGTAATACTAGTAAGCCTTTTTAATTAATTGTTTATTATAATTAATTTACAATTATCCATGCATATACTTATTATGTGAAGGTAAACTATGACACTGGTAACTTTTTAAAGAATTTCACTTATAAATTTTATAAAAAAAGAAAGAGGGTATTGATACCGAATGAAAAAAATATAAATCATACAACTGTGTAGTATATGATTTATGTAACACAAATCGTGAAGTCAAAAGAATTTTCAAAATTGGGTCAGTAGTTTTTGAGATAATCGCGAACATACAAACATACATATACAGGGTGTTTGGTGCATCGTGTGCCAAATTGAAATGGTCGACTGGGGGGGTCACCTTCTATCCTTTCAGACCCCTAAACACTTCTCATGCCCTGTGGCTTTTTTTTCATCGACTTTTTATTTTTTTATAAAAAAAATACCCAAATTTTGCATTCAATTACAAAATAAAAAAAATGTGTAAGTCGTAGACTCTGAATTTTAATTTTATTTAGATGTGTATTGTATTACAGTACTTTTAAATTAAAAATTAGTGACATTAGCCATCTAGTTTTTTTTTAATTTACTCGCAAAGTTTCGGATTTCAATTAAAGCTGTCCATGTTACAGCTATTTACATGGCTATAAAAAAAAAACCAAAAGCGACCGGGATCTTCCAACTCTCTCAAAAATTCTCTAGTCTATCTTCTTGCTAGTGATGTGCCACATGTCATAAAAATCTTTTTACAACTTTGTAAATTAGCTAGAATAATTGTGAATCGAGTCACAAAATATTAAATTCCAAATTCAAAAGAAAAAAGTCTTTTTGCGTAATTGTTACTTAAGTAACAGGTAAAATTTGTTTTCTCACTCTCGCGAAGTAAAATCTATCTTCTATCTCTATCTTTCTTGCATAGCGTACCTAAACTAGTTTGAACAAACGACGAACTGCCACCGACGCGGCGACGCCGTCAATCCGTCATTCGTCAGTCAGTCGAGACATCACTGCCTCTGCTACCTGACGTGTGTGTTAGTTCACCGTACTCCGCGATTTTTTCATTTTGTTGCTTTGTTTTGTTGAGTTTTGTTGGTTTTTGTTACGTTTTAACTTTTGGTGTTATTGTTAAACTTTGTTGATTTTTTGTTGTTGCAATGGCGACGTTCTCTAACGAGGAATATGCTGACATCATGATGGCTTATGGAGCCGCCAATGGTGTCGCTCGTGCAGCGCAACGAATTTACCAGGAACGTTTTCCTGGTAGACGACTACCTGGCCGCAGAGTCTTCCAAGACACATACCGACGCATACGCGAGACTGGCAGTGTCACTTTTCATGAACCAAGGGGCCATATTGTGCGACATAATGTTGAAGTGGACGAGAGAATACTGGCACTTTTTGAGGAAGACCCTACAAGAAGCATCAGAAATGTGGCAGCACATCTTGATATTTCAATATGGAAAGTGTGGAAAGTTCTTCAGCAAAACGAAAAACATCCATTCCACTACACTCCGGTGCAAGTTACGTAATTTTGAACTAACTTTAAACCTTTTCACACTTTGTTTGACGATGCCTTTGTTTAGCAGGTAATGGGTATGACGTCACTACTTCCAGGTAGTGAACCAGCCCATACAAACGGTCCGACGCCGCCGGTCATTAAAAATCTCATTGTGCAATTATTTACTGCTCAACAGGAATTTAAAAGAGTTCTTTGTTTGTAGGTCTTGAGGGTGGCGACTTTGACAGACGAGTGGCATTCTGTCGGTTTATGTTACACACGGATGTGGAGGATCCTAATTTCTTAAAAAGAATATTGTGGACGGCTGAATCCAAATTTACCAAAGAAGGGATCCTCAATCTTCACAATCTGCATCACTGGACAAACAAAACGGAAAACCCACATGTTAAAAGGCAGAAATCTTTTCAAAGGAGGTTTAGTGTAAACGTTTGGGCAGGAGTGATTGGGAATCAGGTAGTTGGACCGCATTACCTGCCCGATAACCTCAATGGCGATAACTATTTGGAGTTCCTTCAAAATGACCTGCCCGAATTAGTGTCCGAGGTGCCCGTATTTAATGAAAATGTTCCCAAAGTATTCCAGCATGACGGCTGTCCCGCGCATTGGCGTTTGACTGTGAGGGAATATCTTGACGATGTGTTCCCCAATGCGTGGATTGGTCGCGATGGCCCTATTGCATGGCCGGCACGTTTCCCAGACCTAACTCCGCTAGATTTTTATGTCTGGGGACGTGCCAAAGAGCTGGTATACGCCACGGAGGTTCCGACTAGGGAGGTACTACTTCAACGCATTGAAACGGAGTTTAATCAAATTAAGGAGGAAATACGACTTCGTACAACAACTGTGGAAATACGAAATAGATGTCGGGCCTGCATTCGCAATAGCGGCCAACAATTTGAGCAGAATATGTAAAAACTGATTAAATAAATGTTAAAAATGCAATTATTTTTTATTTCTAGTAACCGTCCCCCCCAAAAAAGAGAGATACGAGACAGATTTTACCTTACAAGAGTGAGATAACAGATTAAATGAGTTCTTGAGGTATAATTTAAGTAAAAATATTTTTTTAAATCATAATTTCAAATTTAGTATTTTGTGACTCGATTCACAATTCTAGCGAATTCACAAAGTTGTAAAAAGATTTTTATGGCATGTGGCACATCACTAGCAAGAGGATAGACTAGAGAGTTTTTGAGGGAGTTGGAAGATCCCGGTCGCTTTTGGTTTTTTTTTTTATAGCCATGTAAATAGCTGTAACATGGACAGCTTTAATTGAAGTCCGAAACTTTGCGAGTAAATTAAAAAAAAACTGGATGGCTAATGTCACTAATTTTGAATTTAAAAGTACTGTAATACAATACACGTCTAAATAAAATTAAAATTCAGAGTCTACGACTTACACTTTTTTTATTTTGAAATTGAATGCAAAATTTGGGTATTTTCTTTATAAAAAAATAAAAAGTCGATGAAAAAAAAGCCACAGGGCATGAGAAGTGTTTAGGGGTCTGAAAGGATAGAAGGTGACCCCCCCAGTCGACCATTTCAATTTGGCACACGATGCACCAAACACCCTGTATACATACATTTTGCTTAAGGAAAATGTTAATGCTTGCGATTCGGAATTTAATTAAAACCTTTCACACTTTAAATGTAAAAAAGACAGCAGATCTGTGGGGTAATTCTGTAGAAGTTGCTAAGTCTATTATTGACATTGTAGCACCTACTTTAGCTCTTATCTTTAATAACTGTATCGACTGTGGGGAGTTTCCTGACCTTATGAAATATAGTAAAATAATACCTATGTTTAAATCAGGTAGTACATCAGACCCCACAAATTATAGACCTATTTCAGTACTACCTACGTTTAGTAAAATTTTTGAGAAATTAATTTTAGACAATTGCAAAGATTTTTTAATAAACATAAATTATTACATAACAAGCAGTTCGGTTTTACAAAGGGTCGTTCGACTACTGATGAACTTTTAGGACATATTTATAATGCATGGGAAGACAAATGCGATGCCTTGGGCATCTTTTGTGATTTGTCCAAGGCATTCGATTGCGTTCTTCATGAAACGTTAATCAGGAAACTCCGCCATTATGGGATCCGGAACACCGCTCTGGATCTTCTTACTTCATACTTGAGTAATAGGATTCAGAGCGTTGACGTTAATGGAAAAAGATCGCCCGGATCTATAGTAACAATGGGGGTCCCACAGGGCTCGATTCTTGGTCCTTTCTTGTTTCTTATTTATATTAACGATTTGTCCTACCTCATTAAGGATAATCATGATATAGTTTTGTTTGCGGATGATACTTCACTTTTGTTTAAACTTAAACGTAAGCAGCTGGTTACTGACGATGTAAACAGAGCGATCTCAAAAGTAGTTCACTGGTTCAATGTCAATAATTTACTCCTTAATGAAACAAAAAACAAATGCATTAAATTTACGCTACCTCACGATAGGCAGGTGAAAACTAACATGTTGATAAAGGGCGAAGAATTGAATCCTGAAGATAGCACAGTATTCTTGGGCTTAACTTTGGATGCTAAGCTTCAGTGGGGCCCACATATAGATAAATTGTCAAAAAAGCTAAGCTCCGCAGCATACGCTGTTAGGAAAATTCGTAATTTAACTAACATAGAGACAGCCCGTTTAGTGTACTTTAGCTATTTTCATAGTGTAATGTCGTACGGTATTCTGTTGTGGGGAAATGCAGCCGACATTCAGACTATCTTTGTTTTGCAGAAAAGAGCTGTTCGATGCATTTATAAATTAAGTCCGAGACAATCTCTCAGAGAGAGATTTAAGGAGATTAATATAATGACTTTGCCTTCTCAGTACATTTTTGAAAATCTTTTATATGCCCATAAAAACATTAAATTGTTTAAAAATACAGTGATATCCACAATATAAATACTAGGAACAAACACAAATTTGTTGTACCTCCAACAAGGCTCACGAAAATAGGTCGCTCATTCAGGTGTCAATGTATACGCTTTTATAATAAACTTCCAAGCCACGTTCAAGATCTGAGCCTTAATAAATTCAAATCATTCTGTCAGAAAGCTTATTATACCGTTAAAGATTATATTGAGGACAAAAAGGCTTGGGATGAACTGCTCCAAATTTTATTTTATTCTTTTATTTTTGCATACTGAATGTTGACATGACTATTTACTTTGTACAGTATTATATTATTTTAATTTATTGTGAATGTGAAGACTATGTAGGTCACTGCTTTTTTTGTTTGTTTTATTTTTTCTCTCAGTTATTTTTAATCATCGTCTGGCAGTTTGAGTAATTTATGCGGCCTACCCCAATGTCCTTTCTTTGGTATTGTTCGTCGAATCGTTGAGCTACTTAAGTTCTGAGTTGAGCTGCGCGATACTGACAAATGCGTGCACTGACTGGACAGGTCCTCTCAATCTGTGTGGTTCTTTCCTCAAAAGACCATTTCAGACACCAATCTACATGGTCTTCACATGAAGTGACCAAGATTATGTCTGGACTTTATAAGAGACTGTGACCTCTGAGTTTGTTTCGGCCTTTCTTCTCAGAGTAGTCAGATAGGAAACGCCGACCTCATCTAGTTAAAAAAAAAAAAACATGATTGACTTGTAAAAGTGTTTGTACAAACCTACTTACAGAAATAAAAATCATTTATCATTTATTTATCATTCGGGTAAGTATAATAAATAACCTCCTTTTTGAAGTCGGTTAAAAACGTCAACTTCTTGTTGCTGATCAATTCGTCTTGCAAGGTTTGACCCTTTTATACATACAAGTGAAGTTAATTTATAAGAACGTAGAATAAAAATAATTACGATATCTCTAAAATAGTTATGGTTTCATCACCAATGAACTATCATGGATAGCTTGTTTCTTTTACTTTAGTTTATCAGTCATAAAATAAATGTAAAAACTAAAATTTTGGTTGGATATTGTAGACAAGCATAAAAACTACCACCCTGCAGACCGCAATTTTATCCTACTAAGCAATTATATTAGTAAAAGTTGTTTTCTATTTATACGAGTCTTGCCCAAAATTGCCGGGAAGTTTGGAAACATTCCCGGCACGCGGCAGTTTTGGCAACTTTGGCAATATTGCCGGCAATTTTCATGGCTACGTTTAACTATGGACATGTTTTCCAACTACAATGTTGTCTGTTCTTGGGATAAATTCATCCCAATTTTTTTTTTTTGGATTGGATATCATCAGTTACTGGGTTGTGGAGGTCAGATAGGCAGTCGCTCCATGTAAAATAGTGGTATTCAGCTGCATCAGGTTAGTCTGGAAGCCGACCCCAACATAGTTGGGAAAAGGCTAGGCAGATTGATTTTGGATGGGATATCATCAAATAACTAATAATAATAATAATAAATTGTTTATTGACACAAAATACAGGTGTAACATACTTATTTGAAGCCCTGGCTCCTGAGCTAGGTAGCAACCTGTGTTACAGGAGCCAGTGTCTTCACCCGTTTGTGGTACATTTTATAACAAAGCTGTGCAATAAATTAATATCAAAAATAAAAAAAAATAAAAAAACATGGTAAAATAAAAGAAATGAAAGATGCACGCAAGCTCTTTTGGAATGCAATAATTGTGCATATATCTATTTGTGTGTGTTTGTGTGTGTGTGTTTGTGTGTGTGTGTGTGTGTGTTTGTGTAGGTGGTTGATGGTGTGTGGGTTTGTGTTTTATGAGTAGTACTAGCTTTTGCCCGCGACTTCGTTCGCGTGGAATACTGACTTCCGGCAGATTTTTGGTTTTACCCACATAGTTCCCGATCTCGCGGGATCTCTTCAAAAATGAAATGTGGAAGATATTCTAGGGAACTCTTCAAAAATCAACATAATAATAATAATAATAATAATAACCCCACCGCTGTATCTCTACGTTGACGTCGTGGTGGGGCTTGTGCGCTCCGTACTTTAGGTCTGTGCCGGTAGAATTTACTTTGCCGGAACGGGTCTAGGATGAGGAGCCAGACCAAGAGAGTTACAGAAACCCGCAGGGCAGCATGTGGCGAGCTGTTGGGCAGTAGCGACCCCACGGACCCTATTTCCCGGGAGAAATCTTGTCCTCATCTCTGGCTTGCCTTAATTGGCCGGCTGGAGTGAACACTGACGAGGAACAGAGCTCCCACCTCATTCTTGCCTTTATTGGCCGGCTTGAGTGGAGATTCGCAAGAGCAAACGTGCTCGGAGGAAGGAAGTATTCCAGTAAGGTGCTGGTAGGGATCTTGACCGTACTTCCGGAATTGTCCTGATAGCTGTGGAATACCTCTCCACTCCTCACGCACCTCAGGAAGTGTTGCCCCCTTGTCGCTACGTCACTATGTGCTAGCGGCCGTTTCCGGGGGCCCATTATTGAGTGTGCAAGTCACCTCCTGCCATTTTATCCGTGTATAATTGTATAACATTGGTCAGGCAGGGGACATAGTTATTCCATAGTTTAAGTAACCCAATGCACTTTAGCAACCCAAACCCATAGCCCAATATGTTTTATTTTCACGTACAGCAATAGTCCTGCACCAACCGGGGGTTGTCTTTGGGTGCATTTGCATAGCGCATATAGGGATAATCGTCGGTTGGTGCCTCCTCATCATTTAAAATTTTGTAAGGGGCCTCTGCGAGTTGGCTTCAGCTCCTCGTACGCCTTCCAAAGGTCCGGGACCCCAGGGTCCCGAGAAATATGGAAAAAAAAAATAATAATAATACCATTTATTTCAGGCGACATAGGCCCATAGAAAAATACCTTAACCTAAACATACATGTTTTTATAAACAAAATCTTGTGTTAATAAATAAGGCTTAAGACTCTGCGTTTGAATTGAAGATATGTATACTCACTTAGGGCATTAAAGCCGTTATTGCCGATCGAAAAAGGCGAAAATGTTATTTTTCCCTTATTTTCAAAATATTATTTTGATTTGCCATTTCAGAAAAAAATACTGTTTCTCCCTTGACAAATTTTCTATTATTTTAGGCTTTAAAGATTATTAAAGTTTCTTACACCAAGACATTTCTGTATACCACGTTTTTAGTTTTGCCATCCTTTGCAAAAATATATAGGTCTTGTGGTTTTGACACTCTTGAGCACGCAACGTAGAGTTGTCCATGGGAAAAACAGTCTTTTTCAAGATGTACCCCCGCAACTTTAAGCGTTTGCCCTTGGGCTTTATTTATGGTCATTGCAAATGCAGTTTTCAGCGGAAACTGAACTCTTTTGAATTGGAATGGCAAATCAGTTGGAATGATGGGAATGCGGGGAATAATTACAGTTTCGCCTTTTGCCGTTCCAGTCATAATAACGGCTTTAATGACATTCCGTCCTAAATAGGTTACTTGTAACCGTGTGCCGTTACATAGCCTTGGTGGATCTAGGTTTCTCATAAGCATCACAGGAACTCCAACTTTCAGCCTCAACTTGTGAGAAGGCACTCCTGATAACTCTAAGGAGTTGAGAAACTCTGTTGGGTAAGATGTCACTTGCTCGGTATCCACGACGTTATCTACTGATAGATACTCGATGACATCTCCCTCTACGTCAGACATAATTTGGTCATTTATCCGGCCTACTATTTCATTTGTTGGCGCCAATATCGCCCTTTCGCATAACCATTCCCGATTTTCGATATTAGCGCGTAAATCCGGATAGACACTATTGTTTAAATTGTATGTGCTATCCACAATTTGGCATAATTCGCTGCTCAGCGTGATCATACTCTCAGAGTCGGTAGGCATACGATCCTCGTCGATCTTCAGAAGAGCAGCAGCATACTGCCCGGCTTGACAATCATTATGGAGTAATACTCGCATATTCGTCGACAGTGAAACCTTTTTCACATGTGTCCATAGCACAGATGCTTTTAAACAGGCATTGATTTCATCTGCCGGTGTGCCCCTTGCTATAACCGGCAGGGTCTGCCGGAAGTCACCGGCCAATAGAACCACCATTCCTCCCATAATACCTTGATTGTTTTTAATGTCTTTCATCGTGCAATGAAGTGCTTCGATTGCTCTTTTATGGGACATCGTACATTCATCCCAAACCAGCAGTTTACATTGTTGCAACATTCTTCCACGCTCACTACTTTTACTTATGTTACAAACTGGCATTTCCTCATGAGCTAAATTTAGTGGCAATTTCAGAACTGAGTGGGCCGTTCGTCCTCCACTAAGCAGCGTAGCAGCTATTCCGGATGAAGCTACTGCCACAGCGACTCCTTTATCTTTCCGGATTTCAGCTAATAATAAGTTTAGAAGAAAGGTTTTGCCGGTACCTCCTGGAGCATCCAAAAAGAACAAACCACCTTCACCACTGGCAACTTTGTTGATGATTGTCTCAAAGACTAATCTTTGTTCTGGATTTAAAAGTGGAAGGGCCTCTGTTATTTGTTGCTGTAACAAAACTGGGTCATAATTTAGCTCTCGCATTAAATCATTACTGACTTCCCCAATTCTTTGTGGTCTGCTCATACCAAAATCGGACAAATATTTACCAGTGATAGTTATCACTTGGTCCTCAACCTTGGTCAGACCGTCATTGTAAATTACATCATTATACGAAATATTTGGGTCCTCTTCTTGAAATCTGCGTAAAATGTCGTCCGCCATATCATTTTTATATTTTCCCCACAGATATTCAGGGTTTGAGAGTCCACACGTTGCTATTAATATAGCAAAAAGCTCTCTCACCTGTGGCGCAGATTTGCATTGTGCGGCCTCTTCTAGAGTTAGATCCCAATGATTATCGTTCTCTAATAGTCCTCTTGCCTCACATGCCTCTCTAAATGTCGAGAATTCTTGATCATTTAGCTTTTTGAGATCTGCAAAAGAAGTTGGCCCCCGCACGTGGTGTAACAGTATTCTCAGACAAAAACACTCCATATTAGTAACGTGGACCGTGTAAACTCGGCCTAAGGCATCTCCAGATTTGACACCAGGCCAATTCTGAACCGGTACTCCTTGGATTCGTCGTTTCCATTCCCTCCTTGTTGCGTTCCAAGTGTAATATCTTGGTAAATCAACATAGAGGAGCGTCCTTGCAAATTCATCTCTTGTGCAGAGCTCAAAAAAAGCGGTGAGTGTTGTTTTTGGAGCAGAGGTTAATCTCTCTTGGAAATTGTTTGCAGTAAAATAGACACGTTCACCATTTTCCAAGTGTACAGTCAGGTGTGTGACTGTCGGGTGCCTTTCGTGTAACGGGAAGGCTAAAAGCCGCCACACGGCTTCGTTGCTGCTAACATAACGACCAGACTGATACATTTGGACTTCATTTATGGGATTAGCAGCATCGGTGTTTTTAAAATTAAAAATAGCTTGGTCGCTACCTTTGTTTATGTATTTACATATATATTTGATAGCGCGCACTGAGCTGCAAGCCTCTACGTTAATATGGGCGTTAAACATTTTTGACAATACGGGCGAAAAAGGAACTACCCAACTATTATCAATAGTAACATAAACATTTCGAACTTTTACAGACGCCGTTTGTCCCCCATCTCCTGGTGCTCTTCTACGATACAGCGGATATCCATTGTCATTATGGACAGTTTCTTTAATAAGCGCGCGAGGATATTTTTTAGAGCATTTTCCATTTTTCATGCAGGGGCTTTGAGGATTGTCAGAACCGCAAGGACCATGAATCATATTTTTAATAATAATTTCATGAAGTGCCTGGTCACTACTTGGATCCGGTATTTCCGCTCTAATAACATTATCTATTCGATCGGGTCTCAGCTTGTCCTTCAGCCAGATTAAAATATGCACGTGAGGAAGCCCGCGTTTTTGCCACTCTATCGAGTACATAAAGCATAGTACTTCACCGAACACATTTCCTTTATTGACAACTTCCATAAGCTTTTTAACTTTTAATCGAAAAACCCTTGCAACAATATCATGTCTATCGATTGCCCTCTGTCCCGGCAGCAACTCTTCAACTATTTCAGGCCAGCTTGGGTTGCATGTAAAAGTCACGAACAAATCGGGGCGACCATATGTACGTACGTAAGCGAATGCGTCCTGTGTATAAGCGTGTAAATATCGGGGGCTATTTACAAAAGATGATGGCAAAATTACCAATTTACCTAAATCGTTAGGGTTAACATTACCATCATTTGCCACAGCATCTTGAAGATGGACATAGTTCTCCGCTCTCAATTTGTTTTGGTTTAATGATATGTATCGTAATCGTTCGCTTTCAACTTTTACATACATATCAACATAAAACTGATTGGCCAGTTGTCTACATCGTGATATTATATTAAAATCATTTTCTCGAACCATGATATGGTAGGCATAAAAATCCATGCATGAGACTTTTTTGTTGTTTACAGGCAAACCTGTTACAGGACTGACTTGGGGTATTTGAAAGTGGTACCCCTCTTGCCCCTTGCTGAATATCAACGGATATTGCAATGCGTCGTAAAATTTGTGCGTATCTGGTACCCTACTTAAAATGTCATTACGGGCATGCAAAATAATGTCACGGGAAGCAAACTGTTCGCCTGTGACTACAGCTGCTACTTCATTAATAAGCGGTGCATTGTACCGTCTTTCATGTTCCCCAGTTGGTGTACGGTCAGGGTGCATAATCAACTTGTATTCTTCTCCCGGCATTCTTTCTAATGCTGTTTTGAAAGTATTAATGAGGTTGTTATGCTCGTGCAACATTCTCTGGATTTTTAAGACAGTATCCCTTACAACTCCATTAATATTCTGGCATCTACGGTTAACTTCACTATTTTCGTCTCCCATAAAATAAATTTGCAAAAATTTAGGCTGATCGTTTGTAGGCAGTAAAGACCCAACCCTATGGTAAACTTGACCTTGTATTTTAAATGTACTGGAAAATCCAGGCATAACAACCTCATGATCTACCCCAAATGACGTCATTTGGAAACAGCTATTATATTTCCTTATACTGTTCAAAAAGAGTCGTGACTCATTACTATCGCATAAAAGGAATGTTTTCAGGGGTTCTTCTGGAATACCGAGTGATGGAAGTGAAACTTTACCTCCAGAACAGCACATGATACCCGGAGTTTCCTCTTTCCATTTTAGTGCCATACAATATGTGCACTTTTTAGCCATCCGTCCTAAGAGCCCTAATCGATGGTTCATGTAATCGATTAAAGGGTCGTAATCAAAAGCAGCATCATGAAATACCTCCCACGTATTACGTGTAAATATATTTCGTCTTTGTGCTTGCCGTGCAGCTAATAGAACACGTCGTCTATGAGATTCTTCATGTGACTCTGCAGAAATCAGAGACGCATGACGTTCAGCATCCAAAAGCCGACGTACCCGAGTTTGATCTACAGTTTCGGAAGCTCTTTGAGTTGCATGACGCCTGGCGTCTAAGAGCCGTCGCTCCTGCCTCACCTCCTCAGTCTCAGCAGCTCTTTGAGCAGCGTGACGTTCGGTGTCTAAGAGCCGGCGCTCCCGAGCCATCTCTTCTGTCTCAGCAGCTCTTTGAGTTGCATGACGCCCAGCATCTAAGAGCCGGCGCTCCCGAGCCATCTCTTCTGTCTCAGCAGCTCTTTGAGTTGCATGACGCCCAGCATCTAAGAGCCGGCGCTCCCGAGCCATCTCTTCTGTCTCAGCAGCTCTTTGAGTTGCATGACGCCCAGCATCTAAGAGCCGTCGCTCCCGAGCCATCTCTTCTGTCTCAGCAGCTCTTTGAGTTGCATGACGCCCAGCATCGCTGACATCTCTTTGAGGCGCGCGTGGAACACAACGCGCCGTCGACCCGGGGCTGGACCTTACCGGACGGCGAGCTACCCATTGCTCGCCACCCGCAAGCTCGCACCTACGGTGGCCGGGAATCGGCTATCGATTCCCGACGCCCAGGGCGTCTCCTGCGGAGACTACGGGCGTGAGGGCGCAAAGATTGCCTCTCCCTCACGCGTTCAGCCTCCTCCTTCGCGAACATTACTGCTTCGCAGAAGGAGGTGACGGCTTCCCATGCACTCTCGCTCCGTACCATGACCTGTACCAGGGCCGGACGCGAGAGATCGCCGCCGCCGATCGCCTCCGCGAGGACGCGGCGGTGCTCTGCCCAAGCCTGCACGGCTCCACCGTGTCCTCCGGGCGATCCACACAATGGTAACACCCGGGTGTTACCATTGTGTGCCTTATCCGGAACAAGAACCTCCTGAAGCAGCCGTGTCCGATGAGGACGCAGGTCCTCAGGCGGAAAGTGAGGATGCCATGACGCCTCTCCAACCACTCCTCAAAGAGGGGACTTATCGCCGCAATTGTGGCGTGCCCAAATTCATCCCAACTACGGAACCCTTCATTGTGCGTGGTCCGACACGCACTTGACCGGTTTTTTTAACGACATCAAAAAAAGGAGTTATCAATTCGATACGTATGTATGTAATATTATTGGAACTGCGAGATATTCACATAATAATATGATGATCTATTAGGGCTTCCAAACAAATATACAAATAATTTAAAAAATTAAATCGACTTCAGAAAGAAATAAACTCAAAATTATGAAATTATTTTAATTTCGGAAGTCGGTGTCTTGGGATCTGTATTTTAATTTTTTGCCACCGACTTCCGAAATTAAAATTATTTCATAATTTTATGTTTATTTATTTTTGAAGTCGATTAAATATTTTAAATTATTTTTATTTCCTAATTTTTAGTTTTTAGTAAAACTGGAATATTTGATTGTAATAAGTAGTTAATAGTTTTGTTATAAATATTGCACTAGAATTTGACCAAGGTTTTGAGATGTTTTCCCTTTGACACCACACCCGTAGCTCGTATCAATAAGCCAGGCCGTCACACTTACACGTGGAAAGCTAGGTCATGCTAACTATTGCCATTACTGAGGGCCAATAAGCACTTACCTGGTCATCATCAGATCTTCAGAAAGTATCATGTAGTAGCATCCGTGCTCAATTAGATAAATGTTGAAAGCCAGGTCATCCTAACTATTTCCATTACTGAAGTCCAATAAGCACTTACCTGGTCATCATCAGACCTTCAGCAAGTGTCATGTAGTAGCACCCGTGCTCAATTAGATAAATGTTGAAAGCTAGGTCATCCTAACTATTTCCTTTACTGAGAACCGATAAGAACTTACCTGGTCATCATCAGACCTTCAGCAAGTGTCATGTAGTAGCACCCATGCTCAATTAATAAATTTTGAAAGCTAGGTCATCCTAACTATTTCCATTACTGACGACCAATAAGCACTTACCTGGTCATCTTCCATTATCTTGAAAACTACTAAACCGATTTTGATGAAACTTTCACTGTGCCCTAAGTTGAAGTAAAGCAAGGAGTAAGCCAACAAAAAAAGAATGGTCACGATCCGATTAATAGTTTCGGAGATACGTGTGGATACATCTATAAAATTTTGTATATTTGCTTGGAAGCCCTAATAGATCATTGTGAATATCTCGCAGATCCAATAATATTACATGCATACGTATCGAATTGATAACTCCTTTTTTTGAAGTCGTTAAAAAGAACGGTGTGGATTGGGTTACTTGAACTATGGAAGAACTATGTCCTGCCTGGCCAATGTTATATATTATACACGGATAAAATGGCAGGGGGTGACTTGCACACTCAATAATGGGCCCCCGGAAACGGCCGCTAGCCCATAGTGACGTAGCGACAAGGGGGCAACACTTCCTGAGATGCTTGAGGAGTGGAGAGGTATTCCACGGCTATCAGGACAATCCCGGAAGTACGGTCAAGATCCCTACCAGCACCTTACTGGAATACTTCCTTCCTCTGAGCACGTTTGCTCTTGCGAATCTCCACTCGAGCCGGCCAATAAAGGCAAGCCAGAGATGAGGACAAGATGACTCTCGGGAGATAGAGTCCGTGGGGTCGCTACTGCCCAACAGCTCGCCACATGCTGCCCTGCGGGTTTCTGTATCTCTCTTGGTCTGGCCCCTCATCCTAGACCCGTTCCGGCAAAGTAAACTCTACCGGCACAGACCTAAAGTTTGGAGCGCGCAAGCCCCACCACGACGTCAACGTAGAGATACAGCGGTGGGGCGATTATTATTATATTTTTTTTGTATAGGTAATCGGAATATGAGTTCTAGGACAATGACTATTATATAGGTATTGTATCTGTGTTCCTAGCTAGTTTTAAATACTTTAAATTGTAATCTGTGGAGAACGTAGTGGGTAGCATAATTTAAAAAAAATGTAATAATTAAGATATTATGAGTATTTCTTATTGTGCTACTGTTTGTTTTTCCTTAAATGAATAAATATATAATTATATATATATATAGAAGATAACTGTTCCCGATGCAGGATCGTTAATCGTTGAGGAGTTCTCCTGGTAAGAACAAGGAGAACTGGAGCTGACAAGTCACCATCAGCTCCACTTCACCATACGCATTGTCACGTGCATAAATTGCAACTTGTCTGACTTGACAATGTGACAATGGAATTTACCTAATCAAAATCGGTGAACTCACATAAAAAAGTAAATAAAGTCGAACATTATAACATTATAACCTTCTCCTTTTTGTCGGTCATCAATGAAAGTAACGGTATAATGATCACTAACCCGGCGGCGTGCAGCAGACAGCGTGCGGCGCCCTGCAGCTCGCTAGCCACGGCCTCCAGCGTCTCCAGCCCCTCGCGCGCCGCGTGCGCCCGGCTCGCCGCCAGCAGCGCCGAACCCGCGCCGCGGCGCCGCCACGCCGGCGCCACCGCCAGCGCGTGCAACCAGGCGCCGCGCCGCGGACCCCAGCACTCGGACACGCTCACCGTGCCCACCACGAGGCCCACGCCCGGCCCGCCCGCGCCCAGCAGCACGCGCGGCCGCTGCGCGCGCGGGTCCGTCACCAGCGGCCCGCGGTACTCCGCCACGAAGCCGCGCTCCTCCTTCCGAATGCGCTGCCGGCACGAGCACGACACGTTAGTGTAGTGACACTCGCACAGCGCGACCGTGACGAGGGCGCGCGTGCGCGGGCCTTACCTGCACGTGCGAGTCGGCGCGCGCGTGCTGCGCCGCCAGCACGGCGAGTGCGAGCACGGCGGCAGCGGCTGGCACCACGCAGGCGCACGCTGCCAGCCCCGCGCCCGCGAAGATGAACAGCACCGCGCCGCACAGCACGCACACCTGCAGCGTCAGCTGACACACACACACGGGTCAGCACTATCGTCAACGCTAAGCTGACGAGGTTCACAAATATGGTGAACGGACACACTGGCCTGATTATGGATCAGCAAACATAGCCAACAGATACAGCAGAGGGGAGTTTTGGTAAAAATGAATTTTCTGTTCCTTTATTGTCTGTTTATTTTTTACTCAAATTGAAAGGGCTTTGTCGCACATGCGATTATGCCGCCCTGGTTGGCTTAACAAAATCATACTTACTAATTACCATTTAAGATAATCTTAGTATAGCTAGTTTGTAAAGTACTCTAGCTGCATCAGAAAGTACTCGTAGCACAGCTAGGATACTATTACAGTAACCTATCTCTCTAATCCTACAATCCAAACTATTTCTTGTTGCGGACACACTCGGTTAATATGTGATAAACATCATCAACGGAATTGATACAAAAATCGCAATTATCAGTTGTTGATTTTGCCATTAGGTATAAGAACTTATTACACGAAGTCTTAGCGCGATAACAGTATCACATCTGTTCAACAGCTAGTTATCTATCCACGGTGAGTTCAAGGGGTGTGGTTGGATCGTTTTGTACCAGATTCCTTTTTCAATTTCAGTGATCTTTTATTGAAGTACTCCTTCCAAAGCGAATAACAATCCTGTTTGATTTTAGGTATAAAGTTAGTAAAGTATGGAGAAAAGTTAATAGGAGTTCCATCATACGAGTATATGGCCTGCTTGGCTAGTAGATCAACAATATCGTTGCCTGTTATTCCAATATGTGATGGAATCCATTGAAGAACTATGTGTTTTCCATCAGATTGTAGTTTCAAAATAGTCTTCAGTATAGTGTAGGCTATCGGTGTTCCTCGAAATGTCGAGGTAACATCGAGCCAAATGCTGGAGCGCACTTCTGGAGTCTGTAAAAATGACAATAATGTTTTGATGGATTGATTCTACATATGACAGAGCTTCTGCGATCGCAATCAGTTTCGCTTCCATTATACACACACTGGAGTGAATTCGAAATTTCATTGAATATCCTTCAGAATCATAAAAGGCGGCCCCCATACCGTCACCGTCCTTAGATCCGTCTGTAAATATTTTAAAATAAGCCGAGTATTCGGAAGTAATGTAATCAATAAATAAATGTTTTAAGCTAACAGGATTGTATTGCCTTTTTGGTCTGCTCATAAAACTTACGTCGTATTTTATAATATTGGTGCTATCTATACTACTGACCCATGTATTCAGGGAAAACATACCTAATGTATTACTGCAATGAACTTTTAAAGTGTGAAGTGAGTCGTGAACCAAGATTAACACTATACATTTACAAAACATTTCTTAACTACCTCCCAATCACATACCCGACACAACAACTTATACACAACTACCTCACATACATTACACAACAATAACACTAATGCTACCACCACCACACTGATTAAACATAACAATATAATAAAAATACCTATTACTCAACGGTCTGTTTCGTCTGTATGTATAATCTACTTTTGTTCACATAACCGGAAATGCCGCACATTAATCTGTACCATCGACTCATTAGTGGTGGAGTGAGCCGTCCAGGCCCACTCCACCGTCCAAACACTCGAAGACCAAATTGATCTGTCACAGCAACTGCAAGACCTTAAGCTGTCAATCGGAGCTTCAGTTAAACCAGTTACGGGAACTTCCTTTGCTGACATGGTTAAAAAAAGGACCAACAATTTTATACAGCCGATAAATGTAAGCTCAGTGGCTATATACCCTAACGACAAACTGAAGTCGAGTGAGGAGACAAAAACACTTGTCCAAAAAATTATATGTCCCGAGCAAATGAAACTTCAGGTAAGAGGACTACGTAAGACGAAAAATGGCGGTGTCATTATCAGCACAGAAACAAAGGACGATATTGAGAAGGTGAAAAAATCGATGCAGCTATCAAATTCAGGCCTTACAGTAGACGAGCCCCCGAAAAGGAAGCCTAGAGTAGTAGTTATCGGAGTGCCCTCATCCATGCAAGAGATAGACGTTTTTACTTGTTTGTTCCATCAAAATCTAGCCGAGACCCTTCAGGATTGCAGCCTCGAGACCTTTTTGGGCTCCATTAAGTTGAGCCATAAGTCAGGCAAGAAGGATGCTGAAACTTGTAATTATATAATAGAAGTATCTGCAGTCATACGAAAAGCCCTGATATCTAAAGACAGAGTGTTTGTAAATTGGTCGTCGTGCCCTGTGAGAGACTTTACTCTAGTAACACGCTGTTATAAGTGCCAGCAGTACGGACATGCAGCCAAATCATGCCGGGAGACCACACATACCTGTGGTCACTGTGGTAATCACGGCCACTCCATTAAGGAATGCACAAAGAAGGCTGAGGAACCAAAATGCGCTACTTGCTTGCACTTTAAAAAGCCGAGCAATCACAAGACAAGTGCTGCTGACTGCCCAGCAAAAATAATAGCTGAAAAGAGGTACATAAATTCTTTAGATTATGGAGGCGCCTAAGAGCGCCGCTAATTACGTATTTTTCTGGCACTTGTTATTGTTTTTTTTATAGTTGTAATTATGATTAATAATTTAATAATAATAATAAGCTGGCAACACCAATGTCAACAAGCCTCAAAATTTGTTTTCTTCTTCTTTTCCATTTTTATTAATTTTAGTCGCAGTTTTTTAACTTTTGATAAACCATACAACAAAACTTAAAGAAAAATAACCCAAATATAATTTTAAAATACCGTAATGAACCATACTACAGAATTTATTCATTCTATCAAAAACTGCCGGATAGGAGGTGACATGGCAGATGTCACCTCCTATCAAACAACAACCAACAACAAGAAGAAAATAGCAAAGAGATGAGAAGATGTTAACAAGGTCAGCAGCTCGTCGCGCACACCTTCCACCTCCGGACTCGTCGCTCAGCTCCGCCCTGCCGCCGCTGGTACCTAGCCCCATCGAGAGTGCTGTGACACCGGCCATGGCAGTTGCGTCGAGCTCGAGCGACGAGTACTTCTCTCCACCGACGTCGCCACCACCTGCACGTCGGCCGGGAAGAGGCCGGCCACCGAACGGCATGGGACCTAGGGGCCAACCGGCCCCGAGCAGGGTCCCCGCTGCCGGTGGTTGTGTGCAGCGCATGAAATGGACTCAACAAATTAATGAGAACGTCATGCGCGCATATTACGGGGCAACAGAGGGGGGAACTAACCTCACTGCGTACCGCGATAGGATGCTGTCTCTGTTCCAGGCGCTTCAATCAGCCATCAACGTCTCGGCCCAACGGCTGTCGGATCAGGCGCGGGTTATCCAACGGAATCACAGATTGGACGACGCTGCGCTTGATAGGCTGCGCTTAGAGGTACTGAGCAACCGTATCGTCCCTGTCCCGTCACAGACCGCGGTGCAACCTCCAGTAAGTGGTATAATCCAACTGCGGTCTTATGTTAATGATGTGGAGGGGGGCGATGAGGTTGTTACGGTAAGTAACCAGTATAACGACCGATTGAGGAGCGCGCTGGAGGATGCCATTCGGGAGTTTAGAACTACCCCCGTCCAACTTAGACCTCGTTTACCTCGCTTGCCTATGCACAAAACGAATAGGTCGTTGGTGTGAGCCTTGGATTCGCTGCTTGGTTCTTATTTTGAAAGCAGCGAAGACCTCTTAGATACGCACTCGATCTTGTATTGCGCGGCTATTGCGGCGTGTCGTGTAGCCAATGTTACATTTCCAAATTGTGACATAGCTACACGACCAAAACCCGCCGTTCCAGCCTGGCAGTGCAGGATCGAGCAGCGTATCGAGGGGACCAGGGTGCTCATCGGCAAACTATACTGCTTCAGGGAGGGCAATGCTCCCCTAGTGATGCGCTTTGTGATGCGGGCGTTTTCGGGGACTGGAATCAGGCCTCAAGAATATATGTCCCGTGTCACAGAGCGCATTGACTTCCTGAAGCAGAAGGTCTGTGCATGGGCAAGCCGTATCCGTAGGTATAAGCGACGGGTTGAACGGTATACTCAGAATCGCATATTCCAGCGTGATCAAAGGTGGGTGTATAGAACATAGGAGCGACCTGAGCAAAATGTGGCAGACGTATGCCGCCCGGATGATGTTGCCACTAGCATATTCTGGCGCAACATCTGGTCGGTGCCCGTCTGCCATACTGAGGCTGAATGGATGCGTGATGTTGAGCGCGTGTGTGACGGCATACCAGAGATGGAGGAAGTAATAATTACTTCATCCGATGTAGCCAGTGCAGCCCGTCTGATACCGAACTGGAAATCGCCGACCCCCCTCTTTTAGAAATATAAACAATTTCACTGACTCTTTAAACGACACCTTGCAGAAACTGTCATCTTTTAAAAATACCATTTTAGTTGGAGATATTAATATAAATATTCTTCCAGAAA
The DNA here is from genome assembly GCA_948252095.1 of Dicycla oo. NCBI lineage: Eukaryota > Metazoa > Arthropoda > Insecta > Lepidoptera > Noctuidae > Dicycla > Dicycla oo. Next base: position 88,856 of record OX411732.1, on the reverse strand, counting down.
GTGCTGACGCATCCGCTGAGGCATACGTTAACCTACATGCGCCTTCCATGGTTTGCTTCCCGCTCACACGCTTCCTACACATCAAAGGGGCTCCTGTTTGGACCATATAATACTCAAGTCGAATTTCCCTGCACTTGTCCTTGTAACTAATTCAACAATAACCGATCACAGTGCTACCCTACTTATTTTAAATCGTAAATTACCAAAAGTAGTTACTCGCACCATTTCTAGTTTAAATGTAAATTAACTTGAAGAAGACTTACGTAATATCGACTTTGACCCAGTCTACTATTCCGCTGATCCGCAGTTTTGTTTGTTGTACCTAATCAAAAATGTACAACATGCAATTCAGAAGAACACGGTCATATCTCGGCTAAATAACAAAAACTACAACATAAAACCATGGGTCACGGCAGGACTCATTCGTTGCATGAAAAATAGAGATAAACTGCATATGAAAGCAAAACCTAATCCAGATAATCTAATTTTGCAGAAGTCGTCTAAACGATATCGTAACTTTTGTAATGATCTCCTAAAGAAAGTAAAAAGCAACTACGATGAAATTGCACTAGAAAATGCTGGAAGTAATAGTCAAAAAAATTGGAATTTTATTAAAAGTGTAACGTATAACTCAAAACAAAATCAGTCATCTTCAGGTTTACTACAAGCACACTCATCACAGTTAACATCAGCCAACATTGCAAATAATTTTTTTGTTAATTTTGGAAAATGTTTGGCTGAAAAGGTTCGGGGTCAATCACAATATCTAACAAGCACACCATTTATGTGTAGCACTATTTTATCATCTTTTGTGTTGCTGGACACTGACGAAACCGAAGTAGAAACTGTTCAGTACAGAACATAAATATGTACGCTAACTAGATAATTAACATATAAGAGAATGTCGGTCTTTAAATATTAATTGCTATATTGTAATTAGCATAGCAACACTAAAATATCTATGATTTGTTTTATTGTTATCTATGGAAATCTAAGCATTTCCTTCCTTCCTTTTCTTGCAACCATTTCTCTAAGACGTACATCTGCTCTAAATTAAATAATTAATTTATATTAATAGTCCAAAAGTGTTTTATTCAACATAGAAGTGGTCCTTCGAAACGATTGTAACTAGCGGCAGTGTTTTCTACGGCGTTCGTGAGTTTTCGACGAATTTTGGCGGCGGCTGGACGACAACTTGCTATATCAAGTCGTTGCGTCCGCGCCAATTTTGGTGTGTCGACGCCGGGCGGAGGGCGAGAATCTATAATTCTCGCAAATCTACGTGGGAAACTGCAATAGAAACGATTGATAGCCTATTTATCATTCGGAAGATTTTATAAATAAAAAGTGGGTAATTTCGAACAGGTAAATTATAAAAAATTTGACGGGTGTGGTTGGCACTTCTGCAGTGACGTCACGCTGGAAAAACAAGGACAGCGTTATAAACGTCAAAGTCAACTGACATTGTTATAAACGTCAAAGTCAACTAACAGCTGTCAACGAATACTTGTCAACAACATTGAAAAACGTCGCCACGGTGTTCTAGAATAGCACGTGTGTTTAGAATTTTTAGCTGTTTTTGAGTGACTGTTGATACTTTTGCGACTTATTTTTGTTTGTGTGTCGTTCTTGTGTTCGTAACCAGGTTTGTACTGTGTTTGTCTTGTTTTACCCCTCGTCTTATCCAAGATGGATAAGAATAAACCCCCTGATCCTGACCCCCCAGATATTTCACGTCCTTCAACTCCTTTTACCCCTTTATCTCCGAATCCATTAACCCAATTCGCGAATGTTGTCTGTAGTATTACGGAGATGGATGTCGTTCATTCCCAACAAAACTCACGCAAACGTCCCGGAGACGACGAAATTTTGACGCCCTCTCCTCGAAGCAAGCAACCAAAAAGCCAAATCGGTCGAATCAAATACTCCGTATTGGATAAGGCTCCTTATGTTGTGCATGTTTCTCGTTTAGAGGATCAACCAAATGCTGGCACCACCCTACATCCCGTTAGTTTTGGTAAATTTCTTTTGAATAATAACATTGCGAACATTGTTCGTGGTGGTGTTAACAGAATCGGTAGAAACCGTGTGTCAGTGGAATTCGCTTCTCCCCAGGATGCAAATTCATTCCTGGTAAACAATCTGTTGACCAAATATAGTTATTCTGCCTCAATCCCTACATTTAATGTCACAAGGATGGGTGTTGTTACCGGTGTTCCCTCAGATACTCGTATTACGGAAGAAGAAGCTATATCTTATTTGACAGTACCCTCAGGCTGCGGGCGAATACTGAAAGTCCGCCGCATTAACAGAAAAACTCAAAGAGATGGAGTTAATGAGTGGAAGCCCACTGAAACATGTGTTATTACATTTGATGGACAAGTATTACCAAATAGGATTTACTGCTGTTACACATCCCTCCCTGTTGAGCAATACATATACCCGACAATTCAATGCCGCAAGTGTTGCAGATTTGGACATGTAGCAAATCTATGCAGGTCCAAGCCACGCTGCAGTAAATGTGGCCACGATCACTCCGGTGATGGTTGCAGCATTTCTGAGGGCGAGGCCTTCTGTGTGCTTTATTCGGGTAATCACTTCGCTAATAGCAGGTCATGCCCCGAGTATGGTAGGCAGAGGGCTATTAAGGTTGTCATGGCTGAGAAATCCATTCCCTATGCTGAGGCTAGCAAGGCTATCCCAGCAGCATCCCGCAATTATGCCAACATTGCCAAAACTCCAATATCTCAGTCCTACCGCAAAACTGTGACACTAAAACCCAGGACCCATGCCCCCCTTTCCCCATCTTATGACAAAACTGCCCATCAGCAGATAGTCAACTCTCCCCAACCTACACAGCCGCGGTCTTAATTGCAACAATGTTTCTTCTAATAATACTGGTTCTATTATTGAACTCCTTATAAAACTCTTACCTACTATATTTTTTTCTTCTTCTGCTAGTTCCCAGTCACCGTCCAACGTTGCCGATCAACTTATCTCATTACTTTAACAAATTAAAAATGGCTTTTCGCCAAACATTCCTACAGTGGAATGTGAGGAGCGTGTGGCATAAAAAGCACGACCTCATATTTCTTTTAAATAAATACAAGCCATTGGCTTGCTCTATAGCTGAGACTTGGCTCACCCCAAGTCTTAACTTTCGTATGCCACACTTGTAACATTCTCAGATGTGACAGATCTGATGGCTATGGAGGATCGGCTCTCCTTGTCAACAATCGGGTCCCTCTTTTGCCCATTCCTTTACCTTCCCTCACAGGTGATATGAGTATTGTAGCGGGAAGTATGGAAGGCATTACAGTGTTTTCAATATACATTGCTCATCCTCATCTTAATTTTTTGGTTATTTTAAAAAACATATTTTCCAATACTCATGGACCAATTTTGGTCATGGGTGATTTTAACTGCCACCATTGCAGATGGGGGTCCGAACGCTGTGATGCCTTTGGTGTAGCTTTGGTTGAGATCTTGGACGATATGGATCTCTGCATTCTTAATAACGGTTGCCCAACTCGCAGATCTCCTCCTGGTCAACAAAAGAGTTGTGTTGATTTAACATTTTCTTCGGTTGAGTTGGCAGCTTCGACTCATTGGGAATGTACGACCTTGTCGCATGGTAGTGACCATTATCCTATTGTCATATCTTTGTTTAATAAAACTTATTTAGAGAAAACTTCCCCTCCACTTTTGAAATATAACCTGTCCAAACCAGATTGGGCAAAATTTGCATCATTATTGGAGGGTAAAATTGATGCCCTTCCAAATTTAAATTCAAATTTATTAGATCCTTCTGGTCACTGCCATGCCAAGAACTGCTATGAGGGATTTGTTGCAGCCATTACCTCTAGTGCAGACTCCTGCTTCCCGCTGAAAAACAGTGCCCGTGATCAAATTCCCTCACCCCCGTGGTGGGACCCAGAGTGCACTTCAGCAATCAAAGATAGAGATGAGGCCGAAGAGTGTTACAACGCAGATATGAGCACCGAAAATCTATTGTCATATTTGCGGATAAATGCCAGATCTAGGCGTCACCTTCGCAAGAAGAAACGTGTGGGTTGGGTTAAGTTTTGTACCTCCTTATCTCCCTCTACTCCCGTCTCGGTAGTCTGGAAAAGCATCAACAGGTTTAGACGTGGATGCTCCCCATCAGTCTCTTCACCAATCACTAGGGAAACAGCTGACCTTTTCTTTGACAAAATTGCTCCACCTTATGTCCCTCTCTCTTCTGAATGTTTTAACAATATGTCCCAGCAGTGTTTCAGAGGACCCTTTTGATGTGCCATTTACTTTGGCAGAACTGAATGCGGTACTCCGGCATGTACGGGACTCAGCCCCCGGTATTGACGGTGTGCCCTATTCTTTTGTCGTGCATTCTGGTGACAAGGCTAAACTCTACTACCTCGAAATCATTAATTTTTGCTACAGGCATGGTTGGGTTCCAGATCATTGGAAGTTACAAATTATTATTCCCCTATTGAAGCCAGGCAAGTATGTAGATGATCCGAACGGTCTTAGACCAATTGCTTTGTCCTCAGTCTTGGCTGGCCTAACTATTGGAACACCTTATTAAAAATAGACTCGAATGGATAGTTGAATCGAGGAATTTACTGCCGAATTACCAATTTGGTTTCAGGAAGGGGCTTGGCACTATGGATAGTGTTGGCATTTTGGTTGCAGATATTCGCTTAGCGTTTTCCAAAAACGAATCCGTTGTGGCCGCCTTCTTAGACATATCCTCTGCATATGACAACGTTCTTTTTCCCATTCTCAGGCAGAAACTGCACCAGCTGAGTCTCCCGGTTAAGATGATCGAATGCATCTGTGGACTCCTTTTGTCTCGTTCTTTGGTTCTGAGAGTCCAGGGCGAGGTTTTCGAAGAAAGGCAGACTTGGAAGGGACTCCCGCAAGGTTCCGTGCTGAGCCCCCTCCTTTATAATTTGTATACGGTGGACATTGACTCCTGCCTAAATAATAACTGTCACATCCTCCAATATGCCGACGATATAGTCCTGTATGTGACAGATTCCTCTACCGTAGACGCTGCGTCATCTTTATGCCTCTCTCTGGACTCTTTGAACCAATGGCTTTTAAGGCATGGTATGTCGTTATCTGCACCAAAAAGTTCGGCAGTAATTTTCTCTCGCAAAAGAGTGGGATCAATCTCAGTGGACATTTCAGGTTATAATATTCCGGTAGTTAACAAAGTAAAATTTTTAGGTGTTTTTTTGGATTCAAAATTAAATGGTAAGCATCATATTAGTTTATTAATAAAAAAATGTGAAAAGGTTGTTTCGATCTTAAAAGTCCTCGCGGGTGTCTGGTGGGGTGCTCACCCTTATACTATGAAATTGGTCTATAACGCTTTAATTCGTAGTGTTTTAGACTATGGTACGTTCCATCTAGTTCCATGCAACAAGGGTGCTTTGGCTGGGCTGGATAAGATTCAGTCAAAATGCCTTCGGATCATCTCTGGTTGTATGAAGTCTTCTCCCGTTAACGCATTGCAGGTCGAATGTGCTGAACCTCCCCTGGCCCTAAGACGTCAGTATTTGGCCTTCCGTTTTCTGGCTAGGCTAATATCTAGATCTTCTCATCCACTTTTACCAAGATTGAATGAATTATTAGGTTGGGGAAAAAGTCTTTTCGCATTATAGTATGTATGAACTTGTAATAAAATCTCTTTGGCTATACTATTTGTATCTGGCTGGTTTTGGTATCATTGAAAGTTTAAATTTTAAAGAACATAATTCCAAATTCAAATTAGGAAAATGTGTGATTTTCATTTGTTTTTCGTATCGTCAAGATGAGTGAATCTAATGAAGAAATTCGATACATTTTAAAATTTTACTACAAAAATGGTAAAAATGCAACGCAAGCCGCGAAAAAAATTTGCGATGTTTATGGACCTAGTGTAGTGTCTGTGAGAGTAGCACAAATTTGGTTTAAGCATTTTCAATCCGGAAATTTTGATGTCAAAGATGCACGTCGCTCTAGTCACCTTATTACGGATAAAATGGATGCCATTTTTGAAAAAGTGGAGCAAGATCGGCATATCAGTAGTTACGACGTAGCTGAAGAACTGGAAATTGACCACAAAACAGTTTTAGCGTATTTGAAAAAAACTGGGTATACAAAAAAGCTCGACATTTGGGTACCTCACGAGCTCACTGAAAGAAACCTAATGAACCGTGTACTCATTTGTGATTCTTTATTACGACGTAATGAAACCGAACCATTTTTGAAGAAGCTGATAACTGGTGATGAAAAGTGGATCACGTATGACAAGAAAGTGCGAAAAAGGTCTTGGTCAAAGGCCGGTCAGGCTTCACAGACTGTGGCGAAACCCGGGTTAACTCGCAACAAGGTGATGCTGTGTGTGTGGTGGGATTGGAAGGGCATTATTCATTATGAGCTGTTACCACCAGGCAGGACCATCGATTCTGAACTCTACTGCGAACAACTGATGAGATTAAAGCAAGAAGTTGAGAGAAAGCGGCCGAAATTAATCAACAGAAGGGGTGTGGTTTTTCATCATGATAACGCTAGACCTCACACATCTTTAGCCACTCAGCAAAAATTAAGAGATTTTGGCTGGGAGGTGTTAATGCATCCGCCGTATAGTCCTGACCTTGCACCTTCAGATTTCCACCTGTTTCGGTCTCTTCAGAATTCTTTAGGCAGTGTCAGGTTAACATCACGAGAGGACTGCCAAAACCACTTGTCGCGGTATTTTGACCAGAAGTCCCAAAATTTCTATAGCAATGGGATCATGTCCCTACCTACGAGATGGCAAAAAGTTATCGAACAAAATGGTACCTACATACTTTAGTTAAATGTAAATAAACTATATTAAAAAATGTTTTGAATTTTCTTAAAAAATGCGAAGAAACGTTTTCCCCAACCTATTAGATGCCTTATGCAGAAGCTCAAATTACTGGAAAAACAAAGAAATTCCCTTAATTATAAAAGCATTTCGTCAAATTCGTAATTTAGAATGTCCAATAGAACAGAATCCCCGATTACCTCTTTTTAACTTTCCGTATGAAGTCTTATGCTTCACTCCAAAAATTTTCTTTGACATTGGTATTTTCAAAAAGTCACCTTCGGCGAATTCGGCCTTCAATGCGGCGGTGGGAGAACGATGGACCGGGTTTCAGAGGTTTTTTACAGATGCTTCAAAACTTAATGATCTCAGTAACACTGGCGCTGCGGTCTATTACCAAAGCTCCCGAATTATCTTACAGTACAAATGCCCTGTGGAGGCTTCTGTATTCCCGGGCGAGTGTGTGGCTTTATTGGAAGCTTGTCTTTTCATAGAGTCACATCACAATATTGATAAAGCAGTTATCTTCACTGACTCTCTTAGCTGTCTGCAAGCCTTAGTACAAAACCCCTTCAAAAGTAAGCTGCACAGTTCACTTCTTTTAAAAATTAAAAAAATCTTTATTATCTTGTGCTAATAGTCAAAGAGAGGTTCAGTTAGTTCAACACACTCATTGCCCTTAATTCCACAATGACTATCATTGTGGAATTAAGGGCAATGAGTGTGTTGACGCTTTGGCCAAAGATGCTTAAGATGCTTGCTCATCAGCAACAGCTGATCTCACCTACAATGCTCATCAGGGGTATGACTTACTGAGCCTTCCAAAAGCCAAGCTCCAATCCTCATGGCAGGAACAGTGGAATATCACTGGCAGGAAAAAGGGCAGGTTTTACTATGCAGTACAACCAATAATAAAGCCAAAACCTTGGTTCTACAGCTACAAAAAAGTCTCCAAAACAATTATATCCGTCCTTTGTAGAATTCGCTTAGCTTTTTGTTGTACTCCGGTTTTTTTGCAAAAAATTCGTTTTCGAGACTTCTCTCTCTGTGAGTGCGGGTTGGAAGAGGGCACTCTGGACCACATCTTCTTCGAATGCTCAAACAACGTCCCACCTTTAGATTTATATAGGTGCCTCCCAAAATTTAAGATCCCTCTTCCGACTAATTTTCCCTCGCTACTAACGTATTCCTCCCCAGATCTGCTTGTGGCGCTCATGTCCTTCATACGTCACAATAACATAAAATTATAAATTATTCTGTATGTGGGTGTGGTATGCTTGCGTATATTTTATGTGTTAACAGTTATAATATATATATATATTTTTTTTTTTGTTCGTTTCAGTCCCGTACTAACCCAGCAATATCGACATGGTGTACAACTGTATCAGTCAAAGAATTTTTATTTGTCTATAACATACTTTTATTAATTTTTTTTTGTTCCATGCACACTTGTTTTTTTTTAGTTCACTTTAGACACTGGCAGAATAGTCGACATCGGCTTTACTTGCCATTTATTAAAAATAGAATAGAATAGAACATTGAAAAACGTAAACTTGTGTTATTATTCTCTCCAGTGTTCTTTATCGGATTAAATACAAATTTTGTGTGCTCGTCTGCTAAGTTGTGTTGCGACGTCGTCACCTTACGGCAGCATACTTTGCCAACGCGTTTGCGCATTAGAGCGAGATAAAAATGGCTGAGCAGGAGTTGAAGCAGCTACGCAACCAACGTGGTCTGTGCAAGTCCACGATCACGCGTCTTGAAAATTTCATAACGGACCCATTGTACTTGGCGTCAGCTACAATTGACACGCTGCAGGCACGCAGAGAAAAACTTATAAACACAGTTAAGAAATATGAAAGTGTGCATTTGGATATATTAAACCTGGATATAGCTGATAAAGAGGAGGTAGGAGTAGTAGAAGACAAATACTTTGAGGTCCTTGGAAAACTAAATGCAGCAATTAAGGAAAGAGAAATCAAGGTAACATCTGAAAATCATTCTGTATCCGGGTGAATATTTGACCTTTAAACCGCCGTCATTACCTTCCGCCAAAAGTTGATGAAAGAGAATATATTTAATGAAATATTTCAGCAATTCCTGATTCTGGTCCTTAAGCAGATTCTGGGAATTGATGAAATATTTCATTAAATATATTCTCTTTCATCAACTTTTGGCGGAAGGTAATGACGGCGGTTTAAAGGTCAAATATTCACCCATCCACTTGTAAATTACCTAACATTGAAATCTCCTCCTTTGATGGTAAAGATTTTACACAGTTTAAGCCCTTTATGGAGTTGTTCAATGCTGTTATTGACAAAAACACTTCACTATCAAATGTACAAAAATTATTTTATTTAAGAAAATATTTACCTAGTTGGTGATGCTTTGTCAGTTATTATTAATTTGCCTCTTAACTCTTACCCTGAAGCAATAACATTATTAGAGAAACGATTCAAAAATCATACACGAATTATCCTTAATCATATAAATACACTTTTGGATATATCCCCAATGCAGAAGGGTACTGCTATGAGTATCCGAGCATTAATTTCAGATGTACGTCAACAATTTCATGCAATAAAAAACTTAGATCAACCTGTTGAGAGTCGGGATATGATTTTGATAGGTATATTATTACGCAAACTGGATAGTTACACTTGTCGTGCCTATCACCTTGACAGGTCACCTGATGGTTTGCCTACAATATCTGGTTTCTTGTCTTTTTTAGAGAAGAGAGCTATTGCCTTGGAAGATAATTCTCCATCCAGCAGTCCCTCCAATATAGGTAAGTTGAAATCAAACAATAAGGTTTCAAATGTTGCTGCTAAAAATTACTCTAAAAGTAAATGTTTATTTTGTGGAAATGACCATCCAATTTATTCATGCCCAAAATTTAAATTAGAAGCTGTTTCTCAGCGTATAAAGTTCGTAGCTGATAAAAAATTATGCACAACTTGCCTGAGAACTCACACAGATAATTGTAAATTATCTATTAAATGTAAAACTTGTAAAAGTAATCACAATACCCTCTTGCATGAGGAGATACCAAAAGAAGATGAGGCTATATCCTTGTATTCTAATATAATTATCTTCAAAACAAACTATTAGTTTATTACCTACTATAAAGGTTAGACTTATTGACAAGTTTGGTCAAGATATTTATGTTAAAGCACTACTTGACTGCGGTAGCCAAGTGTGCATTGTAAAATGGTCAATTGTAGACCAACTAAAATTGACACCTATGTGTCAAAATTCAAATATTATTGGTTTGGGCAATACACCAAACAAAGTTAGTGAATGTGCTACTATATTGGTACAATCCTCAATTTATGATATAAAGTTTTCTGTAAAATGTCACATTGTAGAAACCATAACAACTAATTTACCTCAAAACTATTTTGATGTATCTAACTTTAAAATTCCTGGAAATGAGCCACTTGCTGATGATGATTTTAATAAACCATCAGAAATATCCTTGCTATTAGGGGTAGATTTCTATTCAAAAGTTATTTTAGATGGTATTGTCAAATTAGATAATGGACTTGTATGGCAAAACACATTATTTGGTCATGTAGTGACTGGCACTCTTAAAAATCAATGTAAAGATAATACCTCCAATGTAAATCTTGTCTCAAATTTTGTCAGAAAAGAGGATAGTTTAGAAAATATTATGAGGCAATTCTGGTTAGCAGAAAAGTTACCAGAAGAGTCTAATTTGCAAAATTTAGAATTTGAAAATGCTGAAAATTCTGTTAAATTAGAAAATAACCATTTTTCTATTGATATTCCTTTGAAAGTTCCTTTGCAACAATTGAACATTGGTGATTCTTTTTCATTTTTAAGTACTAGGTGTCTCATTGAGTTAGCTCAGTTATATGAGAATAGGTATCCTTTAGCTGCCCAGGCTTTAAGATTGAATACTTACATTGATGACGTCATCTGTGGGGCTGATAGTCTTGATCTCTTACAGGAACTAAAAACACAGCTAATACAACTGATGAAGTTAGGCAACTTTAATTTACATAAGTGGTGTTCTAATTCTCCAATAATATTAAATGACATACCTGATAAAATTAAATATTTCGATAATATTGATCTCAATAAAGACAATATAATTAAAACATTAGGGTTGAAATATAATGTACATACCGATAAGTTATTATTTTCGTGTCCTATGACTGATAATATTAACCTACATACAAAAAGAGAAGTTTTAAGTTTTATAGGTAAAATATTTGATCCACTTGGGTTAATGGGGCCTGTAGTAGTGATAGCAAAGTTATTAATGCAGGAAATATGGAAATCTAAAGTTGATTGGGACTCTCCGTTGTCTAGTAATTTGCTGCAAAGTTGGAGAGATTTCTCAAAAAAATTAATTAATATGGGTACTCTTCAAATACCTAGAGCTATTGTAAATGTAGAGTCAGTCAAGGTAGGGTCAGTTAATGTAGAGTCACGCAGGGTAGAGTCAGTCAATATAGAGTTAACTAATATTGAGTCTGTAGAGTTGGTAGGTTATTGTGACGCCTCTCTTAATGCTGTAGGTTGTTGTCTCTACCTAAGAGTTTTATGTAATAATGGTGCAGTTACAGTTAGTTTATTATGTTCACGGTCCTCTGTTGCACCTCTGAGTAAAAAACTTACCATACCCAATCTAGAGTTGAATGGTGCTCTCCTTCGTGCAAAACTCTCTTCTAGAGTGTATAAAACTTTATTAAATAGATATTCAAATTTAAAGGTCTTTTTATACACGGACTCTCAGGTAGTTATAGCTTGGCTGAATTCACATAATCCTAAAGGAATGTATGTCTCAAATAGAGTTAGGGATATTAAAGCTTTTACTAAAGATTTTAGGTGGTTACATGTTAAAGGGTTTGAAAATCCTGCAGACCTTCTATGGAGAGGTGTAGCTCCTGACAAATTAAAGGACAACCAGCTATGGTGGTGTGGTCCATCTTACTTATCAGAAAAACAATTTCAACATAAAAGTTCTGTTTCTTTCAGTAATAATTTAGATTTAATGCCTGAAAAAATTGTGTGCAATGTGCACCAGAATAATGCTGATGATAAATTAAATAATATCTTCAATAAATATTCTAGTTATCACAAACTTCAAAGAATTATTGCCCTTATCTTGCGATTTAAACACAATAGTTTAAAACCTAATGATAAATGGACAGGTTCATTAACACCACAAGAGTTACAGTCTTCTAACATTATTATTATAAGATATGTTCAGCATACGGTGTTTTCAAAAGAAATAGAGTCACTAGAAAAGGGTATACAGTTAAAATTAGGTATAAGCAGTTTGCACCCCTTCTTAGATGGAAATAAAATTTTAAGAGTAGGTGGTCGCCTGCAAAACTACTAAATTTTCATATGACAAAAAGCATCCAATGATTTTGCCAAAGTCAAATGACGTAACTGATATGATGATCACATGCGAACATTTAAGGCTTTTACATGCTGGGGCAAAATTAGTTTTAAGTTCTCTTTCACAAAAATTTTGGTTACTTAATGGAATCCGGGAAGTTAAGAAAATTGTCCACAGATGTATTAAATGCTTCCGTATCAAAGCTGTAGCTGCCAGGCAGTTGATAGGTTCTCTACCCTCCCAAAGAATATCAATGTCTAGGCCATTCCAAATTACCGGAGTTGATTTTTGTGGTCCCTTTGACACTAAGGTTGCTCGGGTTCGAAAGCCAATTATAAAAAAGGGTTATATAGCACTTTTTGTCTGTTTTGCCACAAAGGCCATCCACATAGAGCTTGTAAGTGACATGACAACACCAGCTTTCTTGACATGCCTTCAGCGTTTTATAGGTAGAAGGGGATTACTATCCCATATTTATTGTGATAATGCTAAAACATTTAAGGGTGCTGATAATAAACTTAGAGAATTGTATAATTTACATTCATCCAAGCCTCACATAGATGATGTAGAAAAACTTTGTTCAAAAAATTTTGTACATTCCCAGTTACTCTCCTGAATTTGGTGGCCTTTGGGAGGCTGGTGTAAAGAGTGTTAAACACCACATTAAAAGAGTGATTGGTAATGTATCTTTAACATTTGAAGAGTTTAATACTGTAATTATTCAAATAGAAGCTATTTTTAGCTCTTCTAGACCTCTACTCCCTATGAGTAGTGATATTTCGGATTTAAATTATTTGACACCTGGTCACTTTCTGATTGGTGCTTCTTTAACAAGTTACCCGGAAGTAGATCTCATTAATACCTCAATTAATAGACTTAGATTTTGGGATTTATGTAGTAAATTAAAACAAGATTTCTGGAAACTTTGGTCCACAGATTATTTAACTTCACTTCAGAATAGACCTAAATGTAAAAATGATAATGTAAATTTAAAAGAAGGAGACTTAGTTATTGTAAAACAGAAAGATATTGCTCCTTTGAACTGGCCCATGGAGCGAATTGTAAAAACTTTTCCTGGACCAGATGGTAGAGTAAGAGTGGCTGAAGTACTAATGGGTAACAAAAATAAAACCTATGTAAGATCTTACACTAAGTTGTGCCCTCTACCTCTTACTAATAATTAATATATTGTTATCCAATTTTGTACACCTATAAATTGTGTTTAAATTTCACTTTAATTAATAAAACTGTCAATACTTTTCTGTGTCAAATTAAATTTAAGATTTAAGCTAGTAAGTACTTAAATTTGTCAACTTAATAATTATTTATATTTGGAGTCGGGTACTTTGCCCGTCCCAACTTATGTTCAGTACAGAACATAAATATGTACGCTAACTAGATAATTCACATATAAGAGAATGTCGGTCTTTAAATATTAATTGCTATATTGTAATTAGCATAGCAACACTAAAATATCTATGATTTGTTTTATTGTTATCTATGGAAATCTACGCATTTCCTTCCTTCCTTTTCTTGCAACCATTTCTCTAAGACGTAAATCTGCTCTAAATTAAATAATTAATTTATATTAATAGTCCAAAGGTGTTTTATTCAACATATCTAATAGCGATAATTATGAGTTTAAAGGACGACTGTGCGGTTGGCTGGGATAACATATCAAATAAAATTATTAAACAGTTCAGGCACATTTTGGTACCGCCATTAACTTATATTTTACAAAAATGTTTAGACACAGGTCTTTTTCCCGAATGCCTAAAAAAAGCTGTTGTTGTCCCTGTTTATAAATCAGGCAGTAAAGATCAAGTGACAAATTATAGACCTATTTCCTTACTGCCTTCTATGTCTAAAATATTAGAAAAAATAATAAATAAAAGGCTTTTCAAATACTTGGAGGATAAATTAATTTTATCTAAACGGCAGTTCGGATTTAGGCCTAAAATGTCAGCAGACGATGCCGTACACCATCCGACTGACTATCTAGCACAGGAACTTGATAAAGGTAACCACACAGTGGGAATCTTCCTGGACCTCGCCAAAGCTTTTGACACGGTTTCTATTCCTATTCTATTGCACAAGTTTGAAGCCATAGATGTCAGAGGCACCCAGCTGAAACTATTTAAGAGTTATCTAGAAGACCGTACCCAATGTGTAAAGATTGGTAATGTTCTCAGCGATAGTCAAAAAAACACGTCATTCGGAGTTCCCCAAGGAAGCATTTTAGGACCTACTCTATTTTTGATATACATAAATGATCTTTGTAATCTAAATCTAAATCACGGCCAAATTGTTTCTTATGCTGACGACACTGCCCTTTTATTCTCGGCTGATTCAGAAAAAAACGTCTACAAGCTTGCGCAAGATGGTTTCAATGTCGTTAATACTCGTAAATGGCTTCAAAATAATTCACTAACACTAAATGCAGACAAGACAAATTACATTAAGTTTTCATTGCGCAAGCAAACATCAACTAGCACTTCGACATTATATGCTCACTATTGTACAATTCCCACATTAAACCAATGTGTTTGTCCCAACATTAATATGGCAAGTACAACAAAATACCTAGGTGTTATAATAGACGAGACACTTTCGTTCAAACAACATATAGAAGCTTTAAATAATAGAATTCGCAAGTTGATATTTGTTTTTAAAAAGTTACGTTATATTGCTGATCCAAAAATAGTTAGACAAGTTTATTTTGCTCTGTGTCAATCGATATTAACTTACTGTATTACCACGTGGGGTGGAGCGGGTAAAACTATGTTACTAACCATCGAGAGAGCTCAAAGAGCGATTCTCAAAGTGTCTACTTTCCGCCCTTTCCTTTTTCTCACTAACCTCCTATACAAATCTTGTGAAGTATTAACAGTTCGGCAACTATTTATAATGGGTATTGTATTAAAACAACACTCTACCCTACAGCACTGAATATACTAATAAAAGACGTAAAGATTTGGTCTGCCCGCTAAATACAACAAAACATGCTTTGTTACCCGAAATAAATGATTTATTATTATTATTATATCCAGATTTTACTTGTACCTCGGTCCTCTCCTCTATAATAGACTAAATTCAAAAGCAAACATTTACTCCCTGAACTACACAAATTGTAAAAGAATTGTCAAGCATGTTCTCCAAGGTATGTCTTACGAAGATAGTTACAGAGAATTTATTAACTGTGTTAAAGTAAATAGATTTATACTCATCTACGATAAGTATTTATCAAATTCAGAAACTAAGAGGTAAGCTACTCAATATATAATTTATTTGTCTTTTGTCAACTTTCTTCGTCTTTGATTATCTATTAATTTTATAACACTTTATGAGCTCTTTTTGGCCTGAAACACAGGATTACCTAGTTCAGGCACGTAAGTCTTAGGATTATAATTAACATTTAAGCAAAACTGTACCATTTTTATGCCTTGTAATTTTTGAATAAATATTATTATCATTATTATCTTATACATATATCTCGGGACCCTGGGGTCCCGGATCTTTGGAAGGCGTACGAGGAGCCGAAGCCAACTCGCAGATGCCCCTTAGATAATTTTAAATGATGAGGAGGCACCAACCGACGATTATCCCTTTATGCACTATGCAAGTGCACCCAAGGACAACCCCCGGTTGGGACAGGACTATTGTTGTACGTGGAAACAAAACACATTGGGCTATGGGTTTGGGTGGCTAAAGTGGATTGGGTAACTTGAACTATGGAAGAACTATGTCCCCTGCCTGACCAATGTTATATATTATACACGGATAAAATGGCAGGGGGTGACTTGCACACTCAATAATGGGCCCCCGGAGACGGCCGCTAGCACATAGTGACGTAGCGACAAGGGGGCAACACTTCCGGAGGTGCTTGAGGAGTGGAGAGGTATTCCACGGCTATCAGGACAATCCCGGAAGTACGGTCAAGATCCCTACCAGCACCTTACTGGAATACTTCCTTCCTCCGAGCACGTTTGCTCTTGCGAATCTCCACTCAAGCCGGCCAATAAAGGCAAGAAAGAGGTGGGAGCTCTGTTCCTCGTCAGTGTTCACTCCAGCCGGCCAATAATGGCAAGCCAGAGATGAGGACAAGATTTCTCCCGGGAGATAGGGTCCATGGGGTCGCTACTGCCCATCAGTTCGCCACATGCTGCCCTGTGGGTTTTTGTATCTCTCTTGGTCTGGCTCCTCATCCTAGATCCGTTCCGGCAAACTCTACCGGCACAGACCTAAAGTTTGGAGCACGCAAGCCCCACCACGACGTCAACGTAGAGATACAGCGGTGGGGTCATTATTATTATTATTATCATCAAAACTTATAGGTACTCATATTAATATCGAACCCCTATACACATTTTGTTACCATGTGTCTAATAAATGGCTGCATTAAATAACATATCTATCGACTTAGTATCTACGACATACACTTGTCAACCAGACCTTTGTAAAGATTATTTATATACATCAAATGCACTAACTGTTTTACACCTAAATATTAGAAGTATCACTAAACATTTTGATGAACTTAGATGTCTCCAGTCACAATGAACATAACATGCGACGTAATTGTGCTATCTGAATGCTGGCTTAAGCAAGCAGGAAACATCCCTATTTTGGATGGATACTTATCGCACCCAACCCAAAGGTTAATTAACCAAAACGATGGGTTAGTCTTATATATTAGGAATAATCTACGTCACACTACAACTGAACCGATTTTCCATGACGCCAGTTGCCTAACCTGTTCCATAGAAAACAACCTAACTATCATTGCCGTAAATAGACCACCATCACAAAGAAACATTGACTCGCTCCTAGACCAACTAAATAATGTTATTCTCGACCATAAAAAGTACAATCACACCACAATCATTGGAGATGTAAACATTAATATCAGTCCTGATTATAGTTGCAAAACTTCCGAAAAATTCTGAATAATTCCGGAATACTTCTGGGAAAGTTTTTTTTAAATCAGAATTATTCAAAATGAATTTAATTAAGATTTTTATTTTTTTTGCTGAAAAATCGTATTTTGCATCGATCGTCGATCGCCGCCGCCGCTGCCCCTCTGTGCGCCGGCCGCTGCACTATGGGACCAAACATTATTTTCCATCTCAAAAATGGTTTTGACGAAAGTCGTAAATCCATAGATTTATTTATGGTTTTATACTCTCAAAGGACGGAACTTACGAATAAATTACAAAAAAAATTAAATAATTTAGTTTTACGTTTATAAAATGAACCTCAAACATTGGACATAAATATTTTCATGCCAATTAAATTACCGTAAAGGAAGTTCAACACAAAATTATTCGGAAGTTTTCCAAGGAAGCGTGTTAGTGTTATACATCATTAGATAGCTTAGAATGTACACTTTACAAACACGTTCGGTGTTTGTAAAAAAATATTTTTGTTTTATTTTTTAATATTTTTTTTAGTGAAGTAAAGAAAATTTAGTCTTTGTTTATTTCAATTGGAGTTTTCCTAGTTGCCGAAAGCTGCCGGTGTCAAGTTAATCACTCTATTAGAGACCTTATCTATTCAGTAATATGAGGATTAAAAAAAAACTTGCGCGTTTTTTGCGCCAGTGGTGATTTAGAAGCAATAATGTCAATCGGGGGAAAATAAAAAAATCCACGAAAATTACGGTTGTGTCTATCTTGTTTTTTTTCCATTTCTATGATAGAAGCATACATTAACAAATTATTAGACTACTATTATATTACTTTGAAAGAATGTTCCCATGACACTTGCTTGCGGTGATCACCTTAACCACAAGTATGATAAACTATATTGCTGCGGAAGTTCTATTTATCTGTTGTGGTAATTAATTACAATCAGTACTGATTACACAATTTCGATGAGAACTGTCATAATCAATTGTCCCATGGTTTTTGCACAAGGCACTAATATATTGGTCCTTTATATACCCGTGTTTTCAGCGTACTATTCATCAAAGTGTTCAGATACTTCTTTTCAATAACAATTAACAGACAAAAAACATATATTACCTAACAATGAGTGAATTCGTTTGTGTTCGACGCGATCTTTGTGATCAAATAATAAGAGGGAAAAGTACTTCAGACCTGAAAAAATATTTGTTGGACAACTTTCAATTATCGGAATTTGACGTTAATACTGTAATAGAGAGTATTCAAAAAAATCTAACTTCAAGTTGCAACCAAAAATGGACCAAAGCTCAAAGAAAGCCAGACAGGTTCGAGAGCCTATACTCTAATTGGTTAAATGGTGAGTTTAAAGTATCACTGAATTCTTGCAGTACCTCAACATCTGAAAATTCTGGCTTGAATTCTTCTGGTGATCGTGGTAGACCAACAAAACCATATGACGAGTGTTCGGAAAACACAAAGAAACGAAAAAATATGGAACTGGTCCAGGAATATGGAATGGGACATGTCCGTAACGCTTATGTACAAGGTTTACGATCCATGGGTGAAAATGACGAAGCGTCGATTGTGACTATTATCAGAAATAAGGAAAAAGAAGAGAAAAAAGTAATTCTACAAAACATATTCAATCCAGATAATGCACTTTCCTTTACAAAAGAGGAGGCATTGAGTATGTGTATTGAAACAGATCTAACCAAAGCCCAATATGCGTACCTAAGAAAAAGGCTCGTTGATAAGAATTTAAGTTCTGTATTACCTTCGTATCAAACACTAAGTGAAGCAAAAATGGCTTGCTATCCGCCTGCATCCAGCATAACGGTGACAAATATAAGCGCAAAAATCAATCTGCAAGATCTCTTAGACCATACAGTCTGCCGTATAATAAAGATAACGTCAAGATCGACAAATTACAATCGTCTCAAGCTGTTCACTAAATGGGGATGTGATGGATCCTCCGGGCAAAGTGAGTATAAACAAACTCTACCGGAAGAAAACGAACAAATATCGGATGCTAATTTGTTTATAGTGTCCCTTGTACCACTGCGACTAGTAAACGAAGAAACTTCTGCAGTTATATGGCAGAACCCTACTTGCTCATCTGTTAGATATTGCAGACCAATTTCATTAGAATTTGCAAAAGAAACACCCGAAAAAACTACAGCGGTTGTCAGTGAAATTGAAGCCAAAATTAATCAATTGATTCCAACTCTTGTGTCAATAGACGACAAAGTCATCGAAGTTAAACATCAACTGTTTATGACAATGATTGATGGGAAAGTTGCTCAAGTGTTAACAAACACATCATCCAGTGCTACCTGCACTGTTTGTGGAGCAACTCCCAGACAAATGAATGATCTCTTAAAAGTTACAACGAGAGTTGAAAATGAAAATGCGTTTAAATACGGATTGTCGACACTACACGCATGGATAAGATTTATGGAAATGATCCTTCATATTTCTTACAATTTAGGTTTTGAGAAGTGGTCTGCAACAACTCCAGAAAACAAGCAACTTAAAGAAGACAAGAAAAAATATGTCCAAAAACGTTTCCGAGAAGTGCTTGGTTTGCACATTGATAAACCACGTCAAGGTTCCGGTAACAGCAATGACGGAAATACGGCAAGGAGATTTTTCCAAAATTACCAATGTTCTGCAGAGATAACTGGAATTGATGAAGAATTAATCAAGAGATTATATGTAATTCTTCAAACTATGTCATCGGGATTCCCTATAAACGCAGAAAAATTCGGCCAGTATACATTGATAACCGCGCAATTATATGTAAGCAAATATAACTGGTACTACATGCCATCTTCGGTCCATAAAGTACTTATACATGGTGCTAAAATAATAGAGCATTATGCAGTTTTGCCTATAGGACAATTATCCGAAGATGCCCAGGAAGCCCGAAATAAAGATTACAAGAAATATAGGTTACATCACGCTAAGAAGTGTTCCAGATCAGCAACAAACGAAGACGTTCTGCATATTTTGTTATATACATCTGATCCTTATATATCTAGCTTAAATAAACCAAGTTTTGTAATATCCAAAGAATTGTTTGACGAAGCTAAAGAATTGATGAAAGTAGAAAGTGATGAATAGGTTAAGCGCTAAAAATTTTTTTTGTCATGTAATTGTTTGTTTAATAATAATAATTTAGTTTTAAACTTATTTTAAGAAAAAGTGTAAGTTTTATTGCTATTTTAATATAACTGTATAATTTTTTGTATAAAATTTCGTATAACATTATCTTTGTCATTTTTTTACGAAAAATATATAATTTTTAAAATGATGATGTTTGATTTCTTTTATTGCCTAGATATTCACAAATACGTGAAAAAAAAATTTAAGGAGAAAAATCACAAAACAACAGACTTATCGATTTTTGAGATGGAAAATACCGGTTGGTCCCATAGTGCGCTGCCGCCGCGCCGCGCACGCCCGACTGCCCAAACATTCGTACCCCGCAATCGAATGTTTCCGCCGAATATTTCGCCCGAATAATTCAATGGGAATAAACGTTGAAATATTCCCAAAGGTTTCGGAATATTTCGGAATACTTCCGAAGTATTCGACGGGAATGATTCGGAATTTTTCCCGCCAGCATCTATAGTCCTGATAGTAATGACCCACGCTCTCTACAGTACCTAAATATGACTGCGTCTCACGGATTTCTCCCAGCCTACCTTCTTCCTACTCGCCTGCATAACTGCATAGATCATATTCTATTAAAAACCAGCAAGAAAGCGACTACTTTAATGAAAGAAAGAAAGAAAGAAAGAAAAACAGTATATTCGCGTGAACATGACGCACACAAACTACACAAGAAAAGCGAAACACAAAATAATAAAACATAACAAACCACACAAAACAAAAAACATAAGTACACGCAATAAAGTTGTTGGAAATGTGCGTCACTACCCCGCGAAACGGCTACACGCTCAGCATAATGCCGCGGCCCGTGCACGAAGGCACGAATCCACGGCGCTGGTTTTCAGCGTAAGCCGGCGGTGTGTATCGCTGTCAGAGACCATTAAAATAAGTAACATACGCTGAGATAACCACAATCAACTAAAAAAACAATAAAAATATATAATATTGTGACTGTCTGTCACTTACTCCAATTTAATATTAAAATATTATATTATGATTTTAAAACCAGCACATCTTTCGAGTCACTTGGAGACATAAATTATCTATTTAATGTGAGGCAAAGTCTTAGTAACGGTCGACAGGACGGATACAATAAGTCAATCAATTTCTAAAGGACTGTAAAATATTCTATTTGTAATTTCAAATGACGCGAGGGCCATTAAGACAAAATTCTAAGAACGCATTGGACAACGGACATATGGTCATAAGGCAATGGTCTCACCGTCGGCGAGCGACGGGCAGCGAGTGTGCAGTTCTAGTGGGTTTGTCGCTGGGCTATCGGCGAGTGTCCAAGTGCGATGGGCGCAAGGGTTTCAGTCGGTAGGTATTTACATGCCTACCTATAGCTTTGCTATCTATAATATAGGTATATTGTAAGGTTTATAACTCGTTAAATTAACAAGAACTGCCACTACACAAATGCTATTATAAAATACATCATAGTCGTCGTCTGAACTAGACAATGATAGTTCTAGTATTTGTTCTGAATCCATAAAATATGCGTCTATTTTGGTCACTTCCTCGCTAGCAGTATGACAACTGCCTAACTTAACTTGTTCAAGGGTTAAACCCTGAAACAATTGAGGAATAAAAAAGGGACGTTAGGACAGTCGCGGCAGAGGCATGGCGATTTTGGAAGGGGAGTCGGTTTTGACCACGAGAGGAGACGGACGTTAGAGTCTAGGCTAGTCAAGTTAGGAGACTTGGTGAATACCAAGAGGCTATATTTAAGTGAGCTGTCGCAAGACAGCGAGTATTAGTTATTATGTTAAATATAGTTGGGTTAAAACCCAGATTAGACTAATTTAGTACTTAATGTAGTGTGTGTGTGAGTGTGTGTTTGTTGGAGACACTGGGTGAGTCTTTCACTATAATAATTATCCTGGGCTGATCGTGGAATTGAGTTTCTTGTATCTAAACAGACAGAGACGTGTTGTTGGGGAGTTTGTTGCGCCACTTCTTCTCCCCAGTCCAAACACTAGGAAGTGGTGAAGGGTGGGGCGTATTGTCTGTCTATAAACCTTCAAGAGTTAATCCACAACTCTATGAAATAGTGACCATTGAGTCTTGATCTTCTATAACTATTTATTATCCAAATAATGATTCTTGAGTTTCGAATCCCAACTCTATTATCAAGTAATTCTTGAATGTTGTATTCTTTATCTTAGACCAATAATTCGGTCAGACTGACATGAACACGGTGTCTTGCAGATATGCTTGTTGTGCAAGGGGTGAACTTCCAGGGGATTGGGTGACCACATATATTTAATATTCAGTCCAAGGACTGATAGGGACCATGTCTCCTTGGGAGCATGATGTTGACGCAATGCCGCTGGAACTGGCCGCCCCGTAGCTAGACAAGGACGGTCGCTCGGTTACCGCAGTGAAGGCCGCTTCGTCACGGATATCAGTTCGAGAGAACTGCTAGGGACCATGTCTCCTAAAGAGCATGTGCAGACTCAATGCCGCTGAACAGCCGCTTGTGTCACTATGGAAGTTTCGCTCTAAGTGCTTCGAGTGTAGATGTGAGGTGTCGTGGGAGTAACCCATTTACCTGTTACGCCAGCGTAAGGGTACCTACTCACAACTTTATATAATAATATAATTTGCACCCCATTATCATTTATTAGCTTTCTAAACCCACATCCAATGTATTTTCATGACTATTAATCCCTAAAGTTTTATTCACGATTTCTTTCAATCTTTCTTGCCTTATCAATGGGACAAGGCAGATTAGCTTACGGGAAGTCATTCATTACTATCGGTGGGAGAGTGTCCAGTCGGGAGACGAGCTCTACAAGGTAGTGCGGGGTGGAGCACTACCTTTTCCCCATAGGGGAAACCGACCTAAACACTAATATTAACATAATTAGGAAAAACGAAATTTTTATCAGCCTGGGGTTCGTTACGGATCATCACAATATGTACAGACATAAATAATAAAATATGTGGCAACATATCGACGCGTCTCGAACCAGAGACAATAAAGTTTGTCTGTCATCGTTAATATTGAAAACATCGATCACAGACCACTTTGCTGTCTTGCTAAATCTGGAAAATAACAAACCTAAACCTATTAACAATAAAGTTCATACTTCTTTCCTTAATCTTTCAAGCGCTATCTCTGATATCGAAAACTGTAACTTCTCTATTTTAGATACAATGAATGAGCACAACCAAGCTACCAATGAATTACTAAATTTATAGTCTCCCCCATATTAATTAAAAATACTATTTATAGAACAATCCCATGCAAACATAGAATTATAAAGCCTTGGATAACTACAGGTCTTTTGAGATGCATACGTAATAGGGACAGAATGCACTATAAAACAAATAAAAAGCCGAATAACCAGATCTTAAAATTAACCTATTTATGATATCGCAACTTCTGTAATGATTTATTAAAAAGAATAAAAGCGGACTATGAAGAAAAGGAATTTCAAAAATCTAAATACAACCCTAAAAAAATGTGGGAAACTATCCGCAGTGTAACAGACACCAAAAGCGTGCGCTCGACATCAACTCCTATCAATTGAAAATTGCCCCACTAAGTCCGTCAACAAAATTAACACGTACTTTGCAAAGGTTGGTATAAATCTTGCAAACAATTTACCTAACTTAAATTGCCCTCAGTCTTTCGATAACCACCAACATAGTACAGCTAACTCAATGGTTCTTCTGGAATCAGACGAAGAAGAGGTAAATTCTATTATAATTAGCCTTCGGATTGATAGTGCTACGGGCTGGGACAGCATCCCACCTAAATTACTAAAACATGCTAGCCACATTCTGGTTCCACCTATCACACGTATCTGTAACCTGGCGATATCCACAGGTATATTTCCCAGCGCTCTAAAAGAAAGCCATCGTACATCCAATATATAAGTCGGTGATAGAAACTGGGTCATGAACTATCGCCCAATCTCAGTCCTTCCAACAATCTCCAAAATCCTGGAAAGAATAATGTACAAACGCCTTAATAACTACCTAAACAAACACAAAAGTATATCCCAAAACCAGTTCGGTTTAATAACTACCTAAACAAACACAAAAGTATATCCCAAAACCAGTTCGGTTTCAGACGCGGATTATCCACTGAGGACGCGGTGACATCTTTACTAGATTTTGTAGTTGACAAAATTGACAATAAGTTCAAGTGTCTAGGAATCTTCCTAGACCTTTCAAAGGCGTTCGATACTGTGTCTGCTACTTCTTTCTAAACTTGAATCCATCGGAGTGCGAGGCATCGCTCACGATTTATTTAAAAGCTTTCTTACTGATAGGATGCAGTGCGTTAGGATAGGAGAGTACGTTAGCGAAGCAAATCCTGTGACTGTCGGAGTCCCACAAGGAAGTTTGCTCAGTCCTCTACTTTTTCTAATCTACGTCAACGAACTCTGTCAGCTATCCCTTCCATCCACAAAAATAATAGCCTACGCAGATGACACGGCAATTCTATCTTATGGCCGTGATTGGGCCTCAGCTAAAGAGATAGCCGAAAAAGGACTCGGTGAAGTGTTGTTATGGCTAGAGCAAAACAGTCTCACACTAAACGTTGTAAAAACTAACTTTATCACCTTTGGCTCAAGACGTTCCGCCCTACCACAAGATGGTTCACTAGTTATTAAAGCCCACAAATGTGCCTCTCCCCCTTTGCACATGCCCCGTTGTAACTAGAGCACCAGTGGTACGATAACTCGGCCTTCAATTAGACGCCTGCCTATCCTGGAAAACACACTTGCAAACAGTATCCGCACGAATACGAAAACTTATTTTTCTATTTAAGAAGCTAAGGGCAAACAGCGAAATCCTTAAGATTGTTTACTCGGCACTAGCCGAATCAGTACTGAGCTATTGCATCAATGCCTGGGTAGGGGCCGCCAAGACCGACATTATACAGGTACAACGAGCCCAGAGAGCCGTAATTAAAGTAATTCTTAAAAGACCCTTTAGATTCCCAACGCGGCAACTTTACAGGAACTTTAAAACACCAACGGTTCGACAATTATATATTCTACGCGCAGTCATGCGAAAACACGCGACTCTTCCATACAGCGTAGATAACAGCCCGATAGTAGGAAGACCCAAACCGGCTTGTCCCACAACACATACAAAAACACGCGACTCTTCCATACAGCGTAGATAACAGCCCGATAGTAAGAAGACCCAAACCGGCTTATCCCACAACATATACAAGAACACGCGACTCTTCCATACAGCGTAGATAACAGCCCGATAGTAAGAAGACCCAAACCGGCTTGTCCCACAACACATACAAAAACACACGACTCTTCCATACAGCGTAGATAACAGCCCGACAGTAAGAAGAACCAAACCGGATTGTCCCACAACACATACAAAAACACGCGACTCTTCCATACAGCGTAGATAACAGCCCGATAGTAAGAAGACCCAAACCGGCTTGTCCCACAACACATACAAAAACACGCGACTCTTCCATACAGCGTAGATAACAGCCCGACAGTAAGAAGACCCAAACCGGCTTGTCCCACAACACATACAAAAACTACATTTGCTAGACGTCACTACCCTTACCTAAGTGCCCTTATATACAGTAAACGCTCAAAAGTCCATAAGCGTGGTAAGGATTACATTGCTATGAACTGTGCGAGCACGAACCAGTACGTGTGCGTGTATGAGCGATGTCTCACTCAACATTCCGCAGATAACAAACACTAATGAATTGTCGCATGTCGTCGTGCTACGCGAAATAACATTATATTTCTGTTGCATTTAGAATACTCGTCATAGTGGCGACCTGTTCTTACCATTGCATTGCTAAAATTCGCATAAACATAACATGTGCTGGTAGCTGTTTGGGCTAAGCAATGGTTTCACGACAATGTGAGACTGTTTTTTGTTTCTTTGGAACCATAATAATATATTTGTACTATTTTAAGCAAAAACTTGTTAGATGTTTATGTTCATTTATTATTTATTTTTATAAGAAGTTAAATATTAGTTATTGTATTATTATTTAACTATTTTTGTGATTTTTAATTTATCTTTTTGGTGTTGGAAGGTTGAAATAAAAAAGTCGTGCTGAATGGTAACAAAAATGTTTATTCGTTTTATTTACTTATTTATAAAATTAACAAACTTAAGTAACAAATTTAGTAAGTATTGAGTCTGCAAGTCACCCCCTGCCATTTTATCCGTGTATAATATATAACATTGGTCAGGCAGGGGATATAGTTCTTCCATAGTTTAAGTTACCCAATCCACTTTAGCCACCCAGACCCATAGCTCAATATGTTTTGTTTCTGTAATAAAACTTAGGAAAATTCCGTAAAAGAGTTTTTTAGGTTACAGAAACAGAACCGGAATCTATAAATTTTAATGTCGAAGGAATACACATGGTGGATTTTAAATATTTCTTGGACAGCTTAATAAAAATTGCGGAACATAACAATCGGTTTGGCTGTTCATTATATAACCTAAAAATCGTCAAAGAAATTCAAAGGGGTCTGCAGTCAACTTTTTATTTTAAATGTAATATGTCATAGCAAGTTTGTATTGAAAAATGATGATGAAGAGAAGGCAAATACTACGTTAAACGTAAACGAAGGAGCTGTATCAGGGGCCATATTAACAGGTATTGGACGAACGAATTTAAACCAGATTACTTCACCAATGGACTGGCCTATTATGACATTCAGAAGTTATAGTAAACATCATCACAAGGTTGCTTCACTGTTTTACCACAAATCGTGCAAAGCAGTTCAAAAATGTTGTTGCCAAGACTGTAGGTGGGAAGCATATAAATTTCTCGCTGAAAGATTCATATTCTGTTCGATGTCATGCGGCTGTGGTCTGTTTCAATGCAGGGAAACCTCAAACCTACCTTTACCAATCAGTGTGCAACAAAAGCCCAGGAAAAACGCTGAAACGTATAGAACAAAATAAATTTGCCTATAATGAAAGTAGAAGGGGCAAGACATCTTGTCGCAATATTTTCTTTACGCCTAAATCTCCAACACATATTATAATTAGACAACTACCACGAAGTGCAAAGTTCGACGGCTTACCTACTGCGTTGCCGTCACCACATCGACGCTGGCAGAATAGTCGACATCGGCTCAGTTGCCAAAAGGAAAAAAAAAAAACATCGATTATGGCTATTTATTTTAGAAATCAGGTTTGATTTGAAATCAGAAAATTACGAACAGGCCAAATCTAGTTTTTTACAGAGTCTACAAAAATAAGCCACAAAGCGTCATGAAATTGAGCGCAAAACAATACTTCAAGCAGAAAGCGCATTGTGGCCTGAATTACGTAAATGTATCCTAACTGCATCAAATTTTTCAAAAATTTGCAAAAGAAAACCTAATACTAATTCAGCGCCTCTTGTAAAAAGTATTTTATACAGCGTGAAATTTTAATGGTTGTTTTCCCGAAGCGAAATGATTTTGTCTTGATAGTACAATCGATTTATAAAAAAATAAACATAAAGTATTCGAAATCGGCAGATTTACATTTGTGAAAAACAAAACTCGAACGCGATCTCGAATCAATAGTATAGCTACAGCGCAAACGGACGACTGCGCGTGACTTTGAGCCTTGCGCCACCTACAGCTGATATGATACTACATAGTTACGTAGTCTTTTGTTATCGAAACACAATAGGTAGGTACTATCTAAAAGTTATTCCAATTTTCCCTTCATACTTTTACGGGCTTAGGACCGTCATAAATACTTTTTTAGGGTTACATACCCAAAGGGTAAAAACGGGACTCTATTACTAAGACTTCGCTGTCTGTCCATCCGTCTGTCTGTCACCAGGCTGTATCTCAAGAACCGCGATAGCTAGACAGTTGAAATTTTCACAAATTATGTATTTCTATTGCCGATATAACAACAAATACTAAAAACAAAATAAATATTTAAGGGGGGCTCCCATACAACAAACGCGATTTTTTTGGCGTTTTTGCCTTGTGGTACGGAACCCTTCGTGTGCGAGTCCGACTCGCACTTGGCCAGTTTTTTTTACTTACAACTTTCAATCAAAATCAAAAGTCATTTATTCAAACTAGGCTGAGAATCAGGACTTTTTGAACGTCAAAATTACATAAGACAGCCCCCCAAAACGCCTGCCCTTCACCACTTCCTAGTGCTTTAGCTGGGGAGAAGAAGTGGCGCAACAAACTCCCCAGCAGCACAGCTGTCTGTTCAGTTAAAAAAATGATTCTATATAACACTGCGCATAATAATTTAGGTACATTACGCAACACAAAACATTAAATTAAATTATTTGCTATAAGTAAGCTAGCACACGCCAATATACAAAAAAAAAAAAAACGAAAACTATACTCAAGCAGAAACAAAATACAAAACTAAAAACGTAAGCAACACTTTATACCTAAATAAAAGCCTCCAGTAATAAAGGGCGTGCCCACTTACATATAGCCGTACATGTAGTCGTAACTCAAAGTCGCAGATGATAAACTAGGACCATCGAAGTAAAATCAACAACGAGTTAAGTTACTAATAACAAAACAAAACCAAGGTCAGCAAGACGACCTGTCATCACAAGCAGCACCCGTTCACGAGTATAACGCAAAGATCAGCCATTACCCCCCTCGCCATATTTGAGGGAAGGAGACAACCCGACCCCCGACGCTACCGCAAGCAGTGACATCTAAGTGAGCATGACGAACTTGCTGCCGGTTGCTCGGGCAAGAAAAACTATGATCAATTGTCGAGGTCACTAGCTAACCACATATTGCAATACCACTCATAAAAAATAAACATTGAAATGAGTAGATTATGTCAATAATAAATAAAAATAAAATTAAAATAAATTGACCTTGAGAGTCAAAGAAACTAAATAATTATATGAACTCATACTCGTATAACCTGTCAGTAGGTATGCTAATTCTGGAGAAAGAACATAAACATTGTCTTAAGTTAAACACATCGTTTTCTGAACACGAAACTAAGAAGTTTATAACTTACAAACATAGATTTATAAGAACATCCAGATGCCTAGTACGCGCTGTCCAAATGCTTCGAATTCAAAGACACCAAAATAGCGTCTTCGTTCGTTAGCCCCGCCCACAGGCCGCCATTACGCGACTGACGTTCAAAGCGCGTCTACGCTGTTAAATATAATTGAAAAAATGACTGTTTGTGCGGTGAAATCGTGTAAAAACTACACTCCAAAAAAAGACAAGGATACAAACATTACTTTTCACAGGTAAGTTTGCAATTTTATGTTGAATTTCTTTGAAAATATTACGAAAACTAAATAAAAACAAAACGACTCCATAATATTTGAGTATTACCAAGGTACAGTGTGAAATATTTTTACCCCTTTTTTGTGCTGCGATATTTTAATATTGTAAAATGTTACGAAATCAACTTTATTATTAACAAAAAAAAAAAGAAATGATATCAATGGTTGCCAAGGGTATGAAATACTTTTACCATCTCTTAAAATATTGCGATATTATTGAGTCAACAAACGGATTTGGAGTAAAACAATATTTCAGGTATGTTTGTTACGTTAACGTACGTATGTTTGTGTAGTGATAACTCTCAAAGCAGTACAGTACGCGGCAAATAAGTTGAACCATCATGACGGTCGACTTTGAATGCGCAGTAACCGATTTTCGTGTTTCAATCGGAAGTCCCGGCCACATGAGTAGATAAACCGTACAGAGGGAAAGCTTACTAAGAACGTGTAATATTGTTACCTATTTTGGTAGGGTTGTCACAATAGGTGAAAACAAATTAAATGAAACATTTGATAAATAGTTTTATTATTCAGAAGGTTCAAAATAGGATAAGTAACTAATAAGATTCCAATAAGAATTAATAAGAAATTGCGAATTTATTTTAGCGAAAATGTAAATTTGTTTGTTAACTATTTTGAAAGATATTTTATTTACGTTATCGGTGTATGTTTTATGTAGCTGATTGGTGTTTTTGAGTCTAATATAGTATATTAGGAACAATAGATTTAAGATAGCATAGTTGTTGCAGTTCATAATATTCACGATCTCGATTACGTACTTAATTGTAAACTGATGTTTACCTTTTTAAGCTATTGCATAGCTTCCATCGCGGGCCTTGAGCGTGGAGACCGAATCCAGGAATTCCGTAACGAAAATAACCTAACACCCCCTACTCATTTGTTTTATGAGCGTGGTGACCGATAAGAAAACAAATGAGTGAACAATCAATCAAAATTCAATTCAATGTGTGAAAGTGTAACTTCAATTAATATCAAAGAAAAAAAAACAAAGGAAAAAAAATACTGCATATAAATAAATAATTACAATTGCATAAGTTGATAAAAATGCTATGCAATAGCTTTACCGCGGCAGTCCCCGAGTGCCACACGTCTTTTTTTTGTTTTGTATCAAATACTCACCATAACTTTATTTTTAGTTGAGACTTACCTAAAAAATGATAATGTAGTAGTTGAATAGTCAATCGGTATTATATTGGGTGAGATATTGAGAGACTTGTGTTGCGTAATTAATATGACTAAAATTATGTTTTTAGTCATTTTTGTTTTATAAACTTTTTTATGTGTAAAGTTATGTAAAAGGTTATAGTTTTATATAAAAGTAGACATACGCATTCAGGGGTGCGTGGTGGTGTACGAGACCAGCGCGACAAGCAACGTACGCCAATCGGGTTGAACTATCCCGAGGGCTCGGTAGCTGAAGGGTACTGACTGCTACCGTCACCGCCTCCTAACGGAGGTTAATCCGCCACAAATTGTGTTATACTATACACAGTACAATAAATCACCATTATTAATATTAAATTAAGTACCACGTTTTTACGTTAAAATATTTAAAGTTGTACAAACAAAACAAACAACGTGCGTCGTATAGACCCTACGATTATCCACCGACTGTGTTTACGTTAACCGGTTTTATCCAGTATTGTCGCGTACGCAACAAGCGGGCGGTGGACACTCACACATTTCCCGCGCGCTTGTAGTAGTGCAACCGATTCGAGCGGTTGTTTGAAGCTTTGCCTCTGTACGGTTTATTTACTCATGTGTCCCGGCAACGCGTAACCATGGCAAATGGTTCAACTTATTTTCCGCGTAGGTACTATACTTCGATTTTGATGATCCATGGTAATGAAGAAAAAGTTATTTGCACAAAAAACCAGTCATCTTCACATAAATTAATGATTAAAGTAAAGAAGTCATGTTTTACTTTGTTGGTGTGCAGAAAAAAATTGCAATTTTTTTAGTTTTTCATGCTGTATGCATCAAAATTGCTTCAGCAGATATCAAGATATTTATACATAGACGTTAATATGAAACTAAATAATGCGCCTTACAAATTGATAAATTTAGGTAAATATATGTTTTGTTGGAATTTGGTAACATAGTTATTATGTAAGTTTATTTCTTCCATAGATTTCCAACAGATCCCGTGACATCCAGTCGTTGGACTGAAATAATAAGACGGACTAGAAATGAATTCTGGTGGAAGCCTAAAGTAAGGACATACATATGTTCAGCTCACTTTCATGAGAAGGACACTTACACAACCAAGAGTGGTCGTCGGAGAATTCGCTCAGGGGCTGTGCCTACAAAGGTATTTTAATGTATTTTAGTCACACATTTACAAACACGATGGATGGATATTATTTATGTAAATTCTCAAGGATTTCTGGTGTAATGAAAGTCCAATTAAGTAAATTGCACTTCCGTCTTTATGAAAACTTATATATAAAACCGACATATAAAATGGTTACATCGCTTATTGTTCTAATGGTCCTCATATATTTTCAGGATTTATTATATATAACTTCAAAAATCTCTGCTGATGACAAAACAGAAAATACGAACGAAAATGTTAATGTTCCTTCAGATTTAGGGATTAAAGAAAAAGAAGTTTTGGATCAGAATTTGTATGAACCTGTAAGTAAAGACGGTTTTTATATTGAAACACCTTCAAAAAATTAATCGATGTAAGTAATATTATTATTCTTTATTTTAGAGTACTTCGATGGGACAACAAACGCAATATAAAGAATCCACAAAGAAAAACCAAGAAGGTGAACCGGTTAGTAATCTACTTGACTTAGTGTAGGAAAAATACATTATTACCGAAATTATCGTAATCATTCATAAAAATTGTATTTGTTGCAGGATATACACTCTTCGGACTTAGAGTCAATTTTCGACACACCAAAAAAGGCAAAATTAAGAAAAGAATTAAGAAGAAAATCCGCTCTTCAAATAAAACATGTAAAAAAAATAAATCTTTTACAGCAAAAAAATCGACGTCTAAAGAAACGAAACGCGTCCTTACGTCAAGTTATATGCTTTTTAAAAAAGCAACGATTTATTGATAATGACATACATGTTATTTTGTCGAAAAATGCGTTTGCAGCGGATTTATATAACAACTTAACTAAAAAGTTAAAAAATAAGAAAAAAAGACCCATGACAAAGTATACAGCGGAGTTCAGGAAGTTTTGTCTTACATTGAACTTTTATTCTCCAAAAGCCTATACTTATGTTCGAAAAGTATTCAATACTTGTCTTCCACATCCGAAAACACTTGCTACATGGTACCGTAATATTGACGGTGCTCCAGGCTTCACATCTGAAGCATTTGACATTTTAAAATTAAAATGTGAGAAAATTAGTAAAAAATATATTTGTGCATTAGTAGCTGACGAAATGGCTATACGTCAGCAAAGTTTGTGGGATGGAAAAAAAAATCAAGGGTATGTGGACATAGGCACTGGTACGGCAGACAATTCGGTTAAAGCTTCTGAAGCATATGTATTTATGTTAGTCTGTCTTAATGAAAGATGGAAAATCCCATTGGGGTATATTTTGACTCATGGTTTGACAGGAACGCAGAAGGCTAATTTAATTAAACTTTGTTTATCCAAATGTCAGGAGGTAGGCGTGAAAGTTGTATCAATAACCTTTGATGGTCACCCGACAAATTTATCGGCAATGGAGTTATTGGGTTGTCAAATAAAGGATATAAACAAATTAAATACAACATTTAAACATCCTTCGGCAAATCACAGAGTGGCTGTATTTTTAGATGCTTGCCACATGGTAAAACTCATAAGAAACCATTTTGAAGACAAAAAAACATTATTGGATGAAAATGAAGACGAAGTGAATTGGACGTACATTGAAAAACTTAATGAATTACAAGAAAAGTCAGGCATACATCTAGCTAATAAATTAACAAGAAAGCATTTAGAATTTAGAAATTCAATTATGAAGGTGAAGCTGGCAACTCAGCTTCTTAGTAGAAGTGTTGCAATTGCTTTGCAGTGTTGCAGGAATGACCTTAACTTAAAAGATTTTGAAAAAAGCGAGGCTACTGAAAAGTTTATTATGCTTTTTAACAATCTCTTTGACATATTTAACTCTCGGAGTTTAAAGCAGCACGATTTTTGTCATCCACTTTTTCCGGGAAACAAAACTGAAATATTTACATTTCTGAATTACGCTAAAGACTATATTTCAAAGTTACATATAAAAATATCAAGAAAACGTACTTACAAAGAGTCGCAAAGAAAAACAAAATTGACTCTTAAAACGTACAACCCGGTACTAAAAACAAAATCAAATACTGGTTTCTTGGGCATGTTAGTTTGTATAGAAAGCTTAAAATTCCTTTATGCAACTTTAGTTGAACAAACTCAGGAATTAAAATACATAACCACTTACAAAATCAGCCAAGACCACATTGAACTTTTTTTTGGGGCCATTCGCATGCACGGAGGCCATAACGACAACCCTAACGCTCGTCAGTTGAGAGGTATATACAAAAAACTGTTATGCCACATGGAACTGAAATTAACGGACACCGGAAACTGCGTACCATTGGAAGAGATCGCAATTTTAAATTGTTCTTCGGCAATAACGGCCATAAATTCAACCACAAAAGCGCGCAGATATGACGAGGAGGATGAAGATATTTGTGCTACAAATTTTTGTGACGGGCACAGTGAAGGCACTCGTGAGAAAATCATTGATTTTGATTTAAGCTACATAGGTTTGCTTGATCAGACAAGTTCTCAAGAATATTACCGACAAATTGTCGGTTATATAGCCGGTTACGTTGTTCGACAATTAAATCGAAAACTCAAATGTATGCCCTGTATCGAAAGCTTAATTAGCCAAGAAAAGCTAGGCTTTCATAAATTGGTTGGGCTACGAGACAAGGGTGGCTTAATCTATTCTTCAGAGAATGTTTTTAATGTGTGCTGGTCATCAGAGACGATTTTGCGAAATTGTTTAAAAGAAAAACCAATAATTACAGAAAATGAATACAAATTTCTTATAATTAAAATAATGACACAATTGATTAATAAAAAAATTTTCAATTTTAATGAAACAGATCATTTATACGGGCGTTATCATGAAAATAATATTGTTAAACTGATAGTCGAGGGGTACTTAAAAATTAGACTTTTTCATGTAGCCAAAACAGAAAATGTATCAAAAAATGTACCATCGAAAAGGCAAGTGTTTAGGAAGCAATTACAATTTCAGGGTTTATAAATAAATAAATTGTACGCTCGAATTATTATTATTTTAATTAAACAACAGCCATTTTAGTTTCACTAGCAATTTAGTATTGTATACGTGTAACATTTATTGATAGGTTTATTTTTATTTTTTTAAAGCTTCTTTTTATAATGTGAATTTGAGAACATTATAGGCTTCGCGGATTCATGGACTACATGAATTCACATGAACACATGCCTAAGTGAAATAAATAATTTTGAGTTTAAGTTTGAATACGTTGTTTTATTTTATTTTTTCTTTTATAGCTGCCTGCGGCTTTACCCGCGCGAAAGTAGAAATACATTCAGTCAGTCGTTCGATCTTTAAGAAGAAGTACCTAACAAACATACACAGAAACATGCACACACACCACTCACAAACTTTCTTCTTTATAATGTTAGTATGATATTAAAAGTTTTTTGTTCATTCACACATGTTTACGAAAACCATGTTATAAAATAAAATTATAACAATCTCCAAAAACTATCATAATAGGCACTCGGTATGAATGTAAAAGGCGGGTTTCATTTTGTACACATATATTAACTACATAATTACCTATGTCAATATGAATAAGAAAACTACCCGAATTTTCCCATATTTTGGGGTAATCATTTTGCGCTGGTATTAGAAACTGTCACGCACACAAACGCAGAAACGATAATAATACACTTGTGGTGGGCGGTCCGCACGCACACGCGCATTACAAAATGCATTCAATTTGAACGTTGCGTTTTGTACGGTACACTCAATCTGGTTCTTATAAATCTATGCTTACAAAAAATAATTTTCTGAATAATTGGACAATGAAGTAAGTATTTACGGCGTATTTAAAAAATTGGAATCAACTTATTTACAAAGATTTTAACTAACTAACCTATGTTTTTTATTTACAAAGATACGAGTAGGTACTTACACTTCACGGTATCGGAGTAATTGTTCGAAGTGCAAGCCACTGCGTTCAACACAATCGAGCACGTTTTAATAGATTATCTTTTAATTTTACCGGTCATTGACCGGTTAATAATCCCGCGAAAACGGAGTGACTCCAGGTGATGCAGCTCCGCGTAAAGTCTCCGGGCAGCGTGGGAGTTATAATTAGCCCTAGCGTACAGTTGCACTATAGCGACGTACTCCAAATTTGAAAAACTGTAATGGCGATCCATTTTTAAATTACGATAACGCACTGGCACTGCGCATGCGACGCGCGGCGGTCGCGGGGACGCGGAACAACTGAGTGAGAGAGCCGGCGCGTCGGCGGGGGGCGGGGGGTGCGTGGCGAAGCGCTCGCCGCGTGCTTGCGGCCTAGATTATGCCGTATCACTTCGGGCGACGGTTTATTTTGCTCTAAACATTTACGAATCGCTCATCAAAGACCGCGCCGCCGCGTGCTATCTCCAAAGATGGTAGGTAGCGAGCGGGCCCACGTGAATTACTATTGATTCTCACGCTTTCGAGTTGAGATCATATTTTTATAATTATTTGAAAACAAAAACATTTTAATTTTATAAATTTAACTCCATGAATCGGTAGCTCTACTGAGTGCAAATCGTTCTGCCGCAGGAAAACAACCATTGAAATTTCACGCATAGTCACTCGTTAGATCATGTGGCATCAGTAAAACACGGGAAAGATAACGAGGTAAAAGCTAAAGGAAACATCCATAGAGAAATGTGGTTTGTTTATTGATGAATCCCTTTTTTTCCTAGGCGCTTCACCCGACAGCATTTATAAAATTGGCATCATTGAAATAAAGTGCCCTTTTTCTGTTTTTGGTATCGATCCAGATACTGCTATTCAGCAAAAAAAACTGAAATGTTTTAAATTATGTGGCGATGATGTGGTCATGAACACAAACCATGAATGGTTTTATCAAATTCAAGGCCAACTCCACATCGCTAATAAGAATGTTTTCAGAGATGATAATTTCTGGTAACAAAAGAAAGAAAGAAAGAAAAATGCGTTTAATTGGCATTACAGCATAAAATAAATACACCTTAAAACTATGGAAACATGAAATAATGATTGCAATGCTAAAAGGGCCTCAGCTCAGTATAATGTCAAATGGTAACACAAGGTATACCACCTGACGCTGATTTTCAGCTGCAACCCATGAGTGCCATATGCTAGAATTTAATAAACACAGACAAGTGTGTGTCCGTTTTATAATAAATTAAGAGAATAAATTAAAAAGAAATGTTGTAACATATGTACATGTGCGTGTGTGTGTTGTGTTGTGATTAATTAAATACTAAAATAAATACTCAATATCAATGTTATTAACTACAATAAAATAATAATAAATCTATATCTAAATATTTAAAAGCACCTTTAAAGCAAAATCGTGAGAATGCGTTGTTCTTTTAAACTATGAAACGTATTTTTATGCAGTTTACATAATCAGGGTACAAGATAATAATTATTGATTATAATAAAAAAAAAAAAAAAACAAAAAAAAATAATAATAATAAAAGTAATAAAAATTATAAAATGGGTAAAACATTATGAAATAAGTAAATTGTATTATATAATATTAATTATATAATTTTGGCGGATATGTTGGCTCTAACATTCTGAAAATCATTTTGCTGGTTTAATAAAAATTCTTTTAGTTTTAATTTGAAAGTCGAGCAACTTTTACTATACTTT
Source organism: Dicycla oo (assembly GCA_948252095.1). NCBI lineage: Eukaryota > Metazoa > Arthropoda > Insecta > Lepidoptera > Noctuidae > Dicycla > Dicycla oo. The sequence goes on along the minus strand of OX411732.1, from coordinate 51,366 downwards.
ATGGGAGGAGGGATATTGTTCCAGCATTTAGTAGCTGCATTTAGTGTGCCGTACATGAGGAAAAACAAGAGCAAAACGCACACACGCGCAATCACTACGTGGCATTGAGTGATAAAACCTAAAAAACCAAGTGCGTAGATTTGGTACCACGCTCTTAAGGGTTAATAAGGGGAGGTAATTAAATACTGTCATTATTTTAGTTTCATAATTAAAATTTTACAAATTTTGTGCGCAGAGCTGTTAAGTATTTTATTTTTTATTTTTATTTTAGGATTAGTTTTATGTAATTTACTGCGGATAAATTTTGTTATTTAATTTTAATTGAGTTTAATTCTGTTACATAAGTGTAATTTTTTATAAGAACCACTTTATAAATACTTGTACGCCGTCAGTGGCAAAACATAGTGTAGCCTTACATGTTATATTTACAACACCTGGTTTTACACCCACCTATGTTTTACAAATAAAAAAACTTTGACTTTGGCTAAAAGTTATAAAATAATAAAAAATTAATTAATTGACTGGCTGCTTTTCGGGTATGAAGATATTAACTAATTCGATAAATACATACTGCAATCACATAAAAATTCTATAATTTTTGTTGTGTCACCTTTCCTAACAACTTAGTACCTCTTAACTTAGAATGACCAATATATTCTTTTATAATAGTCATCAGGATAATAATACTAGGAAACGATAATAGTACTTGTGAGTAGGTATCCAATCCCGCAGGTTATTTGTAATCTCGGAATTTACAGGACTGATGGTTTTTGATCTTGTGAGATCTTAGTATTTACGAGATCTCGCATCAATATAATATAAATGCCGTTTGTTCTACTGTGAGAGACTGACTATAGGAGCAGTCTTTAAAACAGACTCGTATTATGTGAGTGTGTTTTAAAGACAATGTAATATGGAGAGCCATTTATTACTTTTATTTATGAGAACATATGAAATTTTAGTAACTCGTAAAATAATTTCAGAGAACACATACCATGTCTATGGTGTCGTCTGCCAGAGTGCATCTAATAAGTATGGGATGCTAAATAGCCAGCAGCAGAAAAAGCCCTTTCAGCTTCCACACTAGTGGGCAGACTTGAGGGCATTCAATGTGAATGTTGAATACTTGTCCAAGGAACCTCCCGATTCATACAAAGTCATTCCTCAAAATCACGAGTATTCACAAGCATTATTAGATGCATGCAACTTCACAAACCAAAACATAAACAATGGCCACCGACGCGCACTCCCCGCAACTGCTTGCCAAACAAACGCTAGCTGCAAGCGCAACCTCAATTCTCAGTTTGAATTTTGCTCAGCACTCCTCATGCCACTACCACTATTACTCTGCTAGGAGTAATAGTCCTACTACTAGTTACTCCTAGTGGAGTAATAGTGTGCTGTGCCTCATGCGCTAGCGCCTATGGAAGGACATCTTTATATGCTGCTCCCCAATCCCGCAAATCCTGCACACGTAATCTCGCACCTTGCTGGAGTAGACAATCAGACAGGATCCCAGTATTTCGAGATCTCGGTATACCGAGATTGGATGCCCTACTTGTGAGCGTCAAAAATGTCTTGTCTAAAATTATATCTAGTAGTATAAATACCTCTTGGAAGAAAAACAGTAAGAATGCGTCGAGATCATATTCAGTAATGCTCCGGCGCACGAGCTCGGCGCGCGCCTCCATATCCCGCGGCGTTGCCTCGCGCACCACTATCTCGCACTGCATGCTGCTGCGCTAGCACTCGGGGCTCACAGGACACAGTAGACACAGCCTCGCAGGTCACTTAAATACTCTAACGGGCGACCGCGATGCTCTACCGGCAAATCTCGCTCACGGAACACTAGCGTGTTCGATCCTAGCACTCGGTGATATATAGTACCTCACTAAAATCATCTCTTCATGTTATTTTCCTGTTACGCTTTAACAACAGATGGGTAATAGAACACATCAACACAAACACAACAATGACAACAAACAACAAGTTCGTTTCTTTGACTTTGACATTTGACATATATTATTTTCCCCCTTTTCTACTGTTTTATACCAACCAAAGACTACTTTTTTTTTTTTTTTTTTTTTTTTCCTTTCGCCTGTATTAAAAGGCAGGCATCGATCTATAGACCATTCAGCCTCGTCATATTTTCTTATTCTTCTATTTAAAATAAAAGTAAGGCCAAAGCCAAGTCATCAGTAAATTCTTAATCAAGGCATATGCCATGTCTTCTTTTTTTCATGTTTGTCAATCCAATTTTTTTTCTTTGTCAAATCCACATTTTATCGTCATTTCCATGTAGTGTAGTCATTTCCAAGAGTTATGTCAATTCAATGTCATAGCCATGTAAGCCATGTATGTAATTATATGTATGTATGTAAAATTATATATCCCAATCAAATTTTACACCCACTAGATGTAATAAAATTAAATAAAGGATTAAATGTAGAAGAATTTTCCAGCAATCCTTGAATGTCGCGCGGGAGGTTTGCCGGTGTTTTGTAAATCTCAAGCAATTTGTCAATCAATATTAAACGATTCACATTGTGCGCTGGGCATTCAAAAGTAATGTGATTAAGGGTTTGATCTTTATCGAGGTTGCAATCAGTGCATTTAGGGGAAGTTATTAACTTCATTCTGGCCAGATGAGCATTAAAACGTCCATGTCCAAATCTTAGCCGATTAATTAAAGAATAAAACTGTTTGCTTTTGTGAAATTGTGCCTTCGTAAACCAAGGAGCTAAACCAATAACTGTATTTATTTTTGCATACCAAGTGCCTTTTATTTGCAAAGTCTCCTGCCAATTTTCAAGCCAACATCGAATATTATCTTCCTTGATCATAGGTAATAAGTCTGAACAAGGTATGGCAACACTTTTAATTTCTGCATTTCCTATGTCAACAATGGCTCTCGCTAAAGTGTCTGCATTTTCATTGCCACTGACTCCGATGTGCGAAGGAGTCCACAAAAATTTGATATCAAAGTCTCTTGATTGAAGTGTAAAATACTTTTCTTTGATGCAATATATAATGTAGTTTGTAGAAGCATCCAGTTTGTTGTTATCCAATGCCTTAAGAACACTCATGCTGTCCGTTACAATAAGCCAAGAAATGATGCCAGAGTTATTTTCACTTATGAAATCCAAAGCAGCTGAAATAGCCATCGCCTCAGCAGAAAATATAGTTAAAACATCAGGCAACCTTACACCATGACCAGTCTTAGTAGAAGGTATGTAAATAGCCATTGCGACATTTGTACTGCTCTTAGAAGCATCAGTGAATATACATCGATAGCCAGAATGTTCCTGTAATAACTGATACACCTCTTCCTTGGTTTTCAAATCATGCTTTATAACAATATTCATATCTATAAATTTACTATTGTACTTGCCAGAATAACATGTCCAAGTGTCATTACATTTGTAAAGTTCATGTTGCTGAATAGGTGTAATTGTATTAGAGAAATCATGAAGTAAATAGGGAATGTTAATATTATTTGAAGGATTATAAACTGTATGATAAAATAAAAGTTTTCTGTAAAGAGGGTGGTTATGAAATGACAAAAGCTTTAAAAGGAATTTAGATTTTAAGTACTGAAATCTAATTTTCAGTGGAGGAATATTACACTCTACTTGTAAGGAGTTGATAGGTGTTGTTTTCATGGCACCTGTAATGCAACGCAAGTTATGATTCTGTAAGATATCAAGTTTACGGATAAGTCTCTGATCAGACCCAAAACACAAAAAGCCGTATTCAAAATGACTACGGACTAAAGATTTGTATAACATTAACAGAATTTTAGGATCAGCATGTACTGAGACAGATTTTATAAAATTGTATGCTTTATTTGCTTTACCAAGTATGTAATCAACATATTTATTCCATGTAAGATTGGCAGAAAAAATTACTCCTAAGTACTTAAATTCATTAACAGTGGTAAGTTCAAAGTTATCATAAAAAATTTCTAAATCAAAATCTATTTCACTAAAAACAATAACTTTTGATTTGTCTGGACTAATTTCTAAATTTAAATAGTGAAAATATTTACTCATATTTTTCAAAGCCCCATTAATATTACTCTTAATCTCATCCATATCTGGACCGGATGTATAAATAACCAAATCATCAGCAAATTGTAAATTCAGTACTTTACTACCCAAAATCATATTAAGTCTATGCATATAAAGCACATAAATCAATGGACTCATAATACCACCTTGACACACCCCTTTATATGAAAAACGGGGTCCAATTAACTGCTTATCCACTTTGACATAAACTTCTCTACCATGCAAAAAATTAAAAACCCACGAAACTATTTTTTCAGGTATGCCTAGTGAGCGGAGTTCAAGTGACAAAATGTGATGATTGACATTATTGAAAGCACCAACGATGTCAACAAAAACAGCAACAAACTCATGTTCCATTTTACGAGCATTAAAAATATCAAGATGCAAATGAGAAATAGTTTCATGTGTTGACCTTCCTCTACGAAATCCAAGCTGATTAGAAGGTAATAAATTATTACTTTCTATGTAAAATTCTAGTCTTTGCTTTATCAATTGCTCATAAATCTTTCCTACACAAGAGGTCAAAGCTATAGGTCTGTATGAGTCAGGTTTGTTTTTGTCTTTATTAGGTTTTAAGATTGGAATAAGACAGTCCATTTTCCAGTCTAGAGGTATAGTTTCATTAAGCCAAAGTAAGTTAAAAACTTTTAAAACCAAAAATAAGGCTTGCAATGAAACATTCTTAAGCATTTTATATGGTATACAATCTAGGCCAAAAGCTGTATCACGCCTGGAAAAAATTGCAGCTTTCAATTCTTGCATAGTAAATGGATCGGTTAAATAATTTGAGCATGCTGCTGTTGGTAAATGGTCATGTGAATGAAAGGGGGCCTCTACAGTATCAGGTGTGAATTTTTTAAGAAAATCAAAAATCCATGGATATACATTTTTGCAAGATGGTACATATGTTCTATTAAACTTTCTAGAAATACCCCATATTTTACTTAAAGGAGTTGTTCTGTTAAAAGACTCACACAAAGTTACCCAACTCAAATACCTCTCTCTTTTTAAAATCAACTTTTTAACAGCTTGTCGCCTTTTAAATTCAACATAGTTTGCTTGTGAGGGGTCATGTTTAAACTGTATATAAGCATTCTTAGCATCTTCTACAACCCTAGTACAGTTGTTATTCCACCATGGAAGTGGACTGCGTTTTTTCTTTTTATGAGTTCTAGGTGTATTGAGTGAGGCACTAGAGGTACTTTGCATATGAGAAATATCAGAACATGGAACAGAATTCTGTACAGCTTTATTTAAGATAAGAATAAGTTCTTTATAAGTTTGTAAAGGGTTTTGATGAATAACCACAAAATTTTGTAATAGATTATCTACTTGAGCTGTGTAAAGTTCCCAATTAACTAGTTTGAAATTTACATGAACAGGCAGATTTGAAAGATCATTGGATGAAGAAATAAAATTATTAAATACTATTTTTGTAATTACAGGCAAATGATATCCACCTAGAGGAACATCATGCACTGACCAGTGACAAGACAAAGCCAACGAGGGTGATACTAAGGTTAAATCAAGGGCGTTTCTCTGCCACCTATCTGAGCCTAATGTAGTCATATCTCCGTTATTCAGCAACACAAGATTGTTACCATTGATACTTTCAAGAACGTCAATACCACGACTGCACTGTGCACTACAGCCCCAGGCCGAATGATGGGCATTGAAATCCCCACCAATCAAAACAGGACCAGGAATACTTTGGATTAAATTATCCAGCTTTGATTTAGAAAAGGATGGATGACAATTACCAGGACTATAAAATGACACCAAAGAAAGCTCCTTAGCACCATATTTTAAACGTATTGCAATATTTTGTATAGAGTCATCATATGAAGTATCAATTTTTTTGAACTGTAATGAATTATGTATTAATATAGCTACGCCATTATGACTATTACCAGAATCTAATCTAACAGTGTTATAATATTTTATATTAAAACGCATCTCAGGCTTAAGCCAAGTTTCACAAAGTAAAGCTACATGAATATTGTTCTCAATTAAAAAATGAGAAAAAATATGTTGATTACTACGAATACTCTGAGCATTCCACTGTACAATATTTAACTGATCCATAATTAAGATTGTTTAATGTTATTATCACTCTGTATTGTTGCTAAGAGAACTTTTTTAATATTTTCATTTGTAATGGAACTTTCTTTGTTCCGATTTTGTGAAATTAAAGTAAGAAGGGTCTGAATTAAAATGTTTTGTATTTGATCTGTTTGTATTAGAAATTTAAGTTGTTCAGCAGGGTTTTTGTTAGTTAAAGGAGGGAATGACTTCTCATTTAACACGTCAGCATATGATCTTTTCTGAATTTTATTTTTATTTTCTTGTATCTTAGCTTTTTTGACAGGACATTCTGCAGAAATAGCAATATGATTTCCTTTACATTGGCAGCATGTAGCTTCTGTTGGGGCAATCGTACATTCTTTATAGCTGTGATCTTTTCCGCATATAGAACACCTGATGCTGTTTTTGCAAATTTTAGCAATATGTCCATACCTCAGACACTGCAGACACTGCTTTACCGGCGGGATGTACGGCCGTACCTCAAACCGCCAGCTGTTTAGATCCACGCTGTCGGGCAAGGAGACGCACGAAAAGGTGATGCTCACTGTCTTCATAGGTTCAAAGGAGACTTTATTTCCTGTAATAGTCCGACGCATAAATCTTTTGACCGATATTATATTTTTGGAGCTGGATATAGCTGAATAGATTTGCTCATTTGACAGATCAATCGGGACATGCTGTATGATTCCAGTAATTTCTGTAGCCGAGGCTGGAATGCTGGCTTTGAGTTTAAAATTATCCAAAAACTTTTTATTTATGAGCGCAGCATTGGCAAATGACGGACGTTCGAAAATAACGCCAACTTTGTGCCGATTCATTCTAATTAGTTGCTTAACCCCTTTGTTATACCTCTTGAAGTTAGTGGCTAACGACATCATATCGCGGTCACCGATCGGGACTTGATTCAGACTTTCGATGAAAACAATATATTCATAGTTTCCACCAGACTCTGGATAAGACCGGGTGTAATCAGATACTCTATATTCAAGGTACTTATCCGTATCCTTTTCATTTACAGCATCTGATGTGGCCGACTGCATGGAGCGCAACGACCCATTGTCGGCATCATCTTCGAGGGGATCCGTCCCACTTTTCTTCCTCTTCTTAACCTTCCCCATCACAACAAACTACCATTAAGTAGTTATGTAGTATTAGTATTAGTTATTATGCAAAAGGTAGCAATAAAATAAAATAGATTTGAAATTTTTTTCAAGAAACGCGCCTTTCCTTAACTTTCCCGCGCTTTTCTCCCCCAAAGACTACGTTCAACTGTCATACGTTTTTCCCATTGACTTGTTTTTTTTTTTTTTGCCAGCGTCATGTGGGTGACGGCAGCACAGCGAGATGAGCCGTCGAACTTTCACTTTGTGGTAGTTGTTAATTGTTAATGTTAGTTATTAGCTGAAAGGACAAGACAAGTTTTGTTAGTTTTTTTTATTTTTTTTTATGAAATAAATACATAAATGATTTCTCTACTAAAAAAATAGATATTTACAGATTTATGATTATTATTACACACCAGACTATATTTTTATATCATTGTCATTTAAAAATTTTGCTAGGACTTGGATTAGTTTATGGGAAAAGTTAGTTAAGAGGGAATGGAAGTTAGTAGGAAGGGTGATTTTAATTTTGGGAAGTTTATGGTATGTACAATTCAAAAGATTGTGAATTTGAAGGACTTGAAAAAAATATATGGTCCAGAGTACCCTCATCAAGACCGCATTCGCACAAGGAACTATCACGAACACGAATCTTATTAAGGAATACTGGACTGCAGCAGTGACCGAGTCTGAGTCTACACAAAGATGAAATAGTTCTTTTGGATAATTTGGTGCATTTAAAAAACCAAGGTTTCCGTTGGATGTCGGGTTGGATACTGGCGTAGTACCTACACCCCCTTGAGTTTTGAACTCATCTGCCACAATGCTGACCACGAGTTATGCATTTTAAGTTTAGTGTTAGCCCGTAGGTCATAACTATGAACAACATAATGTTTTTGGTCAACAAGGTTGGATGTAGCAAATTTAGCCAGCAAGTCGGCGCACTCGTTGTCATTTATACCCGAATGACTGGGAATCCAAACTATTTCAATGTTTAAATTGTTGTTAGAGCAAATGAAGAGTAAATTTTGAATGTCAATAATGATTTTACTATGAATTTTTGATTTTAATTGATTTTGACTTAAAGCCTGAATGCTACTGCGAGAATCTGAGAAAATTACCGAATTTTGAAGATTATGTGATTTTATGAAATTAATTGCTTCTAAAATGCCAATACATTCCCCTGTAAATACCGAAACCTCTGGAGGGCACTGAAAGAGTAGGGCAATTCTGGAATTCTGGAAGTATGTTGCAATATTCCTGTACATCCTGCTGGCGTAAATTTAGATGCATCCGTGTAGAATAAATTCCAACCCCTCCAGTACCTCTCGATAGCCCGATCAAAGTCACCCTTTACGTCCTCGGAACTTGAAATGCCAAAGTCCAAGACAACTTTTGGCCTAAAGTGGACTACCTCATATGCGGAAGAAAATACAGGTAGGGTGGGATATTGACAAACAGGTGAGGAGAGGTTTTTAAGCTCTCTGTACCTATTCATCAACGGGGGAAGTGACTTACACTTCCAATAAGGGGATATTTCTAAAGATAGGTGGATTTGTTCTAAGATGGGAAGTAAGGGATGGGACGAAAGGGCGAAAACTTTTGAAAGGAAGCGATCTGCCAAGTATTGTCTACGAAGGTTAAGGGGAGGCTCTGCACATTCTACCTGGAGAGCATTTATGGGGAGGATTTCATTGCTCCTATGACAATCCTAAGACATTTGGCTTGAATGGCGTCTAGCTTACGAAGCGCCTCTTTATTACACGGCTCAAGTAAGAAGCAGAAATAGTCCATCACACTTCTGACAAGAGCATTGTACTTACACTAATTTTAGTGTGTATGGGTGGGCTCCCCACCAGACTCCAGATAAAGCCTTTAGGACTGATACTGAGCGCTCACATTTTTTAACCACATTGTTGATGTGATCCACACCTGACATTTTTGAGTCCAAGGTAACTCCCAGAAACCTGGCCTTTTCCTTGATCGGGATAGCTTGACCATCTATGTTAATACCTACCTGGGGGATAAGACGTCTGCGAGTAAAAATAACTGCTGTACTCTTAGGAGCACTCAAAGACAACCCGTGATCGAGTAGCCATTGGTTTAATGAAGATAAAGAGACATTTAAAGATAGGGCGGCATCCTCTATGGAACTGCCAGAGACCAATAATGCAATATCGTCCGCATATTGAAGTATTTTACAATTATAATTTAAACATGAAGGGAGATCTGAAGTATAAATATTATATAGTATGGGACTAATAACGGATCCCTGAGGTAAGCCTCGCCAGGTCACCCTTTGCTCAGAGTTTTCCCCTGGAATCCTCAGCTGAAGAGTGCGATTGGAAAGAATAGTGCAGATGATCTGAATAATCCTAGCCGGTATTCTCAGGTCATGCAGCTTTTGCCTGAGAACGTGGAGGAGGACAGAATCATAAGCAGCTGAAATGTCTAGAAAAACGGCTACCACAGACTCATGTCTACTAAGGGCCAGCCGGATCTCTGATGTGAGGATATCCACACTATCAGTAGTACCCAGACTTTTCCTAAAGCCGAATTGAGTCGTTGGGAGCAGTTTTCTATTTTCAACTAACCATTCTAGACGGTTTTTAATTAAATGTTCCAGAAGTTTAATAAAAATAGACGATAAAGCAATTGGTCGATAAGAACAATGATCACTAGGATCTTGCCGGGTTTTAACAGAGGAAAAACCACTTGAACCTTCCAAGCTGGAGGAATATACCCAGAGATGAAACAAAAATTGACCAAGTCCAGGTAATATTGATGACATTTCACCCCCGCTTTTGAAATGAAAGAGTAAGGGAATCCATCCACACCAGGTGCGGTATCCTTAACATAACTAAGAACAGTTTTAAGTTCGTCAAGAGAAAATGGCTTATCAAGAGGATCATTTGAAGTAACAGGGCCTGCAAGGTTTATTTCGTCTAAACTAGGAACATAGACTGGGGCAACTTTAGTGAAAAACTTGTACCCCAAATCTTCAGATAAGATGTTCGTGACAGATGGTTTTAAACTGTTTCTAAAACTTTTCAATCTTTGCCACACCACTGATGCTGGGGTGGATGGACTCAGAGAACTACAGAACGATATCCAGCCTGCTCTTTTCTTTTTTCTATCTAATTTCCTGGACTTAGAAAATATCTTATTGAAAGCGAGAAGATTATCCAGGTTCATTTCAAGGTTAAAAGTCTCTTCCGCCTCATTCCTAGCTCTGACCATGGCAGTGCATTCCCTATCCCACCAAGGCGGAGAAGGGATTTTGCCTCTAGGTGTTTTTTTTAATAGGGAAGCAATCATCAGCTGTAGCGGATATGGTGTTAGAAAAAGATGCAAAACAGGCTGGAGCATTTTCAACATTGATGGATGGGAGGGAGGAGATACGTAGGTCTAAAATTTTGGAATAAAGATCCCAATCCACAGAGTTCAGCTGGTACTTTAGTAAAGGAGGGGAGGTTTTAACAGGAAGAAATTTAGAAGGAATTTCAACTGTGATGGGATAGTGATCACTCCCATATGTCATACCTAAACGACTCCAAATAAAAAGGCTGGCTATGCTGGATGAGCAAAATGTTAGATCTACACAACTATTACTCTGTCCTAACCCGGACCTACGTGTGGCACTGCCATCATTAATAATACATAGATCAAGATCATCCAACATATCCACTAGACCAGTATTATCACAGGAATCCGATCCCCACCGGTAGTGATGACAATTAAAATCTCCCATGACAAATAATGAGCCGTTTATAGTACTTAGTAAATTTTTAATTAAAACTAGATCCTCAAAACGTGGGTGTGCAATATAAAAAGTAAAAAACATATATATCCTCAACCTTTACAGCAACAACATTAATGTTGTCACTAATGAAGGGTAGAGGGATCTGGGAGAATGATACTTTGTTATTAATGAACAAAGCACATCCTCCATATCCATCTGATCTGTCATGGCGAACACCACTGAAACACGGGATCCTGAAATTGCTTTCAGGACGAAAACACGTCTCAGCGATGCCACAGACCAATGGTTTAAATTTATTAATTAAAAAGAGTAGGTCAGGTTTCCTGGGAGAAATACTCCTCACGCTCCATTGCAGGAATGTCAGGGGATGGAACATTATTAATGTATTGGACAATTGAAGTCAGTTTATTGGCAACGTGGTCAGGTATGATTGTGCAGGGTTAGCTAATACAGTTATTAGCATATTGGCTATAATATTTAGAATGTTTCAGGTTTATCAGAAGTAGTAGCACCTTCCCTAGGGAAGGCACAACCGTTTTGGGAAGGAGAGAAGGAGTAATCCTGAGTAAGGGCTTGATGAGCCTGCCTATCGTAGCTAGGTGAATGAGGAGCATGGGATTTTGGTTTGAGAATGACCGTTTTGCGGTATGATTTTGGTGTTTGTGGAGCTGGACTGGGGTACCTACTGATGCGAATTGGTTGTCAGTTTGGATTTTTGTGATACTCTTGACACTTCTGCATATGATCGCGAAACTGGAGGAAAAACCTGACTTGCTTCCGCATATGAAACAGATTTCTCTGCCATAAGGGCTTTTATACCCTTCTGCCGACCCAATTCAGGACAAGCCTTATCATTGGCATAATGGTTGCCAGAACAAGATATGCAAATGACACAGTCAGTGGTAACTTGGCATCCATCACCTGGGTGGTCTTGACCACATTTAAAACAGCGGGGCTGTGAACGACATACTGTAGGTACGTGTGTGACTGAAACGACAACAATTAAAACATTGAATAGTCGGGTACATATATCTCTCGACCGAGAGGGCAGAATAAAAACAATAAACCCGCTTAGGTAGTACTTGCCCATCAAATGTCAGAACTACAGTTTGAGTGGGTTTCCATTCTGTAACACCCAGAGAGGTCACCTTTCTGTTCATTCTCCTTGCCTTTATAACAGGACCGCATCCAACGGGAACCTTGATGTTGTCTATGACCTCATCTTCTGTCCATTCAGTTGGTACGTCTCTAATTAGACCTAAACGGGTAATATTAAATTGTGGGATTGTTGCAATAAAGTTGTTTTGTACCTACCCCATGTCACCCTTGCCGCACACGGCTGCTGCTTATAGATATCTGCAGCTTTCCTGCAGGTTGCAGTCACGTGCGCATTAAAGGTGAGTTTCTGGTCTATGACGAGGCCCAACAGCTTGATCTCGTCAACCAGTTTCAGCTGAGTACCAGACATGTGAATAGCCGGGGTGTCGTACTTTAGCCGCTTCGTTATTACCATTGCGTTGGTTTTATGGGCGGCGAAACGCAGCTTATTTTGCACACCCCATTCCGAGACTGTCTGTAGCGTGCTGTTGGCTGTCTGCTGTAGGCAGCCGACTTCATGAGACGAGAAAACCAGGACCACATCATCCGCGAACGCCTGACAATACACCCCCATTGCTGTCATTTTACCCAAGAGTGAGTCCAGAATAAGGGTCCAAAACATCGGGCCGGCTATTGATCCCTGGACGCATCCTTTTGTGGTACCCTTTTCGCTTGACGCTCTCGCGTAATTCACTCTGATGTGCCGGTCCTCCAGGTATGATGCTACGAGTGTGTAAAGATTTTTAGGACACTTCTTGTTTAACATCTGCATTTTGAGGGCAGGCCACCATGCATTGTCGAAGGCGCCCTCTATGTCCAGTGATACCAAAAGCACTATCTTTTTGGCCTTTAGTTCAGCCCGTATGTGCTCCATTAACACATAGAGGGCGTCCTCGGTTCCCCTCTGTGGCATAAACCCATATTGGGTAGTGCTCAGTGTGGGCAGGAAGTGATGCTGCAATCTGCCGACCACGAGCTTCTCGATGATCTTGCCCAAGACCGAGAGCAGTCCTATTGGTCTGTATGATTTTGGATGGGTGTAATCGTCCTTGCCCGGCTTACGGAGTATGCACACGTGAGCTACTTTCCATTGCCTTGGGAAATGTGATAGCGAAAGGCACTTGTTTGCCAGTGCCATGAACACCTCCCTGTTGCAATTAATAGCAGCTGTACAAATGTCAGCCGTCAAACCATCCGGACCTGGAGCTTTCTTCGGATTTTGTCCTTGAAGGACCACTTCCAGCTCTGCGGATGTGAATGGTGGATCGTCGACAGACAAACCTTGTGTCTCCGTGGGGTTGCACTCCTCCGTAAGTCTCCGGACCGACGTGTGATAGTGTTGTTCGGCATCCACAGAATCGTCAGGGTAGAACATTTCCGCCAGAAGATCCGCCGACTGCTCCGGACTGAGGGTAACGCCCGTAGTGTTCCTCAGGAGCATGTCTTCCTGTCTTCTGGCAGTCCTCCTTAAGACCCTGTAGATGCCATCCCACATACTCTCCCGGTCCTGTGTCGAACAGAACTGCTTCCAATTTTCTGTTGCTGCCTCCGCTGCTCTTGTTGTATATTCTAATTTGGCCTGTACGTACTCGCTGATGGTGAAGTTTCTTCGACTCGAGGCTGCGTTCCGGATTCTTCTTTTCTTGGTCAGAACTTCTCTTTTTAGTTGATCCAGAGAAGCAGACCACCACGGGGGCCTCGAGTCTGTCTTCCTGTTTCCCAACTTTGGTATAGATTTTTTGCTTGCGCAGTGGATCATGTCGACGTATGTTGAGACCAGAGCCTCTAGCTCCTCAGGGTTTGGAATCTCCATCACTTTGTCGGGAGTGATGGTGTTTTCCAACAGTTTTGCCCTGAAGTGCGCGCTGAATTCTGACCAATTAGCCTTTTTTGTGTTGTATACGCGTGTGTAGATATTGGTTTGAGTGGCTGTAACGCTTTTTCAAGGCGTAAAGAAAACATGATCGCGTTATGGTCAGATGTTATTTTATTTCTATCCACTCGCCAATCAACGACCCTGCCCAGTAGCGACACACTGCACGCGGTAACGTCAACTATACTCTGGTACAGCCTGTCTCCCCTGTATACTTCGAAGGTCGGGGTTTGGCCCGTGTTTAGGATCTGATGTTCCTGTTCGGAAAGGAAGGCGTTGTACGCCGCTCCACGATGATCCTCACTGCTGGCCCCCCACCACTGACTCCATGCGTTCACGTCGCCCCCATCAGGATGTTAGACGTCCGTAGTTTTACAATTGCCGCCTTGGTTTTTACGAGGTAAGGTTCTATATCTTGATTACCCTCATAGTAAACGGATATCACTCCAAACTTTAGCTGACCCACCTTTAGTAAGACGGCTGCAACGTTTTCGGTTACAATCGTCGTGTATGACCTCCAAATTGTTTCCAAACACGACGATTGCCGCCTTAACTGGTCTTTGTCGATTCAGGGTGCACTGGATGACCTGTGTGCGGTGGTTTTGCTTCATTTCTCCTGTGTTTCCGATATAAGATTCCTGAACCAGCGCTATTGAAATCCCCATCTGTTCGGCCACTTGGTGCAGTTCAGCAGTCGCGAGTTTGGAGCGCTGCAGGTTAACCTGGATAAATTTTAACTTGCCCCTCAATTCCCCTGTGCCTTGCGAGGTGATCGACCCATCATCACCCTCATTGCCCTTGGCAGTAAGAGACACGTGACCTGGCTATATAATCCCATTTCTGTCTTTCCTGACATTCCATGCTGAAGGCCGGGTGAACAAGGTCTTTTCCCTCCCTCCCGACCCTAACACAATTTACGCAGGCAGGAGGCTCGGCAGAAGCTCTTACTGGGCAGTCTCTCCCAGTGTGTGTACCTCCACAGTATCCACAGCTTTCTTTCTCTGCCTTGCAGAGGTTTTTGCTGTGTCCGTAGCCGAGGCACTTGGTACACTGCACTAGGGGGGACTGATCCTCTACCGGGCATCTTTGTATTCCCAAGTGTACCTTCTCCGCCTGCGTAATCCGCTTCCAAAGCTCGGGGGGGAGTTCAAAGACCGGATGACATTCGTGTGGGTTCCGCGCTCGTTTCCGGTACCTCAATTTAATAGCCAAACCATCTGCATGTTCCATGTCTTCCCATAGGTGTTTATTCTGGGCTCGGAGGAGGTCCACCATCTCTTCGTTGGTGTATAATGAGAGCCTAGGACCCCCCTCACACAAACCAAGGGGTTGTTTGGCTTTGGCTCCTGGATCTCCAGCCCACTGCTAGACTGAACCTGACTCTTGACAAGGGTAAGGTCTTCCCTGCTCGCACAGCTCACCACGATCTTTTGATTCCGAGCTTTTCTCACCTTATTGACTCTTGCTCCTGTCTTTTTGAGGTCAAGGGCCAGCCTCACTCTCCCATGACATTTTCTCCCGTATGGTCTGGATTTGTTGAGGAAATGATCAGAGTGTGATTCGGGCGTTTAGGAGTCTTTGCAACCTGGGCAAAGGTTTTAGGGCCCTGTTGCGCTTTCTCTGGCTTGTTCAAGTCAAATACACCCTTTTCTATGGAGGCAAGCGTCCTTTTTACCTCCTCCACCGCAAATTCGGTGTCTAGGTTCGGTGCAGATGATGACAAGCACTGCGGCTCCCTATCTCGCAGCACCCTGATTTCGGAACACACCATCTCCAATCTTTCTGACAGGGGCTGAAGATGTTTGCTCAGCTCCAATGGTGGCCTCTCCAAGGGGGGGGGGGGGGGGGAATTGTGGGCTTGTCCAGCATGGTTCTCGTCATGCTCCGAATCCCTTCAACCTCCTCGGCCAGCTTGTCCAGCTTTGCTTCGGTAATAGCCTCGGGAGGCAGAAGAGGAGCAACAGTGTCCACCGCCGGAGCCTGTAGCTCCTCCTTCATCCTATCCACTGCCTGGCGGAGCGTGTCCAGCTGGTTTGAAACGCTGGTCACACTTGACCCCAGCTTTGAGAGACCCGCCACTACAGTATCCCATTTTAGGTCCCCGGAGGTGGGCATATCCTCATTTTTACGCCTTTCTTGTTGTTGTACACACTTCGCCAGCGACTCGATCGCTCGTTTTGTTTCTGTTATTTCCCTAAAGGGCTGCTCGGTTTCGTACCCTAGCCAGTCTCTGATGTCTTTGGCCTCCTTCAGGGTTCCAGATATGTCCTTTCGAGCAAGGCTCAGCTCGGTGGTAAGGCTATTTTGCATCTTTTGTATTTCCTGAAGGTGGAACCTCTCTACTTTGACAAGTTCCTGGGCGTGTCGAGATCGCTCCTTCTCCAGGTTGTATTTGTGCCTTGCTCGCGAGTCGGACAGGGACAGGTCGATCTCATAAAGCCCTTGTCCTGTACTCCTTCTTCATATTCCCCGAAGACTCCAATGCGTCCTTGCCGTTTTGCAGAAGCTTGTTAGCCTCTCTTGTCGCCAAGTCCATTTCCACACCAGTCCCTCTCCTCGGTGTACTGTAAAGGAGACTAAGCCTTTCTCGTGCCCGGTGATCGGTGATGGATGATGTCCCCGAGCCTCCCTCGTCGGATAAAAGTTGACTAGGGGGAGATATGCCTAGCTGCTGCCAGTCTATGATTTTAGACGCCGCCAACTCCGCCGCCTCAGGGAGCTCCGGTGTGGAGCAGTTGTCGACTGATGACGGCTGGCTTCCCTGAACCGTTTCTACAACAGCGGGTTCGGACGCTGCTCTTGACAGCTCAGGCCTCCCCCGTGGGGGCGAAGAAGGCTGCTTCGCAAGACGCTCGGTACCGCGCCGTGTCGCAGGTCTGTCGGGTAGATCTTCCAGTTGACCTAGCTGGGTCTATTTTATTCCGATTTTGGCGTGGGTGGGCTCGTTTATTCGGTCTTGTTGAGCTCTTTTGGTAGGTCAGATTTCAGGGTTAACTTAGGGGGGCGGATGGGGGGGGGGGGGGGGAAGGGTAACGGGGAGGGAGCGAGGTGTGGGGAATGACCTCTGTTAGGTTAGGTTAGGTTTTTTTTTTTTTTTTAATGTCCTCTGACATGATCAGAGACCTTGTCTGCTGTGGGGTATATTTATTCGTTTCTTTATTTTTAATAGCCTTTGCTTTACATTGTTTCTTACTTGCTATATAATTATTTTCTACTTCTTACACTATGAGTCTTATATACTAAATCGTCTTTCCAATACATTTAATTATTTAGCCTAGGATTAACAATTTTCACTATACGGACTTCGCTTTTTATTACTACTTTTGCTGGTTGAGCAACTTATTCTACTGGTTTTATTTTACTTACTTATACTAACTTAATATTAGACAGTGTGTAACTAACATAACTTGTTTAATCATTTATTTGTTTTATTATCTAACTTAACAATTATTTGCCTTAAATTTATTTGCTTGCAATTATATCTTATTTAATTTCTATCAACTTTTTATGTTTACAGTACATAATATACAACTATGTATGAAACATAACTTTATTACTTATTTCTACTTATTACTATTTTTGCTATTTGCAAACAGTATTCTATGAATATTTCCCTCATTTTATTATTTGCTATTATTGTTTGCATATTTTCAATTGTTATGCTGCAGTCGAGCCTTTGCTCAGTCTCAAACCTGGGTCTTGCGAAGACTGGACAACTGAACAGGAGGTGCGGGACAGACTGCGCGACCCCCGGTTCGCAGGTGCACGATGGGTTCTCTTTACGCTTGAATCGATGCAAGTATTCCGAGAACCCATCGTGCCCCGTCATCACCTGGGTCGCCAAGCCTGCCGGTCTAATTTTCCTTACTATTTTATACCCTTCCACTGCATCCGTGAGAAACATCTTTGTGACAGCCGCCGTTTCTCCTGTCTGGTACCGTTGGTTCCATTCGTGAAGAGACCGCAAACGAATGTGTCTCTTCACGAATGAAACTGGGCACCTGTCGTAGTCGGGCTTCTTCCTGGAGTGCAGTGCCGCTTCCTTAGCCAGTGTGTCCGCGCACTCGTTTCCCTCCAGCCCTGCGTGCGCTTTGATCCAGAACAAGGAAATTTCCTTGTTCTGGAGTCTGCCGTCTCTGATGTGTGTCCTAGTTTCGACAGCCAGGGGGTGGAGGGAATATGGGTTTGTGACCGTTTCTAAGGCAGAGCGCGAGTCGCTAAGAATAGCGAAACTGGCTTCGCCTCGTTTCAGGATAATTTTTGTGGCTTGACATATGGCCAAGAGTTCAGCCTGGTAAACTGTGCAGTACGATGGCAGCTTGAGTTTGAGGGTTTTGGTCTCGGCTTCATTGCTCCGGAGAGACAGTGCTGCTCCGACCTTGCCCTCAATCTTGCTACCATCGGTGTAAATTGACACTGCTTGGTGTACATGGGAGTTTAGCTCCTCCTGGTTTACCAGGCTTAAGAACTCGAGGCGCATATGTCTTGCCGGATGCTGGGTTTCAGCGAAGGCCAGTCTGCGCTCTACCTCTCTATCTGCTAATCCCGGCTGGGGTACTCCTCTCTTAGCCTCATATAAATATGCTGCTTCCTGGATACGAATATCGAGAGGCACTATCCCAGCCAGCATCAGCGCAGAGTTTAATGAAACGGTCCTGTATGCTCCGCATAGCTTCTGCGCAAAACCCCTCTGAACCGCATTCAGCTGTCTCTTAATTCCAATTTTATTTGTTGCTTTGGCCCAGGCGCCTGCTGCGTAAGTGACGATGGGTTCCACTGTGGCCGTGTAGATTGTTCTGATGATCTCAGGGTGGAGGCCCCAGCTGATCCTGGCGGCTCGCGAAAGCTGCTTGTAAATGTTTAACGCCTTCTTACATGTGTTGGACACATGGCTGTTAAACGTCAGCTTATTATCGATAGTGAGCGCCAGGATCTTAATTTCGCTCGACAAAGCAATGTCGAACCCGCCCATGCTCAGTCGTGGTGTGTCAAACTTTAACTTTTTGGTAATCACCATTGCGTGCGTTTTATGTGGCGCGAACTTGAGTTTGTTTTTGACACCCCACGCCTGAACATACGCGAGTGCGGCATTGGCCTTTTCCTCCACCTCCAGCGCTGTTTCCCCTGCGAACATCAGCACCACGTCATCTGCGAAAGCCTGGCAATAGTCTCCCCGGCGTTCCAGTCCTTTGAGAAGTGGATCAAGGAGAAGGTTCCAGAGAATTGGCCCGCCGATTGATCCTTGCACACATCCCTTTTTTGTGTCCTTTATGTGTTCTTCTCCGGCGTACCTCACGCGGACCTTGCGGTCCTGTAGGTAGCTGTCCATGAGTCGCCGGAGATTTACCGGACACTCTTCTTCGGCAAGTCTCATTTTGATCGCGGGCCACCAGGCGCTATCGAAGGCTCCCTCTATGTCCAATGATATTACGGTAATTAGTTTTTTCTCTTTAAGTTTCCCGTCCAGATATTGTATCATGTCATAGAGGGAGTCCTCGGTGCTCCTTTGAGGTATGAAGCCGTATTGTCGGTGGCTCATTCTCGGGAGCAGATGCCACTTCAGTCTCCCAACTATCATTTTCTCTAGAACCTTCCCCATGACCGGTAGCAATCCGATAGGCCTGTAGGACTTCGGGTTTGTGTAGTCATCTTTGCCAGGCTTCCGCAGAACTACCACCGTCGCCTCTTTCCAACAAGTTGGGAAGTGGCCAAGTTCCAGGCACCTGTTCATGAGCGCCAGGTTAAGTTCCAAGTTTTTGGAGACAACCCGGCTGCAGATGTCCGCGGTAAGACCATCTATTCCCGGAGCCTTTTTTGGGTTAAAGCTCTCAGTTGCGGCCCGGAGTTCTTCAGCCGTAAATGCTGGGTCATGTATTTCACCATGTTTCCAGCAATTTACGTTTGCTGCAAGGATTCTGGTCTGCCGGTGATCTGAGTTGTCTTCGCCCTCAAGGTCCTCCGGGAAAAAGGTCTCCGCCAAGGTACTGGCTGACCCCTTCTGGTCCAATTGGTGGCCATCTTTCACCAGCGGGATGTCTTCTTGGCGTTTGGTGGTGTTTTTTATGACGCGGTATATACTATCCCACAGGCTTTCCTTGTCTTGCCTACCGCAAAAGTTCTTCCAGCTCTCTGTCTGTGCCCTTATAGCTGCTGACTCATATTCTTCTTTTTGTTGCAGGTACTCGCTGACGACCTTCGGCCTCCGAACCGGCGCTGCACATCGGACCCGGCGCTTTCTGGTGGCGACTTTCCTCTTCATCTCCTCGAGCTCTTCGGTCCACCATGGCATGGTAAGTGTTTCATTTGCTTTCTTTTTTCTTAGTACTTCATTACATGTTCTAATAACCTGCTGTATATATTTTTCTACTATATGGTCTATTTCATTTTTTGTTTGTATTTGATCTATTTCTGTTTTGTTTATGTTATTATCACTGACTAGCTGGGCCAGTTTCTCATGAAACTGGTCCCAATTTGCCCTTTTTGTATTATATAGCCTGGTTGTTCTATTTATATTGAATCCTTTTGATTTTTGTAGTTTTATTTTAAATACCATACCATTGTGGTCCGAACTCGTCAGGTCCTCGACTACTCTCCAGTCGTCCACCAGGGCGAGGATGTCCTCAGTGCAGGCCGTGACGTCGACATGACTGGTCAGTCTATGCCCTCCTCTGACCGTATCAAAGGTCGGTTTGTCCCCATTGAGTACCTGCAAGGTCATTTCCTCCAGGGCACCGGAAAAAACTTCACCCCTCGGATCTACAGTATCGCTCCCCCACCAGCTACTTTTCGCGTTGGCGTCGCCGCCAACGATTAGCCTGTGCGGTCCCAGCTTTTCTCGGATTTTTCTGATATGCTCCAGGTACGGCTCGATGGGTTGACCGGGCTCAAAGTAGTATGATACCACGGTGATCTCCCAGGCCAACGTTCGGATTTTCACCACAGCGATGTTGTTTGTGGTGAGAATCGGGTACTGCATGATGTCATAGTCGTGGTTGAACACGGCGATGGCTGCCTTGACTTTACCTTCCCCTGGGTTGGTGTTCTGGAAGATCCTCACTCCCCTGTAGTTCTTCATACTACTTGAGCCCCCCACGTACGGCTCCTGGAGCAGAGCAATTGCTGCTTTCCTGCGTTCCGCTTCTATCATTAGTTCGTTGGTGGCGAGCTGCTTCCTCTGCAGGTTTGCCTGCAGTATCAGGTGCGAGATTTCACTAGTAGGGGTGCCGCTCCCATGCGCTCTATTTGCCGTGACCACCTTAGCAGTAGGCTGTTGTGGCCCTCGCCAGCGCATCCCATTTACTCCTTATCGGGCAGTCCTGACTGAAAGCGTTATGTTCAGTATTTGCCAGTTTGGCGTGCGTGCAGTTGCAGCATGTCGGCGCTGCACCGTCGAGCCAGTACGGACATTCCGATTTTTTGTGGGGCCCGGCGCAGTGGCTACACTTCTCTATCGTTTCTTTGCAGAAACGTCTGCCGTGGCCGTACCCCAGACATAGGGAGCACTGGACGAGGGGAGACTGGTCCGCGGCTCTGATGCGCTGCAGATCGATTTGCACGGTCTCTGCGTCGACAATCCTGTTCCATAGTTTGGGAGACACCCTAACGACGACATGATTCATGAGATAGTTTCTAGTTTTCTTCCTGTATAGGATCTCCACTCTGTTGTCCTGACTTGCGAGGTCTTTGAATATCCTCTCGTTCTGATTTCTCAGAGCGAGAAGGATATCTTCGTCGCTGTTGTACGTTAGGACGTCTTTGAGTATCGAGAGTGGGTCCTTGTTCCTTATGTCGTCAACGTTAAGGTGGCTGCCCGCTTTCTCTATTTTTTCCTTCAGTACCCGCCTCTCTTCCTCGCTTCGGCAGCCCACGATGACCTTTCTATCTTTGGCCTTCCTAATTCTGTCTATGGTCACTCCCCCTTCCTTCGCGTTCACCGCAGTCCGAATTTTCTGCAGCACCTCGTCCCCAGTCTCCGTTTCGTCCTTGGAGGTGATCACCACAGAGTGCAGGGCGGCCTGCTCGGGGAGCTTTCTCCTGGTACCGCCAGCCACCACGCTCGCATAGGTGGTCACCTCCAAGGCTTTCTGATGGGTCAGTATGACGTCTTTGAGACCCTCCATCTTCTCGGTGTTTTCCGCTATAACTTTGAGGTGCTCCTCCATCTTCTTTAGCAGCTTGTTTTCCTCCTGGCTGCCGGCGGGGTGTGAAGGAAGTGGAGGGTGTAAAGGTTCCTCCTCTACCTTCCCATCCCGCCCCTTATTTTGAGCATTTTCTCTACCTCTAGTTGCCTCCGACTCTTTCAGCAACTGATAGAGTCGTTCAACAGCTGCTAAGACTCCTTCCTTTATCTCTGTCTTGGTGTTTCTGGAATTGCCCATGTGAAGCTTTGCCTTGTTTAGGCATGCCCTTCCCTCGGCTATTCTGTTTGGGTACGTCGGTTTCGGGGGCGGGCTGTCCATGCTCAGCGATGGTGCTTGGGTCTGCGTCCTAGAGGGGCCCGCCACCGGCGCTGCCACCTTTTTCGGCAGGGACTTCGCTCTTACCTCTGTCTCGCCGATGCTTTGTCGGACCACATACGTCCGGTCCTGGTTTTCCGACGAGGGGCCTGCCTTTTCGGTCGATTCCTCATTTTTCTTGGGGGAGTTTATTGTGCTTTTCGTCGGGGTCCTCATTCCAAACATAGTGGAAGGGTAGGATAGTCCGGTTTATGTGACGTGTAAATGGCGTCAGTACCAAGACTTTGGGGACCTTGGGTCAAGAGTAAAAATTTTTAGAGTGAGTCTCAGTCTGGTCTGGTTTTACTCTCTGTGGAGTAAGTCTTAAATATCTCACTTTAAGAGTGTATAAAGTGCGTACAAACAATATAAAAACAACAAACAATAATAACAATAAAATAACAATGAGGCGATGTGCTTAAATTGTGGAATGCTCGGAGCCAACAGACAGGTCTTTTCGTGCTGAGTTCGGAGACCCCAAACACGGTGGGTCTAGGACCTCCGGTTCTGAAGTTAGGCCCGGGGGGGGTGAGGTAGCCCAGAAAAAGGGGGGGGGGGTTAGTTTAAGGTTTAGGTGGGTGTTTTGGGAGTCTAGGAGGTGTCTAGGTTGGGTAACAGGTCCTGGGGGTCCCAGGGGTCAATATTGTCGCTAAGGTCGCGGGGTTGTGGGGGTCACCGGTATCATGAGGAGGGGGGGTGCGGGGGAGGAGGGGGATAGTACAGGTGTGGGTCGGCTGAAGGGATATCTAATTAAATAATGCTACGTTTTTGGTTTTGGGGGTCAATGTGGAGGGGGTCAAAAAAGGGGGTCTAGGGGTCTAATCTTAAAGTAGATATCGGCTGGGAGGGGGATAGTAGGGGGGGGGAAATTTGCTCAAAATTTTGATATTCCAGCCGTTTTCGAGATATTTGGGGGTTTACAAATTTTTCGGGAGAAGGGGGAAAAGGGCACTATTGGGTGACTATTTGGTGACTTGGGGACGGCAGCCGCTTACACTTGTAGCGGGCGAACGTCGAGGGGAAGAGTAGAGAGTTAATTTGAAGGGCAGGGACGGGGGGGGGGAGGGGGGGAGGTGGCTTGGGGCTTTACGATACAAATTTTTATAGCTAAATACAGTGTGTAACAATAATGATGGCTCGCGGAAGGTGTTAAAGGGGAAAGAGGGGAGGGGGGGGGGGGGGTAAATTGAATAATTATTATCTAAAAAAGGGGGGGATCGAAGGGGGACGGCTAGAGGAGTACCTCAGCATATACTATACATTGTATAGATATGCAGGCTTTGGTCAAAATTGGGCTATCTCGCTCCGTTCCCGAGATATAAGCGTTTTATTTATTCCCGCGGTCCCGGGTTCGACTCCCGGCTGGTGCAAAGCAACTTTTAGGGTTTTTAAAATCTATTTAAGCTAGATGCACGTGCGAGGTGTCCAATGACTCGTCTCCGTGCGAGCTAGCAAACTAAGGGGGTTTTAATGATATTTGGAAAATAATATTTTTTTTATTATGGTGAAAATAAATAAACGATTTAAAATTTTTAATAAAGTTTTCAAGACAAGAATTCTGTCCAAGAAACCCACCTGAGTCGGGCCCGGGAAAACACTACAGAATGCAGATTATGGCAATTTTACAGCTATTTTTGTTAAATTTAGGAAATAAATATTTATTTGAACAAAGTTGTTTCTTTACTTCCAGCCTTTAGATGGAATTTGTACAAGTTTACGGTAGAAAAGAATTTCGCGTGGACTTTATTTATATCACTGGATAGAGGACAATTTTCCCCATCCAGTGGCACCAAATTTAGATTTTTTGACGCACCCTGAGGGGGTGTATTTTTGTTTAAAAAAAAATGACGTATGTAACGACTTTGTATTTAAAACTGTTTTTCAATAATAACTAATGGTATAATAATAGCGAAAATTTACAAAAATAACAACAAGGCTTCACTTTATTTAAATTGGATTTTTTCAAGATTTTTCGGGGGTGGAAAAGCCTACCCCCGAATTTTTGAAATTTTAAAACTTTAATATCTTAAAAACTAACTTACCGATTTATCTGAATTTTGGAATATAACTAGATACACTTTTGATTGATTTTTAGAGTCCTTAAAATATATAGGTTACCGCTTTACTTCCTCTGGAAACTTGCCTGGAATTTTGGCTGGAACTTTAACAATATTTTTCGCAGTGTTTTCTGTAGGTTTTCTTTAATATGATTGAACTCCTTGACTCCTCGTCTGGGTAGCTTTCAGGATCAATTTTTTGATCCAGTCGAATCCCTCGGGATCTCTGGCCACGTTGCACGTGGTTTTTAGTTTTTCAAGGTTTTCTCCGGAACGCCTGCTTGGAAAAATCCAAACTTGGTGTCCCTGGATAGGTATTTTAGTAGCGCACCCGCCTGCATTCGCCAATTTTCGGTGTTACACTCAAAATCGAGCAGCGTTTAGCTCGAAACGTTTCGGGAAACGGTTTTTCACTTATAACTTTTCCACTTTTCACATTTTTTTTTTTTTTTTTTCAATAGAACTTTCACTATCGCGTGCGTCTCAGCAGCGCGCTTCTAACGATGTATCACACATGTAACTTTTCGTGAAAAAGCCGATTTTTTGGAATTTTTGTACGCGGAGCGACTTTAAAAACGATCCGACCACCACGGAGGTTGGGGGGGCACTGGTTTCCCATGGCCCTCCCATCACGGCGATGCGGGAACACCGCTGAGTTTTAGTGGGTATACTGCTACTCTGGCAGGGAGTCCCACATACTCCGTGTCGTCCCCCGACGAGCGGAGATGCGTAACGTCATTTCTCAGCGATAAAAAAAAAAAAAAAAAAAAGGTTAGGTTAGGTTAGGTTAGGTTAGGTTTCCGAGCCGCGCCGCAGTCTCACGGCGGCGATCGGAACGGACCTTTCGCTCCCCGGCTTGATCAACGCCATGCTGGGGGATGAGGGGTCCTGGGCGGCAGTCGCCTCCTTCTGCGAACACGTCATGTCCCAGAAGGAGGCGGCGGAGCGCGCGCGGGAGGAAGACCCTCTCGCGGCGCCGCTCCGAAGGCGGAGGAGGGGTCGAAGAAGACGTCAGTATGACAGTCATCTTCAACTCCTCCCAGGTGGAGGCCAGCAGGCAACGGGTGCGGGGGCACCCTTGCCTGTATTGCACAGGCTTCCACCAGTGCCGGACGGGAATGGCTAGGTGTTCACAGCCATTCCCGTAGCCCCCCAACAGGGGGGACATGCGGGGCCCGCCAGCTAGGCGGGCATGCGCCGGGGGGTTGTGGACGCCGGATTCCCATGAACCCCCATCAAGGCGATGAGGGAACACCGCTGAGTTTTAGTGGGTATAGTGCCACTTTGGCAGGGAGTCCCACATACTCCGTGTCGTCCCCCGACGAATGGAGATGCGTAATGTCATTTCTCAGCGACAAAAAAAAAAAAAAAAAAGGTTAGGTTAGGTTAGGTTAGGTTAGGTTTCCCAGGTGGAGGCCAGCAGGCAACGGGTGCGGGGGCACCCTCGCCTGTATTGCACAGGCCTCCACCAGTGTCGGACGGGAATGGCCAGGTGTTCCCGGCCATTCCCGTAGCCCCCCAGCCTGGGGGGCATGCGGGGCCTGCCAGCTAGGCGGGCATGCGCCGGGAGGGTTGTGGAAGTAAAGGATGAGCCGGTTGCCCATGGCCCTCCCATCACGGCGATGCGGGAACACCGCTGAGTTTTAGTGGGTATACTGCCACTCTGGCAGGGAGTCCCACATACTCCGTGTCGTCCCCCGACGAGCGGAAATGCGTAATGTCATTTCTCAGCGAAAAAAAAAAAAAAAAAAGGTTAGGTTAGGTTAGGTTAGGTTAGGTTAGGTTTTTTTTTTTTTTTTTTTTAATCCTGTCCGGACGCAAGGCCCGGCCCGCGAGCTATCCTACCTATGTGTATGTCCTCTGACATGATCAGAGACCTTGTCTGCTGTGGGGTATATTTATTCTTTATTTTTAATAGCCTTTGCTTTACATTGTTTCTTACTTGCTATATAATTATTTTCTACTTCTTACACTATGAGTCTTATATACTAAATCGTCTTTCCAATACATTTAATTGAGCTGGTTGAGCAACTTATTCTACTGGTTTTATTTTACTTACTTATACTAACTTAATATTAGACAGTGTGTAACTAACATAACTTATTTAATCATTTATTTGTTTTATTATCTAACTTAACAATTATTTGCCTTAAATTTATTTGCTTGCAATTACTTATTTAATTTCTATCAGCTTTTTATGTTTACAGTACATAATATACAACTATGTATGAAACATAACTTTATTACTTATTTCTACTTATTACTATTTTTGCTATTTGCAAACAGTATTCTATGAATATTTCCCTCATTTTATTATTTGCCATTATTGCTTTCATATTTTCAATTGTTATGCTGCAGTCGAGCCTTTGCTCAGTCTCAAACCTGGGTCTTGCGAAGACTGGACAACTGAACAGGAGGTGCGGGACAGACTCCGCGACCCCCGGTTCGCAGGTACACGATGGGTTCTCTTTACACTTGAATCGATGCAAGTATTCCGAGAACCCACCGTGCCCCGTCATCACCTGGGTCGCCAAGCCTGCCGGTCTAATTTTCCTTACTATTTTATACCCTTCCACTGCATCCGTGAGAAACATCTTTGTGACAGCCGCCGTTTCTCCTGTCTGGTACCGTTGGTTCCATTCGTGAAGAGACCGCAAACGAATGTGTCTCTTCACGAATGAAACTGGGCACCTGTCGTAGTCGGGCTTCTTCCTGGAGTGCAGTGCCGCTTCCTTAGCTAGTGTGTCCGCGCGCTCGTTTCCCTCCAGCCCTGCGTGCGCTTTGATCCAGAACAAGGAAATTTCCTTGCTCTGGAGTCTGCCGTCTCTGATGTGTGTCCTAGTTTCGACAGCCAGGGGGTGGAGGGAATATGGGTTTGTGACCGTTTCTAAGGCAGAGCGCGAGTCGCTAAGAATAGCGAAACTGGCTTCGCCTCGTTTCAGGATAATTTTTGTGGCTTGACATATGGCCAAGAGTTCAGCCTGGTAAACTGTGCAGTACGATGGCAGCTTGAGTTTAAGGGTTTTGGTCTCGGCTTCATTGCTCCAAAGAGACAGTGCTGCTCCGACCTTGCCCTCAATCTTGCTACCATCGGTGTAAATTGACACTGCTTGGTGTACATGGGAGTTTAGCTCCTCCTGGTTTACCAGGCTTAAGAACTCGAGGCGCATATGTCTTGCCGGATGCTGGGTTTCAGCGAAGGCCAGTCTGCGCTCTACCTCTCTATCTGCTAGTCCCGGCTGGGGTACTCCTCTCTTAGCCTCATATAAATATGCTGCTTCCTGGATACGAATATCGAGAGGCAGTATCCCAGCCAGCACCAGCGCAGAGTTTAATGAAACGGTCCTGTATGCTCCGCATAGCTTCTGCGCAAAACCCCTCTGAACCGCATTCAGCTGTCTCTTAATTCCAATTTTATTTGTTGCTTTGGCCCAGGCGCCTGCTGCGTAAGTGACGATGGGTTCCACTGTGGCCGTGTAGATTGTTCCGATGATCTCAGGGTGGAGGCCCCAGCTGATCCTGGCGGCTCGCGAAAGCTGCTTGTAAATGTTTAACGCCTTCTTACATGTGTTGGACACATGGCTGTTAAACGTCAGCTTATTATCGATAGTGAGCCCCAGGATCTTAATTTCGCTCGACAAACCAATGTCGAACCCGCCCATGCTCAGTCGTGGTGTGTCAAACTTTAACTTTTTGGTAATCACCATTGCGTGCGTTTTATGTGGCGCGAACTTGAGTTGGTTTTTGACACCCCACGCCTGAACATACGCGAGTGCGGCATTGGCCTTTTCCTCCACCTCCAGCGCCGTTTCCCCTGCGAACATCAGCACCACGTCATCTGCGAAAGCCTGGCAATAGTCTCCCCGGCGTTCCAGTCCTTTGAGAAGTGGATCAAGGAGAAGGTTCCAGAGAATTGGCCCGCCGATTGATCCTTGCACACATCCCTTTTTTGTGTCCTTTATGTGTTCTTCTCCGGCGTACCTCACGCGGACCTTGCGGTCCTGTAGGTAGCTGTCCATGAGTCGCCGGAGATTTACCGGACACTCTTCTTCGGCAAGCCTCATTTTGATCGCGGGCCACCAGGCGCTATCGAAGGCTCCCTCTATGTCCAATGATATTACGGTAATTAGTTTTTTCTCTTTAAGTTTCCCGTCCAGATATTGTATCATGTCATAGAGGGAGTCCTCGGTGCTCCTTTGAGGTATGAAGCCGTATTGTCGGTGGCTCATTCTCGGGAGCAGATGCCACTTCAGTCTCCCAACTATCATTTTCTCTAGAACCTTCCCCATGACCGGTAGCAATCCGATAGGCCTGTAGGACTTCGGGTTTGTGTAGTCATCTTTGCCAGGCTTCCGCAGAACTACCACCGTCGCCTCTTTCCAACAAGTTGGGAAGTGGCCAAGTTCCAGGCACCTGTTCATGAGCGCCAGGTTAAGTTCCAAGTTTTTGGAGACAACCTGGCTGCAGATGTCCGCGGTAAGACCATCTATTCCCGGAGCCTTTTTTGGGTTGAAGCTCTCAGTTGCGGCCCGGAGTTCTTCAGCCGTAAATGCTGGGTCATGTATTTCACCATGTTTCCAGCAATTTACGTTTGCTGCAAGGATTCTGGTCTGCCGGTGATCTGAGTTGTCTTCGCCCTCAAGGTCCTCCGGGAAAAAGGTCTACGCCAAGGTACTGGCTGACCCCTTCTGGTCCAATTGGTGGCCATCTTTCACCAGCGGGATGTCTTCTTGGCGTTTGGTGGTGTTTTTTATGACGCGGTATATACTATCCCACAGGCTTTCCTTGTCTTGCCTACCGCAAAAGTTCTTCCAGCTCTCTGTCTGTGCCCTTATAGCTGCTGACTCATATTCTTCTTTTTGTTGCAGGTACTCGCTGACGACCTTCGGCCTCCGAACCGGCGCTGCACATCGGACCCGGCGCTTTCTGGTGGCGACTTTCCTCTTCATCTCCTCGAGCTCTTCGGTCCACCATGGTATGGTAAGTGTCTCATTTGCTTTCTTTTTTCTTAGTACTTCATTACATGTTCTAATAACCTGCTGTATATATTTTTCTACTATATGGTCTATTTCATTTTTTGTTTGTATTTGATCTATTTCTGTTTTGTTTATGTTATTATCACTGACTAGCTGGGCCAGTTTCTCATGAAACCGGTCCCAGTTTGCCCTTTTTGTATTATATAGCCTGGTTGTTCTATTTATATTGAATCCTTTTGATTTTTGTAGTTTTATTTTAAATACCATACCATTGTGGTCCGAACTCGTCAGGTCCTCGACTACTCTCCAGTCGTCCACCAGGGCGAGGATGTCCTCAGTGCAGGCCGTGACGTCGACATGACTGGTCAGTCTATGCCCTCCTCTGACCGTATCAAAGGTCGGTTTGTCCCCATTGTTGAGTACCTGCAAGGTCATTTCCTCCAGGGCACCAGAAAAAACTTCACCCCTCGGATCTACAGTATCGCTCCCCCACCAGCTACTTTTCGCGTTGGCGTCGCCACCAACGATTAGCCTGTGCGGTCCCAGCTTTTCTCGGATTTTTCTGATATGCTCCAGGTACGGCTCGATGGGTTGATCGGGCTCAAAGTAGTATGATACCACGGTGATCTCCCAGGCCAACGTTCGGATTTTCACCACAGCGATGTTGTTTGTGGTGAGAATCGGGTACTGCATGATGTCATAGTCGTGGTTGAACACGGCGATGGCTGCCTTGACTTTACCTTCCCCTGGGTTGGTGTTCTGGAAGATCCTCACTCCCCTGTAGTTCTTCATACTACTTGAGCCCCCCACGTACGGCTCCTGGAGCAGAGCAATTGCTGCTTTCCTGCGTTCCGCTTCTATCATTAGTTCGTTGGTGGCGAGCTGCTTCCTCTGCAGGTTTGCCTGCAGTATCAGGTGCGAGATTTCACTAGTAGGGGTGCCGCTCCCATTCGCTCTATTTGCCGTGACCACCTTAGCAGTAGGCTGTTGTGGCCCTCGCCAGCGCATCCCATTTCCTCCTTATCGGGCAGTCCTGACTGAAAGCGTTATGTTCAGTATTTGCCAGTTTGGCGTGCGTGCAGTTGCAGCATGTCGGCGCTGCACCGTCGAGCCAGTACGGACATTCCGATTTTTTGTGGGGCCCGGCGCAGTGGCTACACTTCTCTATCGTTTCTTTGCAGAAACGTCTGCCGTGGCCGTACCCCAGACATAGGGAGCACTGGACGAGGGGAGACTGGTCCGCGGCTCTGATGCGCTGCAGATCGATTTGCACGGTCTCTGCGTCGACAATCCTGTTCCATAGTTTGGGAGACACCCTAACGACGACATGGTTCATGAGATTGTTTCTAGTTTTCTTCCTGTATAGGATCTCCACTCTGTTGTCCTGACTTGCGAGGTCTTTGAATATCCTCTCGTTCTGATTTCTCAGAGCGAGAAGGATATCTTCGTCGCTGTTGTACGTTAGGACGTCTTTGAGTATCAAGAGTGGGTCCTTGTTCCTTATGTCGTCAACGTTAAGGTGGCTGCTCGCTTTCTCTATTTTTTCCTTCAGTACCCGCCTCTCTTCCTCGCTTCGGCAGCCCACGATGACCTTTCTATCTTTGGCCTTCCTAATTCTGTCTATGGTCACTCCCCCTTCCTTCGCGTTCACCGCAGTCCGAATTTTCTGGAGCACCTCGTCCCCAGTCTCCGTTTCGTCCTTGGAGGTGATCACCACAGAGTGCAGGGCGGCCTGCTCGGGGAGCTTTCTCCTGGTACCGCCAGCCACCACGCTCGCATAGGTGGTCACCTCCAAGGCTTTCTGATGGGTCAGTATGACGTCTTTGAGACCCTCCATCTTCTCGGTGTTTTCCGCTATAACTTTGAGGTGCTCCTCCATCTTCTTTAGCAGCTTGTTTTCCTCCTGGCTGCCGGCGGGGTGTGAAGGAAGAGGAGGGTGTAAAGGTTCCTCCTCTACCTTCCCATCCCGCCCCTTGTTCTGAGCATTTTCTCTACCTCTAGTTGCCTCCGACTCTTTCAGCAACTGATAGAGTCGTTCAACAGCTGCTAAGACTCCTTCCTTTATCTCTGTCTTGGTGTTTCTGGAATTGCCCATGTGAAGCTTTGCCTTGTTTAGGCATGCTCTTCCCTCGGCTATTCTGTTTGAGTACGTCGGTTTCGGGGGCGGGCTGTCCATGCTCAGCGATGGTGCTTGGGTCTGCGTCCTAGAGGGGCCCGCCACCGGCGCTGCCACCTTTTTCGGCAGGGACTTCGCTCTTACCTCTGTCTCGCCGATGCTTTGTCGGACCACATACGTCCGGTCCTGGTTTTCCGACGAGGGGCCTGCCTTTTCGGTCGATTCCTCATTTTTCTTGGGGGAGTTTATTGTGCTTTTCGTCGGGGTCCTCATTCCAAACATAGTGGAAGGGTAGGATAGTCCGGTTTATGTGACGTGTAAATGGCGTCAGTACCAAGTCTTTGGGGACCTTGGGTCAAGAGTAAAAATTTTTAGAGTGAGTCTCAGTCTGGTCTGGTTTTACTCTCTGTGGAGTAAGTCTTAAATATCTCACTTTAAGAGTGTATAAAGTGCGTACAAACAATATAAAAACAACAAACAATAATAACAATAAAATAACAATGAGGCGATGTGCTTAAATTGAGGAATGCTCGGAGCCAACAGACAGGTCTTTTCGTGCTGAGTTCGGAGACCCCAAACACGGTGGGTCTAGGACCTCTGGTTCTGAAGTTAGGCCCGGGGGGGGTGAGGTAGCCCAGAAGGGGGGGGGGGGGGGGGGGGGTTTAGTTAAAGGTTTAGGTGGGTGTTTTGGGAGTCTAGGAGGTGTCTAGGTTGGGTAACAGGTCCTGGGGGTCCCAGGGGTCAATATTGTCGCTAAGGTCGCGGGGTTGTGGGGGTCACCGGTGTCACGAGGAGGGGGGGGTTAGGTTAGGTTAGGTTAGGTTAGGTTAGGTTAGGTTAGGTTAGGTTAGGTTAGGTTAGGTTAGGTTAGGTTAGGTTAGGTTAGGTTAGGTTAGGTTAGGTTAGGTTAGGTTAGGTTAGGTTAGGTTAGGTTAGGTTAGGTTAGGTTAGGTTAGGTTAGGTTAGGTTAGGTTAGGTTAGGTTAGGTTAGGTTAGGTTAGGTTAGGTTAGGTTAGGTTAGGTTAGGTTAGGTTTTTTTTTTTTTTTTTTTTTTTTTTTTTTTTTTTTTTTTTTTTTTTTTTTTTTTTTTTTTCCGGACTAGTTCCGCCAACGTAATTGGCGCCTATTTTTAAATCCTTTAATCCTCATCCATACTAGTTCTCGCAGTACATTCCTCTCGTACTTTCATGCTTCATACTATATCTTTCTTTCATCCGTCTCCATTTGTGCCGTGGGTGGGACTCCCACTATTGCTATTCTCTATTCTTCTACTTTCTTATTTTAATTTCTTTATTTATATAACTCTGGGGAAATAATACTATTTCGGTTTTATTTTACATTTTTAGCTTATCTTAGTTTTACATTTATTACTTAGTCTACTTTAGCTTACACTTAATTCTTAAATCTACTTAATACATGTAGTTTCTATTGGTCTACTGCTTATTCTAATTACAATGTGCACTTATGTCCTATGTTTACAGTATTATATTTACAATATATTATGAAACATAGTTTTATTTTATTATTTGTTTTTATCTATAACTATTTGTGCTATTTTCTCACAGTATGCAATTAGCTTATTTCTTGATTTCCTCGACATTAGTTCCCCTAAACTTTCTTTCTTTAATCTTTCGCCTAGTTCCTGTTCCAGGTTATAACGATATTTTGCGTAGACTGGACAATCCAGCAAAATGTGCGGCACTGATTCCGATATGTTGGGGTCACAGGTGCATGATGGGCTCTCCTTACACTTAAAGCGGTTTAAGTATTCTGAGAACCCACCATGCCCCGTTAGGACCTGCGTAAGTACGCCTGTTGGCCTCACCTGTTTTATAATATGGTAGGCAGCTACGGCATCCGGAAAGAACATTTTCGTCACCGAGGCCGTCTCGCTCGACACGTATCTCCGATTCCACTCATCAAGCGAATCCAAACGGATTTGACGCTTGATAAATGAAACCGGGCACAGGTCGTAGTCCGGCTTCCTCCGTGACGACAATGCCGCTTCCTTTGCCAGCTCATCCGCGCGTTCATTTCCCGGCAAGCCCGCGTGGGCCTTGACCCAAAACAAAGAAACATCTTTATCCTGGTCCAAAGCCCGAGCCAAATTTGCTCGGGCGCGGACCGCCAGAGGATGGAGAGAACCATGGCCTGTCAGCGTCTGCAATGCTGCCATTGAGTCACTGTACAAGCCATAGCTCATCTCTTTACGCTTGAGGATTACGTCCGTTGCCTTGCAAATGGCCAGTAGTTCCGCCTGGTAGACAGTGCAGTACGCGGCGAGGCTAAGCTTGAGGTTCTGGACTTCGCCTACATTGTCCCACAGGGATAATGCTGCTCCGACCTTCCCCTCAATCTTGCTGCCGTCAGTGAATATTCGCACTGCCTGCACATTTTGGCTGTCCACAAGCTGTTGATCTGCCAGGCATACAAACTCCAAGGCCATTTGTTTGGCAGGGTGAGATGTCTCTGCAAATCTCACCATACTCTCAATCTCCCGGTCTCCTGGCACAAACCGAGACGACCCTCTCCTTGCCTCATACAGGGCGGCTGCCTCTTGTATGCGGAGGTCTAGAGGCAGTATCCCAGCCAGCACCAGTGCCGAGTTTAGTGAGACTGTACGGTAAGACTTACAGAGTTTCTGGACGAATCCTCGTTGGACAGAGCCTAGCTTCTTCCGTATACCCAGCTTTTTCGTAGCGGGAGCCCAGGCTCCAGCCGCGTACATGACTATAGGTTCTATCGTGGCGGTGTAGATGATGTGTATTGTGTCCCTATTCAGACCCCAGCTGACCTTTGCTGCACGTGCAAGTTGCTTGTAGACTTCCGCTACCTTTTTGCAGACGTTTCTCGTGTGCTCGTTGAAGGTCAACTTGTCGTCTATTGTCAGGCCTAGCAACTTCATACTCCTTACCATAGCAATGTCTACCCCGGCCATGCTCAGATATGGTGTGTCGTACTTAAGCTTGTTGGTTATTAGCATCGCGCAGGTTTTGTGCGGTGCAAACTTCAGCTTATTTCTGACACCCCAACTCTGGACATGGGCGAGGGCTGCATTTGCAGCTCTAGAGACTTCAGCCGCTGTGTCACCATCCACGACCAAGAGAATGTCATCCGCAAAAGCCTGTATAAAGTACCCCTTCTTTTCGAGATCTTGCAGCAGCGGGTCCAATACAAGATTCCAGAGTATAGGACCACCGATTGACCCTTGGACACAGCCCTTATTTGTCTCTCGTGTGCATTCCTCCCCAGCATACCTCACCCTTACTTTTCTGCTGTCGAGGTAGCTGTCCAGCAGCCTCCTGATGTTTACCGGGCACTTTTCCTCAGCCAGCCTGACCTTGATTGCCGGCCACCAGGCGCTGTCGAAGGCACCCTCTATATCCAATGACACCAGGACAATTAGCTTTTTCAGCCTCAACTTGTCCTGAACATGCTTTATTAGAGTATAGAGGGCATCCTCGGTGCTCTTCTGGGGCATAAAGCCAAACTGACGAGTACTGAACCGCGGCACGAGCTGCCATTTTATCCGCGCTACTATCATCCTCTCCAGGACCTTCCCCAAGACCGGCAGGAGACCTATCGGTCTATATGACTTGGGGTTCGTATAATTTTCCTTGCCCGGTTTTCTGAGGACTACCACCGTTGCCTCTTTCCAGATGTCCGGGAAATGTGCCAATTCTAGGCATTTGTTATACAGGGCAAGGAAAGCGTCCAGGTCCTGGTAGATCGCTCGACTGCAGATGTCCGACGTAAATCCATCCGCTCCGGGGGCTTTCTTGGGATTGAATCGTTCCACGACTATCTTCAGCTCCAGCGGTGTAAATGGTGGGTCAAGATATTCATCTTGACTCCATTCATTTACCCGACTGGCTGCTTCTCTAGTGAGCCTGTGGTCTACGTTGTCTTCTTCCGCTGTGTCCTTTGGATAGAAAGTGTCGGCGAGCAAGGCTGCCGATTCCTTCGGGTTCAGGAATGCACCATCATTCGTTAGGGTCAGATCTTCTTGTCTCCTGGTGGTCCCTCTAATGACTCTGTAGATCCCCTCCCAGAGGCTTTCTCCGTCTTGCTTCTCGCAGAACTTTTTCCAGCTGGCTGTTAGGGCTTTCTTGGCTTGGCACTCATATTCTTCTTTTGCTTTCAGGTACTCGTCTACGACCATCGCTCGGCGGACCGGTGCGGCGTTGCGGACACGGTTCTTCCTTCTTGTGACCTCTTTCTTTTTCAAAGCGAGTTCCTCGGACCACCAAGGAATGGTAAGTTTTGTTTTATTATTGATTTTAGGAATAGAGTCATCACAAGCTTTCTCAATGACATTTTTATATTTACTTACTAATTGTTCTAATTCCTCCTTGTTGTTTATTTGATTTATACTCTGCAAGCTAATTTTCGTTTCAGTTTTATATTCCCCCAGTTTAATCTTAAAAATTTCCCAATTTGCCTTTTTTGTGTTGTATTTTCTTGTTGTCCTAATTATACTAATCCCTTTTTCCCTTTTCAAGTTAACATTGAACAAAATAGTGTTGTGGTCCGAGCTCGTTGCCCCTGTGTCGACCCGCCAGCCGTCTACCATGTCAAGTAGCTCGAGCGTACACGCCGTGACGTCCACATGGCTTTTGTATACTACGCCGCCTCTTACTGTGTAAAAGGTCGGCGTATTGCCAGTATTCAGTACCTGAAGCTCCAACTCTTCAAGGGTCCCGGACATCTCTTCTCCCCTGAGGTCTTCTATGGTGCTTCCCCACCAGGTACTCTTTGCATTCGCGTCTCCGCCTATTAGCAGTAGTCCGGTGCCCAGC
This sequence comes from Dicycla oo, assembly GCA_948252095.1. NCBI lineage: Eukaryota > Metazoa > Arthropoda > Insecta > Lepidoptera > Noctuidae > Dicycla > Dicycla oo. Next base: position 14,931 of record OX411732.1, on the reverse strand, counting down.
TCCAACTTGATGTTGGTCAGCTGATTCAGGTAGATCCCTATGGGTTGGTCTGGCTCAAAGTAATAGGATACTACTGCGATTTCCCAGGCTTTGGTTCGGATCCCCACCACAACGATATTGTTAGTGGTGAGTTCCGGGTAGGGAATGACATCCAGGTCATCATCAAAGACGGCTATTGCCGCCTTAACCCTCCCACTTCCTTCAACCTCGCACTGGTAGATTCTCGCGCCACGGTAGCTCTTCATACCTCTAGCCCCTCCCACATAAGGTTCCTGAATCAGTGCCCATGCGATGTTTCGCTCACTGGCCTCTAAAAGGAGCTCGGTGGTTGCCAGTTCCTTCCTTTGTAGGTTGGCTTGGGCCACTGCGTATCTTCCAGTTGGGGTGCCTGCCCTGTCGCCCGTATCCACTTTAGCAATACGCTACTCTGGCTCTAGCCAGAACCTCACATCTCTTCCTCACTGTGCATTCGTCACTGAAAGCATTATGCTCCGTGTTCTCGAGCTTTGCGCGCACACAGTTACAGCATGATGGAGCTGCTCCGGCCAGCCATTCCGCGCATTGCGTCCTCATATGTGGGCCCCCGCAGTGGCTACACTTCTCCACCTGCTCCTTACAGAGCCGTCGTCCATGCCCAAATCCAAGGCATAAGGAACACTGGATCAGTGGAGTTTGATCTGAAACTCGGATTTTTTGTAAGTCTATATGGACTGCCTGTCTTTCCTGCAGTCGGTTCCACAATTTTGGGGAGACCCTGAGGACCACGTGGTGAGTGTGGGGGTTTCTCGTTTTCTTTTTAAAAAGTACCTCTACCCGGTCGTCTTCTTTCTTAAGCTCTTTGAACAAATCCCTATTCTGATTACGAAGAGCCTTGAGGATGTCTTCGTCTGTGTTATAGGTTAGGACATCTCTCAGGATCACGAGAGGATCCCTGTTCTTGATGTCCTCAACCTTTAACACCTCCCCCACCCTTGCCAATCTTTCCTTAACTTTCTCTCTTTCCTCTTCCGTTTTGCATCCCAAAACCACTTTCCTATCTTTGGCTTTCCTTATCCTATCCACTGTGACCCATCCCTCTTTCGCGTTTATCGCCTTCCTAATGTGGTCGATGATTTCCTCTCCAGTTTCTGTCTCCTTTGTGGAGGTGACCACAATGGAGTGGAGCGCCGTCTGCTTTGGAGGCAGCTTGATAGGCTGACTTGCCGCTACGCTGGCGTAGGAGAACTTCTCCTTATGTTCTTCCCCAGTTTTCAGTGCCTCTTTCAGCCCATCAAGCTTCTCGCTGTTCTCTCGCAGGTTTCGGCCATGATCTTCTAGGACCTTTTTAAGCGATTCTATGTCTAGTGTGGTACTAGATGCTATCTCTTTTGTTTGCTCTTCTGTTTGGGTTTCTGTTGTGGTCTTTGAAATTGGGATCCGACCTTTCTCCATCTCCGACTCCTTCACAAGCTGGTAAAGCCGGTCCGCCTGTATCCTGACCTCCTCCTTGATTTCTTTTTTAGTAGTTTTGGAGTTTGTCATGTGGGTCTTAATTTTTACGAGGCATGCTCTGGCCTCCGCGACTCTGGTTTTCGCTACCGGCGGACTCAGGCTGATTGTCTCAAGAGACGCCCGTGGTAGTGTCTCTGCTGGTGTCGGTTTTGATGTTTCTTCTTCTGCCTGTTTCCTCTCAAACCTTAGTTTTATTTTAGGTGGTGTCGGTTTCTTTGCTGGCTGCCCAGCCTCCCGTTCACCCACGCTTTTTCTCACGCTTTGCGTGGAGGGTCCGGCCTCTTCTGAAGCGTTTAGTGGGCTTTTGTTCGGCTGGTTTACCAGCTTGCCTGCAGGTGTGCGTATTCCGAACATTTTTCCTAGAATGGGTTCGGATTCGAACTAGTCCGACGTCAGTGGGATAGTGTAAAAGGTATCCCAGTTAGTGTAAATATGTGTATGTAAATACGTAAATGTGTAAATAATATGGTGTATAAACAGTCAATACCTTAAACTAAATTAAAACATGGTTAGGTTAGGTTAGGTTAGGTTAGGTTAGGTTAGGTTAGGTTAGGTTAGGTTAGGTTAGGTTAGGTTAGGTTAGGTTAGGTTAGGTTAGGTTAGGTTAGGTTAGGTTAGGTTAGGTTAGGTTAGGTTAGGTTAGGTTAGGTTAGGTTAGGTTAGGTTAGGTTAGGTTAGGTTAGGTAGGTTAGGTTAGGTTAGGTTAGGTTAGGTTAGGTTAGGTTAGGTTAGGTTAGGTTAGGTTAGGTTAGGTTAGGTTAGGTTAGGTTAGGTTAGGTTAGGTTAGGTTAGGTTAGGTTAGGTTAGGTTAGGTTAGGTTAGGTTAGGTTAGGTTAGGTTAGGTTAGGTTAGGTTAGGTTAGGTTAGGTTAGGTTAGGTTAGGTTAGGTTAGGTTAGGTTAGGTTAGGTTAGGTTAGGTTAGGTTAGGTTAGGTTAGGTT